>CM061142.1:676698881-677431332 GCA_030789695.1 Scilla litardierei
AAAAAATTTCACAAAAAATGTGTGAGATGGGGGAAATGGGGACGCCTCCTTAGATTGAATCTAAGGAGGCACCTTAGGATCCATTTACCCTATATATGTACATATATATGTATAGACATACATACATGTACACATGTATATGTATCTATACATACATGTATATGTATGTATACATACTTGTGTGTGTGTGTGTGTGTGTGTATGGTAAAGTGTTCCTAAGGTGACTCCTTAGATTAAATCTAAGGAGTCGCCCCCATTTTCTCCCATCTCCCACAATTTTTTTGGATTTTATTTTTCATAGGATTGTTGGTCACATCATGGATGGTCAATATACCAAAAATCAAGTCATTCCAATACTTTAAAAGCCCACATCTACCCCTTGCAACTTTATTGGATTTTCAGCACGTTTTCAAACCATTGAAGTTGCAAGGGGTAGATGGGGGCTTTTAAAGTATTGGAATGACTTGATTTTTGGTATGTTGATCATCCATGATGTGACCAACAATCCTATGAAAAATAAAATCCAAAAAAATTATGGGAGATGGGAGAACATGGGGGCGACTCCTTAGATTTAATCTACGGAGTCACCCTAGGAACACTTTACCCATATATATAGACACACACACACACACACATACATGTACATGTATATGTATCTATACATACATGTATGTATATGTATTTATACATACATGTATGTATTTGTATATGGATACCAAGGGTATTTTACAACTGTTGCGGATCAGATCTGCACACAATGAAATTTATTTGAAGTGGGAATCGCGGGTACAATAATTTACAAGTTTTTGGGTGATGGAGAGGTTTGCACGACTGGAACTCGCTTCAGAGGTGAAGGATCTGAGGTCGCCTGATGGTCGCCATCTCCCGGTAGCTGAGGCGAGCTTCCTACGAGAATCAACAACTTGTCAGAAAGGCGAGGTTGGCTGTCAGGCCGTAGCCTCTCCGATGCCTAAGTCAGCTGGTGACATAACATGTAGGCATCGGGCACACTTAGAGATCTTAAGACAGATTGGCGAAGCGTGGCGAGCTTATGAGGAAGGCGCAGATATATGGAAGATATCCGTGTAGGATCCTGCCAAAATAGAGTTAGGATCGATAATATGAAGTTTAGACTTACGCTTGCATACGCTGCACGGTAGTCTACGAACTTCGCCTTCGGATTCGCCACGACGGATCGAGTCTTCTCACGAACGGAGTAAGGCTACTAATCCACAATCTAAATCTCTATTTTAGATTAAGAACTTGGATGGAGGGAGAGGAAATATTTCTGCAGAGCTTCGCTATGAAGAAGATGCATGCATGAATTTCATGCAAAATGTGTAAGGAAAATGGCTACCCTTGGGTCTTATTTATAGCCCCCAAGGTAGTTATTTTAGGGTAAGTTGTTCTTTTGGAACAACTTAATTAAGGTGTACCATGATACATGGCACATTATAAGCTTAAGTTGTACCATATGCATGGTACAACATAAGCTTAAGATATTCCCCCTTTATTAGCCATATGTCGCATGCATTTATGCATATATAATGTGACTTTCCCACTCATACAGAGATCCTCTCCGCAAGGGAACAGATTCCCTTTGCACACGACTTCGTGTGCGCGACGTTCGAGGTCCGTATTCCCTCGTACATCCCCACAAGGGTGTACAAACGTCTTCCATATCCAACATCTCCCACTCACACTTGAGGGGATTGTAAGAGAACGTCTTTCCCTTAGTTCTTTCATCTATCATACCGAGAAATAGACCGTGCGACCGTCATGCGCGTAGAGTCTGTTGTTGTGCACTTGTTAGAGATACACAACGACCTCGAAGGTGCAAAGTTGAGTAGTTCAACGCATGCTTTACCCTAGATTATTTCTTCACATTTCTTGTACTTTATATTCAACAATTGAATCCCATCTGGATTACAATTGGCTGGCCAGCTTTGAATCATTAAAGTCCAAATGCGAATATGAAATCAATCTTCCTCTTCTTGCGAACCTTCTGATCTTGACTTGATTCGCTTTTCTAACGTGCCCCGTCGAGCCGAATTACCATAGCCCATTAGTAACACGCTAAGATAGCGATCATCTCGTCAAATCTAAAGGAACCAATTGGAGTCCTTGAGGGTAAGAGTTAAGACCCGTATGGCCTTTGAGTCTCACATAATAGCAAACACTATTGCTACTAACTCAGTGGTCGAAATGCATACGTGGTATGAACACGTATTACAACATCACTCCTTTCCCAGGGAGAGTATGTCTTAATGATGTTGTACGGATGAAAGATCAGACACCACAGTGCCTATCTTTTGAGTCCCCTCGCTACTCAGGAAATATTCCCGGACTCTCATCCTGCATAAGACAGATAGGATTATAAAATCCAATGAGATCTTTTTATCCTTGTGATACAGATCTCAGATCTTTTGTAAGCATCCATATGATGCAGATCTTTCATTCGACTAACTTTGTTAAAGTCATGACTCTAAATCATTCGTCTAATGATTTTGACTTTAAACTAGTCTCATCTCTATCTTATCCATCTGATAAGATAAGGCGGTTGCTCATGTGAGAGAGCCAACCTTAATCTGTCCGACATACACACAATTCAGCTGAGATTTCAAAAATGTACACAAACATTTCTTAAGAAATTCATATGCAATGTTGGAAAAAGAACTTATTCTTTTATTAATTTTGATCATTTCTTAGACATGGGAATATATATTGGTACAACTCAGCCCATACGCAATCCTTGAGATGATAAGTGTTTATAAGACACATTTCTGGGGATCGCTTTCGTAAGCTGATCCTTTATCATCTCATGCGTAGATATGTACCTTATGTCTACCTTCTTGGTTTTATCATAATCTTTTGCAAATCTGCAGTTCCTTTAAGATACTGCATTATCCTCTTAACCGCTTTCCAGTGTTCTTGCCCTGGGTTGGATTGGTAACAGTTTACCATTTCCAACGGCAAAAACAGATGTCCGGTCTCGTACACACCATAGCGTACATAAGACTATCAACTGCACTGGAATATGGAACTTTTTCCATAATTTCTTTTTCCTTTTGGTTCTTTGGACACGATTCCAGATATAAATTATCGCATATGCTTATATGAATATCAATGGACTTGCAGTCCTGCATATTAAATTGTTCTAGAACCTTCTTTATATAAGTCTCCTGTGAAAGAGAAAGAAGTTTCTTCGAACGATTCCTTGAAACCTTAACTTCAAGGATATATGCGACTTTTCCTATGCCTTTCATCTCAAATACTGATGAAAGCCAAGCCTTGATAATCATCACAAAGCCCTTGTCATTTCTGGCTATTAAAATGTCATCTACATATAGAGACATGATAATATACTTGCTTTTAATCCTCTTTATATATACTCAGTTATCTTCATCAAGCATGGAAAAAAAAACATTTGATAAGACAACTTCTTGAAATTGTATATACTATTGCCTCGAGGATTTACTTAAGATCATTTATGGATTTACAAAGTTCACAAACCTTATGTTCGTTTCCTTCTTTTACAAACCCTGTTGGTTGTTCCATATAGATCTCCTCGTCCAATTCTCCATTGAGAAAGGCAGTCTTTACATCCATCTGATGTAATTCGAGGTATAAGCAAGCTACCATTGCCAGAAACATGCGAATCAAGGTAAAATGCACAACAGGTGAGAAGGTCTCTTCGTAGTCTATCCCTTCCTGTTGCGTAAAACCTTTCGCGACAAGGCGAGCTTTATATCTGTCAAATAGAGCCATCAGCCTTATGCTTGATTTTGAGAACCCATTTGTTCCCAATTGCTCTATGTCCTCTGGGTAAGTTAACTAAGTCCCAGACTTGGTTAACTTTCATGGATTTCAATTCCTCCTTCATCGCTTTCATACATTTGTCTTTCGCAGGGCATGATGCGGCATATTTGAGATTCTTCAAGTCCTTGTTGACTCGAATTAAGATCAATTCTACTCCCACTTGAAATGTTGTTAGAATTGCTCCCACTTGGATCATTATTCCTGTATGGAATAGGATAATCGTCATTCGTATAATCCATTGGTGAAGGTTGAAACGTATTTTCATTTTCACCAAGAATTCTCCCACTCGAATGAGGTAATCCTTCTTGATCATAAATCTCAAATAAAGATAAGTCCTGACTTATCTCGCCCTGTCTTGGAAACTCGTTTTCCAAGAAAGTGACATCCCTCGACTCAAACTCAATTAGCCCACCATTGTCTTCCTGACTAACAAAAAAAATAACCTTTGGAGTTTTCTGCGTATCGTATAAAGATACATTTCCTTCCCCTTGGCCCAAGTTTGCCATGCTTATGGGAGGAAATATGTGCGTTGAATGCACAAACTCAAGGTAAAATGTTTAAGTTAGGAGACCTTTGGTTCCACAACTCATAAGGAGTGGAGCTAACTGATTTCGAGGGTACGCGGTTTAAAATGAAAACAGTTTGTCAATAATGCATCACCCCAAAAAGGTGATTGGCAAGTTAGCTTGCGCCATCATTGAACGGACCATTTTTCATTAAATTCCTATACCTCCTTTCTGCAACACCAATTTGTTGAGGAGTATAAGGCATAGTTACCTGATGTACTATGCCTTTTTCATCACAAAGTTCCTTTAAACTTGTTGATTGATATTCACCGCCCCTATCGGTTCGCACGACCTTAATCTTGCGATCTAATTGATTCTCCACTAAACTCATATAGTTTTTAAAGCAGGTTTAGTGCTTTCACTTTTGTGGGATATCAAATAGATATGACCGAATCGGGTGAAATCATCAATTAAAAGTGATGAAATAGGACTTCCCGCGTCTTGTCTTGACATTCATCGGACCACATATGTCCGAATGGATAAGCTGTAATGGAACCTTGGCCCTTGTGCCGGTTCCAAAATGGCTTGCGACAAGATTTCCCCACAAGGCAATGTTCGCAGGTCGACTTTTCAACCTTTGAAACATTTGATAGAAGGCCACGTTTGGCAAATCTATCCATACGCGTTGGTCCAATATGACCAAGCCTTGTGTGCCAACAAATTATATTAGACTCATCAGTCAAAGAATTTGTCACAAGGAAATTTTCATTACATGAGGAATCATATATTGTACTTATTACAATAAATCCTTTGAAATACATAACCCAGAACCAATAAAAAAATTATTACAAAATAGGTCCACTTTACAATCATGAAGGAACCAACTATTACAAAGACCCATTAAATTGACCACAGTTTTAATATTCCTTTGAATATATGGAATGAAGAGAACATCATGAAGTAGGATAGTGCGGCCGTTGTCCAAGACAAGCTTGCGAGTCCCAACGCCTTTCACTTCAACACGTGTGTTGTTTCCTACATTGATCCACTTCATTCCTTGAGTATCCGGTGATACTCCACGAAGGACCGTTTGCCCTTTGTTATGTGGTCGGTGGCACCTGAATCAATTATCCCAAAATGGATTAGATTCCACAAGAAATAGTGAACTAGAAACACATAAGTAACTAGTATTACAAGTTACCTCGTCACTTCCACTCGTACACGAACGAGCATAGTGACCGAGCTTGTTGCACTTGAAGCACTTGATCCTTTTCAAGTCTTTCTTCTTGTGCCATTTCTTGTGCCCACCCTTATGTTTGGGTTCCTTGGTAGACTCAGGTTGCTTATTACGTTCATTAGAAGACTTCGAACGATCTTTACGTTTCTTTCCCCCGTGTGAGGAACTAGCAACCATGTGCACTTCTGCACTTGGCTTGGCAGCCGCAAGCCGCTCTTCCTCTAATTCGAGGTGCTTGGAAACGTCGTTGAAGGTCTTGATGCTCTCATTATGAGTGAGATGCATCTTCATCTGATCCCACCCATTTGGCAGGGAACGTATGACTGCTTGGATTTGTTGCTCATCCGTGAGCACATGACCTGCGTCCTTTAACTCTGAGATAAGGTTCGCCATATGTCGCAGATGTTTCCCCATGGAATGATCTGGACGTTTCTTATATGTATCGAACCTTATAGTTAAGGCACGAAGTTTGGACACCGATGTGCCACCGAACTTCTCCTCTAGCTTGGACCATATGTCCATGGCTAGGTCATATTCTCGGAAGATGCGCATTATGTCATCAGCCATACTGCTTAATAACGTAATGCGCGCTATGTTATTCTTCCGAGACCAAGCATCAAAAGCTTCCTTGTCTCGTCTGTGTTGGGCCGTAGTGCCCAACTCGGGTTCAATCATTACGTTCTTTAGAGTTTCGAGCACTTCTTGCTCCTCTAAAACGTATTGTATCTTAATGGACCAAAGTTTGTAATTATCGCCGTTGAGTTTTTCACCTTTGTTTAACTCAGCGACGATATTCTTTGAAGCGGAAGACATTTTACTTTTAAAATGCTGCAAAAGACACAAAACCGAAGGTTCGATCAAAACATTGCATAAAAATTCTTAAAATATAACTCCCACTTGAAATGATAATAGAATATCCCATTTGGATAGTTCTAAAATTCAAAAATCCACTTGGAATTATATTATATTTGATAAGTTACTTTCGAAAAATATTGAAGATGTTGTTCTAGAATCGAAAAGGTCTCTGTGATTCCAATCACCATCTAGAACAACCTTCAATATTCCCCCATCACTTATCAAACAATAGTACTCTTATAGTACTAGCAACGGAAAACGAGTATTTGATAAGTTACTTTCGAAAAATATTGAAGATGTTATTCTAGAATCGGAAAGGTCACTATGTTTCCAATCACCATCTAGAGTAACTTTCAATATTTCTCCCTCACTTTATCAAATGTTAGTACTCTTATAGTACTTTGCAGCGGAAAAGCATTTTTGAAAACGTATTTTTCAAAACGAATTTAAAATACATTGGCTAATCTCCGTAGAGTAGAGCACAACGTCATAAGTTCATTGGCTAATCTCCGTGGAGTAGAGCACAATGACATGGCTAATCTCGCATGAAGTAGAGCATTACGGCTAATCTTCAAGGAGTAGAGCACAATTACATAAGTACATTGGCTAATCTCCGTAGAGTAGAGCACAATGACTTAGCTAATCTCGCATGAAGTAGAGCACTATGGCTAGTCTTCAAGGAGTAGAGCCCAAGTTAAAAAAAATTCATTAAAACGTTAGTCCCGTATGAACTAGTCGGCACTGTGGTTAGCCCCGTGTGGACTAATCGACACATTCGAGTTTGACCAATGCCTTTTGTCACCCCGTATGGGTCAGTTGGCAAGTTTGCAGTCGACCCAGACCTTCTGCCAGATTGGTCGACCAAAAACACCAAATTGGTCGACCAATATTCAAACTGCAACTTCTCCCGGCTAGGGCCTCTGCCCTGGCCGGTGCTTGGCCAAGGGCCGGCCAGGGCCTCTGCCCTGGCCGGCCAGAGGCCCTGGCCCCCTCGGCCAGGGCCGGCCAGGCCCTGGCCTCTGCCAGGGCCGGCCGGCCAGGCCACTGGCCGGGGCCAGGGCTCCTGCCCTGGCCTCGGCCAGGCCCTGGCCTGAGGCCAGGGCACCGCCCTGGCCTCTGCCAGGGCGGCCTGGCCGCTGGCCGGGGCCAGGGCTCCTGCCCTGGCCTCGGCCAGGCCCTGGCCTGAGGCCAGGGCGCCGCCCTGGCCTCTGCCAGGGCGGCCTGGCCGCTGGCCGGGGCCAGGGCTCCTGCCCTGGCCTCGGCCAGGCCCTGGCCGGGCCCAGGGCTCCTGCCCTGGCCTCGGCCAGGCCCTGGCCTGAGGCCAGGGCGCCGGCCCTGGCCACTGCCAGGGCCGGCCTGGCCGGCAGGCCTTGGCCAAGGCCGGCCACTGCTGGCCTGGCCTTGGCCGGCCATTGCCGGCCTGGCCATGGCCGGTCATGGCTTGGCCATGGCCGGTCATGGCCAAGGCCATTCGGCGTTGGCCGGCCATGTCCCCTTTGGCCATGGCCGGCCACCCCCTTTGAATGGGGTTGCCGCACTTATTCCTCCCCCTTGATGGGGTGGTCGCCTGTGGTTATTGGCCGTAGCCAACCCCTTCCGCTTGGGGAGGGGGGTTGCATGGCCTTCATAGCCCATTTGGCTATGGTGCACATGCACCAAATTTCCTCTTACCCGATGGAAATAACTACCATCATCTTCCTCGATGAAGCACCCGTTCGTCGATGAAGCACCCGTTCGTCGAGAAATTAGTTATTTCCTAATGGCCGTGTGCCAAAAATGAAAAATAACATACTACGTGAACGGTCGGTTCTTCCCGTCACGGAGAGTTACTACCATATCCGTAATGATAGGAGACCCTAACGTGAAAAGAACAACCGCTGCGTTCTCTCCGTCACGAAGCGTTCCTACTATATCCGTAATAGTAGGAGACCCATTCGTGAAAAAGAAAACGACTCGTTCATAGTTTCGACGGGGCGGTGGTTTGACCGGGGCGAACCCATATGGCTCTGATACCAATGTAGGATCCTGCCAAAACAGAGTTAGGATCGATAATATGAAGTTTAGACTTACGCTTGCATACGCTGCACGGTAGTCTACGAACTTCGCCTTCGGATTCGCCACGACGGATCGAGTCTTCTCACGAACGGAGTAAGGCTACTAATCCACAATCTAAATCTCTATTTTAGATTAAGAACTTGGATGGAGGGAGAGGAAATATTTCTGCAGAGCTTCGCTATGAAGAAGATGCATGCATGAATTTCATGCAAAATGTGTAAGGAAAATGGCTACCCTTGGGTCTTATTTATAGCCCCCAAGGTAGTTATTTTAGGGTAAGTTGTTCTTTTGGAACAACTTAATTAAGGTGTACCATGATACATGGCACATTATAAGCTTAAGTTGTACCATATGCATGGTACAACATAAGCTTAAGATATTCCCCCTTTATTAGCCATATGTCGCATGCATTTATGCATATATAATGCGACTTTCCCACTCATACAGAGATCCTCTCCGCAAGGGAACCGATTCCCTTTGCACACGACTTCGTGTGCGCGACGTTCGAGGTCCGTATTCCCTCGTACATCCCCACAAGGGTGTACAAACGTCTTCCATATCCAACAATCCGACCTTGTGTATTGAAATGAGTTAGAAGTTTTAACTAACCAACCAACCCCCTCTATGGAAGGTAGGAGGGGGTATTTATAGGGCTGAGATGCGGTTGTTCGCCATCCCGTCAGCTGTCGAATCAACCCAGCTGGCACTTGAGTGCTGAAGCGATAGGTCGGCGGGCTGTGTCTGGGATATTTCCCACATTATTGGTGTCAGACGGTGTCAGGTGCATTAATGAGACACGAGGGGCGGCCATCAGTTCTTATCCTTAACCTCTGGCATTAATGGAGAGGATGTGAGCCTACGTCACCCTGTCAGAGATATTTATGTATGGTCGCCCGTAGGGGCGAACCACAGCTCGGCGATTAAGCCCGGATCCTCCGGACAGTGCTTCTTGTTGGAGGGTAGGCGAGCTTGTCCTTGGCATGGTGAACTTGACGGTCAGACGTGTGAGCTTCTCTGGTTGACCTCGGGGTGAGCTAGTGGCGGGGTGAGGCGAGCTTCACTGGATGGAGGCAATCTTCAGCTCGGCTAGTGTCCCATCAAGAGGGTCGGTGAGGTGTGTGCTTGGGCCCTCTGTGCATTTGGGCCTTAATTTCATGGGCCGGCCTACAAGCCGTAACAATTGCCACCGTCATTCAAGCTTGACACGGCCAGCCCAACTTCAGTTTGGATGACGACTCGTACTCCAACTGGAAGAAGGCCGGTCAGCTGCATTCAATGAGAACTGACTACCGAATCTCAAAAGTAATGATGGTGATCCAGCGACGGGGAGAGTTCGAGGTGCCTATTCGCTGAATGGATGACGCGTGGCTGAGGTGACTGGAGGAGAATTTGAGGTGCCAGCCCAGACGTGCTCGGATCTCGCCACATGGCCCAAGTCAGACGGCTTTGATCACTGGCCTCCTCCTATAAATGGGGCGGAGAGGGAGCGGGAGAGGGTTTTACCAAAATTTCGAAACTTCAACTTCCCCCCTTGCATCACCGAGAGCAACTGCCATCGATCGCCATCGTTCACCGGAGCTCCGTTTGTTCATTCTTCTTTAGGTATACTCTCGATCCCAGCGATGCCTTCATCTGCTTCTTCCGCGGCTTCTTCCTCTTCAAATTCCCACATTGAACAGCACTTCGGGGAGGTTGGCGGGGTGGCACCACCGAGTCAGAACCGGTGGTGTCGGAGACACCGTCGATGTCCAGGCCGAGACAGCAGGTAGGAGACACAGCAGTTGAACAGGCCATCGCTTCACTGTTGGTGATCATGAGGGACCCCAAGAAAGGAAAAGCGCCCAAGTCGGTCGCCCAGGTCGCAGGCGGCGACGGAGGCACGGCTGCGATCCCTGCTGGAATCCTAGCCCAAATGTCTCAGCTGCTGCCCACTGCGATCCTGGAGATCTGTTCCAAGTACATCCGGGCCCCCTACACAATCTGCCTCCCCGAGCTCAGCACTCGGGTTTGCTTCCCACGAGACTACAAGGTCGGCGTGTACTACCCGACCTTCGCCTTGGGGCTCCACTTCCCACTCCATCCCTTCCTTCTTCTCATCCTCCACTTCCTCGAACTCCCCCTCTTTCAATTGATGTCGAAATCCATCAACGCGATGGTCGGCTTCCTCGTCCTCTGCTCTGTCCATGGAATAAGTCAGACGATGCCGCTCTTTCAGCACTTCTTCAAGGCAAAGAGGAAGGAGGACTACTACTACGTCTGTGTGAAGAGGGGCATGCTTCTCGTCCTCGAGCTGACGGTCAAAGTGAGGGACTAGGAGGAGAGATTCGCCTTTGTCTCGACTCTGGCGGACTTGGCTCTGAGGTCGAACTGGGGGACTCTGAATCCCTCAATGATTGCCGAAGTGGTTCTGAAGGGAGCGACCTGGAGAACGCCAAAATTCTAGAGGAGATCCCAAGGGAGAATAAGGTCTTCAAAGACCTGGTCGCGAACGAGATGATTGCCCAACATGTCTGGTTTGAAGGTACTCCAATTGTTGCGACTAACTTCTAAAATGCTCACCCTGATCTGTTCCCTTTTTACAGGCGCGGCCATGAGCATGTCCATGGAGGAGGTGATGAAGAAGGCGAGGGAGGCGTCATCAAAGCAGCCGTCGAGCAAGGGCAATGGCCAGCAGCTCGCCTCAAGGAGCTCGGCACAGGTCGGGTAGAAGAGGAGTCTGGAGGCGTCCACTACCGCTTGGGCCGAGAAAGGGGAGTGGGTCAAGAAGTCGAGAAAGGATGTTGTGGCCACAGCTCCTACATCCTGCTCGAGCGATGTGACAACTGGCGGAGTAGTCAACCTCGACTCGGAGGAGCGACCCAGAGGAGCCTGCGGTCAGCCCTGTGACCGTCGAGTACCAAGGCCTGTCGATCAGCGTCACTGCCGATGTCTCCACTAGTTCGGATGCCCAACTGAGACCCCCGACGGCGTCGACCACTACAAGTCGTCCTGTAGTCGAGACCTGGCCCTACGGATGCACGTCGTCTGGGGTGGGGAAGCGAGACCATCCAAGCTACGAGGCCGCGCTGGCCACCTTTAAGTTGACGAAGGAGCGGTTCTTGCCATCCCACCGAAGACGATCGTCATGCCGCGCTACCCGGTAGGGGCCCAGGAGTCTGTCTTCGATGAGGCCAGTGTGGCAGCCGGCCTGATGGAGAATAGTGTGTTGTCGAGGGACCGAGAGGCCCTGCAGAATGTTGGTGTTGAATGCCTCTGTGACACGGCCATCTGGCATAGCATGCAGATTCGTTGCCCTTCGCCCAAGACGCCGAACTTCTTCTTTCTCCGATATGCTCACAATTTTTGATCTTCTTTGTAGGCAGTCATCGCTCTGGTGTCTCTCTAACGGCACTCATTGGAGGTTAACAGGCTCGAGGCGGCGCTCGAAAGGAAGGAGGTCGACCTCAAGGGCACCAAAGCAAAGCTAAAGGACGCCACCGATAGGCTGGCAAAGGTCCATGGGAATTATCAGACCCAGAAGGACGAGGCCGCCAGGCTGGACAAGGCCGATGGGGAGCTGTAGGAGAGGGTTGATGCACCCGGAACTAACACCTACAAGCCACCAGGCAGTGTCACTAATGCCAGGCGCTGAAGGGGTCCTAAGTATCGGTTCCGGGCTCACGAACGCAAGCGGACGATGTCAAGTTATAATATAAAAGATATCGATCCCACAGTGAAAGTAGCGGTGTATTGATCTCAGATTATTTCTAAATCTCAGAAAAAGGTAGCAGTCGGTTTGAACGATTGGTTGGTTGGTGATGTTTGATCAATATAAAGAGACTAGGGCATTAGGACTCACCGCTAGGACAGTCGGAGGTCGATGCTAGGTTGGGACCTTTACGTTGCATTGGTTTTATTGGAGATTGTAGCATCTAGGAAGTGAATTCATGTGTCTAGTCTGCATGAATCTAACATACCATTTTCACCCCACTCTCGCGATAGATGCATATGATTGTGCATTAAGGAACTATAATAATCTCACCACTCTCGTGGTTCGAATGCTCTCAACTCGTACCACTCTCGTGGGTTAGAGCTTCGAGGTATTTTGGTGGCTCTTATTGACGCAATGGCGGTAGCCGTCAATTACTGGTATAGTCCGTTGGTGGATCCCATCAAGACACGAGCTGGACATGGTCACGAGCCTAGGTTGAATCCACTAACTCCCTAATTAAATCCATAAGATACTCCTTAAGCTAATCGATTCCACCGACCGTGGGCACGATCTCAGTAGTTCTCCTAGGGATTTTGCAAGATCAACCAAAATACTCCCCATTTTATGTCCAATGCAACCTAAAAATCCTAACTTCGCATCTTTTTCCTAAGATCATAGGGCTAATCCATTAGCCCCAGAAAGAACTACTCACACATAATAGAGAAAGCAAGGAAAGGTTGGATTTTTACCATGGAATTCATCATAATAATCAAAAACATATAAAAGATTAGAATACGTACCAAAAGAGATGTAGATCGATATCAAGTCATAGAGAATTAAGAACCAATAGATTCCAAGCCAGAAAACATAATAAAAATCAAGTCTTTGCTCAATGATAAAAACCTAGATACAAAACTAGTAATTAAATCTAAACTTACACTAAACTCTACGTTGTTCGATGATGTCCAAAATATTAAAGGAAAATTGTTTTTATACAAGGGGTAAGGACCCCACAAATAAATCTCAGAAATCTGGAAAGTTGGGTCCGCATGTTGCTTGAGCGCGTTGGCTACTCGACCAAGCAGGTGGCTGCTCGGTCGAGTCAACTCGTTGGCTGCGGTTTTGCTTGCTTGTTTCTGATGCGGGCTACTCGGTCAAGTAGCCCCCTACTCGGTCGAGTAACAGGAGGTGTCAACTCGGGTCGAGTCACCTAGCTGCTCAGTCGAGTGGCCTCATCCATTTCCTGTGTTGTATCCGCGTGTCATCTCGACCGAGTAGCTGTAAGCTAATCGGCCCGAGTCACCTGGAAAACTGGCTGGGCTGGGGGCTTCTTGATGATTTCTCTCGCTTGCTTCTCCTCCTCCTCCGATCTTCTTCTAAACTACGGCGAACTCCTATGGAGCCTTGCCAATGACGTCCTGGACGCGCTGGATGTGTCCATGTCCCAAATCAGCTCCAATTCGCTCCAAAATCCCTGAAAATCCACAAAACTATGCAAAACTAGAATATGGCGTTAAGAGCGCATTAATATAGAAAAATATGGATTTCGGAGGCGAATATGATATGAAATGAGATGAAATGATGCGGTAAAAACATGGAAAATATGGATACATCAAAATCCCCTAAGCTTACCTCTTACTCGTCCTCGAGGAAGACGAATACTAGGCTCATCGGGCGATAAAAATAAGAAATAGAAAAAAGGAATAGAAGATAGAGGGGAGCGCTAGATTATTCGGTCAAACCTTAAGCCTTAGCTACATATCACGATGCTTCAAAATAAATCACATGCTAATACCAATTTCGTATCTTTCTCTTAATAGAATACTTGAAATCATTTAAGATCAAAGAAATGGAATTCTCAATATTCATGCAGTCAATTCATATCAACATCATGCAATTCATAGAGTCTAGTATAAAAAATATTGGCGATGCATTTTTTAATCAATAGACATAACCGAAGCATATAAGATTCAAATCAGGCATGCAAAAGATAATAGAAAGGATCATGACATTCATACATTTATCTCAACTCATGAAAAATCTACATAGCTAGCAGTTTTCATAAAGTTTAAGAATTATCAAACATCCCCAATTGTGCACAACTCCACTCTAATATCATACTCACGCATGTGGTTAAATGGTTCACCACCCCAGCTTGAGGCGTCGCATCTAAGGGATAGGAATATGGAATTTATGGCTTTTTTCCAGGTATATGTGTAGCTCCATGCGAATAGGATATAAGAAATGACTTTTCTTTTCTTTCTCTCTTTTTTTGATGGGAGCATTGGAATATACATATTGATTTTGGCTCCTTTATTGGCTTTTTGGAGGCTAACTTTTCTTTTGGGATTTTTGGGAAGTAGATGCGGTATAAGTAGCTGTAGGATGTGAAACCAAATGACATGTAGAGATTTATAAAGATATGTGGAGAAGGAAATGATATATCACTCGATTCACTCACAAGATGTGCACAATGGTTCAATAGGATAATACTCTAACTAAACTCATAAGCAGGCGTGGATATTTTCATTTGTTTCGATAAGTAATGAAGACATGCGGGAAAGCATACAATCATAGCAGGCATGCAGTAAGAAGTGAAATAAGACAACAAGCAGATGCTTCAGATATTCTAATGATGCGTGAAGCTTGGTGCATTTCCAACAAGCATATACTAGATACCACTGCATACATTCAGTTTCAATTTATTTCATGCATTCATATAGAGAAATCGGCAAAAGAATATATATGCAAGCATACATGTAGCAAAAGACCGAAATACTCTAACTAGCATGGCAAAAATAATAAGCATCGTAATAGCATACTAAAAGGCTATAAGAGATATCATTATATGGAACATATCTAGCAAAAGGGGGAAAGAGAGGCGGAGAAAGAAAATAATAAAAACAAGCATGCAAGCATGGTAAAAATATGGAAAACGTGATGCTGAATGAGAAAAAGAAAAAGGTGGACAACATGGGTGGAAAATAAAAGTAAAAAGGCATAAAATAAAAGAAAGTATATAAAAATGGAAATAAAAAGCGATAGTGCTCATCCCCCAGGCTAAACACAGCAGTGTCCTTACTGCTGAGAACACGCTGGTATGGCGGGAAAGGAGGCTATGGTGGGTTGACAGATAAGAAATAGAAAAAAGAAATGGAAAATAAAACCGTACAAAGTGAAAGAAATAGTACAGATACATATGCATGGAGTGATGCAAGAAGTGAAAAATATGAGCAAGCATGTAAGATGATGCAAGGTATGCTATGATATAAAATGAGTATATGCATGTGCGTGATGATGGAGATATGCAAAATGGGTCATCCCCCAAGCTGTGTAAGATTAGGGCCCCGAAAAGACAGATGTGCACTAAAAATAAGGGGGAGGGACTGGGGAAAAAATGTGATATGTGCATTAGACGGCGGCACCACCCTTTGGAGGTGGTGATGGGTCCCGCTGTTGGGGACCAGGAGTAAGGACGACAGCCGGCTCAGAAGGTGAAGGCTCGACTGGTGTGTCGGCCAGTGAAGAAATAGAAGAAACTACAGGCTCAGACAGGGGTGCAACAGCTGGAGTGTCGATAGGTGTGGGAACGTGTGTGTCGATAACGGAAATCTCCAACTAAGGTGCAACCGGCTAAAGGGTATATATGATAGGCCCTGCAGAAGCCTGAGAGTGAGGCATAGTGATCGATGGAGGAGGTGCAGAAGATACAGGGTCATGGCCTGGGAGGAGGCGCTGGTGCAAGAATGATTGTGGGTATGTGCCTTGTCCTAAGCATATCTATGATCGTGGTGATGTCATCCTTGACTCTCATGTGGTGCATGTCGACCGAGCAAGCGAAGGCGTCAAATTCGTGCCTAAGTCTCGCAAGCTCGGTCTCCACGGTGGTTAAGCATGCGTCAGAGACATGAGAGCCGAGAGGAGGACATGAGCTGCTAGTCACCACTCTCGAAGGACGGCCCTGTGAATTAGATCCACGGCTCCTAGCCTGAAAGACTGGAGTGGGTGATCTAGTAGGGATATCAGCTGAGGTAGTATGGAGTGGGATCGAACCGAGATCCTGTGCAGAAGCAGAGGCAGCAGAGGCAGCAGAAAAAGGAGTCTTCGTAGACACAGAAGTATGGACAGAAGTCACGATGTTCTCAGTGAATACTACTGCTGCCGATGTGGTGGTGATGCCAGGTAGAGGGAATGTGGACCCTAAGGAGGTGGGAAGGGAAACGAGGAGGTCCACAGTGTCAGGTATGGTGCTGGTGGGGTCCGGCTCCAGGAAGTATGGCTCGGTGGGCTCGGGAGCATGAGAAGTGGCTGGCTCCGAAGTGGAAGAAAAAGTAAGGTCGGGAGCAGCAGAGTCAACCATGCCCTCGGGTCCGGGCACGACGGAGACAGAGGTAGCGACCTCCGGGGTAGTGGTGTGGACAGTCCCTGGGGTCTCTACGGTGGGGGTGGGGGTGGTGGGAGCACTGACAGAAGTGGGAATAGAAGTGCTCCCAGGTGGTTGGGGGGTCAGGGTGGGCTGGGTGGGCTGGGTGGGCTGGGTGGGGTGGCTGGGCTACAACGAGAGCAGCGAGGTCGGGCTCATCCTTGTCAGAACTAAGCACACAGTCGTCAATGTCATCGACGGCTGGCGCTCCAGGAGGCTCCAGAACGTGGATGGGTGGGATGGAAAAAATGCGGGGAGTGATCCAATCAAGCATGACTGGGGTGATATGGGTAAGGACGGGGCGAGGTAGGAAGAGATACGGCTCGTGGTGAGCGCCTAAAAGGTAAATCCAGTGACGCGTACTGTGCGGCCTAATGATGGACATGTCGGTGAGCACATCCATCGTCAGGCATGTAGGCCCGGTAGGAGTCACTAGACGAGCAGGAAGCTCTAGGCCGAGCATATGGGTGAAAATGGTAAAGAATCCGTCGTAGCAGATATCGGTGGTGGTGTGGGTGGTCTGAAGGAGGCAATGACACAGCCAGTGGGCTGCGTCAGAAAGTAGGAAAGGGCGGAGAGTGCCGTTTGGGTGGAAGCACAGAGGTCGAGTCATCCACATAAGGTTGGAAAGCTCAAGAAGGGAGAGTGTCCCGACCTCTGGCCTAGAAAAGAGAGTGGTGGCGAGGTGGCGCTGGGCGTAACTGAGGCAGGGGTGGACGATACAAGAGGATTTTGCCCTACTAGGGCGATATCCTCGCAGACTCGTGATGCGATGCCAAAACAGCTCAGCATCGAACTCGGTAGGCTCTGTTGGATGTGGAGGTAAAGCTCAACACCCAAAGACAAGACCTTTTGAGGGGAGGAGGAAAGAACAAGGAAGAATCTGTGAAAAAACAAGTGTGCAGGAAACTGCAACAACTTTGTTCAGTTTACACTATATCTGTGTACATCGTGTGCTTAACTGTGTTCACAATGAACTATAACTATGTTTACAAGACTGTGAACTCAAATTTGAGAGAATGGAGAAGAACGATTTTTTAGGGATTTTCTCATAAATTTCAGGCAAAGCTGAAGTTATTCTTTCTTCTTCTTCTTGGATATTTTTTGATGATTTTTTTCTTCTCTCTCTGAGATCACTTCTCTCTCTCTTTTTCCTTTAAATTACATATACATCATTTCACTTCTACAGCCTTACAATGCCCATACCTACAACCATGCCCTGTCAAGGGTTTACATCAACAAGTACAGGTATTTACTACATCAGACAAAATACAAATCTCAAGGGACTTGTTATGCATACAATTGATCTCCTTTTTCTGCAGCTGAACACACATGTTCACATCTTGGACACACTTGGCTTTACGGCTGTACACACTTGTTCACAACCTGAACATACTTATCTTGCTTTGCATACAGCTGATCTCCTTTTCTTCAACAGCTGTACACACTTGTTCTCATCTTGAACACACTTATGTAAATGGCTGAACACACTTATTAAACAGCCAAACATACTTCAGTCTGAATTAACACCAAAATATCATCCCTTTAATTCAGACTGGGTCTAAGCCCAAGCTCATTTCTGAATTTGATGAATTGTTTGATGTCCAAAGCTTTTGTAAACCCATCAGCTAGTTGATCAAATGAATTGCAATGTTGAATCACAATTGCTTTTTCTGAAACCAATTCTCTTATGAAGTGATACCTTGTATCAATATGCTTGGTTCTTTCTTGATTGATGAAATTCTTTACAAGATGGATTGTAGACTTGTTATCACAAAAAATAATAGTACCTTCACTTTGAGCTTGCTTCAGATCTTTCAGAATCCTCTTCATCCATTCTACTTGACATGATGTATAGGACAAGGCCATATACTCAGCTTCTGTTGTGGAGAGAGCAACTGAATTCTGTCTTTTGGTGCCCCATGTGATACATGATTTTTCCAGTAGTAATGTGTATCCTGTCAAACTCCTTCTATCCTCTTTATTGCTTCCCCAATCACTGTCTGAATATGCTATCAGCTTGTAATCTTCATCTCTGCCATAAAACAGACCAAGTTCTTTGGTTTTTGCAATATATCTCAGTACTCTTTTAACTGCTGTCATGTGAATCTCATTAGGCTTATGCATAACTCTTGACAATTGATTTACATCATATGACAGATCTGGTCTTGTGTGTGCCAAATACATCAAACCTCCCACTATACTTCTGAAATGCTTCTCATTTACTCCAGCAATAGACTCATCTACTACAAGATTTTCTTTGGCATTGAAAGGGGTTTCCACAAATTTGCAATTTGCCATTTTCAGTCTGTTCAGCATAGATTGAGCATACTTCTGCTGAGACACATGTATTCCATGCTCTGTTTGTCTGATTTCTAGTCCTAAGAAGTAGTACAGCTTTCCTAAATCACTCATTTCAAATTCATGCTCCATTTGTCTTTTAAATTTGTCAAGCTAAGACTCTTCATTGCTGGTATAAATAATGTCATCCACATAGAGACATAAAGCTAGAAAATTACCATTTTCTGACTTGACATAGAATGTAGCCTCAGAGTCACTCCTTGTATATCCTTGTTTGATCAGGAATTCATGTATTCTTTGGTACCATGCTCTAGGTGCTTGCTTCAATCCATACAGGGTTTTGTGAAGTTTATAGACTTTTAAGCTCTGATTTTCTCTAACAAATCCTGGAGGCTGTTTCACATAAATTTCTTCCTATAATGCACCATTCAGAAATGCTGATTTCACATCTAGCTGTCTAACTTCCCATCCTTTGGAGGCTGAAACTGCAAGTAAGGTTCTTGTAGTTTCATATCTGGCAACTGGTGCAAACGTATCTTCATAATCTTCTCCATAGACTTGAGTGAATCCTCTAGCCACAAGCCTTGCCTTTAGCTTGTTTATGGAGCCATCCGTGTTGTATTTAGTCTTATACAACCACTTAACATCCACTGCCTTCTTTCCTTGTGGTAGCTCACACAAGCTCCATGTTTTGTTCTTCTCAATGGCATTAATCTCCTCTTGCATGGCTGTCCTCCATTCATCTTCAGCACAAGCTTCATTAAAATCTGCAGGTTCTGAAGTAAAACAAGCAAATAGTTCAAAGTCTCGTTATAGATATCTCCCAATAATCTTGTTCTCACATTCTGATTTTCACTTGGAGAATTTGAGGAACTGCTGCTGGAACTACTAGCATGTGAACTACTATTTGTAGTATCTGGACTGTCATTTGTTGAATGTGAACTGTGATTTGTGGCACTTGGACTATGATTTGTATCTGGCTGATCTGCTTCAGTCAATGCATCCACTTCCAACCTATTATAGTCTGTCACAGTTGGTTTCTTTCCATTCCATTCCCATGCTTCAGTTTCAATGAACTCCACATCTTTGCTAGTAATCACACTTCCTGTATTTGGATCATAAATTTTATAGGCTTTGGATTTAATGCTATAGCCTATAAATATTCCCTTCCTGCTTTTATCATCAAGCTTTCCTCTTGCATTGGCAGGCTTCAACACATAAGCTTTGCAACCAAACACCTTCATGTTGGTAACTTTGGGCTTGTCTCCATTCAGTGCTTCATAAGGAGTCTTATTCTTCAAAGCTGAGTGGGACTTCTGTTTATGACAAATATAGCAGTTGCACATGCTTCTGCCCAAAACTTAAGAGGCATCTTCTTATCCTTCATAGCACTCCTTGCTAATTCCATAATCACTCTATTCTTCCTTTCAGCAACACCATTTTGATGAGGTGTGTAACTTGCTGTCAATTGTCTCATTATGCCATTTTCTTCATAGAAAGCATTAAACTCTCTGCTGCAAAATTCTCCACCTCTATCTGATCTGAGAGTTCCAATTTTACATGCCAACTTCCCTTCAGCTTCATATTTAAACCTCTTGAAGAAACTCAAGGCTTGAGACTTTTCTACAAGAAAATAAATCCAGCAGTATCTGCTGAAATCATCCACTACTATCATGAAGTATTTTGAACCACCAAGGGAATTAACAGACATTGAGCCATACATGTCACTATGAACCAATTCCAATGGTCTTGAGGCTCTCCAATTTGAATGTGAAGGGGCTTTCTTCTTCTGTTGCTTGCCTAAAATACAATCTTCACATTCATGCTTCCCTTTACCTTGCTTTAGTGATGGCAAACCATACAACAGCTTCTTCTCAGATAATTCAACTAAGCCAGCCACATTGAATTGACTAAATCTTTTTTGCCAAAGTTCTAATTCATCTTCAATTATGGTGCTTAGAGAGTTGGTATTGTTAGGAGCAGCAAACATAACAGGAAACATCTTATTATCTGTCATTTTACTCACACAAACTAGTTTCCTCTTCTTCTTATCATATATCCTGCATTGATCTTCATCAAATATAGCACAAAGGCCATTCTTCACTAATTGACCAACACTTAGCAAATTATGTTTTAGATCAGGCACATACATCACATCTTTAATTGATTTCCTCCCTTCATTAGTAAGCACAACAATATCACCAATTCCTTCTATACTATCTTTCTTATCATTGCTAAGTCTTACATCTCTAGCATTGATAGGTTCAAAATTGATGAATAAATCTTGCTTACTTGTCATGTGATTACTGCAACCACTATCAAGATACCAAGTGAGGGAGTTGTGAACTGGAATATCATCAAATTTTTCCATGAACAAGTTATCAACTTCACGAGCTTCTTCTTCCACATAGTTGACTTGCTCCTTTCCCCTGTTTTCTCTGCTAGCTTGCTCCTTTCCTCTATTTTCTCTGCAATCCTTCTCCTAATGTCCATACTTCTGACATTTCCAGCACTTTGGAGCTGTATTGTTTTTAAACCAACAACTTTCAATTTTGTGGCCAGTTCTTCCACAATGAGAGCGCGCTTTCATCATGGGTTCTTTGGGCTTAAATCTGTTCTGAACTTCTGATCTAGGCTGATAAATTTGTTGTCTACCAGTTCTTCCACATCTCCAATTACTTCTTCCTCTTCCTCCTCTGAAGTTATTTGAGCCATGATTTCTTACATAACCACCAAAGGGTCTGTCATTGCTAACTGGTGTACTTATTGTTACTTTTGAGTGAAAAGCTTGGTTTATTCCTTCATCATCCTTGCCTCTTTTGAGTTTATCTTCATGAGCAGAAAGTGAGGCTAGTAAATCACTTGAGGTATAAATAGAGAGATCTTTTGATTCTTCAATTGCTGCTGCTACAAAATCAAATTTTGGTGTCAAGCTTCTCAAAACTTTCTCAACTACCTTTTGCTCAGCAACATCCTCACCCAATGACCTCATTTGATTAACAATAGCTGTGATCCTTGAAAAGAAGTCTTGTATAGATTCAGATGGCTTCATTTTCATATTTTCGAAATCTTTTCTCAAAGTTTGAAGCTTTACATTGATTACCTTTGCTGATCCAAGGAACTCCTTCTTCAAGATATCCCAAGCTTCTTTAGATCTTTCAGCATTCATGATCCTGGGAAAGATAGTCTCATCCACAGCTTGTTGAACCCAGTAGAGAGCTTTAGCATCCTTCTTGATCTTCTCTTTATGAGCATTCTTTTGAGCTGCCATGGCTCCATCTGCCAAATCAGTAACACCATCTTCTACATGCTCCCACACATCCTTGGAAATGAAGAAAGTTTTCATCTTGATGCTCCAAAACTGATAGTTGATCTTATTCTCCTTATTGCTCAGAATTAAAAGGTGAGAAATAGATGATTGATCGGGATCCATGGCTTAGTATCAACCTAAGGAGCTCTGATACCACTGTGTTGGATGTGGAGGCAAAGCACAACACCCAAAGACAGGACCTTTTGAGGGGAGGAGGAAAGAACAGGGAAGAATCTGTGAAAAAACAAGTGTGCATGAAATTATAACAACTGTTTTCAGTTTACACTATATCTGTGTACATCGTGCCTTAACTGTGTTCACAATGAACTATAACTGTGTTCACAAGACTGTGAACTCAAATTTGAGAGAATGGAGAAAAACGATTTTTTCAGGGATTTTCTCACGAATTTCAGGCAAAGCTGAAGTTCTTCTTTCTTCTTCTTCTTGGATATTTTTTGATGATTTTTTTTCTTCTCTCTCTGAGATCACTTCTCTCTCTCTCTTTCCTTTTAATTACATATTCATCATTTCACTTCTACAGCCTTACAATGCCCATACCTACAACCATGCCCTATCAAGGGTTTACATCAACAAGTACATGTATTTACTACATCAGACAAAATACAAATCTTAAGGGACTTGTTATGCACACAACTGATCTCCTTTTTTCTGCAGCTAAACACACATGTTCATATCTTGGACACACTTGGCTTTACGGCTGTACACACTTGTTCACAACCTGAACATACTTATCTTGCTTTACATACAGCTGATCTCCTTTTCTTCAACAGCTGTACACACTTGTTCTCATCTTGAACACACTTATGTAAATGGCTAAACACACTTATTAAACGGCCAAACATACGTCAGTCTGAATTAACACCAACAGGCTCGAAGTCTGGGGAGAAAGCGAGTCTACGGTCGGGGATGACGAGATAGTGGAAGTGTACGTGGATCATGGTGTGTGTGACCACAACGTCGTGGTCAAGCAACCAGAAACTAATGTTGTCACCCGCCGGGGTGACGACAATAGAGCTCAATGCCTCTAGTGTGAGGCGGGTGTAGGTGTGGGCGAGGACTGTGAGGAGGCGGTCAAAACCAATTAACTGGTGGAGCATAAGGACCCCTTGCAGGAGTCCAAGGCACTGAAGGGTGGGGATGTGAGCGAAGCGGTGGGGACGATGGTGCGGTGGGACATGGCCAAGAAACGCTCACTGTGAGCGTCGTCTTGGAAGATGATGCCATAGGTCCTAAGGGCGGGGGTGGAGGTACGGTACGTGGTGGGGGAGCGGTCGTGGGGATGGGATGAGCGGCGGTATGGGCAGGGTGTGGATAGAGTGGTGCCTTTATGGCTAGAGGCATGGGTGAGGGAATCGGGAGGTGTCGGACGAGGATGTAGAGAGTCCCATCCACTCCTCCTCCTTGGGTGTGGGTATACGTGCGCGGTGGGAATGTCATGACGACCGGGAAGAGGAAGAGCCAGTGTCGGCCTTCCTCTTCCTGGGACGGGGTGGTGGCCTTGGCCTAAGGTGAGGCAGCATCGTGTGATAGGTGAAACCGACTGACTGTGGTATAATAAATAAGAGAGAGATGAATATACCCAAGCCGAGAGTCGCTGCGAAAGTAATCTGGAAGCACGTGCACTCTGCGAAAGAAGATCGATCCCCCAAGCTGTTCCTGATCCAGACGACTCCTCGGAGCGCATCGAAGTACCTGTAATAAGAAGAAAACAAATATATCAGAAGGTAATTTCGTATATAAAGTGAAACAGATCTCTAAAATTTGAAAATTAGTGAGGGGGTTGGGGTGGCTGCTCAGCCTGAGCACAGGGGGTGCTCGGGCGGGCTGCTTTGCGACCGAGCTCCTATGAGTCGCCGGAGCAATGGGGGGTGGGGGCGGGGGGTTAGAGGGTGGGGGAAGAGAGGGAGAAGAAGGGGTGTGAAAGAGGGGGGTTGATTTGCTGCCAGCGCTGGGCGGCACCTGCGGCGATGCTCTGGGAAATGGCCGGAGCCAGGGTTTTGGTAGGGGGTTTTGGGCGAAAGAGAGGGAGAGGGAGGGGGATAGAGGTGGAATGGGTGGGCGGTGGGGGACGGCGATGGCGCCGACATTGGGTGACATCGGCAATGCTGCTCTGGCGTTTGCCAGAGCCTTGGGGGGGTTTAGGGCAGAGTGAGAGAGGGAGGGAGAGATAGCGATGGAAAGAGAGATGAGGGGAGAGAGGGGTGGAGGGCGGACCGATTAGGGTGGCACGGTAGGCGGCGCGGGTGGCGGAAACGACGACGAGGGAGGAGTCGAGTAGGGTAGGGTTTTTGTGAGGGAGCTCGGGGATAAGGGCTGCTCAGTTTGAATTGGATTAGGAAGGATTAGAAACAAGTTGGTGTTTTATTTAAATCGAGCTGACTTGGTTTGAAATGTGGGCCCCGCTTTAAGTCGCTGCTCGGGCCGAGCGGCGATAGCGGCTCGGTCGAGTAGGAAAAGATGAAAATAATTTGAAATTATGCTCAAAAATTATGTCCTTGTACTCGACCGAGCTGCTTACTCAGCTTAGTCGAGCTGAATTAAAACAGAGCGATGTTTTCAGCTCTCTTTTTCTCTCATGCAGCTCGGTCGAGTAGGGTAGCTACTCGGTCAAGTCATTTAAGCTTTTCAGAGCGCCCCTTTTAGCACTTTTGGGACTCTCCCTGCAACTCGGCCTAGTAGGGTAGCTACTCGGTCGAGTCGAATTAGAAACAGAGTGCTCATTTTCGACCTTTTTGGGCTCTGTCTGTAGCTCGACCGAGTAGGTGGCTACTCGGTCGAGCCGCAATTAATTTCCAGAGCCACTTTTTGCCTTCATCTCTAGCTTCCTACAGCTCGTACTGTAGCTCGGTCGAGTAGGATGCTACTCGATCGAGTCGCAATAAATTTCCAGAATCTAATTTTGGCATGTTTTCTCCAATTTCCTGCAGCTCGACCGAGTAAGGTGCTACTCGATCGAGTCGTTTAAGACTTCCAAAACGCTGTTTAGGCCATCTCTCCAGCTGACTATTACTCGACCAAGTAGGGGTCTACTCGGTCGAGTCGCCTGTATCTTTTATCTCTCAAGCTTGTGCTTCTTTATGGTGCTCTTCTCTTGGTTCCTTTGCCTTCAATTCAAAGTGTGGTGCGCTCTCCTCATCGTTCAACTTGAAAAGGAAGAACTCGTCAGCTTTTTATATTTTGTATTTTTATAGAAGTAAATATGTATTTATTTGGTTTTTGATGAATAAAGAAAGCAAGACAAGGAGTAAAACAAAATCTAAATGATAGAGGATCGGGTTGCCTCCCGAAAATAAGCGCTTGTTTTAAGTCATAAGCTCAACTCCATCAAGATTTTCAATGAGTGGTGGGGCATCCCTCGAGAAAGCATGTCTCCTCTTGTCCTATCGGCTCTCTTGCAACATACGGATTTACTCTTTGTCCATTCACTTTGAAATTTCCGTTCTTCCCCTCAAGTTCTATGGCACCCCCGGAGGTATGCTTATTATCTTGTAGGGGCCAGACCACCTCGATTTTAGCTTCCCTGGGAAGAGTCGTAGTCTTGAATTGTAGAGGAGCACTTGGTCACCGACATCGTAGCGCCTCACCGTGATGTTCTTTTCATGATACACCTTGGTCCTCTTCTTATACATCATTGCGTTCTCATAGGCGTGACACCGGATTTCGTCAAGCTCGTTGGTGCTCAAGAATCGTCTCGTAGTGGCGCTCTGGTAGTCAAAGTTCATTTTCTGTATCGCCCAATATGCTCTATGTTCCAATTCCACTGTCAGGTGGCAAGCTTTTCCATACACTAACATGTAAGGAGTCGTCCCGATATGGGTCTTGAATGCGGTGTGGTATGCCCAAAGAGCGTCACTCAACTTTTGAGACCAATCCTTCCTTGATGCACTCACTGTCTTCTCTAGGATGATCTTGATCCCTCTATTGGATACTTTCACTTGGCCACTCGTTTGGCGGTGATATGGAAGGTCGATCTTGTGATCCATACTTCTTAAGCATTGTCTCGACCTTCTTTTCGATAAAGTGGCTTCCCCTATCACTTATAACCATTCTTGGGACTCCAAAATGGGGGAAGATTGTGTGCTTGAAAACCCTGGCCACTACTCTTGCGTCATTTGTTGGGAGTGGCTATGGCTTCCACCCACTTTGAGACATAATCAACTGCAACCAAAATGTACTTGTTGCCGTCACTTGACGGGAAAGGTCCCATGAAATCAATGCCCCAACAGTCGAACAATTCTATCTCCCAAATGCCTTGTAAGAGCATCTCGTTCTTCTTCGTGATGTTTCCCCTTCTTTGGCACTTGTCGCAAGCTCTGATGTATTCATTGTTGTCTCTAAAGATGATGGGTCAATAGAAGCCGCTTTGGAGAATTTTCGTTGTGGTTTTGGTGACTGCGGCATGTCCCCCGCAAGGTTGGTCATGGAAATGTGACATAACGGAAGTGGCTTCTTCTTTCGGAATACATCGTCTGATGATCCCATCGGTGCATGGTTTGAACAAGTATGGGTCATCCTAAAAGTAGTGCTTGGCATCATGTAAGAAATTTCTCCTCTGATAGTTGACGATGTCGGCGTACCAAGGTGCTTCAGAGGAGGATCTCGCAAATAATTGCTCGCCAGTGAAAGAGTCATTGTAATAATCCTAGTGTGTAAATACTAAGTAGCCATTAAATTGGCCCTAAACCCCTTGTATATGTGTATGTCCATTTCACTAGAATGTATATATTTGCATTTATACACCTCAATGTTTCATTTATACCCGTGATAGTAATGATACTGAAATAGGTTTAGTGTCATGTCAAATTAGTAATTAAAAACACCAAGATGGAGGGCTTTTCCTAAAAGATTTGTGCAATGGCAAACTTGTAAATAAGGCACAAAATTCGAGGGCATTTTGATAAGAAGTCCATGCAATGGCATGCGGAGTAATTAAGGGGCAAACATTGAGGGCAAATGTGAAATAATTTGGAGCCATGGCAAACTTGTAAATAATGAAAATTTTAAGAGAGAACTTCTTAATTGATTAACCCTCCACATCCTTCTACACATTTCTTCCAATTTCTCCTCCTTCCTACACTCTCCTAAAAATTATCTCTCCCTCATTTGTTGTCATATGGGCCGAAATTTTTCTAGAGCAAAAAAAAAACAAACAAAAGAAAAGAAAGAGAAGAGAGAAGAGAAAGGAGAGAGGAAGAAGAAGAAGAAGAGAAGGAGAAGGAAGGGCCCAAGCTAGGAGAAGACACCCCCAAATCAAGCCATAGAATCTCTTTTGAAGCCCTAAAGAGGTAGGATCCTCTACACCTCTCCCTCAAATTGTAGAGGATGAAAATTGCCTGTGTATATAAGTCTCTTGGAAAATTGGGAAGAGTGTTGTAGAATTAGGTTTGTTGCTTGATTATTTCTCGAGGATGATGATGGGATTAGGTTCATGATAATATTTTTAGTTATTATTATTGAAGAAAGATGGTAGCTTGGAATGAAAATTTGACATTTTTAGGTTGAATTCCCTAGCAAAATCGACCACTTCGAAAGCTGAAATTTTGTAGCATGTTATTCCTAATTCTGCAGTCAGTATAGATATAAATGAAATCTGAAATAATTATATTCATGTAGTTCACGAAATCCTACCCCAAAATCATATAAAATTTGACATAGTTTCAATTCAATAAGTAGGAGTAAAAATTCAACAATTACAACATGTCTGAATCTCTTTCAGACTGGTCATAGTTTAGAAAAATGGACCCCAGTACCTGCACACGCAATGGAATTTTATGTTCTTGGTCTCGTTATAAAGTTAATAAGTTTTTCTACAACTTCATCTCAGTCGAAATTCTGACTGAAATATGCCCAAAATCAGCAATCAAGACAGACCCTGGAATCTGTCTGAAAATCAGATCTGACAGGCTCCACGAAATAATTCACCATAAATCATATAATTCATAATTTTGCCTGAACTTTTATACGTTAGTCCAAAAATACCATATCTGCACCTTTCATTTAGGAAATTTTGTCAAACTTGCACTGGATATGGCTGATATCCATTGATGTTTATGACTGTTAGTGAAAATTCAGCAAATTGAATTATTTGGTAATGACTTGAATTGTGTTTTGGTTTATTCCTACGTTCAGATATTAATACTCAATATTGCGTATGTAGATGCATCGATATTAAAGAGTTTACATATGGATATGCTCCTTTATGTTGCAAGTTTTAGAGGTGGATGTTTATGTTCATGGCTTATGGAACATGCAATTGTTGTGAAAATCCCGGTGAAAAGGAATGCATTGGACCTCATTTTAGATGCTGAATACACTAGGATTAAAGACTAGCTAAAAGAAAACCTAGGGTTGTCTCGTTCCACTCGAGGTGGGTGAGTGCCCTAGGAGGGTTTGGGGGAAACCAAGGTAATGAGTGGACATGCGGGGATGGACTGCTGGGTTGGGGACCACTCCTGACGAGCCCTTAGAGGCGAGGAGTAAGTTGGGTTGGTTGGGTTGGTTGTGTTGGAGAACGGCTTCTTTCGTAAGAGTTTGTCTCGGGAAGTCGTAGCATTCCACCCACCTTACTGGGTGAGGTCCAGTCCCCGATGTCTGACCAGTTACTTAGGTTTCGAATTCATGCATGAAAACTAACTTATAAAGACAAAAAAATCAGTAACCCTGGAATGTGATGCCTTTTTCCTTGTTTGTGCACTATGATTAGAGTAGTAGAGTTGTGGAGTTCCTACTGGGCACCGCTGTGACGTGCCCCTTTTCCCCCACAAGTACAGGTACCAGTTCTTAGGCGACGGGACCGAGGACAGAGACCCTGGAGGACACTTCGTCTCAGCAGGGTCTATAGAGTCTGTAGTGCGTGTGTCTTAGTAGTGTAGTTTTGGGGAGGGTGTGAGATGAGAGCAGTATTTTGTACCCCTGTTTCCCTTGTACCCTGAGAGACTGAGTTGTACTTTTTTGGGGAGCTTTCGCTGTTGGGGTTGTATAGTGGACTTGTTGCTGCTAGTTGTGGGGTTATAGTGCTCTCTGACGTTTAGATGTTCTGTTGTCGTACTTTATTTTGCTGTCTGTGTTGTAGTACCTTGTACTCTCTTTCTGTGTTGGAGCTGTACCGTTCTGCTTTTATTTCAGTTCGTACCATACTATCTGTGTTTCCTCAGCATTTGTAGTCACCTACGAGTCATTGGTTTACACATTAGGGCTTGGTATTTTAATACCGCGGTTTGTCACGTCGGTCCGCCTTAATTTGGGTAACGGGGCGTGACACGTTTTGTGGTGGCCCATGCAGGTCAATGCACACTGCGATACGCATAAGGGGAATACATGTAAGGCTCCAATATTTCGGTACATAGTACTAATTCATTTGTTCTGTTTCTCACCTGCAGATGGAAGGTGGAAATGGGACTTTCGGCGGGACCGGGGCTTCTGACGGCGGGACTGGTCCAGCGGGTGATGGGCACTCTTCAGGCGACATGACCTCAGAGTCAGCCTTGATGGCTAAGGTCATGATGGGCATTTTAGAGCACATGGGTCAGATGGAGAAGAGGGCAGCGGTGCCGAAGCCGCGGAGCTATAAGGAGTTCAAGATGCCGTGTCCACGATATTTCTCGGGCAGGGAGAGTAGCTTCGAGGTGGATGAATGGCTACGGCATACGGAGGATGATCTGACGATGTGTCGGTTTCCCTGAGACGGTTGGGTGGAGTTGGTGAGGCGCCAGTTGACCCATCAGGCCAGAGACTGTTGGGAGGCCCATACGAGGAGATTGAAGGGGAACATTGCTTGGGAGACTTTTCGGGAGTTGTTTGAGGTCAAGTTCCTTTCGGAGGCGGCGAAGGACGAGTTGAGACAGAGATTCAAGAACTTGCCTCAGAGTAAGAGGACAGTGGATGAGTACGATGCAGAGTTCTCACTGCTGAGCTAGTATGAACCAGAGCTTGTAGCGACAGACGCCACCAGAGCCGGGCGCTTTCGCATGGGACTAGATGTAAAGTTTCGGGCGACCATGTCTACTCAGGAGTTGTTGACTCAGGAGGCCGTACTGTGGGTAGCCAGACAACATGAGACCCACATACGGAGTCTGGGAAGTCCACCAGCCAGTGATAGACGACCGACCACTCAGCAGAGGACCACCCCCGGCCAGTTCAGCAAGTGACATTTAAACGACCGGGGGCTCCACCTTTGGCACAGAAGGGGACTTCATGCTACAGATGCAAAAAGCCGGGGCATGTGCAAAGAGACTGCCGAGTTCCGAGTGCCATGTGTTACACGTGCGAAGAGCCGGGACACATTAGCAGACTCTGCCTACGGACAGGTCATGCCCAGTACCACCGACGTCAGCGGCGGTCCGGCCCATACAACATAGGCCTCTTCCGCCACCGCTACAATGGTTTGCCCTTCCGGTACCATCAGGATAGAGACCGACTGCACCGAGAGGACCCCCTCCACCTCCTCAACAGCGATGAGGGTATCAGGGGGGCAGCTCCTCTACTGAGGTGACATCAACACACAATGACCCCAGTAGGGACTTCGGAGGGTGCTAGTCGAGTGATCACTGGTATGAATCTTGCCCCTCTGCAGTCTACTTGATTTTAGGCTCAGTTGTTTTATTTAGCTAGTTAGGTGTGTTTTATTGTTGTGATACTTTAGGTATTGTTAGAGTAGCCTCCTACCCCGCCTTGTCTTTATTTGATTCTGGTGCGTCACATTGTTTTCTGTCTAAGAAGTTTGTGACACATCACTCCATATTAGTTGACACCTTTGATATTAGTTGGAATGTTCACATCGGGAATGGGGTCATTCGTAGTGTTTCTGGGATACGGAACTGTCCAGTTAAGATCGGGGGCGGGAGTTGTATGCGGACTTTTTAGTGATTGAGTTGCCCGAATATGAGGCAGTGTTTGGTATGGATTGGTTAGGAATGTTCTATGCTAATATAGACTATAGACTGAGGAGGGTAGTTTTCCGGATCCCTGACCATCCAGAGTTTGAGTTTTGGGATGGTAGTAGTGAGCTTGAGCCTTTGAAGTTCCGAGCGACGGTCGTGGAGTATTTGGACATGGAAGCAGAGCCAGTGTTACCAAGGATTGTTGAAGAATTTCCTGACATTTTTCCAGATGATATCTTTGGATTACCCCCAGATAAGTCCCTGGAGTTTACTATTGATCTGATTCCGGGCGCCCAACCGATAGCGAAGGCTCCATACCGTATGGCCCCACCGGAGCTAGCTGAGGTTCGCATCAGTTGACTGATTTATCAGATAGGGGACTGATTCGCCCAAGTGTGTCGCCGTGGGGAGCGCCAGTGTTGCTTGTAAACAAGAAGGATGGATCTCGGAGGATGTGCATTGATTATCGGGAATTGAATAAGGTGACGGTGAAGGATAAGTACCCTCTTCCCCGGATCGATGATATCTTTGATCATCTTGGTGGATCCCGGATGTATTCGAAACTGGATGTGAGAAGTGGGTATCACCAAGTGAAGGTGCGAGAATCTGATGTTTCGAAGACCGCATTCCGGACTCGATATGGTCACTACGAGTTTTTGGTGATGCCTTTTAGAGTGACGAATGCCCCAACTACTTTTATGAGGCTGATGAATCAAGTCTTCTTCGAGTATTTAGATAAGTTTGTAGTGGCATTCATCGATGACATCCTGGTTTACTCGAAGAATGAGGATGATCATGCTGAGCATCTGCGGATAGTTTTGAATACTCTCAGGCAACACCGACTCTATGCCAAGTTCAGCAAGTGCCAATTTCGGTTGACCAAGGTTGCGTTTCTTGGGCACATAGTCTCTGGGGACGGAGTGCCTGTTGACCCTGAGAAGGTTGCCACAGTAGAAAGTTGGCCTATACTTTGGACAGTAACAGAGATTCGAAGCTTTTTGGGGTTGGCAGGATACTATCGAAAGTCCATTACGGACTTCTCGAGGATTGCCTCGCCTTTTGTAAGGATCACCTTACACTTGCAATACTAACAACAACACACTAGGGGGGTGAATAGTGTATTGGCAATAAAATTGTTCAATTAAAATTAAACTTGCAAATGCGGAATAATAAATGCAAGAGGAAATAATCGACACAATCAATCCAAACGCAAACACAAGATTTTACCCTGCTTCCCCAAACTTGGGTACGTCCAGCCACACCAATATTCACTATAGTTCCCACAAAGAGAAGTGAATACAAATCCCACAAGGAGATACCTCACCAAGAGGATTTTGTCCTACACAAGGACCCAACCAACCCTACACAACGGTCAAACTCCCACCTAGAGAAGTACTAACTCCCACTCAGAGAATTAGGGTTAGCCCTACACTAGGACACCAAACTCCCACAAAGAGAGTTACTCCCACAAAGAGAGTTATTCCAACTAAGAGAATATCATATTCCCACTAAGAGAAATACTCCCACAAAGAGAGAGACTAATTCCCACAAAGAGAATTAGTGTTACAAGAAAGCACCAAGTAAAACAAATACTCTTACCTATGCCTTGAGACGTACTTGCTCATATATGTGTGCAAGGCATGGAAGAGGATCTCCAAGTGTTGAGAGTAGCTTGAAAGCACTTGGATGATTTCCCTTGAGCTTGACTTCAATGCATGAAGATGATATTGAGCTCTAAGAGGGAAATGAGAGAGTTTGAGAGTGGCTTATTTAATCTCTAAGGATTTTCAATAGCATCAAGAAGTTCCTATAAACTCAGCCCTCTCATATATATAGGAACCCTATATCAAATCTCAAAACCCAAGGAAACAGCCAAAAACAAAAAGCTGCTATGGCTAGTTTCTGGGCAGAAACGTCACTAACAGTTGAATGATGAACAAATGACAGTTGACTGTCCAACGGCTATAATCTGAGCCTAGACAGTCGACTGAAGAAGACGATACAGTCGACTGTAAACATGACAGGCGCCTGTTAAACCTTCAGCAGGCGACTGCTGCATGAGATGGAATAAAATAGAGAGTTGCACTCTTTATCCCAATAAGCATACAGGCGACTGATGACAAGAATACAGTCAACTGTATAATAGACAGGCGATTGTAAATCCTTAATCAGTCGACTGCTGCAGGAGATGGAGAAAAACAGAGAGAAGCAGTATTTGCACTTACGCCTCTCAGACGACTGTTGACCATTTCACAGACGACTGTAAATATACAGGAGATTGTAAACTGAGCATCAGTCGACTGATGTGAAAAGCTCAAGTAGAGTCAATAGAAATGTTGACTTGAGCAGTGCATCACAGTCGGCTGTTGAAGGCTCGACAGGCGACTGGAAATCACACAGTAGACTGTAAAACCTTCATCAGGCGACTGTTGGAGAGCCAAAGACTCCAAATGAGTCTTTGGGCAAGATGAGCCTATTGGGTTGGATTCTATGATAATCCTAAAGCTCACTAAGATGGTTAGATGCATATGCATGAATGAGTAGACCATCTATCAAGGCATTATATTAAACCTAGACTCAAACGAGAGAGAAAGCAATAAAGGAAATATTACATGGATTACAATGCTTTCCTTAGAGTCTATGGCTTCAATCTTGATGACATGATGCTCCCATCATCTCCAAGCTTTGTCACCCCTTGAGTCCAAGCTTTGACCCTTCTCCACTTGATGTCTATCCTTGCACCAAGTGTTTAGTCTCCAAAAATGATATTCTTGAAATGTTAACTATGAGACTAAAACAAGAGAGTCATTAGCAACAACATAATATTATGATCATCATCAAAATAACATTGGTATGAAACACCAATACTCAACACCTTTGACTCATTTGATAAAGAAGGATGTGGCGTATGTCTGGTCGAAAGATTGCTAGCATGCGTTTGATGAGCTGAAGCATCTGTTGACCACTGCTCCTATATTAATTATCCCTGATCGTTCAGGTGGTTTTGAAGTTTTCTACGATGCGTTTAGAAGAGGGTTAGGCTGTGTACTTCATCAGCATGGGCAAGTTGTGGCATATGCTTCTAGATTATTGAAGGAACACGAGCTGAACTATCCCACTTATGACATGGAATTGGCAGCAGTGATTTTGGCCTTGAAATTGTATAGACATTTCCTGCTAGGTGAGCATGTGAAGATATACACCGACCATAAGAGTCTGAAGTACGTATTCACTCAGAAGGAGCTTAATATGAGGCAGCACCAATGGTTGGATTTAATGGCCGAATACGACGTCGATCTGCAATACCATCCTGGGAAGATGAACGTAGTGCCAGATGCTCTTAGCCGATTGCCCCCTGTGATGATGTTAATTTCCCAGTTGTAAATTCGATGGGTAATCCGACAGATGGGGATAGAAGTTGTACTCCTAGGAGAGAAGACTGTTATGATGGGACTGTAGATTCAGTCTGATTTGGTGAACAGGAATCAAGGCAGCCCATTTAGGGGATGCTAAGCTTAAAAGGATTCGAGAACAGGTGGGAGCTGGACTTCGGATCGATTACCGTGTTCATGAAGATGGATTGTTGAGATTTGGGAGCCAGGTTTGTGTGCCGAGTGGTGATATTTGGGAAGAATTATTGAAGGAGGCACACATTTCCTCATATTCTATCCATCCTGGAGGAACCAAGATGTACCACGATCTAAAGCAATATTATTGGTGGTCTGGAATGAAGAAGAGTGTAGCCAAGAGTGTGGCATCCAGCTTGGTTTACCAGCAGGTGAAGGCTGAGCATCAGAGAACTGCGGGATTGTTGCAGCCTCTCCCTATTCCAAAATAGAAGTGGGAACATGTGACCATGGACTTTGTGACCGGCCTACCTCGGAGCCCTAGAGGTAATGATGTGATTTGGGTCATCATTGATCGATTGACCAAGTCGACACATTTTATTCTGTTCCAGGTTGGACAGTCCACAGAAATTCTAGCTAAAAGGTACATGAAGGAGATTGTGAGACTGCATGAAGTCCCTGTGAGTATAGTATCCGACAGTGATAGCAGATTCACCTCACATTTCTGGAAAAGTTTACAGGCTAGTTTGGGGACGCATCTGAATTTCAGTACGGCGTATCATCCTCAGACTGATGGACAGTCAGAAAGGACCATTCAGATTCTTGAAGATATGCTGCGAGCATGTATAATTGATTTCAAGGGATCATGGGAGGACCATCTGCATTTAGTCGAGTTTGCATACAATAACATTTATCAAGCAAGTATCGGTATGGCTCCCTTCACAGCTCTGTATGGAAGGCGATGTATGTCTCCTTTAAGTTGGAATGATTTTGGAGAGAGAGAGTTTTTGGGACTCGACATGGTGGCGGCAACAACAGATGTAGTGCGAATAGTCAAGGAGAATCTATGCATCGCACAAGACCGTTATAAGCACTGGGCTGATACAATGCGGCGACCATTGGAATTTCGGCCAGGAGATTATGTGTTCATAAAGATCTCACCAATTCGTGGAACTATCCGATTTGGCAAGCACGGGAAGCTGAGTCCTAGATACATTGGTCCGTTCGAGTTCTCTGCCAATGTCGGTGAGGTTGCCTATCGGCTAGTATTGCCGTCGTCGCTTGAAGGTGTGCATAATGTTTTCATGTGTCTCAACTCAGAGAATATATGGGAGATCCCAATCATGTTGTAGACTTCTCAGAGATAGAAGTACGACCCGATCTCACCTATGAGTAGCAGCCAGTGGCAATTTTGGACCAGAGACAGAAGACGTTGAAGAAGAAGACCATTGACTTGGTGCGAGTCATGTGGCAACAAGAGTCTCCGGGGGAGTCAACTTGGGAGCGAGAATATGAGATACATGAGAAGTACACATACCTGTTTGAGCAATAACTGTCGTATCTCATATTTTCTACAGTTGTTAGTTGCTGTATGTAAATATCTGCTCTCCTAATCTTGTTAAATTCCGAGGACGGAAATTTTTCTAAGGAGGGTAAGGTGTAATAATCCTAGTGTGTAAATACTAAGTAGCCATTAAATTGGCCCTAGACCCCATTTATATGTGTATGTCCATTTTACTAGAATGGATATATTTGCATTTATACCTCTCAATGTTTCATTTATACCCATGATAGTAATAATAATGAAATATGTTTAGTGTCATGGAAAATTAGTAATTAAAAACACCAAGATGGAGGGCTTTTCCTAAACGATTTGTGCAATGGAAAACTTGTAAATAAGGCACAAAATTTGAGGGCATTTTGATAAGAAGTTCATGCAATGGCATGAGGAGTAATTAAGGTGCAAACATTGAGGACAAATGTGAAATAATTTGGAGCCATGGCAAACTTGTAAATAATGAAAATTTTAAGAGAGAACTTCTTATTTGATTAACCCTCCACATCCTTCTACACATTTCTTCCAATTTCTCCTCCTTTCTACACTCTCCTAAAAATTATCTCTCCCTCATTTGTTGTCATATGGGCCGAAATTTTTCTAGAGCAAAAAAAACAAACAAAAAAGGAAAGAAAGAGAAGAGAGAAGAGAAAGGAGAGAGGAGGAAGAAGAAGAAGAAGAGAAGGAGAAGGAAGGGCCCAAGCTAGGAGAAGACACCCCCAAATCAAGTCATAGAATCTCTTTTGAAGCCCTAAAGAGGTAGGATCATCTACACCTCTCTCTCAAATTGTAGAGGATGAAAATTGCTTGTGTATTTAAGTTTCTCTTTGAAAATTGGGAAGAGTGTTGTAGAATTAAGTTTGTTTGTTGCATGCTTGATTATTTCTCTAGGATGATGATGGGATTAGGTTCATGATTATATTTTTAGTTATTATTATTGAAGAAATGGAAGCTTGGAATGAAAAATTGACATTTTTAGGTTGAAATCCCTAGCAAAATCGACCACTTGAAAAGCTGAAATTTTGTAGCATGTTACTCCTAATTCTGCAGTCAGTATAGATAGAAATAAAATCTGAAATAATTATATTCATGTAGTTCACAAAATCCTATACCAAAATCATATAAAATTTGACATAGTTTCAATTCAATAAGTAGGAGTAAAAATTCAACAATTACAACATGTCTGAATCTCTTTCAGAATGGTCACAGTTTAGAAAATGGACCTCAGTACCTGCACACACAATAGAATTTTATGTTCTTGGTCTCGTTATAAAGTTAATAAGTTTTTCTACAACTTCATCTCAGTGCATAATTTTCGAAATTCTGACTGAAATATGCCCAAAATCAGCAATCAAGACAGACCCTGGAATATGTCCGAAAAACAGATCTGACAGGCTTCACGAAATAATTCACCATATATCATATAATTCATATTTTTGCATGAAATTTTATATATTAATCCAAAACTTCCATATCTACAACTTTCATTTAGGAAATTTTGTCAAACTCGAACTGGATATGGCTGATATCCATTGATGTTTATGATTATTAGTGAAAATTCAGCAAATTGAATTGTTTGGTAATGACTTGAATTGTGTTTTGGTTTATTCCTACGTTCAGATATTAATACTCAATATTGTTTATGTAGATGCATCAGTATTAAAGTGTTTACATATGGATATGCTCCTTTATGTTTCAAGTTTTAGAGATGGATGTTTATGTTCATGGCGTATGGAACATGCAAGTTTTGTTGTGAACATCCCAGTGAAAAAGAATGCATTGGACCTCATTTTACATGCTTAATACACTAGGATTAAAGACTAGCTGCCATGCCCTATTTTGAACTATACGTGTATTCTACTGTATACACGTGGTATTTCTACCTACGATGCATACATAGGCATGAAATAATTGTGGATATCGATGTATGTGATGTAGTGCAAGGGGAATTGGGCCGTAATACGTGGCTAAGGGAAGAGAATGCGAAATGTGAACGCGGGAGAAGTGCGAATAACGTCGTGTGTATTATATAACGCGTATGTATTAGACGTGCGTGTGTAATGCATGTCTGCATGCATGGATGTGCATGTAGGAAGAGCCATGCTAGTTTGAAAAGGGGTTAGGGGTTAATGGTAACCCCCGTAAATTTTTAGGAAGGTGAGGGGCAAAATGGTCATTTTGGCTATAGGAGGTGTGTGTACATAGTAAAGTGTTGTGTGCATAAAGTAATGGAAAACTTGTAAATACATGGAAGTTAAGGGGTATTTTTGGAAGGTTATTTTAGTCATTTTGATTTGTACATGCCTTATGGGAGAAGCTAAGGATGGTATAGAAAATTCTTTAGAATTCTCTTTCTTTTTCTTTCTTTAACCTTCTCTCATCTTCTCTCTTTCCTTCATCTCTTCCTCCCCTAGCTTGGCCAGCCACACCCTCCCCCTTTTCTCCATATTCTTCACTCCAAAACCCTAATTCTCCCTCACAAAAATCAAGAATCTCAAGTGGTTGCAAGTGGGAAGAAGGTAGAGAAGAAAGAAGGAGAAGAAGATGAGGAAATCAAGCTTTTTGAGGTAGGATACTAACTTGGATTGGGAAATCTATTTAGGGTTTCATTCTATTATGTTTTTATATCTTGGTTGTTCAATTTGTATTAGGGGTGATTGATATGGGTAATTGAAATTTTATGTGACATGTTTCAATTTCACTAATTACCCTTGAAATTCCATGCAAAATCTGCCTCTTTGGAATTCTGAAATTCTGTTGTGTGTTTCTACTTGAATTCTGGCTTGAATTAGGTTTCGAAAAAAATATATCCTTGTAGATCTTGAAGTTCTACCCCAAAATCTTATAAAATTAGATATAGGTTCAATTCAATAAGTAGCAGCAAAAATTCAATCTTTACAACATGTCTAGAATTCTGTTACACTGGACACAGTTTAGTAAAATGGACCTCAGTACCGGCACGAACAATGAAATTTTATGTTCTTGGTCTCGTTGTAAAGCTAACAAGGTTTCCTACAATTTCATAACAGTGCATATTTTTCGAAATTGGATGGAAACAGGCTCAAAAACAGCAATCGTTGCAGACCCTGAAATCTGTCTGAAAAACAGACTGAACAAGTTTCACCAAACAATTCACCATAAATCACATGCTTAATGTTTTTGCATGAAATTTTATCTGGGAATCCAGGACTAACATATACACAACTTTCATTTAGGACATTTTGTCAAATTCTCAATAAAACTGATGATAGTTGCACATGTACTGTCACTTTCTGCAAATTCCAGCAAGCTGAAACATTAAAGTGGTGTTATGAATTGTGTATTATTGCTAATTCACTCTCTATAGTGCATGATTATTGTTGCTACATGAAAGATAGATTCTTTGTATGTGTTCCAAAAGGATTTGCTAATGAGCTCATGGACATGCATGCCACGCCCATCATGTGTTCGTGAAAATATCTCAATGAAATAGAAATTGAGAAACATGAGAAATGTGCTTCAATGAATCATGTTATGGATTTGCGATGTTGTGAGATATGTATGGCATGATTTCATAAGTGATGTACCAATGAATTGTGATGGGGGGGCATGCCACTTTGGTGCATGACCGATGTTGATATGTGGCGTGGTTATGATGGAGGGCATGACACTTAGGTGCATGACCCAGATCGATATGAATGAGAAATGTTGACACTGCGAAACCATGCCATCATGGCTCTTATAAGATGACTTGTGATGTTTAATTGATGATTTAGAATGTCTCAGTCCTCTCTAATGAGGGTGAGTTAGCAAAAACCCGGGTTTAGGGGGGAAATTTGAGTAAATTGTGGATATGAGGCCTGAACTGAGAAGTTGGGGGAAAAGTTATGTGATATGTGATACTTATTCCCACTCGCCTTTACCGAGAGTGGATGGAATATACGGTGGTTGTGTTATTATGGGAGGCATCACTCCTGCCAGGGACAGGGGAGCTGAGAGGCCCGACGTACAGTGCCCGTGTCCACTGCATCTTGTGCTATATTCACCCCAAATTTGGGGTGAGGTCTAGGTCCTGGTATCACACAGTTTACCCAAGTTTCCAATTAATTCAATTATAAAATAAGAATTTTGCATGTTACTTCTTCTGCTTGCAGCACTTCCTTTGTCCTTATCTACTATGCTGGTGATATCATATATTGTGTTACACTTTTGGCACAAATACCTTCCTTTTAGATCAAGTTGGTGTGAACACTTGCTTTATTATTCGTGCTAACCCTTTTCTTGCAGTAGCTCGATATTGGACCGCATGTATGATCCTCTTACTTGGCTATTTACTTTCCTCTATATTACTTAGTTTACATGTCTTATTTCTCTTGTCTTGCCTTGTGGATTGATAACCTTAAAACGATGTTCCAAATCCAAGTTGGTTCCTACGGGGCACGCATTGACGTGCTCCTTCCTATTTTTTAGGTAACAGGGGTGGCATGGTTGGTGGTGACTTGAAGTTGGGTTTCAGGGGTAGCCTTTGGTGAGAGCTGGTGAGAGCTGTAGTTTGTATTGTGACTGGGTTGTCTTGGGAGGTGGAGAGTGGTGATGTATGAGTGGTGATGCACCTGGACTATGTATATAAATGGAAGTTGTTATGTATAATATGTTGTTGTTGTTGTTCTATGTTATTTGTGTGGTTGTTTTGATATTATTGTGGAGCTTCACTTGTATTATCCCAGCATGTGCGCAGTGGCCTGCATGTATTGTCTCCTTTCTCTCCCTTTTCCTCCCTCAGCACCATCACTCTTCAAGATACTTGGAAATTTTTTTTAAAGGTTTCAGGTATTCTGGAGATCGGGGCGTGACACTAACTAAATGAAAAACATAGGGTTTTCTCGTTCCACTCTAGGTGGGTAAGTGCCTTAGGAGGGTTTGGGGGAAACCAAGGTAATGAGTGGACATGCGGGGATGGACTGCTGGGTTGGGGACCACTCCTGACGAGCCCTCAGAGGCGGGGAGTAGGTTGGGTTGGTTGGGTTGGTTGTGTTGAAGAACGACTTCTTTAGTAAGAGCTTATCTCGGGAAGTCGTAGCATTCCACCCACCTTACTAGGTGAGGTCCAGTCCCCGATGTCTGACCCATTACTTAGGTTTCGAATTCATGCATGAAAACTAACCTATAAAGACAAAAAAAATCAGTAACCCTGGAATGTGATGCCTTTTTCCTTGTTTGTGCACTATGATTAGAGTAGTAGAGTTGTGGAGTTCCTACTGGGCACCGCTGTGACGTGCCCCTTTTCCCCCACAAGTACAGGTACCAGTTCTTAGGCGACAGGACCGAGGACAGAGACCCTGGAGGACACTTCGTCTCAGCAGGGTCTATAGAGTGTGTAGTGTGTGGGTCTTAGTAGTGTAGTTTTGGGGAGGGTGTGAGATAAGAGCAGTATTTTGTACCCCTGTTTCCATTGTACCCCGAGGGACTGAGTAGTACTTTTTTGGGGAGCTTTCGCTGTTGGGGTTGTATAGTGGACTTGTTGCTGCTAGTTATGGGGTTATGGTGCTCTGTGACGTTGAGATGTTCTGTTGTCGTACTTTACTTTGCTGTCTGTGTTGTAGTACCTTGTACTCTCTTTCTGTGTTGGAGCTGTACCGTTCTGCTTTTATTTCAGTTCGTACCTTTCTACATGTGTTTCCTCAGCGTTTGCAGTGGCTTGCGAGTCATTGGTTTACACATTAGCGCTTGGTATTTTAATATCGCGGCTTGTCACATCGGTCCGCCCTATTTTGGGTAACGGGGCGTGACAGTCATCGATCGGTAAGCTGTCATCTCCATGCCTTTGAATCAGTCGCGAAATATGGCCTGCCACTACATTCTCAGCTCCTTTCTTGTCCTTGATTTCTATATCAAACTCTTGAAGGAGGAGTATCCATCGTATCAAGCGTGGCTTCACATCCTTATTGCTCAACAAGCATTTTAGTGCCGCATGGTCCGTGTGGATTATTACCTTGAATCCCAAAAGATAAGATCTGAACTTTTCAATAGAGTACACCACGGCTAGTAATTCCTTCTATGTAGTGGTGTAATTCTTCTAAGCATCATCCAAAGTCTTGCTAGCATAGTATTTTGCATGAAGCTTTTCCTTTTTCCTTTAGCCTAAAACAACTCCCACCGCTTGATCACTAGCGTCACACATCAATTCAAAAGGTAAGTTCCAATCCGGCGGTTGTATAATAGGTGTTGAGATGAGGGCTTCCTTCAACCTATTAAAAGATAGCTAGCAAGCATCAGAAAACACAAAAGGAGCATCCTTCATGAGGAGCTCCGTAAGAGGGCAAGCAATGCTAGAAAAATCTTTTATAAAGCGACGGTAAAACCCCATTTGGCCTAGGAAACCACGGATATGTTAGTTCTTGGGTTCAAGACTAACGTTCTTTTGATGATGATCAATTCATTATGTTAGTGTGCTAATCAATCTTATGTTTTAGTCTCAGTTTATCTTAATGATTATGTGTTGTTGAGACAAAGCATAATACTTGGAGGATATTACAAGGGATATCTTAAAGACCTCCAAGAGTGATGGAGTGCTCAAGCTTGGATGAAGTCATGAAGATCATCTAATGAAGCCAAAGCTTGGAGCATGATGATGGATGGACATCTAGGGAAGCATTGCTAAAGCTAGAAGCTTTGATGAAGGGAAGCTCATTAAGGTGTGCTAAAGCTTGGAGATAATGGGGAGCATCAAGGTATCATGAGCTTGAAGAGTTAGACTCTAGGAGATGCAATTTGTAATCCATGTAATTTTAATTACTTGCATTTCTCTTTTTGAGTCTAGGATTATTGTAATGCCTTGATAGATGGTCATACTCTCATGCATATACATTTCACCATCTTAGTGAGCCTTAGGATTATCATAGAATCCAACCCAATAGGTTCATCTAGCACAAAGACTCAATTGGAGTCTCTGGCTCTCTTACAGTCGCCTGCTGAAGGTTTTACAGTCGACTGGGTGATTCCAGTCGCCTATCACATCTTCTACAGTCGACTGTGATGCATAGCTCAAGTCAACATTTCTATTGACTCTTCTTGAGCTTTTCGCATCAGTCGACTGATGTTCAATTTACAGTCACCTGTATTCTTATAGTCACATGTGAATTGGTCGACAGTCGACTGTGCGCATCTTGCATTTTCTGGGCTTCATCCCAATTTGCAAGGCAGTCGCATGTTACTGTGTTTACAGTCGCATGTGAAATGGCCATCAGTTGTCTGAAAGGCGTAAGTGCAAAAAATGCATCTCTCTCTGTTTTTCTTCCATCCCTACAGTAGTCGCCTGATGAATTGAAGGATATACAGTCGATTGTCTGTTGTACAGTCGACTGCGTAGTCTTCTACAGTCGACTGTCCCGGCTCAGATTATAGCCGTTGGGATTTTTCTAGCCGTTGAACAGTCGATTGTCAGTGCCGTAAGCTGCCAAAATCATGCAGTTGCAGATTTCTTCCCTTTGGGTTTTTGGCTGGTTTTATGGGCTTTTATTGGCTTCCTATATATAGGAGTTAGCTTAGTTCATTTAGAAATCTTGGTTATTATTGAATATCTTTGTGAATCAATAGCCACTCCTAATCTATCCCATTTCCTCATTAGAGCTTCATTCTTATGCTATAGCATCCAAGCTCTAGGGAATTTCTCCAAGGGATTTCAATCTCATTCCTTTTCTTGGAGAACATCTTTCTTACCTTCATTTTCATACACTCAAGTGAGAAGTGTTAGGATTCATTCCTAGAAGAGAGAAAGATCATCAAGTGCAATCAAAGCCTCATCTCAAGCACTTGAGTTTCACTTGCATGCCTTCTTATTCACATTGGTAATATCATATCAAGGCATAGGTAAGTGTTATTTCGTTTCACCTTTGTGATACCCCTAATTCTCTTTGTGAGAATTAGTTACTCTCTTTGTGAGAGTTTGGTTCTTTCTGTGTGAAAGAACAAATCCTTTGTGTGAGGTCTCTCTGTATGATAGTAAGGATATCTCTTTGTGGAAATCCTAAATCCTCTGTGTGAGGTATCTCTGTGTGAGATTGTATTCAATTCTCTGTGTGGGAATATAGTGAATACTGGTGTAGCTGGACGTACCCAAGTTTTGGGGAACCAGGGTAAAAATCCTTGTGTTTGCATTTGTTGTTGTTGAGCACTCTGTTAATTTACGCTGCTTATTGTGCTTTAATTTTAGTAACTTTTTATTAAGCACTTTGTTTGGCATTACATTATTCACCCTCCCTCTAGTGTGTGTGTAGCCCCACATGTCGCTTACAGTTGGTATCAGAGCCTTGGTTTGGTGGCTTTTGCAAGAATGACTTCTAAGTCTCAACAACATCCTCCCATGTTCGATCCAGAGAACTATACTCAATGGAGGAGCAAAATGATCAAGCATCTCAAGAAGAACAATCTCTTGGATGATGTGACTTCGAATGTCTCAGAGTCAAACTTCGTGTTGGACACCCACGCCAAAAGATCTTTGTGCATCTACACGTGGGACCATGAAAATGAAGAAGTTGGATGCATGGTGACGGCACATGAAATGTGGAGCTATCTTGAGACCAAGTACACCGGAGGTGATGAGATTGAGTCAAGCAATGATGAGGTATCTCAAACTCAATTTTCTTATAAGCATAGTTATCCTAGTGATAAAAATTTATTAAATGCTCATAAATGTAGTGCATATTCTATTCATGATGACACACATGATTGCACTACTTTGCATGCTACTCATAAGTCTTTAATTGAATCTTTGCATGCTGAGAAAGAAGGATTTCTTTCTCTAATCCGTGAGTTACGTAAGGAGAATGCTTCACTTAAACGTACTCACGTTTTGGATCGTGACTTCGTCATTCTTGAGAGAGATTCTCAAATTGACGTTTTGAGAAATGAGACATCGGTTCTCAAATCTCAATGTCTTGAGCTTAGCTCACGTCTATCCGCTAGGGATGACAACATTTCTTCACTTTTGAAGAAATGTGAGCTATTGTCTTCTCAACTCTTGAGTAAGGATAAGGCTTTGGGAAATTCAACTTTGAAGGACCAAACCAAGCTCTACCTCTAGAAGCACCCAAAACAATTTTGTGGGGGAGCTTTCTAAGAGGTTGGTCACATCCAAGTCTTCTTTTGGCCAAAAATCTACTTTGAATATTAAGCCAAAGAAGAATCATGCATATATACACACCTCATTGCATAAGAAGCACATTCAAAAACCTATTGGTGTGAATGCTTCTTCTTTGAATGCTATGCATAATAAATCTACCCATAGGAATAACTTACTTTGCTTGCATGCTAAAATTGATGCTAAACCTTTGCGTGCTTTACATGTTCCTATGCATGGTAGAATTGCTTGTGTGAATGCTTCTAATGATAGATCTCATGTTTCACACACGGGACACGCCAATGTTTATGTTCCACCTCATAAGCGTGCACCCTCACCTCCTATTCATGCATTAACCAAACCTCTTCTTAAGAATCCCAAATCACTTTCTTTGTGGATTCCTAAGAATGTTTCTAGGCTTGATAGAAATGCGTATATAGATTCATATGTACGTAATGTTATATTTTCATATGACTATATACGAAAACCAAACTCCACTTTTGTTTGGTTTCCAACTTGCTAAATCACTCACATTGTTATTCATTGTTTGGGTACCATACTTGTATGTTTACATTTTGAACCCTTGTTTGTGTGAGTGTGTCCATTACTCCCATGTTTGCATGCATTATATGATTACAGGAGAGTATGGAATTTTTGCTTGCTAGCATTATTTTTCCATTCATATGTCACAGTGAATTTCATTCACTTTATGTTTGTGCATATTGAATGGTTATTTCTCTTGCCCTTGGTTTTCCTATTTGGCTATTACCCATCTTTTTATATGCCAATGGAGGAGAGAAATAGGTTATGTAAAAATATACCTTATGCTTGTTTATGCATTATTATCAATTGGTATGTTTTTGCATAACAACCATCAATATGATTTGTGCTTTTCATGTTTATATTTAATGCACATTTGCATATTGATTAGGGGAGTTTGTTAGCACACATTGTTTATTTCAATGTTTATTATATTTTGACATAATTGATTGTCATCATCAAAAGGAGGGAGATTGTTAGTTCTTGGGTTCAAGACTAACGTTGTTATGATGATGATCAATACATTATGTTAGTGTGCTAATCAATCTTATGTTTTAGTCTCAGTTTACCTTAATGATTATATGTTGATGAGACAAAGCATAATGCTTGGAGGATATTACAAGAGATATCTTAAAGACCTCCAAGAGTGATGGAGTGCTCAAGCTTGGATGAAGTTATGAAGATCATTTAATGAAGCCAAAGCTTGGAGCATGATGATGGATAGACATCTAGGGAAGCATTGCCAAATCTTGGAGCTTGATGAAGGGAAGCTCATCAAGGTGTGCCAAAGCTTGGAGATGATGGGGAGCATCAAGCTATCATGAGCTTGAACACTTAGACTCTAGGAGATGCAATTTGTAATCCATGTAATTTCAATTATTTGCATTTCTCTTTTTGAGTCTAGGATTATTGTAATGCCTTGATAGATGGTCATACTCTCATGCATATGCATTTCACCATCTTAGTGAGCCTTAGGATTATCATAGAATCCAACCCAATAGGTTCATCTAGCCCAAAGACTCAATTGGAGTCTCTGGCTCTCCTACAGTCGCCTGTTGAAGGTTTTACAGTCGACTGGGAGATTCTAGTCGCCTGTCGAGTCTTCTACAGTCGACTGTGATGCATAGCTCAAGTCAAAATTTCTATTGACTCTTCTTGAGCTTTTCGCATCAGTCGACTGATGTTCAATTTACCGTCGCATGTATTCTTACATTCGCCTGTGAATTGGTCGACAGTCGACTGTACGCATCTTGCATTTTCTAGGTTTCATCCCAATTTGCAAGACAGTCACATGTTGCTATGTTTACAGTCGCCTGTGAAATGGCCATCAGTTGTCTGAAAGGCGTAAGTGCGAAAAATGCATCTCTCTCTGTTTTTCTTCCTTCCCTGCAGCAGTCGCCTGATGAAGGATATACAGTCGACTATCTGTTGTACAGTCGACTGTCTGTTGTACAGTCGACTGCGTAGTCTTCTACAGTCGACTGTCACGGCTCAGATTATAGCCGTTGGGATTTGTCTAGTCGTTGAACAGTCGACTGTCATTTATTCATCAGTTGATTGTCTGTGCTGTAAGTTGCCAAAATCTAGCTGTTGCAGATTTCTTCCCTTTGGGTGTTTGGCTAGTTTTATGGGCTTTTATTGGCTTCATATATAGGAGTTGGCTTAATTCATTTAGAAATCTTGGTTATTATTGAATATCTTTGTGAATCAATAGCCACTCCTAATCTATCCCATTTCCTCATTAGAGCTTCATTCTTATGCTATAGCATCCAAGCTCTAGGGAATTTCTCCAAGGGATTTCAATCTCATTCCTTTTCTTGGAGAACATCTTTCTTACCTTCATTTTCATACACTCAAGTGAGAAGTGTTAGGATTCATTCCTAGAAGAGAGAAAGATCATCAAGTGCAATCAAAGCCTCATCTCAAGCACTTGAGTTTCACTTGCATGCCTTCTTATTCACATTGGTAAGATCATATCAAGGCATATGTACATGTTATTTCATTTCACCTTTGTGATACCCCTAATTCTCTTTGTGGGAATTAGTTCCTCTTTTTGTGGGAGTTACTCTCTTTGTGAGAGTTTGGTTCTTTCTGTGTGAAAGAAAAAAATCCTCTGTGTGAGGTCTCTCTGTGTGAGAGTAAGGATATCTCTTTGTGGAAATCCTAAATCCTTTGTGTGAGGTATCTATGTGTGAGATTGTATTCACTTCTCTGTGTGGGAATATAGTGAATACTGGTGTGGCTGGACGTACCCAAGTTCTGGGGAACCCGGGTAAAATCTTTGTGTTTGTGTTTGTTGTTGTTGAGCACTCTGTTAATTACCGCTGCTTATTGTGCTTTAATTTTAGTAACTTTTAATTAAGAACTTTGCTTACCATTACACTATTCACCCCCTCTAGTGTGTGTGTGTGTGTGTGTGTGTAGCCCCACAGGGGCGCTTACAGGATACCATTAAGATTAGTGGGAGGCAACAGATCTTTGATGGCTTCAACTTTGACTTTGTCAACTTCAATTCCCTTAGAGGTGATGACATGACTAAGCACGACTCCCTCCGTCACCATGAAGTGGCACTTTTCCCAATTTAAAGTCAAGTTATTGTCATGGCATCATTCTAAAACTTTAGACAAATTAGCTAAACAGGCATCAAAGTCGGTGCCATAAACAGAAAAGTCATCCATGAATACTTCCATTATATTTTCAATGAAGTCCGAGAAAATAGACGTCATGCACCTTTGGAATGTCGCGTATGCATTACATAATCCAAATGGCATTCTTCGGTATGCGAATGTGCCAAATGGACATGTAAACGTCATCTTTTCTTGGTCCTTACGATGCAATGTGAATTGGAAGAATCCGGAATACCCATCAAGGTAACAAAAGTATTTGTGCTTGGCAAGTCGCTCAAGCATTCGATCAATGAAGGAAAGTGGATAGTGGTCTTTTCTAGTGGCTTTATTGAGTTTTCTATAATCAATGCACATGTGCCAACCAGTGACAGTCCTAGTGGATATTAATTCATTTTTATCGTTCCTTACAACGGTCATGCCCTTTTTCTTGGGGACCACCTGAACATGGCTAACCTATTTACTGTCGGAAATGGGATAGATAATATCGACATCTAGCAGTTTTAACCTCTCCTTTTTCACTACCTCTTTCATGTTAGGATTCAGTCGCCTTTGAGGCTCGATGGAGGTAGTTTCATTAGCCTCAAGATGGATTCTATGGGTGCATATGATGTCGCTAATGCCTTTCAGGTCGGCAATGCTATACCCTATTGCCTTCCTATGAGCTCTGAGGATTTTAAGGAGGCTTTCTAATTGTGGCTTGGTAAGGGAGGCGTTAACGATGACAGGGTAAGTGGAGTTCTCCCCTAAGAATGCATATTTTAAATTAGCAGGAAGAGTTTTCAGTTCTACCTAAAGGGGCGATGTACCCCCATCATCGCTTGCCTGTGAGAAGGATGCGTCCTTAACTGCTGGTTCGGATTCTGGAAATTCTTCGTTGGCAGGTTCATAGGATGAACAAAGTGATGATGGCGCATCGTGGTAGACATCTACAGAGTCCATCTCCATAGGGATTTGTTCTGTAGTGCATCTGTCAGTAGAAATATAGTATTCAGATATGCATGCATTATCGAGTGTAGAGTCAAGAAGACTTCCCTGATTGATGTCGCTCTGAAAAGGTCCGGGATCTGTGTATTCCTCATAGTTGTAGTCTTCGTGTGTCTCAGTCTGGAGGATGTTATCACCATAGAAGCGTATAATGTCTCCCTCGTACTGCACATAGACTCCGTCGGTGATGAGTACGCCATCCAAGGCATCTGCATTTTGGAAGGTGTTCGTAATGAAGACTGAAAGTTCTTGAACAACCGAGTCTTCTGTATGGAATTCTACTGGACCATTGGTCCATACATCAGTCACTACGCTTTCCATTATACTTAAAAGCTGGGAGTCGTCAATGGTTCAAATTGGTGAGTCTCTCTCCAATATGCGTCAACTCGTAGAGCTTCGACAGCCTGGAGAAACATCACATCCCCTTTGAAGCTTATGTGGATGTCGTCCTCGATGGTACCTGCATCCGAAACATTGTTCATTATATGATCCATAACCATTTGTTGATTTTCGTTACCTGCCACGTAGGTTCCTGCTCCAATAAATCGGACTGCATCAAGTAACTCTCTCACTGCTCCATCGACCATGGCTTCATCTATGCATGAGTCCTGAAGACCATATGCATGGTATGGAGAAAATCTAATCTCATCTGAATCACTATCAGATTCACTACTCCATTGCACTTGCATCACCATCTCCATCATGTCTGATTTCTTATGAATGATTATTGACTGGAGAGAAGCATTAGTAGCAAGTAATGAAAGAGAATAAAAGGATGGAAAGACAAGAGATGGTAAGATTTGCTAACAATTTCTTCAAAATAAAAATAGCCTAAGTAACACCGTACGTTTCCCGACAACGACGTCAAAAACTTGATGCACCCAGAACTAACACCTAAAAGCCACTTGGCAGTGTCACTAATGCCAGGAGCTGAATGGATCCTAAGTATCGTTCCGGGCTCACGAACGCAAGCGGACGATGTCAAGTTATACTATAAAAGATATCAATCCCACAGGGAAAGTAGCGGTGTATTGATCTCAGGTTATTTCTAAATCTCAGAAAGAGGTAGCAGTCGGTTTAAATGATTGGTTGATTGGTGATGTTTGATCAATATAAAGAGACTATGGCATTAGAACTCACTGCTAGGACCGTCGAAGGTCAATGCTAGGTTGGGACTTCTACGTTGCATTGGTTTTATTGGGGATTGTAGCATCTAGGAAGTGAATTCATGCGTCTAGGCTTTATGAATCTAACATACCATATTCACCCCACTCTTGCGATAGATGCATACGATATGTGCATTAAGGAACTACAATAATCTCACCACTCTCATGGTTCGAATGCTCTCAACTTGTACCACTCTCGTGGGTTAGAGCTTTGAGATATTTTGGTGGCTCTTATAGATGCAATAGAGGTAGCTGTCAAATAGTGTTATAGTTCGTCGGTGGATCCCATCAAGACACGACCCGGACATGGTCACGAGCCTCGGTTGAATCCATTAACTCCCTAATTAAATCCATAAGATACTCCTTAAGCTAATCTATTTCACCAACCATGGGCACGATCTCAGTACCAGTTCTCCTAGGGATTTTGCAAGATCAACTAAAATACTCCCCATTTTATGTCCAATGCTACCTAAAAATCCTAACCTCGTAACTTTTTCCTAAGATCCTAGGGCTAATCCATTAGCCCCAGAAAAAACTACTCACACATGGTAGAGAAAGCAAGGAAAGATTGGATTTTTACCATGCAATTCAGCATAATAATCAAAAACATATAAAAGATTAGAATACGAACCAAAAGCGATGTAGATCGATAGCAAGTCACAGAGAATTAATATCCATTAGATTCCAAGCGAGAAAACGTAATAAAAATCAAGTCTTTGCTCAATGATAAAAACATAGATCCAAAATTCCTAATTAAATCTAAACTTACACTAAAACTCTCTGTTGTTCGAAGATGTCCAAAATATTAAAAGAAAATTGTTTTTATACAAGGGGTAGGGACCCCACAAATAAATCTCAAAAATCTGGAAAGTTGGGCCCGCATGTTGGTTGGGCGCGTCAGCTACTCGACCGAGCAGGTGGCTGCTCGGTCAAGTCAACTCGTTGGCTGCGGTTCTGCTTGCTTGTTTCTGATGCGGGCTACTCGATCGAGTAGTCCCCTACCCGGTCGAGTAACATGGGGTGTCAACTCGGGTCGAGTCGCCTAGCTACTTGGTCTAGTGGCCTCATCCGTTTCCTGTGATGTATCCATGTGTCAGCTCGGCCAGTAGTTGTAAGCTACTCAGCACGAGTCACCTGGGAAACTGGCTGGGCTGAGGGGTTCTTGATGATTTCTCTCGCTTGCTTCTCCTCCTCTCCTCTGATCTTCTTCTAAACTGTGAGAACTCCCATGGAGCCTTGCCAATGACGTCCTGGACGCGCTGGATGTGTCCATGTCCCGAATCAGCTCCAATTTGCTCCAAAATCCCTGAAAATCCACCAATCTATGCAAAACTAGAATATGTCATTAGGAGCGCATTAATATAGAAAAATATGGATTTCGGAGGCAAATATGATATGAAATGAGAGGAAATGATGCGGTAAAACCGTGGAAAATATGGACACATCAAGGGTCCGAGAAGAAGAGGCTCGGAGGGTCGCTGCCAAGAAGCTGCTGGCCTCAGAGAAAGAGGCGACCGGAGTAAAGATCGTCGAGCTGGAGCGGCAGAACGCTGAGCTGGCGAAGGTTGACCTAGACCAGGTCAGGGTCCAGGCCGTTCTTCAGTATCAGAATAAATAGCTCGTCCCCGCGCTGACGGCCATGAGGGCAGAGGGCTTCAATGACGGTCTGGAGGCCGGCTTGGAGAGGCCAAGGCGAGGTTGGGAAAGCTCTACCTCCATATCGAGATTGAACTCGCACGGCTGTCAGTGGCATTCGATGACGAAGCGGAGGCTTCAATCGCTTCTGAGGCCGAGGTAGCAGAGAATCCAGGCGGCAGCAATCATGAAGGCGACCAGGCAGACTCGCGGGCCCCGGAGGGCGACGGTCAAGGGAGTGGCGGCCAAGTCAAGGCGCCATAGGCTAGGGAAAAAATGTATGGCCGGCCCTGGGGCCGAACCTGGAGTCTCTTTTTTTGTTTAGACAATGAGATGTAAAAGGTTAATATGAAATAAAATTGAAATTTTTTCCTTACTGTCGATGTTGCTCGGTTTGTCCATGGTGCAAACTGTGCTTTTGTATGTGTATGCCCCAACATTCTGCTATTAATGAGCCCAAGGCCGAGGAGAATGAGAATGTTATGGAGTTGTACGTCCGCTCCGGGTCTGGTGGTGGGTTGCCAAGAGGGGGGCGATAGGGAGGAGCCAACCCAGCGGCCTCTGTTGGTGGGCGAGCTGCCCTGGAGTTCTTTGAGAGGGCGGGTATTGGGACATCGTCGACCCCGCAACCTCAAATCGGGTAGGTATTGGACCGTTATTGATCCCACATGACCGCTCCGGATCTGATGGCGAGCTGTCGAGAGGAGGGGACGATAGGGAGGAGCCGACCCCGTGTCCTCTGTTGGTGGGTGAGCTGCCCCGAAGTTCTTTGAGAGGGCAGGTATTGGGCCGTCGTCGATACCGCAACCTCAATTCGGGCAGATATTGGGTCGTCGCCGACCCCGCATGACCGCTCCAGATCTGATGGCGAGCTGCTGAGAGGGGGGGCGATAGGGAGGAGCCGACCCTGCGGCCTCTGTTGGTGGGCGAGTTGCCCCGGAGTTCTTTGAGAGGGCGGGTATTGGGTCGTCACTGACCCCACAACCTCAATTCAGGCAAGTATTGGGCCATCGCCGACCCTGCATGACCGCTTCGGATCTGATGGCAAGTTGCCGAGAGGGAGGTGATAGGGAGGAGTCGACCCTGCGGCCTCTGTTGGTGGACGAGCTGCCCCAGAGTTCTTTGAGAGGGCGGGTATTGGGCCTTTACCGACCCCACAACCTTAATTCAGACGGGTATTAGGCCGTTGCCGACCCTGCATGACCGCTCCAGATCTGATGTCGAGCTACCGAGAGGGGGGTGATAGGGAGGAGCCGACCCTGTGGCCTTTGTTGGTAGGCGAGCTGCCCCGAGTTCTTTGAAAGGGCAGGTATTGGGCCGTCGTCGACCATGCATGACCGCGTCAGATCTGATGGCGAGATGCCAAGAGGGGGCGATAGGGAGGAGCCGACCCCGTGGCCTCTGTTGGTGGACGAGCTACCCGAAGTTCTTTGAGATGGCGGGTATTGGGCCGTCACCGACCCTGCAACCTCAATTTGGGCGGGTATTGGACCGTCGCCATCCCCGCATAACCGCTCCGGATCTGATGGCGAGCTACCGAGAGGGGGGCGATAGGGAGGAGTCGACCCCGTGACCTCTGTTGGTGGACGAGCTGTCCCGGAGTTCTTTGAGCGGGCGGGTATTGGGCCGTCGCTAACCCCACAACCTTAATTCAGGCGGGTATTGGGCCGTTGCCGACCACACATGACCACTTCGGATCTGATGGCGAGCTGCCAAGAGGGGGCGATAGGGAAGAGTCGACCCCGTGGCCTATATTGGTGGGCGAGCTGCCCCGGATTTCTTTGAGAGGGCGGGTATTGGGCCGTCGCCGATCTTGCAACCTCAAATCGGGCGGGTATTGGGCCGTCACCGACCCCGCATGATCGCTCCAGATCTGATGGTGAGCTGCCGAGAGGAGGGGACGATAGAGAGGAGCTAACCCCGTGGCCTATGTTGGTGGGCGAGCTACCCCGAAGTTCTTTGAGAGGGCAGGTATTGGGCCGTCATCGACACCACAACCGCAATTCGAGCGGGTATTGGGTCGTCGTCGACCCCGCATGACCGCTCCAGATCTGATGGCGAGCTGTCGAGAGGGGGCGATAGGGAGGAGCCGATCCCGCGGCCTCTGTTGGTGGGCAAGCTGCCCCGGAGTTCTTTGAGAGGGTAGGTATTGAGCCGTCGTCGACCACGCAACCTCAATTTGGGAGGGTATTAGGCCTTCGCCGACCCCGCATGACCGATACGGATCGATGGCGAGCTGTCGAGAGGGGGACGATAGGGAGGAGCCGACCCCGCGGCCTCTATTGGTGGGCGAGCTACCTCGGAGTTCTTTGAGAGGGCAGATATTGGGCCGTCGCCGACCCCGCAACCTCAATTCGGGCAGGTATTAGGCCGTCGCCGATACCACATGACCGCTCTGGATCTGATGATGAGCTATCGAGAGGGGGAGGCGATAAGGAGAAGTCGCCCCCGCGGCCTCTGTTGGTGGATGAGCTGCCCCAGAGTTCTTTGAGAGGGCGGGTGTTGGGCCATCGTCGACCCCGCAACCTCAAATCGGGCGGGTATTGGGCCGTCGCTGACCCTGCATGACCGCTCCGGATCTGATGGCAAGCTGTCGAGAGGGGGCGATAGGGATGAGCCGATCCCACGACCTCTGTTGGTGGGCGAACTGCCCGAAGTTCTTTAAGAGGGCGAGTATTGGGTCGTCGCCGACCCTGTAACCTCAAATCGGAAGGGTATTGGGCCGTCGCCGGCCCCGCATGACCGCTCCGGATCTGATGGCGAGCTACTGAGAGGGGGCAATAGGGAAGAGCCGACCCCGTAGGCTCTATTGGTGAGCGAGCTGTCCCAAAGTTCTTTGAGAGTGCGGGTAGTGGGCCGTCGCCGACCCCGCATGACCGCTCCGGATCTGATGGCGAGCTGCTAAGAGGGGGTACGATAGGGAGGAGCCGACACCACGGCCTCTATTGGTGGGCAAGCTACCCCAGAGTTCATTGATAGGGTGTGTATTGGGCCGCCACTGATCCTGCATGACCGCTCCAGATCTGATGGCAAGATGCCGAGCGGGGGGGTGGGGCGATAGGGAGGAGCAGACCCCACGGCCTCTGTTGGTGGGCGAGCTGCCCCAAAAGGTGTGTGTTGCTAAAGCTTGGGCTTCCAGATGTATAGTCGACCTTCGTCGAGTAGGAAAGGGCTGAAATGCAAATCCAGACAACGCACCGGTTTATTAAAAAATATTTACTGAATGTACAAGTGTATTTATTGAAAAAATTTGAGCAAGTGCTTAGCATTCCAAGGATGGGTCGGCTCCTCGCCCTCCATAGTTGCCAAAATGTACGTCACCGGTCCCATGACGTCAGTTATGTTGTAGAGGCCTTTCCACTTTGCGGAGAGCTTTCCTTGTCGGTCGATCTCAAGTCTGAAAGTAGCATCCGGAGGTCGAGGTCGCCGACTTTGAAGCTTCTCTTTCTGAAGTGGGAGTTGTAGTACCTCGCCATCCTTCGGCTGTGCTTGATCAAACTTGTTAGCGCAAGATCCCTTACCTCGTCGACAAGCTCAATATTGATGTCGAGGCCCTCTTCGTTGGCTTCTTCATTGAAGTATTGGAACTGGAGAGATTCCTCACCGACCTCCACCAGAACGATCGCCTCTGTCCCTTAAGCCAATATGAAGGGGCTCTCGCCAGTTGATGCTTTGTATGTTGTGCGCTATGACCAAAGGATGTCGAGTAGTTCGTCAGGCCAGGACCCATGGGTGCTGTCGACCTTCTTCTTCAGCGGCTCCAGGATGCACTTGTTCGCTCCTTCGACGAGGCCGTTGCACTGTGGATACGCCACGGAGGCGAAATGAGATTGATGCCCCAATCAGAGCAGAAGCTTCTGAAGTCCACGGAGTCAAATTGCTTCCCGTTGTCTGTCACTATAGAGCGAGGTATCCCGAAGCGACATACAATTGAATTCCAGACAAAGTTCTTCATGTCCACCCAGGTGATGCGCGCCAGCAGCTCTGACTCGATCCACTTTATGAAATAGTCGACGGCGACGACAAGAAACTTCCTCCCTCCTACTGCCATGGGAAAAGGGCCGAGGATGTCGAGCCCCCACTTGGAAAAACGGGACCAGGCTGAGGATCGGGATCAGATCAGCCGATGAGGCCGTCGTATGTTTGATGAATATTTGGCACTCCCCTCACCGCTTGACATAGTTGGTTGCATCCTTCACTATAGTCAGCCAATAATTGCCTTGCTGGATCGCCTTATGCACCAGGGTGCATCCTCCGTAGTGATTCCTGCAGAGCACTTCATGGATCTCACGGATGACCTCCTCTGCTCTTCTGGGCCTAAGGCACTTCAGATAGGGCAAGACATCATATCTCGTGTGGTGCTTCCAGTAGAGCACGCCACCGAAGATCACAAACATCAAGGCCCGTCATTCGATCTTTCGTGCCTCCAGTCTGTCCTCCAGCAGAGCCCCACTCTTCAGGTAGGCGACGATTGGGCTCATCCACAACTGCTCCCGGTCGATGCATAACAGCTCGCTCTCTCCAAAGCTTGCTGTCAGCAGGTTCTTGATGTAGATGGCCTTCCCAATCTCGGTCGGAGAAGAGGATGCTAGTTTCGAAGTGCATTGGTGCAGAGGTTGTTCGATCTCAGGAGATGCTGGACCACGGCCTTCTTGAATTTGAGTAGTTCGGTGCATGCACACTTCAGGTACAGCTTCATCAAATCTTCCCTTACTTTGAAACTGCCTTCAATTTGCTGGACAACGAGCCTTGAGTCGCTAATTAACAGCACATTCGTCGTCCCAGCGCCCTGTAAAACTTCAGCCCATTGATAGCGGCCTCATATTTCACGACGTTGTTGGTCGTCGAGAAGTTGAAGCAGAGTGCATACTCCAGCAGGCTTCCCTCTGGGGTCTCGATCACAATGCTGGCTCCGCTTCCCAACCCCATGGCCGACCCATCGACATGGAGAATCCACAGCTCGCCTCTGGATTGCGTGGAAGTAGATGGAGGATTCTAATCGAAGAGCTGTTGTTGTTGTGTGTCCGGTTGGGAATCGGGTGCTATACCACCAACCTCTTCGATGGTGCACTCCGCCACAAAGTCTACCAATGCTTGACCCTTGATCGTCGCCCTGGGATTTTAGATGATGTCGAACTTGCTGAGCTCGACACTCTAGTTCAGCATCCTGCCCGATCTCTCCACCTCCTCAAATTCTTCTCAAGCGGTAAAGTTTGTATAGACGACGATGGAGTGCGCTTGGAAGTAAGGCCGGAGCTTCCTTGCTGTTAGTATTAGGCAATAAGCGACCTTCTCAATCGGGCTATAGTGGGTCGTTGCCTCCTGGAGTACTCATCTTTCAAAGTAGATCGGCCTCTGAATCCCACCTTCCTCTTTGATCAGGACCGAGCTAACAACTTCTTCAGTGGCGGCGAGATAGAGACCGAGCTGCTCTCCTTCCTCTGGCTTAGCGAGCAGTGGTGGCTCTGCAAATAGGTTTTAATCTCGTCAAAGGCTTGGGTGTAGCTGTCATTCCATTCCACTTCCATCCTTATGCGCTTCCTGACGTCGAGGGCCTTCCGCAAGATTTTGAAGAAAGGAAGTGAACTCTCGGTAAACTTTGACAAGAATCTCCCCAGTACGGCGATCCGGCCATTTATTTTCTGCAAGTCTCTGATCGTCTTTGGCTCGCTCATGTTGACGAGGACGGATATCTTGTCGGGGTTAGCCTCGATTCCTCGCTTCGTGATCATGAAGCCGAGGAACTTCCCAGACTGGACACCGAAGATGTACTTCATCGGGTTGAGAAGCAGATTGTAGCGTCGAAGTTTTTGGAAGGTCTCCTCAAGATCGACGAGATGGTCCCCAGCCTTCTTGGACTTCACCAGCATATCATCAATGTAGATCTCCATGTTCCTGCCGACCTGGGGCTGAAAGATCTTGTTCGCCATCCGCTGATAGGTCGCCCTGGCGTTCTTCAGGCCAAAAGGCATCTTGGTGTAGCAGAACATCCCACGATCAGTGATGAACGATGTCATCTCCTTGTCGTGGGGCACCATTTGTATTTGATTGTAGCCGAAGAAGGCGTCCAAAAAGGTCAGCAAATCATAACAGGAGGCGTTGTCCACCAAATGGTCGATCCTGGGCAGCGGGAAGATATCTTTCGAGCATGCCTTGTTGAGGTCAATGAAGTCCACACACATCCGTCATTTGCCGCTGGACTTCTTCACCATGACCACATTGGCGAGCCACTCTAGGTAGCTCACTTCTCTAATGAATTTGGCCCCCAAGAGTCGCTCCACATCCTCGCCCACTGCCTGCTTCTTTTTGCCCCTTCCCCTCTCTTCTTCTTTCAGATTGGGCGTGCTTTGGGACCGACATGTAGCTCATGGGCTATCACGCCTGGGTCGACTCCAGGCATGTCTGAGGGATACCATGTGAAGATGTCTGCATTTGCCCTGAAGAGGTTAATTAGACTCGTCCTCAGCTCCGCGGAGAGTTTCATGCCGATCGACACTGTCTTATCCGCTTACTCCGCCACCGGTTCCTCCTCTACGTCCTCCACTAGAGCAGGTCGTTGATGAGCCAATTCCTTCCGATCATCGAGGAGGTCGATCGACAAGGCTTGCTCGGACCCCTTGTGTTTGGTGGAGCCAACGTAGTAGCTTCGGGAGAGCTTTTGTAATCCCCACACCAGTACAATCCCATATGGAGTCTGGAACTTCACTATCTGATGCAGTAGTGAGGGGATAGATTCGACGGCTATCATGTAAGGTTGCCATATGATGCCATTGTATGCCGAGGTGACGTCGACGAAAACGAAATGCGTCATTCGAGTGACGACCTTGGGCCTCTCCCCCAATGTGACCAACAGCATGATCACCCCAACAATGGGCACGAATTTCCGGTGAAGCCGACAATCGGGCCTAAGCACGACTTCAGCTCCGCTCGGTCCAGCCCCATCTTCAGAATTGTGGACAAGAACAGGATGTCACACGATCTGCCTGTGTCGACCAGGAGCCTGCTTACAATCGCTGGCCCGATGAGAGCTTCAATGACGATGGCATCCTCATGCGGCAGCTCGACCCCCTCCAGGTCGTCATCGGAGAAGGAGATAGGGGGACGAGCCACTCTTCTCCGCTTTGCCCTATCACGGTGTCCGTCGTTAAGACTTGTCAAGCGTATGCCTTCCTTGCCGACGATGATGTGCCACCCTAGGTTGGCCCGCCGCATATTACATCCACACACACAACCGGCTCGGGCCTGTGGTGGGCCACTTGCTCAGCGTCATGGGTCGGTTGATCAGGCCTTGCAGTTGCTCTTCTCTGTGGTCGGGTCTCTATGGGTCGACAAATCTCTGGAGATGCCCGCCCTGAATCAGCCGCTCAATATCTCTCTTCAGGGCGTAGCAGTCGTCGGTGTCATGGCCATTGTCGCGGTGGTACCGAAAATATTTCTGCATATTCTTCCCGTCAGCTCTTGTTCTCATCTCCGGGGGTCGGTTTCTAAGAAGCCCGCCAAACAGGGCCGTTGCCATCACTTCGGTCAGGGGGGCGTTGAGCCTGGTGTAGTGCACCACCTCCTGCGCTCTTTCTGGCCCACCTCTCGGAGTGGGGTTTCTGGGGGCGAAGAACCCCCTCAGAGGTCCGGGGCGATCTTGTGCTTGGGGACCCCTGATCACGCCCTCGGGGGTGATCTTGGTCAAGACCCCTGTTGCAGTCCTGGTTGCGCCCTTGGGGGCATTCATCCCACCTCAGCCACTCACTACGCCTAGCTTCAAAACGGGGAGCTACGACGGGTGGAGCCTTCTTCAACATCCCCAGGGCCTCCTCGCTCAACATAAACTTCTCTGCCTGAGCGAAGAGGGCAGGGAGATCGGCGTGCGGATCTCGGAGCAGCGACTTATGAAGAATTCTGTTCGTCAGTCCCTTCTTGAAGGATGCCATTAGGAGCTCGTCTCTGCAGCTCATCACGCTGAGTCGCTCTTCGTTGAAGTACTGCAAGAAGTTACGGATGGTCTCTCCCTCCTTCTGAACCACCGTGAACATATAGTCCAACGCCTTCTTCTTCCTTCGCCTCGCCAAGAATTAGTGATAGAACTTCCGTGAGAGGTCGCCAAACGAATCAACGGAGCCATCGGGTAAGCCGTTATACCACTCCATTGCTGCCTTCTTCAAGGTCGTTCGGAAAGCTCGGCAAAGGAGGGCGTCACCTGCCACATGGATCTTCATAACTCCCCAATATAGCTGCATGTGCTCCAAGGGATCGCCTGAACCGTCATAAAGTTCAACCTGAGGTAGCTTGAACCTATGAGGTATCGGGGTTGAGATCACCCTGTGGGTCAGTAGATTGGCTTCTTCGGGGCAGGGGGGAGGTGCCGGCTCTCCATCCCACCAGTTGGAATCGTTGGATGAGCCACCTCGGTGCTCAGAGGCATTCCTCCCTCTCTTCCGAGGGGTAGGACTGCGGTCGCGGCTCCTCTACCGCCCGCCTCTATGCCTAGGTGTAATGACCGTAGTGCCTATATACCTAGGATACGCCTATTGATGTATGTGTGCATAGTAGTAGTACTCGTATACTGGTATATATTGAGATGTGTATATAGTACTTGCTGTAGTGTATATAGTAAGATAGTGATGGATGATTATTTGATTGGCTATGGTTGATTTATGAGTGATGATATGTTTATATGAATGCTTATTGAATGTGTATATGAAGTGTATGTACATGGTTGAAGTTGGTGTGTGCATATAGTAATCTGTTGTGTGCCCAGTAATTCACTACGTGTATGGCAAAATAATTGTATGGCTCATGATTGGATATATTATAGATGCTAATGGATGTATTTGATGTGGTAATGTGAATGATATTATCGGATTTATTATATATTGTGATATTTAAGATGGTGGGTGTGCATAGTAAAATGTACTTTTGCTATTATTTTTAATAAGAACTATTTTGAGAAAAATTATTTTATGAAGACTATTTTATGGAGATTATTATTATTTTATTATTATTATTATTATTATTATTATTATTATATTATTGTTATTTTTCTCATGTGGATGGCATTGTGGTTGATGTTGTTATTGTTATTAGTTTTAGCATTTTTATTATTGTTGGTGTTGATGTTGATTATTATTATTATTAATGTTGATTGGGGTTTCAGCTAATTTTAGTAGCTAGAGTTGGTTGGTTGGGCTTTGTTATTGGGCTTGAGTTATTAGAAAGAGAGGAGGAGTATGATGATGGCATACTTGTAATTATTTAAAAGTTGAAGAGTAGATGAGTAAGGGTATTTGGGTCTTTTTAGCTTGCATGACATCTTCTAGTCTTTTGACTCTTGACCCTTAAGAATTAAGGAAACAATTAGGGTGAGAGATTAAGAATAGAAAGTTGGAGAATTGAAGAGAGAATTCTAGACTCCAATCTCATTTATTTCTTTCTCCTTTCTATTTTCTTTCCTTTTCTACCTCTTTCTCTCCTCCTCATTTTTGTGATGGCCGAATCACCCCTTGCCGTGAGCTCCCCATTCCCACCTCTTATTTCCTCCTAGTTTCTTTCCAAGTTTGCATGCTAATTAAGAGAGGATGAATTCCAAGTTTGCATGGTAATTAAGGGAGGATGAAGAAAAGGAAAGAAGGATTTAATGGGAGGAATTAAAGACCATGAAGTTGTATTCAAGTTGCATTCTAGTTGCATTTTCAATTCGAGGTGCATTTTGATTCAACTTACATTTGGGTTCATATCTTGGTTGCATTTTAATTCAAATGGTGGAACTTGTGTATGTCTTACTAGCTTGGTGGCATTTAAAAAGTGTATGTGGTTTAATTGTCTTAAGAGAGCTATGTCATGGGGTATGCTTGTGGCATTATATAAGGGACTCTATTTATTTCCTTTTAATTGGTTGCATTTGGGTGAAAATGAATGGCTAAGGCAAGTTGTTCCATATGAATTGGCTAAATGAATGGGAGATAAAGCTAGTTCCAATCTGGCCAAGGGCCGGTTGTGATGAGGAATGGAGATATGGTGGTTGTTATGTGATTCATTTTGTTACATGCTAGTCTTTTAATTGAAATGCTGCAAATCCTTGCTACCTCCTCTTATGACACCTAAATGTAGCATGCTAGCTCACTTAACTTGAGTATTAACAAATGGTTAAGTCCTCTTAAAGGAGGATGATACGGGGATTGGGGGACACTATGTAGTAGGAAAAACATGATGGGCTGGACAGTTATGGTGGTTGGTGGCCCTCTTGTCCTGTCCGAGTGGCGAGGAGTGGCGGAAATGAGGTGAATTGGAGAAAATGTGAAAGGGAAATAAGGAGAAAACAGGGCTCCTTTGTTAACAGCATTGCACACTGGGTCGAGTGCCCAGCTAACTGGGGGAGTTTGCCTGTGTTACCCCAACTGGGGGTGAGGTCCAGTTCCAAGAGGGTCTACCCACTCTTCAGGTCAAAATCACTAATTGATACTTTCATTACTATTGTAGCCTTGGTAAATGTTGCCTACTTGTGGATTCTTTACTTGTAGCTCTTATAACTTGCCTTGTGGTTTATTATGACGCTTGATGGCTCTGTGTAGCTTGCCTTGTGTTATGTTGGGTATGTAAAGTAGTTGTCATTGCAATTCTGTAATGTCATGCTCATATGTTTTGTAGCATGTTTCCTTTAGCTTATTCCATGTTTCATTTGTACATTGTCATGGTTGCAAGTAAAGTAGTTGTATTTTCATAATAGCATACTAGTGGGAGTTGGTATTTCCTACTAGGTCACGCTGTGACGTGTCCCCGTTGATTTTTCAGGTAGTTGGTAGTTGGAGATCCTTGGAGTTGGAGGCTTTGGGAGTTAGGGTGTTGAGTTGTATATGAGAGAGAGAGAGAGATTCGAGAGTGTATTCTTGTACCTTTGGTGAGATGAGGGTTTACTATGTTGTATATGAGATTGTAATAAGGCTGTTGTATAAAAAATTTGTTATATATATAAATATATGATTGAGTTGTTGGCTCTTTTGTGCTTCTGTGTTGTCTGGAATGCTACAAGTACTATTACAGCAGTGCGCAGTGGACCTGCTTTGTAGTTGTATTTTGTATTTCCTTCGTAACACTCACTTCTTCGGGAGTATCCCGTGGAGCGGGGCATTACATTTGGTGGCCCATGCAGGTCACCGCGCTGCGACTGTGTAAGGATTAGTATGTGTAATAATTCAGTGTTTGAGGATAGTTGAGTCTTAAGGTGGGTAGCAGTCTAGCCTTAAGGTAGAGCCCTAAGTTAAAAAGTTCGAGGACGAACTTTATTTTTAAGGTGGGTAGAATGTAATGACCCTAGTGCCTATATACCTAAGGTATGCCTATTGATGTATGTGTTCATAGTAGTAGTACTCGTATACTAGTATATATTGAGATGTGTATATAGTACTTCCTGTAGTGTATATAGTAAGATAGTGATGGATGCTTATTTGATTGGCCATGATTGATTTATGAGAGATGATATGTTTATATGAATGCTTATTGAATGTGTATATATGGTGTATGTGTAGGAAGATATATGCCCATAAGGCAATTTATCTTGATTATACGTCTTGTTCATACCGTATATGGTACGTATTATTCTAAGTATAAAAAGATTTGTATTAATATACTTAGATAATATCCATAGACTTATAGTTAGGTCCTTACATATCTAGATGAGATCTCAATTATGAGTAAGTAAGTGACCAAATAGAAACGTAAGTCTTAAACGGTTCGTGATCATAGATGTGTCGAGAACTGGATATCGACACATCGGATAGATCACTGTGTCTTCGTCTTACCTTCGGGTAATGATGATCTCATAGTCATTCGACTTGGCGAAGTCGGAGACGAGACACAGGTGCTCATTAGAGAATGAGTTCACTGAACGACCAAGTTAGAGTTATTAAATGGTTAACTTTAATGATCTGTCTTTAATAACTCTAGGGTGATGATAGGTTAGTTGATCCTTAAGACCTGAAGTCATCTGTACCAACCTGTGAGCGGACGGTGTAGCTTAGACCCATGATCTAGCTTCGAGTACCAGTCCTGATGAAAGATCTTAGGTTGGGTTGCACCTGAAGCTCTTTAGGTGGGTAAATGACTGAGATGGGATTCGTCACTTCCATTAAAGGGAAGTTAGTGTTATAGGCTCAGTACGGTCTTTATGTTAATCCTCGGCCGGGGTACGTTGCAAGTAGTACAACGTGTATACAATAAATACCGCCGTATACTGACCAATGTTGTCTAAATAGGGTTGACAGAAAACCATACCCTAGGCCAACAATAACACAGTCTTGACGAAGGGATTTTAGCTAACGGAATTCATCACTGACACAGCCAATGCAAACCTTATGACACTTTTGTCAAAGGGTCGATCACGTTATGATGACTCTGAAACAGATACGACAGCTACTGCTCGTAGTGACCGTCGTCTAGGGGTTTCGAGCCCCAACCTGTAGTAAGGTCAGGCTGTAGGGTCTCACACCGAGTAGTATTCGTGTCTTAGTAAGAGGAATATAGAATAGAGAGAAATATCATTTGATGATATTCACAAGTTAAGTTGTGAAAGTTAATCGCATTAGCAATAGGGACACAACGTTGCATTAGATGCTAACTTTGACTAAACGTGTTGTAAATTAGTTACGATGAATTTGGTAGGAACAAACTTGTTGGAAAGGGTTACCTGGATGACGGGATCATCCCGGTCTAAACACAGGTTCAAACCGCGTCCAAATCGGAGCTCAAACGAGCCCAGAAACACAGAAAGAGTTCAAGGGGAAGTGGGTTAGACCCACTGGGCCAAAAGGCCCATGTGCAAAGGCAAAACGGGCGACGCCCGCTGGCTGCAACGGGCGCACGCCCGCTGGCTGCACCGGGCGCGGCCCGCTGCAGCAGCGGGCGCGGCCCGCTGCAGCAGCGGGCGCGGCCCGCTGCACAGCGGGCCCGCGCCCGCTTGTGCAGCGGGCGGGCGGCCCGCCCTTGCTCCCTTGGGCGGGCGCGCCCGCTAAGCCTAGCGGGCGCGCCCGCAACTTAAGTCAAAATTAGGGTTTTTTGAAACCCCTAATGACGGCTACGATTTTTGAGAAATTGCTAAACTTTGAGCAATTGTTTGAGGGGTCTAACGAAGTCGAAATTCGTCACCGTCAGTTCCTACGCGATCACCATTCCAAGCTTTTCTGATTGATAGCTTGTTTGGTGTCTGAAGTTTAGTATGTGAGGAGAATTAATTCGTTAAAGTTTGACTTTGTGAAAGGCTCACTTTAAAGTTGAAATTAAGCCAAATGGCTTAATTGAATTTTTCTCTTCATGGGAATTGTCCCACATTGCCCGCAACGAGAAGTTGAGTGCTCACTCCCTATATAAATAGGGGTGCACTCTCCTCGTTGAAACACACACCAGTCAACGATCGAGTAGCTCCAGATTTTTAGAGCAGGCTCGATCGACGACTAAATCTCTCTCTCTAATTTTCCTATTCTCTGGAGTAGTCCTAGCACGACTACAAAGGGGGTTTGGATCTGATCCGGACGTCTAAGACGCGGGTTTCTTCTCAAGTGAAACTTTCTACCGCGTGTGATCGGCTCGGAGGCGAAAGCGGCTCGGGCGGATCGGTGCGAGGGTGCGAGGCGGCTCAGGGAGATCGGGTCAACGCGGCTCGACTACGAGGAGCTTCTCAAGACGGTGCGGAACATCTTGCCTGCTCCAGGGCCAAGATTCCGGGTATGTGTTTAAGCATTTTTCTAGTATAGTTTTAATTAGTCGCTTTAGTGTAGATCCTTCTTGGGGTGGTCAGACCCACTCCAAGTCGGCATAGATCGGGCTAGGTTCTGGCTCCCCAGAGCCTAGCTAAATAGTTTAGCTAGTGTAGAAATTTTGATTTCTGGTTTTCCGCTGCGCCTTTTGTGCCTCCGTGGTCCGTCCGACTTAGGACGGATACGGATCCGAGCTCTGGGGGCACGTCAAAACCCCAACAGTGGTATCAAAGCCACGGTTATGCTATAGATCTACTATAGCGACCTTTTAAAATCGTTAAAAATGCTTAGCTTTCATGTACAAACTTTTTTGCTTAATGTTAAAAAGTTTTAAAAATTGTTTCGTGTTTTTAAAAATTGTTTATGCAACACGGAAATTTTATTTTGGACTATTTACTTTATGCGTTAAATTTTAAATAGGTATCCAACATTTAAATACTGTATAAATTTTTTTTATGAGATATGAAAAATTTTAAAGAGTGTTTAAAGTTTATGTAAACTTTAGAAAAAATTTATTTTTGAAATTTAAGAATTTTTCTTTAGTTACATAAAGTTAGAGATCTTTAAAACTTTATTTGAAAGCTTCTAAAAGGTTTCTAAAAGTTTTTTTAAAAGGGTTTTAAATTGTTTTTAAAATATGTAAGTATAGAAATGTTTTTATTTCATGAGATGAAACATAAATTATTTTCTTTTTGTTACATATAGGTTTCTAAAATTATTTTGTGACATTTTAATTTTAGAAGTAAGGTTAAAATTTTTAAATTCCTAGGTTTAAAATTATTAGATAATTTTGTACGACCTAGTTTTATGCGATAAAATTTTTATGAAGACTTTAAAAATTTTTAATCTTTAATTTTAAGTGTTAAAATTTAGATTTGCATGTTTGTATTATATAGATAATTTTTAAACTTGCAAATACATTTTATATGTCACTAAAAATGAAACTTTCTTTTATGCGGATAAAGTTAGTTGCTTCATTTCATGTTGAATAATGTATTCACAAACCTTGTTAGGTTAGCCATTAAAACATGATAGTGACATGCTATGTTTGATAAAACAAAACAACATCGAACATAATACCTGATTAGGGTAGTCCTTTTGTTTCGTAAATCATTTCATTAAAACGTTCAATTAAATGATTTTCATAAAAAGACAATGTTGAATTGTTTTATTAAAATCCTAATTAGATTGGGGTAGCAAGTTGAACGTAGAACCTTATAGTTGATAAGGACTTAATAAAAGCTGTTCAACCAATCTGAAAATTTTGAATTTTAGGATCCACTAGTTGATAAGGATTAACTAGTTCTCTAAATTAAAAGCCATTTAGTTGTTTGGAAAACATAAGATTGATGACAACTCCTTCAATGGATCATGATGTCGGTCAATGTGCTTGGCTAAAGTTTTTGGACCAACCTAGCTAGACTGGGTAACAAGTGGTCCTGGCTTAGTCAATTCCCTGGCCGCGTCCGCTGGACCGCAAGGAGTCGATTCATGACTATGTAAGTCCATCGACTATACCTAAGTCAATACGATAATAATCTTGGTCAAGATAAATCGTAGCCCTCCTTGTTTTAGGAGTTGGCAACTGTAAGAAACATGTTCCGGTTGTTGAGCTACACTCAAGCCGTGACATGTCAATCTTATAGAAACCGATTTCTTGATTGACGTATTAACCTGACTGAAACCGTTGTCTCACCCTTCGAGCTTCGGCGTAAGTCTAACCAAGAATGTAGTCTAAGACCTGACCCAAACCGGCGCGTCGTGCATACACCGAGCAAAGGGGCAAGTCAGGCTAGACACGAAGACAAGGGTCCGACTAGGCTAGCCATTGTGATCCGGTTGAGCACACTCATGATCACAAATGACTAGGGGTTAAAATCGATAGGGAATCATAGATAATATGATTGACGACAAGTTCGTCTACCGACTGCAGAGTCGGACAACTTGTTGAGATACACTCAAGGTTGTCAGACTCAGGGTAGTCGGATCCCTCTCTCACAAATGTTATTTTATAATAAATTGTTTATTATTATGGATTTAAATAAATTTAGTGGGAGAATATAGTTTTATTAAAACCATTAAAACTATACTACGAACATATACTAACTAAAGTACCTATAAAATGCAGAATGGACTCAGGTCTAAAATACATGGTAGAAAAGAACGTGCTGGATGGAACCAACTACAAAGACTGGCTTAGGAACATTAAGTTGGTCCTTTCCCTAGCTGGGATTGGATACATATTGTTCGAGGACGCTCCGGATAAGCCCGATGAGGATTCGACCCACGAAGATGACGACAGGACCCGTACAAGATCATGTTATCAAGATGATCAGGTACGTAAAGGACGCCGCCCAGTTAGGATTTGTCCTGGACAATGAGATGTCCACAGACATTATCCTAAAGTCTCTAACTCCCGAGTTCAAGCCCTTTATAACTGGCTTTATAATGAACAGCCTTGAGACGGATCTTCCTGGTCTCCTCAATATGCTCCGGCAGTTTGAGGAGATTGAGAAGAAGCCGACTGCACTGGTTGTTGGCTCTGCTACTTCCGACCAGCCGAAAGGCAAAGGGAAGAAGAGGCAGGTCCCACAACCTGCGAAGGCTAAGAATGGGAAGAAGAAGAACAAAGGGGCCCCGTCGAAATCTGAGTGCTTCCATTGCCACAAGATTGGCCACTGGAAGAGGAACTGCAAGATCTTTCTTGCAGAGAAGAAGAAAGGGCATACTGATGCCTCTACCTCAGGTACAAATTAAAATTCAATTAAATGCAATTATTTCCATTCATATAGTGTGAGACACTTATAGACATCTGTGTACTGTATACAGGTGGCTGATAAGAACTGGAGATTGGAGAAGTACGGAGATCGGTCGGCAATCAAAGCAACAGTTGCTGCTCGGACCGCTCAAAGACTTCTGGAGACGATGATCGTGAGGGAGATGATATTTTTTTTATTTGAATAAAATGTATCATCTTTAAGGATCGAAAACAATGAATGAGTGCTTTGCACTCAAGGTTTATTTTTGATAAACAAATTAAGGTTCTTTTAATGAACCCGTTGTTTTGGAATGGATGTCTCGTTTGTTGTAATTGAAATTGAATTGGCTTAAATTCTGTGGATGTGGCTTTTCTGTGATGGTTGCGTATATTTTCGAATAATGGTGTATAGCTTCGATAATATTGATTTTGGAGCTGACTAAATGCTAGAAGTCAATCAGTAGTTAAGTGTTGGTTCCAGGGGGCGTATAAATTGTGTGCGATCACAATAATACGCATATCAAGATTAACTCTTGATTATCTGCATTTAGTTATTAAAAGAGTTAATACTAAATGTGGTTAAAGGAATAAGTACAGTGTAGGACGTTTTGATTGAACGAGTCAATGTCAAGATTCCTTAAAACGATCTTGACTTGACTCATTCGTCAAACCGAATCTGACACTTGTACATTCCATCTGAGGCACTTACCAAAAGGTTATTTTTGCACATAAATCTAAATATGATTTAGTTATTATGTTGAAGTAATTCAACCAGGTAATTCTTAAAGTCAGTGGGAGCGAGCTCATATACTTAGTTCCGTTTTTTGGACTAAGTAAAAAGGGTATTTCACTTTAATGAATCTTCTATATAAATCATTAAGTCAAAACTGTTTTGATTTAATCATATATATATAGAGACTTAGGGTGTCAATAATTTACTTTGCATATTGACACAATAAAGTGGAGTGAGCTAGAACTGACTTACGGAAATGTTAGACCCCACATCTAAATCGTATAAGCTAACTGTTAGCTATACAAAGTTAGGAAAATTGATCCAGATCATTTTTCCAAAGGATCAACCCTGTGTGATCAAGAGATGAAATTTCAATCCATTAAAATTCGTTGTAGATACTTATTAGTTGAACCATTCTTAGGTTTGCCATATCAAATGTCAAAGTGACTGATATGCTATAACGGTATGAGATACCGAGATAAATAGCCTAAGTGCAAGTGGGAGATGTAGGAAGATATATGCCCATAAGGCAATTTATCTTGATTATACGTCTTGTTCATACCGTATATGGTACGTATTATTCTAAGTATAAAAAGATTTGTATTAATATACTTAGATAATATCCATAGACTTATAGTTAGGTCCTTACATATCTAGATGAGATCTCAATTATGAGTAAGTAAGTGACTGAATAGAAACGTAAGTCTTAAACGGTTCGTGATCATAGATGTGTCGAGAACTGGATATCGACACATCGGATAGATCACTGTGTCTTCGTCTTACCTTCGGGTAATGATGATCTCATAGTCATTCGACTTGGCGAAGTCGGAGACGAGACACAGGTGCTCATTAGAGAATGAGTTCACTGAACGACCAAGTTAGAGTTATTAAATGGTTAACTTTAATGATCTGTCTTTAATAACTCTAGGGTGATGATAGGTTAGTTGATCCTTAAGACCTGAAGTCATCTGTACCAACCTGTGAGCGGACGGTGTAGCTTAGACCCATGATCTAGCTTCGAGTACCAGTCCTGATGAAAGATCTTAGGTTGGGTTGCACCTGAAGCTCTCTAGGTGGGTAAATGACTGAGATGGGATTCGTCACTTCCATTTCCATTAAAGGGAAGTTAGTGTTATAGGCTCAGTACAGTCTTTATGTTAATCCTCGGCCGGGGTACGTTGCAAGTAGTACAACGTGTATACAATAAATACCGCCGTATACTGACCAATGTTGTCTAAATAGGGTTGACAGAAAACCATACCCTAGGCCAACAATAACACAGTCTTGACGAAGGGATTTTAGCTAACGGAATTCATCACTGACACAGCCAATGCAAACCTTATGACACTTTTGTCAAAGGGTCGATCACGTTATGATGACTCTGAAACAGGGACGACAGCTACTGCTCGTAGTGACCGTCGTCTAGGGGTTTCGAGCCCCAACCTGTAGTAAGGTCAGGCTGTAGGGTCTCACACCGAGTAGTATTCGTGTCTTAGTAAGAGGAATATAGAATAGAGAGAAATATCATTTGATGATATTCATAAGTTAAGTTGTGAAAGTTAATCGCATTAGCAATAGGGACACAACGTTGCATTAGATGCTAACTTTGACTAAACGTGTTGTAAATTAGTTACGATGAATTTGGTAGGAACAAACTTGTTGGAAAGGGTTACCTGGATGACGGGATCGTCCCGGTCTAAACACAGGTTCAAACCGCGTCCAAATCGGAGCTCAAACGAGCCCAGAAACGCAGAAAGAGTTCAAGGGGAAGTGGGTTAGACCCACTGGGCCAAAAGGCCCATGTGCAAAGGCAAAACGGGCGACGCCCGCTGGCTGTAACGGGCGCACGCCCGTTGCACAGCGGGCGCGGCCCGCTGCAGCAGCGGGCGTGGCCCGCTGTGTGCAGCGGGTGGGCGCCCGCTGCAAGCGGGCGCGGCCCGCTGCACAGCGGGCCCGTGCCCGCTTGTGCAGCGGGCCAGCGCCCGCTGCAGCAGCGGGCGGGCGGCCCGCCCTTGCTCCCTTGGGCGGGCGCGCCCGCTAAGCCTAGCGGGCGCGCCCGCAACTTAAGTCAAAATTAGTGTTTTTTGAAACCCCTAATGACGGCTACGATTTTTGAGAAATTTCTAAACTTTGAGCAATTGTTTGAGGGGTCAAACGAAGTCGAAATTCGTCACCGTCAGTTCCTACGCGATCACCATTCCAAGCTTTTCTGATTGATAGCTTGTTTGGTGTCTGAAGTTTAGTATGTGAGGAGAATTAATTCGTTAAAGTTTGACTTTGTGAAAGGCTAACTTTAAAGTTGAAATTAAGCCAAATGGCTTAATTGAATTTTTCTCTTCATGGGAATTGTCCCACATTGCCCGCAACGAGAAGTTGAGTGCTCACTCCCTATATAAATAGGGATGCACTCTCCTCGTTGAAACACACACCAGTCAACGATCGAGTAGCTCCAAATTTTTAGAGCAGGCTCGATCGGCGACTAAATCTCTCTCTCTAATTTTCCTATTCTCCGGAGTAGTCCTAGCACGACTACGAAGGGGGTTTGGATCTGATCCGGACGTCTAAGCCGCGGGTTTCTTCTCAAGTGAAACTTTCTACCGCGTGTGATCGGCTCGGAGGCGAAAGCGGCTCGGGCGGATCGGTGCGAGGGTGCGAGGCGGCTCAGGGAGATCGGGTCAACGCGGCTCGACTACGAGGAGCTTCTCAAGACGGTGCGGAACATCTTGCCTGCTCCAGGGCCAAGATTCCGGGTATGTGTTTAAGCATTTTTCTAGTATAGTTTTAATTAGTCGCTTTAGTGTAGATCCTTCTTGGGGTGGTCAGACCCACTCCTAGTCGGCATAGATCGGGCTAGGTTCTGGCTCCCCAGAGCCTAGCTAAATAGTTTAGCTAGTGTAGAAATTTTGATTTCTGGTTTTCCGCTGCGCCTTTTGTGCCTCCGTGGTCCGTCCGACTTAGGACGGATACGGATCCGAGCTCTGGGGGCACGTCAAAACCCCAACAGTATGTACATGGTTGAAGTTGGTGTGTGCATATAGTAATCTGTTGTGTGCCCAGTAATTCACTAGGTGTATGGCTATATAATTGTATGGCTCATGATTTGGATATATTATTGGATGCTAATGGATGTATTTTAGGTGGTAATGTGAATGATATTATCGGATTTATTATGTATTGTGATATTTGAGATGGTGGGTGTGCATAGTAAAATGTACTTTTGCTATTATTTTTAATAAGAACTATTTTGAGAAAAATTATTTTATGAAGAATATTTTATGGAGATTATTATTATTACTACTACTACTATAATATTATTTTTCTCATGTGGATGGCATTGTGGTTGATGTTGTTATTGTTATTAGTTTTAGCAATTTTATTATTGTTGGTGTTGATGTTGATTGTTATTATTATTAATACTGATTGGGGCTTCAGCTAATTTTAGTAGCTAGAGTTGGTTGGTTGGGCTTTGTTATTGGGCTTGAGTTATTAGAAAGAGAGGAGTATGAGGATGGCATACTTGTAATTATTTAAAAGTTGAAGGGTAGATGAGTAAGGGTATTTGGGTCTTTTAGCTTGCATGAAATCTTCTAGTCTTTTGAATCTTGACTAAGAATAGAAAGTGGGAGAATTGAAGAGAGAATTCTAGACTCCACTCTCATTTATTTCTTTCTCCTTTCTCTTTTCTTTCCTTTTCTACCTCTTTCTCTCCTCCTCATTTTTGTGATGGCCGAATCACCCCTTGCCGTGAGTTCCCCATTCCCACCTCTTATTTCCTCCTAGTTTATTTCCAAGTTTGCATGCTAATTAAGAGAGGGTGAATTCCAAGTTTGCATGGTAATTAAGGGAGGATGAAGAAAAGGAAAGAAGGATTTAATGGGAGGATTTAAAGACCATGAAGATGGCATCTTTATTTGGTAGGAAAACTATCTCCCCTCAGTATGTTAATTGCATGATAATTTTTGGAATCAAGTTCTCATCTTTTGTATAGGATTGCATCCCCATGCTTAAAGTTAGTATCTTTATCATTTGGTGATGTTAAAAATTAGTTTCTTGATATATTATCTTGGATTGTTGTTCAAGATGCTATCTTTGTTGGAAATATGTGAGAAAGATGAAACTTTTGTGATGATAGTCCATTTTCTTGTTAATTCATTTGTAAAGTTGTAAACTTTATTATATTGTTTGCAAGTTTTTATCTTTTTCATGCAAGATGTCAATTTTATCAAAATCTAATGCACATGTTGAAATTTGGATGAAGTGGTTATGTTTAAGTTGGCCAATTCTTAAAGAATTGTGTCTAAAGTTACTAACTTTATGGCGATGTTGTGCTAATAAGAATAAGGTTGTGTACTCCTCATTTTCATAATGTAGAAAGGTTGCATTTTTGAAGTAGCTCTCTAACCAAATTTTCCTAATAAACTTCTCATCTTTGATATACCCAATTCGCATGATAATTGTACTCATGTTGCATGATAGCATGTTCATGTTTAAATTCATAATTAGCGTTCATGTTGCTTGTGCTTGCAATGTTGTTTAGCTTAACATTACTTACATGTTGCATTAGGCCCTTGTTATGGAAAACTCCCTAAGTATTTACTAATGGTGTTGTTTACGGGTGTTTTCTCACCACTGCTTGTTGACCGTCAGCTGTATGGTCAACGTGGTCAAGGGGCCGACTTGAGGGTCCCTTGGGTTCGTCAAGCCCGCTTGTTCTCGACGCTACGGAGATGAGGGGAAGCCTTGGCTCGGTGAGTTGTGCTTGGCCTCGGCTGGATCGCGCTCGGCCTCGGCCGTATCCGCGTCGAGGGGTAGCCTCGGTGCTTTGCGAGCAAGTCGGTACTTGATCAGTCGTCCACCTGACGACTGCGACGGTGATGGCCGGTCGACGCTGAGGGGTAGCCTCGACGCCTCATATGTCTTCTTCATGGACAGATGAAGAAACTCGTCAGGGAGGCCGGACCTAGGTTCCGGCCAAAGCCCCTCCGATGCCTAAGTCAGATCAGGGTCTGAAAGGATACTCGGTGGGGGAGATCCAGCTTGTGTGGAAGCCGGAACGTCAACCCAAGCGGCGCGAGTTTTGGGGGAGGGAGCAAATGGAGTGGCGAAAGCCTAGGTCGTTGATGGAGTACCTCGGTGTTGGTTACATGAGTTTCGATCCCCTGTTCCGTCGTCCTGGCCTTCCCCTTATAGGGTCTTCCGCGATTGCCCCACGTCCTGCCTCCTCTCACGTTCCCACGATCCGCCTCCGCCTCCTCCCACTCGCGTGTTGTCGTGGGGTGGCCCATTAACGGGTCCGTTAATGGGCATCATGGGATCGCGGATTCAGAGGGGCGGTTAATCCGGCCGAATGGGGGCCAGTCGGGTGCACCCGAGGGCGAGGTGGCTGGGCCTTCTGCTCCGTCCATGGGCCCCATTCGGGCGGGCCCGTCTTCTCTAGTGGGCTTCTCCTTTGAGGTCGGGCCGTGGGCCGTCGTCTTTCGGGCCCGTTGATATTAGTCGTAACAATTGCCCCCATCGCCCGTATCGTTCGGCTTCCGTCGGTTCGGTTCGGGTGATGTGACCCTTTCATGATCCGACGGGTGCGTCAGTCGAGGTTCCGCTATTAAATGGGGGTCATTATTACCGCTCCGTTTGAACTCCCGTTGGTGCAGTTTTCGAAACGTCGCCGCCGCTTTGATGTCGCCACGTGCCTTCTCCTGACGGTTCAGATCCCACCGTTGCCCTCTATATATACGTTCCGATCCCTCGGGCTTCAACTCTTTCGCGCTCATTCCTTCTTGATCTCCGTACCGACAGCTTCTTCCTCCCAACCTTTGTCTTTACTCCAGCTTTGATCAAGGTAACTCTTCCACCCTTTATCTCTGGCCATGGCCATGCTTAGAATAGGTGATACGCGTCCTGGCGAACCGACGCCTGGTCCCGATCGTGCCCCTCCCTCGGGGCTCAAAGTTTCTTCGCCGTCCTTGGGGGTCCTGGATAAAGGAAAAGGGAAGCTTTTTCCGGATCCCCTTGGGGACGATGTGGCCTCGTCTTCCGAGCGGTTGGGCATCCCTCCCTTGATCCTTCGATCGTCATCAATGGCCCCGTTCTTAGTTACTAGGGAAATACTGGAGAGGTATTTTTGTCATCCCTATGACGTCCGAATTCCCTTTGGGGACGAGCGGATTTGCTTCCCGCGGAGTAACGAGGTCGGTGTCTACGTCGAGATGTTCCATCTGGGGCTCCGCTTTCCCCTCCACCCCTTCATCATTCAATTCACTGACTCCTTGAAAGTCGCCCTGTGTCAACTAACGCCCTCCTCAGTCGCGGTGTTGATCTGGTTCATTATGCTTTGTATCACTCACGGCCTGGAGCCGTCTCTCCCACTCCTCTTTTACTTTTATCGGATCCAGACGGTCGGCCTCGGATCTTGGCTGCATCTCCGAGGCCGTGCGGGTCGAGTGTGCCTTCTCGGTCTGCCACCCGGGTCGAGAAACTGGGACTCTAGCTTTGTCTTTGTTGTTTTCCCCCAGGTCTCGGTGATCTTGACAGGTTGGGGGAGTTCGCAACATACTGACAGGACGGTACCCCTATCCGAGGCCGAGCAGGCTGCGGCCCGCCTCATCTCGTCCCTTTCTCTTGAAGAGAGGTCGGTCTGGCATTTGCTGGACGACCTGCTTCTTAAGTGCACTCTGTGGTCCCCCGGTTTGTTGTCTCTTTTCCTTCTGTTTAACCCCTGGCTCACCCTGATTTCGCTTCCTCTCGCAGGAATGGCGGGCCGTGAGTTCACCCACGATGTCGACGAGCTTATTCGCCTGGGATCCTGTCGGGGCCGCGGGAGATCTTCCGGACGGGCGCCCCGCCGTTCTGTGGATGAAGAGGTGCGACGGTCCGAGCCTCCTTTGGGGAGGGTTGAGGCCAGCTCACCCCCACGGGTCGCATCTGGTGCCCCGGAAGGGAAGCCTCTGGAGGCGACCCCCTCCCTGTTGAGGGTTCTGGATCGGCTCCTCGACCGTCTGTGGGTGGGAGTCACAAGCGCTCCCCCCAGCGATCATTGCCCCCAGCGGGAAAAAGTCGCGGAAGAATGGCGGGTGCGCCTCTTCTCCGACTCCTGCCGTCGCATCGACGGATCCCGGGAAGGCAGTCGCGACAACCTCCGCCGCCCACGCCGCTAACACTCCCTCGGCTACCCCTTCGGCCTCGGGGGCTGTCTGCGTCCTACCGAGCGCCTCAGTGGGCCTCGCTGATCCTCTCAGGGGTTCAGTTCTAGGTCGTGATTTGGCCTTGGTGGACCGGCCGGTGGCGGACGCCGTCCCTTCGGGGGACCGTTCCTTTTTGGAGTTGTCCCATGTGGACGTACTGTCGGATTCCCTGGTCGGTCACCTCCAACAGGTTCGAATTTCCGCCCCTTTCGGATGATTGTTTTGCCTTTCGGTCTTCCTCAGCATAATCCACCTCCCTTTTATCTGCAGGCCACCGCGATGGCTCTTGAGGCGCAGTGCCGGGCGACTCAGTTGAGAAGCCTCGAAGATTCTCTAAATCGGGAACGTGCCCGGGCTGGGGAAGCCGACGTAGCCCTTCAGGGTGCCCGCATGGAGGCTGGGCAGCAACGCCGTCGTGCCAACGAATTCGAGTCTCAAGTGCATGATCTCAAGCGGAAGCTTGAGGATGTCCATGACTTGAGTCGAGAATCGGAGGAGATGTTCCGGCAGGAGAGGAAGGATTTTTGGGGCCAGCTTGTCGAGCTGCGTCGGAGGCTCCGTTTTGCCGAGGAAGCTGAGAAGGGCGTCGACACGGCCATAAGGCCGAAGATTGTGTCGGTCCTGAAGGAAGTCTTCGGGACTTACGAGGACCTCCTCGCCCCTCGCATAGTGGATGTCATCAGGGAGTCGTTCCGGCAGTTCGTGGAGCTCGCTCGGGAGCCGATCCTCCCTCCTCCGGGACACGCCGATCCCCACGACTCGGAGCAAGGCGAGGCACCGGATGACGCTATCTCTTGTGCTCTGGACCCCTGAAGAGTCTTCGTATCTTGTCCCCTTTCTTGGGTGACAAATTTTGTTGTCAACAGCAGTGCTCATGAGGACGTTGTTGAGCGATATGTAACCCATTCCATTAATGAAAATGATATCTTCTAGTTAGTTCCTCTTGTGCCACGGGTCTCTTTCTCAGCGGTTTCCCCCTTCGGAATAGCCTTTATTGTTCCTAGGCCGGACGGGCGTCGTCGCCCTCGTCTAGAGGTGTTGTCCTGAGCTCACCCGGCTCGGGGTGTCGTTCTTCCCGCCGAGTCTGTTTGTCGGGGCTATTGTCCTCATCCAGGCAAGCGGGTAGGCCACTTGATCCGCGAGGGAGGTCATCCCGTAGCTTGCGGCCAGCGGTCATGTACGTCGGCCGGGGAGTTGCCCCCAGCCTTAGGCGTGGGGGATCTGCTCGGTCTGCGGGGGGTAGGTACCCCTCGGCTCAGGACTGGCAGTCGCGCTCCTCGGCGGGGGGAGTTACATCCTGCCTTATGAGCAGGAGGTCTGCTCAGTCTGCGGGGGGGTTGGTTCCCCTCGGCTTATGACCGGCAGTCGTGCTCCTCGGCTGGGGGAGTTGCCCCCAGCCTTATGAGAGGGTGCTTAGCTCGGTTCGCAGGGGAGAGCACCCCTCGGCCCTCGACTGGGCGTTGCGCTCGTCGGATGGGAGAGTTGCCCCCAACCTTGTGAGTGAAATCTTCGCTCCGTTTGTGGGGGCAGGTACCCCTCGGTTTACGGCTGAAGAAGGAGATTCGTTCGGCAGCGAGGGGAGTCGCCTCCTGACTCACGGCCTACAAAAGAGGTTGGTTCTGTGGCGAGGAGAGTTGCCCCTCGGCTTACAGCCGACAAAGGAGATTCGTTTGGTGGCGAGGGGAGTTGTCCCTCGGCCGACGAGGGAGATTCATTCGGTGGCGAGGGGGGTAGCCCCTCGGCTCGCGGCCGACGAAGGAGATACGTTCGGTGGCGAGGGGAGTTGCCCCTCGGCTTACGGCCGATGGAGGAGATCCGTTCGGTGGCGAGGGGAGTTGCCCCTCGGCTTACGGTCGACGGAGGAGATTCGCTCAGTGGCGAGGGGAGTTTCCCCTCGGTCGCCGGAGGAGATTCACTCGGTGGCGAGGGGGTCGCCCCTCGGCTTACGGCCGACGAGGGAGATCCGTTCAGTGGCGAGGGGAGTCGCCCCTCGGCTTATGGCCGACGAGGGAGATCCGTTCGATGGCGAGGGGAGTCGTCCCTCGGCTCGCGGCCGACGAAGGAGATCCTTTCGGTGGCGAGGGGAGTTGTCCCTCGGCTTACGGCCGACGGAGGAGATTCACTCGGTGGCGAGGGGAGTTGCCCCTCGGTTGCCGGAGGAGATTCGCTCGGTGGCGAGGGGGGTCGCCCCTCAGCTTACGGCCGACGAGGGAGATCCGTTCAGTGGCGAGGGGAGTCGCCCCCCGGCTTACGGCCGACGAGGTAGATCCGTTCGGTGACGAGGGGAGTCGTCCATCGGCTTACGGCCGATGGGGGAGATCCGTTCGGTGGCGAGGGGAGTCGCCCCTCGGCTTACGGTCGACGGGGGAGATACGTTCGGTGGCGAAGGGAGTCGCCCCTCGGCTTACGGCCGACGGGGGAGATACGTTCGGTGGCGAAGGGAGTCGCCCCTCGGCTTACGGCCGACGAGGGAGATCCGTTCGGTGGCGAGGGGAGTCGCCCATCGCCTCACGGCCGATGCGATTCGGGTTAGTCCATATCAGTCGGACCGCGTTTGCCTTGATTGAGTCCTCCTACGCATCCTAAATTGTCTGCTCAAAATAGACGATAAAGTTTGCATTGTATGCCTTCATCTCTGTGAGACAATACATTTGGAGTAATGAAAAAAGAAAAGGTGACAAGACGTGGGGGAGGTTCTGGCGGGTAGCCCTCCCCCGGTGGATCGGCGGCTGTTTCATTCTGTCTCCTCACTCGATGATACGCGCAACTGTCTGGACCGTGTTCACCCCTTTTCCCCTGTCCTGCTGTTTGGACGTTCCTTCTCCCAGGGCGGGGTCGTTGGCGGAGTTCTTCAGGTGTCCACGGCTCACAAGCTTCTCAATGTCTTTCTTTAGGTGCCAACAGTCGTCAGTATCATGGCCGTTGTCCTTGTGGTACTTACAGTATTTCTCTTCATCCCTCCCACCTTTCCTCATTCTTCGGGGAGGTCGGCCCGCGTGTCCCTCCTTCTGGGCTTGCGCTAGGATCACGTCCAGGGCGTTGGTCACCGAGGAGTGCCGGAGCTCTTCCCTCCATGGTCTTCCTCTAGCCTTCTTCTCCGATCGATGCTCCTCCGTGCTGCGGTGCTCCTTCTCACCGCGCCTGGCCTCGTGTCTGGTCTTTCCCTCATCCTCGGCCAGGGCCTCTTCTGTCAGCATGAAGTGTTCCGCTTGGGCCATAATTCCGGCGAGGTCCTTCGACGGGTCGCTATGTAGCGACTTCTTCAAGCCCCTATGTCGTAGCCCCTTTTTCAGGGCCGCCTTTACCACCAGCTCGGGGCAACTATCCATGCTCAATCGCTCCACGTTGAAGTGACGCATGAAGTGCCTCAGCGATTCGGCCGGTCCCTGCACCACATTGAATAAGTGTTCCGAGTCAGGGTTTACCTGCCGCCCGGCCATAAACTGCTTGCAGAACAACTGGGTAAGCTCCTCAAAGCTGTCTATCGACCGACCGGGCAGGCTGAGGTACCAGGTCCGAGCAGACCCCCGTAGGGTGGAGTAGAAGCCCCTGCAGAGCAGGGTGTCATCGGCCCCCTGGAACGCCATGACCCCTTCATAATCCATCACATGGTCTGTGGGGTCGCTAACGCCATTGTATTTCTCCAGCGTCTGTACCTTGAAGTTCGCGAGTATCCGCGCCTCGGTTATCCTTCGAGTCAGGGGGCATCGTTCTCCGCTGATGCATCCGGGTCGCTCCCCTTCGCCCGACTCCTTGCCGTTCGGTTGCAACGTGGGGGCCGGCGGAAGCTTGACCTCCTCTTGGGTCTTTGCCAGCTTGGGTGTCGGGCTCGACCGTTGCGAACATTCTTTCCTGTTCTTCTGGTGGTGGGCCTTAGACCGTTGGCTGCCTCCGCTCTGGTAAGACCGGACGCTCGCTGATCGACGATCATCCCGCCTACGTTTGTGCGACCCCGGGCGTACGGACGAGGCCGTCCTTGAGATGTCGCCCGTCCGCTCCGAGTTCCCCCCATTTCCCTCTCTGAGTGAGGTGGGAGTGGGAGATCGCTCCGGGGAAAATCCAGGCATGGTGAACCTCCTTTCCATGTTCTGCGCTCCTTTTCCGTGGTCGGCTACCACGGCGGAACGAAGAGGTCGGCGGGCCGCTTCCTGGCGGGAGGCCCTTCCGTCCCCACCCTCAGGGGTGGGAGTGCTGCTAACGAGCTGCTGAATCGTCACGACCAAAGTTTGGATGTTGGCGTTGGTCTCCTGCGCGTAGGCTCGGAGTTGCCCATGTGTGGCCAGCTGGGCGTTGTTGGTTCCCTCGGCGGCGCAGCCGTTCGGGGTCTCGACGGGGGCGTGGTACACGCTTTCCTCTGGGATGGGCGGCATGCGCCCCAGGCCGTTGCCGATGGGTTCCATTTTGGTGGTTTGACGTGGGTGTTAGTTCGTTCCCACAGACGGCGCCAGATGTTTACGGGTGTTTTCTCACCACTGCTCGTTGACCGTCGGCTGTATGGTCAACGTGGTCAAGGGGCCGACTTGAGGGTCCCTTGGGTTCGCCGAGCCCACTTGTTCTCGGCGCTACGGAGCTGAGGGGAAGCCTCGGCTCGGTGAGTTGCGCTCGGCCTCGCCTGGATCGCGCTCAGCCTTGGCCGTATCCACGTCGAGGGGTAGCCTCGGCGCTTTGCGAGCAGGTCGGTACTTGATCAGTCGTCCACCTGACGACTGCGACGGTGATGGCCGACCGACGCTGAGGGGTAGCCTCGGTGCCTCGTATGTCTTCTTCCTGGACAGATGAAGAAACTCGTCAGGGAGGCCGGACCTAGGTTCCGGCCAAAGCCCCTCCGATGCCTAAGTCAGATCAGGGTCTGAAAGGATACTCGACGGGGGAGATCCGGCTTGTGTGGAAGCCGGAACGTCAACCCAAGCGGCGCGAGTTTTGGGGGGAGGGAGCAAATGGAGTGGTGAAAGCCTAGGTCGTTGATGGAGTACCTCGGTGTTGGTTACCTGAGTTTCGATCCCCTGTTCCGTCGTCCTGGCCTTCCCCTTATAGGGTCTTCCGCGATTGCCACACGTCCTGCCTCCTCTCACGTTCCCACAATTCGCCTCCGCCTCCTCTCACTCGCGCGTTGTCGTGGGGTGGCCCATTAACGGGTCCGTTAATGGCCATCATGGGATCGCGGATTCAGAGGGGCGGTTAATCCGGCCGAATGGGGGCCAGTTGGGTGCACCCGAGGGCGAGGTGGCTGGGCCTTCCGCTCCGTCCATGGGCCCCATTCGGGCGGGCCCTTCTTCTCTAGTGGGCTTCTCCTTTGAGGTCGGGCCGTGGGTCGTCGTCTTTCGGGCCCGTTGATATTAGTCGTAACAGGTGTATCCCTAATGCTTGCATTTTAATTTAAGTTGCATTTTTTAGTTTGCGCTTGATTCAAGTTGTATTCTAGTTGCATTTTCAATTCGAGGTGCATTTTAATTCAACTTACATTTGGGTTCATGTCTTGGTTGCATTTTAATTCAAGTGGTATAACTTGTGTATGTCTTACTAGCTTGGTGGCATTTAAAAAGTGTATGTGGTTTAATTGTCTTAAGGGAGCTATGTCATGGGGTATGCTTGTGGCATTATGTAAGGGACTCTATTTATTTCCTTTTAATTGGTTGCATTTGTGTGAAAATTAATGGCTAAGGCAAGTTGTTCCATATGAATTGGCTAAATGAATGGGAGATAAAGCTAGTTCCAATCTGCCCAAGGGCCGGTTGTGATGAGGAATGGAGATATGGTGGTTGTTATGTGATTCATTTTGTTACATGCTAGTATTTTAATTGAAATGTGACGTCCCCCCCCCGGTTTGTGATCATGCAAGTGTGCAATATGATGGGGGATACCAGATTTAAAATATTTGTACCGCAAGCGCACGGTGTTGTATTGTGGCTTGGGGGTCGAACACAGGGAGGCGTGGTTGTGCTTGTTTCTAAGAGGAACCAATTCACCCTAGGGGTGAGCTAGCCCGAATCGATAGATGGGTTGTCACGGAAAATGAATACGATGTTAAACAATATAAAGGGAAACCTGGGACTTCGGTTTCCACCATATCACGTGTTCTCGCTATTACGACCGGCGGATAGGACAACGATCAGAATTAGGGTTTAGTGGTGAAACATTGTCTCTAAGAGTGATACCAGCGTCCCACGGGCCCGATATTCTGGTCAGTACCCAGGATGATACGCCGGACTACCCGGGTTCGGTCAGTGGGCATTCCCATATCCATTAACACTGACCGACTCCGGGAGCACTAAGCTCGCAATGATAACTCCCAACATCTCGTCCCGCCGCTCCCGCGCGCTAGGATTCGATGTTTATGCTAAGGGCGTGAGCTATGGCTAGGGAGTCAACCGCCAAGTTTATTCCCCCTTGGCCCAACGGTCAAAGGCGGTCTTTTTCCTGCCGATGACAATAAAACACCCCGCATAACCAATAGATTCCTATTCCCTATCGATATCCTAGTCCAATGGACGCATTAGGGAGAACCCACGAAGGGGTTTCCACCAAAATCCCAGATTTGGGAACTACTCACACATTATAGCTAAAAAGAAATCTAAATGAAAATCGACCGTTAAAATCATAATCAGGCAATTGAAATGAAGTAGTAGCAATGCAATTAAGATAATATCAAAGTTTCATAAAGATCAAAACACTTACTAATAACAATAAAATTCGAGCCGTCACAATAGGGAAAAAAGACAGAAAAATACACAGCGCTCGTTTCTGGAAAACCTAGGTAGCTATTTATAGAAAACAACTTCACCCGATCGGTAACGTATCAACCGATCGGGTGAGCTGCAATGTTCTTCGGCTGCGGTTTTTAGAAACTTCACCCGCTCACGTGACCCGGTCAGTTGACGCAAGCGGCTCGTCGTTTGGATCTTGCGGTCGTCAGTCAACCGATCGGTTGAGAAATCAACCGATCGGTTCGAATTGTTCTCAAAACAAACAGAAAGTCTTGTCGGTTTGGCACGCCTTCCGCTCCCAAGCGTAGGAGCGTCAATGCAATATAAAAATAACCGGTGAGTACCGGGTCGGATCACAGGGACAAGTCGTTCTACGTTCACAAATTTGATCGATAACAAAAAATAAAGTGTTTAACAACTACCCAAATTACGGTGGATGAGTGTGGGAAAAAGTGTGGAAATGAGTGTGGCGAAAACAAAAATCTATTCTAAGTGGGTAGGGTTAGAGAACCAAAAGTGGAGTTGGGATAGCTAGGAAAGAGAGCATGGGTTGTGAGTTCATTAAAGTTGGTGTTAATCAAGTCCTAATTACCACATATAACACAATCGGTCATCCGGCTAAGGAAGCCCAATCGGAATATTTAGCTTTAAAAACACAACAAATTTGCAATATGGAGGGATGCATCATCATGGCACTAATCAAGTAAGGATCATGGTATTTTCTCAAATCGTGCCCTCTCGGGACTTAGCCAATCAAATTAACCCAAATGTTACATCCCACATTAACATTGAAAATTTGGCAAGAGGAAATTAGGGCAAGATTTAATCTCGTCGGAATATGAAAAAAGGTGAAATTCCAGTAACCATCGATCCCGAGGTCATAGAATGCTTCATTGGATGCGAGCCCTTGCGGTGTACATCCTCCACGTTTACAGTTACCGTGCTCAGCGTATTTGTCATGCAATCCGAAGGCATCTGCTGATCCCAGTATTCTAGCGCTGAAGATTCCGGGTCTGGAAAATCAAACATTTCATCATGGTAACAAAACAGAATGCTTAATGCCATCATACATACATACGTAGTTTTGAATTATTCAGAGGAAATAATTAGCAAATTTGTACTTACTCCAATGACTAGATCCTCCAGGTTCGGGCAGCTAGTCAGCAAGCATGACAGGATTGAAAACGTGGTTGCTGTGCAGGGTTGCATTCTGAGGGTGAGTTCTTTCATCTTCGGCAAGAGACACCACAGAGTCACGGGCATGGTGGAAGGCGAAATCCTCACATCTGGAAACCCTTTTTCGAGCATGCCTGATTATAAATGGATGAACAGCTGAATGAATGCTATCGTCCATATCTGATATCTATATCAAGCATGCACGAACAGCTGAAGGACTTACTGTTTCCATACGAAGGTTGTGTGGGCAAATAAAGAAGATGATGATGGAAGAAAGTAGATGAAGTTGTGAGAAGATGAGTGCTCCTTGTCCGCCATTTTTATAGGGGAATTGGAGAAATCAAAATGAAGCGTATAATAAGTCCTTGATCCTACAGTAATGCAATGGATCTCGGGAATCAACAATTATTTACTCAACGTGCAAACCGCGTAATACCAACGCGAAAATCGCGTAATCCCAATTATTTTAGGATCAAAATAGGTTAATTACTCTCCGCGCATAACAATGAAACTCAACGATTATTCGCCTTGATCAACATTGATGCTAATATGAAAATTACTCCCAACAATACTATTCTCCACTAAGATTTTTTAATACATTTTATTCGACACGTACCACGGGCTAAATAATACAGAAGAGAGTAACTATTATAATTGATCACCGCGCAAAACGCATGGAAAACGAGAATTGCTCAATGCGCACAACGCAGATAGGTTAATGAGGATGTGACCGCTGCAGTAGAGTTTTACTGTGTGGCTACATCGAAGACCCCGTCAAGCTACAGAGGGGTGCTCGTGAATATACAAAATACTGCTCCTGAATCTACAGCTGATTGATACCAGACATATGATTTTCCCAAGAATGTATGACCGGTGGCAAGTGAGCTGGAAAAATTTATAGCCGCTTACATAATTGCTCAACGCTCAGTACCAATAAATTTATGGCCGTTGTGCGCGGTGAGCAAATTTTTAATGGTTTAAATAATTGCTCAAAGCGCACAACAAGTAACGCCAGGTGTTCACTTTGAGCCGTTGTGCGCGTTCAGAAAATTCGTTATGGCTAACATAATTACGCAAAGTGCACAACATGCAGAATTATGCCCGTTGTGCGCGTTAAGTGATCACTCCTTATTTTACACTTTTTTCCCGCATGTTTGCATGCCATTTAGATCGCCCAAATCATGTTTTTCACGATATATCGACGATATTACGATGCTTTTCACGATTTGTTGTTTTTGTCGCATTTCAGGTGATTTGGAGCGATTTGGAGTGATCTCGAGATGCGCTTACTCCAGAGGGTCACCGACGACCTCCCTGTTGGAGAGGAGCAGAAGAAGAAAGGACGTCGCAGGAGCGACGAGGAGGCCAAAACAAGCTGTTTGGGCATTTTTGGTGTCCCACTCGGCCGAGTGGAGAAGTCACTCGGCCGACCAGCGAGACACCGCTCGGCCGACCAGATCGGATACGTTTCATACGTGCACTCGGCCGAGCGACGGAGACCACATCGGCCGAGTGACGAGATCCCGTCCGCCCGAGTGGCGCCCAGACGAAGCCATTCAAAAATCGCCAACTTACTGTTTTTCGGCTGCCTGAGCTTCAGAAGACCCACTCGGCCGAGTGGATAATCCCGACCGCCCGAGTGCGACGCGCTGCCTGTAGCGAAAATTGCGGATTTCAGGCTGCGCAGGGGTATTTTGGTCATAGTTTTTGGATGATTTTGGGGGGTATTTAACCCCTGTTTTTACCCTAGTTTTGAGAGCTTTTCTCTTAGATTTTTGCAGCTTTTTAGATTAACTTTTTAGCTTTATTCTTGTGATTGGAGAGGAGACAAAAGTTGATTTTTGTTGGATTAATTGAAGAACTCCATTGGTTTGCCTCTCTCTTCTCTAAAAATTCTATTTTTATTGCTTATCTCAATATTGTGATGAATTCTTTTGTTTATTTCATTGATTATTTTTGTGTTTGTGCTATGAATTGTGAGTAGTCTCCACGTCTTGGGGCGTGGGGATGAACCCTACAAGCCCAATTTCATATTTGTGATGAATTGGTGGAAATTTTGCTAGAATTGTTATTAGGGATTAGTTTGGAAGCGATTTACTACGGATAGCTAGGAGTTCATACCGATTGGGATTTGCAAGAGATTGGATCCCAATTCGATAGGAAACCCTAGAAATCCGAATTGGGTTGGAATCGAATTTCCGTAGTATCGGTTTGCAATAGATTGGACCGATACTAGGGTTCCCGGTTGCAATTCCGTGCCGATACCCGTTTGCAAGAGATTGGACGGGTAGGAACTATCCCAACCTAGGTCGTGGGCCGAGTTTGCAAGAGATTGGGCTCGGTGCGCGATTGAACGATGATGTCGATCCTAATGCTAGCTTCCCTAGGTTAGGGTTTGCAAGAGATTGGACCCGAACCTAGGATAGCTATAGACCGGCAACAGCGCGAGAGCGTGAGCTTGGTTCTACATTCAGTTGCAACTAGTTCATCCAAAATCTTATTCTAGCAATTTTGATACCGATGAACCACATTGACGAGATACGGTGAGTAGTGGGAATTCCCCATTCCCTAGACGTTCTTTGTTTGATTTGATATTTCCGTACTTTGTCTGACGATTGTAACAGGATCGCCAAAGGCAAATTTCTCTCTTCTTAAATAGCCAGGTTGATTGGAACAAACACGGTCATTCGTCCTCCCTGTGTTCGATAACCCGCTCGCTGCTATACCGTGCGCTTGCGGTAAAACTACAACCGTTCTTTAGGTTACATCCCGGAGCGATCAAGTTTTTGGCGCCGTTGCCGGGGATCGAACCCGGGTCACCCGCGTGACAGGCGGGAATACTCACCACTATACTACAACGACTTATGCCACCGGTCCCATTCCCCCAAAGGCTTGCTAGAGCGAAAATGGAGAAAAGGCTAGCAAAATTTCTCGAGTATCTGAGAGGGGTTAGCCTCAACATTCCCTTCCTCGACGCCATCGTGGAGATCCCCACATATGCTAAATTCTTAAAGGATTTGATTTCGGGGAGAAAGAGGAAGGAGAAGATTATGCTAGCCGAGGAGGGCTCTTGGTTCACCAAGAGAGAGAAGGAGCCGGCCAAATTCAAAGATCCGGGGAGCTTTCGAATTCCTTGCACCTTGGGCGGCGTCCCTCTTCAAAAGGCGTTGGTAGATTTAGGGGCTAGTGTGAGCCTCATGCCTCTCTCCATGTTCTTAAGGCTAAACACCGGGACGAAGTTGAAACCTACCGACATGCGGATACAATTGGCCGATGGGCGGATAACGAGGCCGGTAGGGATCGCCGAAGACATCCCGCTACAAGTCCCGGGGGGCATATGCTTGCCATGTGACTTCGTAATCATGGACGTTAAGGAGGAGGGAGATACGTCATTGATACTTGGACGTCCGTTCCTCGCCACCGCCGGTGTCATTGTCGACGTGCGGGAAGGTACACTAACTTTGAACGTCGGCAACATCGAGGTGGAGCTTCACATTCCTAAGGCTATGAAATACATGCCTTACCACGAGGAGCTTGACTACATGGACCTCCTTGATAAGGTAATTGAGGAGGCGATCCCCCACTCGATTGGCGCTCTATTCGATGAAGATTTCGAGGAAGGCCCGGATTTAGGCCGAGATGAGAAGATGGATGATTCCCCCGACCTCTCCGCTGAAAATGATGAAGGCGACGCTGATGTCGCAAGGATTCGAGAGCTCTGCAAGCTCTCGAAATTGAAGTCTCCGAAGAAAGCTTCGCCGATACGGAAATCGGCGTCACCGGTGAAGCCGTTGAACGGAGCAAACGCTAGCTTGGGGGAGCCTCCCCCCAACACTATTCGAGACGGGAGACCACCGAGGGAGAACACGCCGCCGCAACTTCCGAATCCAAGCGTTCTCCCAGGAAAGTTTGATGGGTGCATCTCATATGCACCAAACATCCCGCATTAATTGAAAATCATAGGGGGTCGAGCTCACGACCTTAAACGAGCGCTTGTCGGGAGGCAACCCGATGGTTATTGCTTTATTTTCATTTTTCTTTTATTTTTGTTTTAGAAATTTTTAGTGTTTTGAGTCGTTCGCCCAAAAATCTTGTGATAACGGGTCCTATTTTTCCTGACAGGAGAGGGGAATGAGGTACCCATCTTTAGGAGGATGCACGAGGCGACGAGGAGCGCCCCAGGAAGGCGCTCGATGCTTAGGAGGAAGATGAAATCGACTGGAGGAGGAAAGACGGAGTTTAGAGCCCAAACGAAGACAAATGGCAGAAAACAAGGCTCACTCGGCCGAGCATACTAGTCACTCGGCCGAGCACACAAGTTCGTCCGGCCGAGCCGCTCACGAACGAGGGAAGTCTGCTGTACCCAACTCTCGGTTTATTTTTCCTGATTTCAGTATAACTGCTACTCGGCCGAGTATATATATTCACTCGGCCGAGTAAAACGGATACGCTCCTAGGGCGAGTCTTGCCGAGTAGCTTGAGCCACTCGGCCGAATGGACTTACTCCACTCGACCGAGGCTGGCAAGGCCACTCGGCCGAGGCGTTAGTGCCTCGTCTCAAATGATGTGAGAACTACTCCCAAGCGCAGGAGATCGTGCAAGTAATATCCTGGTGAGTCCAGGTATCGAATCCACGGGACAACTGACCTGCAAAACTACGAACGTCAATCTGAAAAGAGTAATAATACGATGTTAGCCAACCACCTATCAAACACGAAGATATAGGATCAAGAGTCTCTAATAGCAAAAGAAAACGATATTTATGGTGACTTGGAGAGAGATACAAGTATGGGGAGTATGTGTTGGGTTTGATTTCGTTAGGGTGTGCACAATCAATGAATATCAATACCTTTTCTATAACTCAACGTTTCGTCCGGTCAGGGCACGAGAACGTCGGAAAGTATGGCGATCAAGCGTATGAAATCGTGCCAAAGAATTATACAATTAAGATAGGGCGAAAAGATATAGGCATCAATAATTACGACACCCTAACTACATCAACACCAACACATGTGAAGTAGATGTGCTATGGTTGTGATTTCATTAGGAGATAATAATCGCTGAAATATCATGTCTTTTATATAACTCAACGCTTCGTCCGGTCAGGGCACGAAGGCGTCGGAAGATGAAACGATGAAAACTAGTCAAATTGGCCGTATACGCATCACTAGCAACATTGATTTCATTAAACGATGAACGCAATAATAAGTTCAGATTAGTGAACATAAATTGGCTAGCCTTGTCAGGGCCTAGCCATACGGGATGTAAATAATATCGACGATAAGCAAATACCCAACAAATACGTTGTAGAAATCAATGTTACGAGTGATTTTGACATGAAAATAGGGCTAAAGACATGAAATTCATCAACTAAATACTCCTAATTACATCACAACCATAGCACAAGGAGATTAGCCACGCATGGTGCAAAGAAAATCAGATTTCATAGCCAAATACATCGTTATAATAGCCAAAATACGATAAAATACACCAAATACGGGGTATAAGTTCAAGAAATTATCACCAAATCTCCTCCTTAGAACCCAAAACTCTCTGAGAATAGGAAGAATAGTCTCTGGAAATTTTCAGAATTTTCTCCTGGAGAAATACGCACAGTAGCCGCTCCAAAAGTCCCAAAATACGCCAGAATACCCCCAAAAACCCTAGAAATACGCTTTTATATTAACATTGCGGGTTTTGGGGGTATAACGGGTCGAAACCCGCTTTAAATCCGCATAGAATCGCCGCCCGCAACCCGCATCAATTTCAGCCGTTCGATCGCGGCGGGATCGAACGAGCGTGCGCCACGTGTCACGCCAAAAGTCACGCCCGCCCGCTTCGCTGGCTTCGATCCGAATACAACTCGGATTGCTCCCTGGCCGTTGGATGGGGGATCGAACGGCCGTAGATTGGCCACATCGCCGCTAAATCTCGCTGCATCCGAGCTCTGCGCGGGGATGTTACAAGCCGTTGGATTCGCACGCGACGGCTCCGATCAAGCCACGTCGCACGCGCTCTGTCGACGCTCGAGGATCGTCGGATCACGATCCGACGGTCGAGAAAAGGCCACGTCGCCCGCTCTTATAAACGCCGCTGATGAACTCGATTTGGAATCGTAGCGACCGTTGGATCTTGATCCAACGGTCCACATCGCTCCCGATAGCCCAGTGCTGATGCCGTTGGATCGAGATCCAACGGATGAGAGATTTTACAAGCTCCGAAAATCTTGATCCGTTCGATTGAGCGGGAGGCGACGGGATCTCGCCACGTGGCAGCTCCTGATAGGTCAGCGGCCGTATTTCGCGTATTTTGAGCGTATTTCTTCATTAAAATGGTATTCTGCATTCAAAAATACACAGTAATTAGCACAGATCTCAGAAAAATACAAATAAATAGTCGTTGGAATCGTGAGATCGAGACGGTGCTAGGAAAAATATAAAAAGGCAGAAATACTCAATAAAATTCACGTTTTGTACACAAATAGAGTAATTTCTCTAACAAATGATGATGAGAAAAATACGAATGTATTAGAGATAAATTAAGCATCATATGGGCACAAAATAGGACTAATAAGGGGGTTAAATATGCAATATTCACTCCGAATCACACCCCTCAACTAGCGTTTTGCTAGTCCCTAGCAAAAAGAGCGATGAATACGGATGATTAATTAAAACAATAAATTCTATCAATCGCTTATGGCCTAGCTCAACAATACGCTTTCCGACATGATTTGTACCATCAATATACACAATCTATGCACAAGATCAATCACACGATATTTTCTCTAATTTAATTTGAATAAAGAACATGCAAGCATCGTTTTGCGCAAGCGAAAGTATAACACGACGTTTTTCTCTAGTTTTCTTGTTTCCGAGGAATTGGCCTATCAAAACAATCATTCAAGATATGGGTAATGAAGTTGCTTAATATATATTCACCATTCCTTTTCTTTTATTCGTTCCGCGTAACGCGTATCAAGCAACATTCGCAGAAAAATGTATAACTTGGATCGCTCCATCAAATGAGTGAGTTTCCTGTCAATGGCTCCCAAATCAGACGATAATAGGGCATTAGGCCAAAAAGGACCCCTCGAACTGTACTACTCGAGCCAACCAAGTTATGTATTAGTGCCAAACTTATTCATTCATTTTTCATCATTCTTTTGTCATTCATTTTTATTTTCTTAAGCAACTCAATACCCATCATTTTTTTTTAAACAAAGCATTAATAACAGAGGCCAAATTCCTCTTCAACTTGAAGACTTTTCAAAAAAAAATCGTGTATACTCAAGCTTTTTCATCACATCAGCATGCATGAAATAAATTCAAACTATTTCGAGATATTAATCATGACAATCGAAAAATTTTCATGAATAGCATATTAACGGTAATTCATGAAGGGAAAAAAAATTAATTCAAGCCATAAACAATTAGATAGAACTCAGTTAATGCATAATCATCCGCATTTGAGGTATACGAAGGAGTTTAAAATGGTGAGATTTGGTGGGTCATTCTTTCCTTATGCCATGCTTTTTTTGAAAAAAAAATCCTAAGGTCTCATACACACCCCCCAACTAAAGATGGACATTGTCCTCAATGTCGAAGAGGGTACGAGTTTATTCAAGCACGCATCCTAGAAAGCAAATAAAATTCTACGCTACTGGAAAGAACACACCGTGTTCAAATGGCGGATCCTGAATCTTTAATGGTGGAGGAAGTTGTTCAATTTGTTCCTTGCGCTCCTCGGCGATTATTCTTCCTCCTTTAGCTAAATTGGACCCCAGCAACACAACTCCAAGCATCTCTACAAGCTGTTTACCAATTTCCTGCAAGAGATGAGCTATGTCAGTCCAAATTATTTTAAAATTCTTCGCCATAAACATATTCCAAATATAGTCATCAAAATAGGTGAAGTAAAATGGAGCATGGTGATGACAACTCCCTGAAAAATGTGCACTACGCTCGGTATGATGCTCAGTCAATGTGGAGAGGGGTAAATGATTTTGGGAAAAAACTGGGGAAGGGAATGGTTCGGGCTCCATAGCGATATTCTTTAAACCAATGTCCCTAATCGTCTCCTCCTCCTGTTCATCCAAAATTGCTCGCTCATCCTCTACTTTGCACACACTTTCTGCCATGTCAATGTTTTCATTCGTGACTTCACCGTGACATTGCTCGCTCGATATACCTGCAATAGAAGATGAAGTCAAATTAGATTTCGGAAATTGAATTTCAAACGAATTATTTTCTTCTACGCAAGTGGAAATCGGCTTAAGATTTTCAATAGATTGCTGAATCTGTCGACTCCGAGCAAGGAAGTTTTCTTGGAATTGATGGGATGTGGCCTCCTGTGTCTGAATGAGCAATTGAACTTCCTCTTTCAAGTGGTGCAAAGGTACATCTACACTTTGCTCCCCTGGATCAAGGCTTGAAGGCTCCGTTGAATCGCACTCTGAAGTCTCTTTCATGATTTCTTCGTCCTCTTGCAAAGACTCCATATAATTCCACGCCTCTGTCGGCGTCATGACTCCCAAGAATTCCTGCAGCTGTGGTCGTAGTCCACCTAGGAAGGACTCCATAAGTTCTTTCTTCGTAAACCCATGCTGCGGATAGCTCGATATTATGTCTGTGAACCTCCTCCAGGCCTGAAAGAAAGTTTCACAATCAGTCTGATTAAAACCAACGATCTTGAGCTTCTCCATCCTATGTTTGTGTGCCTTATAATATTCTGCATCATACAAATTGTTCGTGCAATAGAATTTCATGTATTCCATATACTCCATTTTTAAAAAGAAAACAAAAAAAATAAAATAAGAAAAATCCTAGACTATAAGATGGAAGGATCTCACCGAATGTTCCTCCAAACGAACTGAAATCGTAGATTGCAAGTACTGTTATCCCCGGCAACGGCGCAAAAAACTTGCCTCGTCTCAAATGATGTGAGAACTACTCCCAAGCGCAGGAGATCGTGCAAGTAATATCCTGGTGAGTCCAGGTATCGAATCCACGGGACAACTGACCTGCAAAACTACGAACGTCAATCTGAAAAGAGTAATAATACGATGTTAGCCAACCACCTATCAAACACGAAGATATAGGATCAAGAGTCTCTAATAGCAAAAGAAAACGATATTTATGGTGACTTGGAGAGAGATACAAGTATGGGGAGTATGTGTTGGGTTTGATTTCGTTAGGGTGTGCACAATCAATGAATATCAATACCTTTTCTATAACTCAACGTTTCGTCCGGTCAGGGCACGAGAACGTCGGAAAGTATGGCGATCAAGCGTATGAAATCGTGCCAAAGAATTATACAATTAAGATAGGGCGAAAAGATATAGGCATCAATAATTACGACACCCTAACTACATCAACACCAACACATGTGAAGTAGATGTGCTATGGTTGTGATTTCATTAGGAGATAATAATCGCTGAAATATCATGTCTTTTATATAACTCAACGCTTCGTCCGGTCAGGGCACGAAGGCGTCGGAAGATGAAACGATGAAAACTAGTCAAATTGGCCGTATACGCATCACTAGCAACATTGATTTCATTAAACGATGAACGCAATAATAAGTTCAGATTAGTGAACATAAATTGGCTAGCCTTGTCAGGGCCTAGCCATACGGGATGTAAATAATATCGACGATAAGCAAATACCCAACAAATACGTTGTAGAAATCAATGTTACGAGTGATTTTGACATGAAAATAGGGCTAAAGACATGAAATTCATCAACTAAATACTCCTAATTACATCACAACCATAGCACAAGGAGATTAGCCACGCATGGTGCAAAGAAAATCAGATTTCATAGCCAAATACATCGTTATAATAGCCAAAATACGATAAAATACACCAAATACGGGGTATAAGTTCAAGAAATTATCACCAAATCTCCTCCTTAGAACCCAAAACTCTCTGAGAATAGGAAGAATAGTCTCTGGAAATTTTCAGAATTTTCTCCTGGAGAAATACGCACAGTAGCCGCTCCAAAAGTCCCAAAATACGCCAGAATACCCCCAAAAACCCTAGAAATACGCTTTTATATTAACATTGCGGGTTTTGGGGGTATAACGGGTCGAAACCCGCTTTAAATCCGCATAGAATCGCCGCCCGCAACCCGCATCAATTTCAGCCGTTCGATCGCGGCGGGATCGAACGAGCGTGCGCCACGTGTCACGCCAAAAGTCACGCCCGCCCGCTTCGCTGGCTTCGATCCGAATACAACTCGGATTGCTCCCTGGCCGTTGGATGGGGGATCGAACGGCCGTAGATTGGCCACATCGCCGCTAAATCTCGCTGCATCCGAGCTCTGCGCGGGGATGTTACAAGCCGTTGGATTCGCACGCGACGGCTCCGATCAAGCCACGTCGCACGCGCTCTGTCGACGCTCGAGGATCGTCGGATCACGATCCGACGGTCGAGAAAAGGCCACGTCGCCCGCTCTTATAAACGCCGCTGATGAACTCGATTTGGAATCGTAGCGACCGTTGGATCTTGATCCAACGGTCCACATCGCTCCCGATAGCCCAGTGCTGATGCCGTTGGATCGAGATCCAACGGATGAGAGATTTTACAAGCTCCGAAAATCTTGATCCGTTCGATTGAGCGGGAGGCGACGGGATCTCGCCACGTGGCAGCTCCTGATAGGTCAGCGGCCGTATTTCGCGTATTTTGAGCGTATTTCTTCATTAAAATGGTATTCTGCATTCAAAAATACACAGTAATTAGCACAGATCTCAGAAAAATACAAATAAATAGTCGTTGGAATCGTGAGATCGAGACGGTGCTAGGAAAAATATAAAAAGGCAGAAATACTCAATAAAATTCACGTTTTGTACACAAATAGAGTAATTTCTCTAACAAATGATGATGAGAAAAATACGAATGTATTAGAGATAAATTAAGCATCATATGGGCACAAAATAGGACTAATAAGGGGGTTAAATATGCAATATTCACTCCGAATCACACCCCTCAACTAGCGTTTTGCTAGTCCCTAGCAAAAAGAGCGATGAATACGGATGATTAATTAAAACAATAAATTCTATCAATCGCTTATGGCCTAGCTCAACAATACGCTTTCCGACATGATTTGTACCATCAATATACACAATCTATGCACAAGATCAATCACACGATATTTTCTCTAATTTAATTTGAATAAAGAACATGCAAGCATCGTTTTGCGCAAGCGAAAGTATAACACGACGTTTTTCTCTAGTTTTCTTGTTTCCGAGGAATTGGCCTATCAAAACAATCATTCAAGATATGGGTAATGAAGTTGCTTAATATATATTCACCATTCCTTTTCTTTTATTCGTTCCGCGTAACGCGTATCAAGCAACATTCGCAGAAAAATGTATAACTTGGATCGCTCCATCAAATGAGTGAGTTTCCTGTCAATGGCTCCCAAATCAGACGATAATAGGGCATTAGGCCAAAAAGGACCCCTCGAACTGTACTACTCGAGCCAACCAAGTTATGTATTAGTGCCAAACTTATTCATTCATTTTTCATCATTCTTTTGTCATTCATTTTTATTTTCTTAAGCAACTCAATACCCATCATTTTTTTTTAAACAAAGCATTAATAACAGAGGCCAAATTCCTCTTCAACTTGAAGACTTTTCAAAAAAAAATCGTGTATACTCAAGCTTTTTCATCACATCAGCATGCATGAAATAAATTCAAACTATTTCGAGATATTAATCATGACAATCGAAAAATTTTCATGAATAGCATATTAACGGTAATTCATGAAGGGAAAAAAAATTAATTCAAGCCATAAACAATTAGATAGAACTCAGTTAATGCATAATCATCCGCATTTGAGGTATACGAAGGAGTTTAAAATGGTGAGATTTGGTGGGTCATTCTTTCCTTATGCCATGCTTTTTTTGAAAAAAAAATCCTAAGGTCTCATACACACCCCCCAACTAAAGATGGACATTGTCCTCAATGTCGAAGAGGGTACGAGTTTATTCAAGCACGCATCCTAGAAAGCAAATAAAATTCTACGCTACTGGAAAGAACACACCGTGTTCAAATGGCGGATCCTGAATCTTTAATGGTGGAGGAAGTTGTTCAATTTGTTCCTTGCGCTCCTCGGCGATTATTCTTCCTCCTTTAGCTAAATTGGACCCCAGCAACACAACTCCAAGCATCTCTACAAGCTGTTTACCAATTTCCTGCAAGAGATGAGCTATGTCAGTCCAAATTATTTTAAAATTCTTCGCCATAAACATATTCCAAATATAGTCATCAAAATAGGTGAAGTAAAATGGAGCATGGTGATGACAACTCCCTGAAAAATGTGCACTACGCTCGGTATGATGCTCAGTCAATGTGGAGAGGGGTAAATGATTTTGGGAAAAAACTGGGGAAGGGAATGGTTCGGGCTCCATAGCGATATTCTTTAAACCAATGTCCCTAATCGTCTCCTCCTCCTGTTCATCCAAAATTGCTCGCTCATCCTCTACTTTGCACACACTTTCTGCCATGTCAATGTTTTCATTCGTGACTTCACCGTGACATTGCTCGCTCGATATACCTGCAATAGAAGATGAAGTCAAATTAGATTTCGGAAATTGAATTTCAAACGAATTATTTTCTTCTACGCAAGTGGAAATCGGCTTAAGATTTTCAATAGATTGCTGAATCTGTCGACTCCGAGCAAGGAAGTTTTCTTGGAATTGATGGGATGTGGCCTCCTGTGTCTGAATGAGCAATTGAACTTCCTCTTTCAAGTGGTGCAAAGGTACATCTACACTTTGCTCCCCTGGATCAAGGCTTGAAGGCTCCGTTGAATCGCACTCTGAAGTCTCTTTCATGATTTCTTCGTCCTCTTGCAAAGACTCCATATAATTCCACGCCTCTGTCGGCGTCATGACTCCCAAGAATTCCTGCAGCTGTGGTCGTAGTCCACCTAGGAAGGACTCCATAAGTTCTTTCTTCGTAAACCCATGCTGCGGATAGCTCGATATTATGTCTGTGAACCTCCTCCAGGCCTGAAAGAAAGTTTCACAATCAGTCTGATTAAAACCAACGATCTTGAGCTTCTCCATCCTATGTTTGTGTGCCTTATAATATTCTGCATCATACAAATTGTTCGTGCAATAGAATTTCATGTATTCCATATACTCCATTTTTAAAAAGAAAACAAAAAAAATAAAATAAGAAAAATCCTAGACTATAAGATGGAAGGATCTCACCGAATGTTCCTCCAAACGAACTGAAATCGTAGATTGCAAGTACTGTTATCCCCGGCAACGGCGCAAAAAACTTGCCTCGTCTCAAATGATGTGAGAACTACTCCCAAGCGCAGGAGATCGTGCAAGTAATATCCTGGTGAGTCCAGGTATCGAATCCACGGGACAACTGACCTGCAAAACTACGAACGTCAATCTGAAAAGAGTAATAATACGATGTTAGCCAACCACCTATCAAACACGAAGATATAGGATCAAGAGTCTCTAATAGCAAAAGAAAACGATATTTATGGTGACTTGGAGAGAGATACAAGTATGGGGAGTATGTGTTGGGTTTGATTTCGTTAGGGTGTGCACAATCAATGAATATCAATACCTTTTCTATAACTCAACGTTTCGTCCGGTCAGGGCACGAGAACGTCGGAAAGTATGGCGATCAAGCGTATGAAATCGTGCCAAAGAATTATACAATTAAGATAGGGCGAAAAGATATAGGCATCAATAATTACGACACCCTAACTACATCAACACCAACACATGTGAAGTAGATGTGCTATGGTTGTGATTTCATTAGGAGATAATAATCGCTGAAATATCATGTCTTTTATATAACTCAACGCTTCGTCCGGTCAGGGCACGAAGGCGTCGGAAGATGAAACGATGAAAACTAGTCAAATTGGCCGTATACGCATCACTAGCAACATTGATTTCATTAAACGATGAACGCAATAATAAGTTCAGATTAGTGAACATAAATTGGCTAGCCTTGTCAGGGCCTAGCCATACGGGATGTAAATAATATCGACGATAAGCAAATACCCAACAAATACGTTGTAGAAATCAATGTTACGAGTGATTTTGACATGAAAATAGGGCTAAAGACATGAAATTCATCAACTAAATACTCCTAATTACATCACAACCATAGCACAAGGAGATTAGCCACGCATGGTGCAAAGAAAATCAGATTTCATAGCCAAATACATCGTTATAATAGCCAAAATACGATAAAATACACCAAATACGGGGTATAAGTTCAAGAAATTATCACCAAATCTCCTCCTTAGAACCCAAAACTCTCTGAGAATAGGAAGAATAGTCTCTGGAAATTTTCAGAATTTTCTCCTGGAGAAATACGCACAGTAGCCGCTCCAAAAGTCCCAAAATACGCCAGAATACCCCCAAAAACCCTAGAAATACGCTTTTATATTAACATTGCGGGTTTTGGGGGTATAACGGGTCGAAACCCGCTTTAAATCCGCATAGAATCGCCGCCCGCAACCCGCATCAATTTCAGCCGTTCGATCGCGGCGGGATCGAACGAGCGTGCGCCACGTGTCACGCCAAAAGTCACGCCCGCCCGCTTCGCTGGCTTCGATCCGAATACAACTCGGATTGCTCCCTGGCCGTTGGATGGGGGATCGAACGGCCGTAGATTGGCCACATCGCCGCTAAATCTCGCTGCATCCGAGCTCTGCGCGGGGATGTTACAAGCCGTTGGATTCGCACGCGACGGCTCCAATCAAGCCACGTCGCACGCGCTCTGTCGACGCTCGAGGATCGTCGGATCACGATCCGACGGTCGAGAAAAGGCCACGTCGCCCGCTCTTATAAACGCCGCTGATGAACTCGATTTGGAATCGTAGCGACCGTTGGATCTTGATCCAACGGTCCACATCGCTCCTGATAGCCCAGTGCTGATGCCGTTGGATCGAGATCCAACGGATGAGAGATTTTACAAGCTCCGAAAATCTTGATCCGTTCGATTGAGCGGGAGGCGACGGGATCTCGCCACGTGGCAGCTCCTGATAGGTCAGCGGCCGTATTTCGCGTATTTTGAGCGTATTTCTTCATTAAAATGGTATTCTGCATTCAAAAATACACAGTAATTAGCACAGATCTCAGAAAAATACAAATAAATAGTCGTTGGAATCGTGAGATCGAGACGGTGCTAGGAAAAATATAAAAAGGCAGAAATACTCAATAAAATTCACGTTTTGTACACAAATAGAGTAATTTCTCTAACAAATGATGATGAGAAAAATACGAATGTATTAGAGATAAATTAAGCATCATATGGGCACAAAATAGGACTAATAAGGGGGTTAAATATGCAATATTCACTCCGAATCAGTTAGCGAGTAGGGATTTTCCATTGATCTCGCTCGGCCGAGTGACCCAGTCACTCGGCCGAGTCGTAACTTTTCCCTATAAAAGGGGGCGGGGTCGGGCGCGTTTTTCGAAACGACACAAACCGCAGCGCCCCGACCCTTCCGCTCCCTCGCCCGAACCCTTCGCCTACTCACCCGACCGACGTCGCCGCGCCGCCGCTCAGCCAGCCACCGCCGGCCGAGCCGCCGCCACTCCTAGCCCGAGTCGCCGCCGGCGGCCACGTCTCCGGCCACCTCCGGTATCGCCTGTTTAGCATATTTCTCCTCTTTTTGTGTATTTTTCGAGGATCCATGCGTTAAACGAACCCCAAACCCAAATCAATTTCTATATCTATCTATTATACCCCTAATGCTCCATACGTTTTTAATATTACTCGCTGATATCTCCATTTCATGCGCAAGTTGTTTTTGGGAGCTTAGGGGAGCCCAGGGGAGCTTCCAGGGACTGATTCGGGCTTCGTGGAGGCGTTGTCTTCGCACGCTTCCATTGCTTTGCACTCGCGGCGTGTCGTGGTATACTCTTTCCTTTACTTTACGCACGCCGCACTTTTCACGTTTTTCGGCGCGCGCTCAGGGCCCATATGCCACCCCGGACACGGCCGCGGTCGAAGAGAGCTTCCGCCAAGCGGAAGCGGTCGGATGATGCCGGCCCCTCCCACGAGTTGGAGGACTCTCCTCCGCCTTCTCCACCACACCCCGTTCACCCTGCAGGCCCCACACACCCCGCACAGCCTGTAGAGCCCGCACAGCCCATACACCCCGCACAGCCGCTCCCTACCGCTCCACAGCCACCACCTCCGGCTCCACTTATCGGGCCGCTGGGGATCACGTTTCGGAACGACGCACACCGCGTCGCTTTCGAGCGTATCTCCCAGCGCTCGATCGTACCCTCCAGGTTTGCACACCTTGCCAACCTAGGACGCCTGGGGGTACTAGAGGGGATGCTCACGTTGTACGACAACGTGGGCTGGCGAGATTTCTTTCAGGTGTCGGCGGACACGTTTATCCGTCCGACACTTGAGGTACTGTTCGATCGCACGGACCGACGAGGGATGCTCGTTTCGGTTCATGGACCGGGAGTGCCAGGTCACTCTCGGTATGATGAGAGCCTTTTTCTCGTGGCCCGATGTCCCCGAGGCCGATCGAGGTTACGCCCCCACCCATATCCCCCCACCTTCCTTCGACGACGGTGCCTTCTGGGCCCGGATTACGGGTCTTCACGCTGCCTTTGACCCTAGTAGGGCCAAGGCCTCAGCCATTGTCCATCCCTGCCTCCGTATAGCTCAGCGCCTTATGGCGACGACCTTTTTGGCCAGATATGAGCCAGGCACGATGTCCACGCCAGAGCTCTACATGCTCTACGCGATGACACGGCCCAGAGCTCTATCTAGGGATGGCGATGAGCTGGTCCCCGCCGTCGTGATTGATGTCGCAGCTTGGTTTTTGGACCGCATCATTGTATCGGTGGGCGCTCGCTCACCGATATGCTGCGGTGGCCTGATCACCTTGCTTGCCCTTATGACCGACGAGGACTTACCTGATGACCTGCGACGAGCACCTGGCCCCACTTCTCTGTCGATTGATGTTATGGCCCGGATGAAGATGCTTCGTCCGCACGGTGAGCGCCACTAGGTCTGGCTGCACGGCCCTTACGGTGCCGATTACATGATTCTTCCGAGCCCTGCTCGGACTCAGATTGCACCGGCCCATGTGGACTGGCTCCCTGCGATGGATGTTCTCATCCCAGCTGCTTACGTGCTCGAGGCCGAGGAGGCCGAGCAGGCACACGCTGCCCACGCTGCCCCCGCAGACCCTGTTGCACCTGCCAAGCCTGCTGCCCCTGTTGACCCCGTGGCCCCTCAGCCTATCCCCGATGTTTCTGATGCTCCAGACACCTCTGTCCACACTGCTGTCGGTGTCGGGAGTAGCTTTGCTGAGCCCACTTCCACTGCTTCTGCGCCTGTCACCACCAGCACTGGCCCTCTGTCTGCCGAGCCTGTTTCCTCTGCCCCACCCGAGCGCCCGCCGACCATAGTTGAGTGCGGAGAGCCCTCTTTTGCCACCGCCGTTGAGACCTCTGTCTCCGCCTCTGTCTCCACCGCTGCTGTATTTTTCGAGAGTGTCGTGGCATCTGTCCACACTTCTGTGCCACCGACCTCTCTGGCCGCCTCGCTGCCACTTTTGTATTCTTCTTTCGCTACAGCTGCCTCCACTTCTCACTGTCCTGCCCAGCCTCGCACTGAGGCCAGGCCAGCACTTGCGAGCGCAGCCCCTTTTGTTCCCTTGCCTGCTGAGCCCGTCACCTACGCCACCAGAGTACGCCAGCCCCGACCTGCACAGCCCCGACCGGTGCGTCCCTCTGCACCACCTCCCCCCTGACACTGTACTTCAGAGCATTCGTGCTCTCGAGGGGGCGGTGAGTGGCCTCAGAGGCGACCTTCGGACCCTGTCCACCACCGTCACTGCGATGGCTGGCCGCTTTGACCTGCTCCCGCACATTCACTACTGTCTTACCCAGGTCTTGGAGCGTCTCCCACGCGTACCCCCGCCCACCCAGCAGGTTCCCACTGCCACTTCCACACACACTCAGCCTGCTACCACTTCCACACCCACACTTCCACCTCAGGACGGAGACGGCGCAGCACCACCTTCTTAGGCACCCTTGATGCCATCGATTATTTTTGCCGTTGTGCTGCCCGTTTCTGCTGGGTCCTGATGCATTTTAGTCCCCCTCCCCTCACTTATTTTGGGATTCTCATTCTGATCGTATCTTTTTATATCCTTTTTGGGAGAGAGGGAGAGTTTTTGGTGCCACACCTATATATCGGTATCACTCCTATATCTGCCTGCATCATGTCCGCATCATTTTTTTTTCGTTTCATTATTTTTCCTTTTTTTTCCTTCCATCATGCATGCATCCTCACTTACCCCTCACATTACTTGTCTCTCGGTGTGCCACACTTTGCACATTGAGGACACTGTGCCATTTAGCTTGGGGGAGTGAGTTCTCACGTTCTTTTTCGATTTGCCACCTTTATTTTTAGTTTTTAACACCATTTTCCGCTTTTGCACTTATTTTCATCATTTTTCTTTTTATTTTACCATGCATCACGTTTTTCTTATTTTTCTGTGTGCCGCATTGTAAATAGTTCTATTTTCCCGTTATCTTTATTTCCTTTTTTTTCTTTTTCATCTCATGCTAGAGATGACTTTTCTGTGATGATGATAACGTTGAGTTAGCTTCTTTTATATGCATGCTATATTTGCCATGTCTTAGACTTTATTTCTGATATCATATGTTATGACTTGCCTTGCATCTAGAGATAGTAACCCATACTTTTTCCACATGAAAATGGATGAAATTTTATTATTAGCTGAGTCTGAATATTCATATGTATGCTATCACAGAAAACACACCAAGATTCACGCATTGAATGCTTATATCTGGAGTACCGATTTCTTTTCCTATATCACTTCTATATGCATGAATTGTACATTTCACTTCAGGATGATTGAATGATGTTAGCTATGATAAATCTGGATTAGTTAGCTTTTTTGTGATCGAAACTGAGTAGATTAGATTACCCTGCTGAAGTTGTCGTGCATGTCCTATAGAGTGAACCGAGAGATATATTTATTTCTTTCTCCACAAATCTTGAACATCATTTCTCTACTTTTAAAATCATTGGTGAATCTCCCCTTAGCGATTCTATTATATGGCATTTCCCCCGCTATTAATTCCTAGCTCCAAATTTCCCGAATTCAAAAAAAAAGAGAAAATATTCTTGTATATCGTTATCTCTCTTTGAGTTGGGATCGTTGTGTATATATGCTATACCAAAAAAAACAAAAGAAAAAAAAGGAAAAGGAAAAAGAAAAGAGGAAAAATCCTCAATAAAAGATCCCATCTCACTTTCTTTCTTTCTTCTCTCTTTTCGTGTTCATTTTTATTACTTTTTGGAGCTTTATAAAAATGGGGATGTTAATATTTTTTTATGCCACCATGCTCATAGATAAGCTCGGGGGAGGGAATCCATTGATGTGTGAGAGAGTGACTACTTGACGTTGCACGACAACCTAGGCTAAGTAATATTCTATACTCGGTGTGATTATTTCTAGCTTTACGAAACCCAGAAATCTAAGCCTAGCATTCATATCATGAAATCCACACTTTTCTATTCTCTCTATTCTATTGTGTGATACTCTTATACTCCTCATAGAAAGCATTCAATTGAAAAGTGTGTGATCTGCGATTTGTATACCGCTTTAAATGATTCAGACGATGTTAATTCTAAAATTATTCCGTTTTTCATGATTATATCGTTGTTCGTGGGTTTTCTATTTCTATTTGCACTATTATACTATGATATCAAAATAAAACTCTTTGACATGTATTTTTCATTCGGATCATGCTATATGAGTAAGCGAAACCCACGTCCTGAGAAAATGATCTAGCAGCTTACCTCTTCGCTTCTTTCTTTCTTCTGTGTTTTTATTTCGTTTTTCATTCTTCTCCGCTTTTCATTTTTCATCTTTCGCCGTTTTCGTTTTCCGAATCCACCGGGTTCGCCTTTTACTTATCTTTTTCGAGGTCGAGTAAGAGGTAAGCTTGGGGGATTTTGATCACTCCTTATTTTACACTTTTTTCCCGCATGTTTGCATGCCATTTAGATCGCCCAAATCATGTTTTTCACGATATATCGACGATATTGCGATGCTTTTCACGATTTGTTGTTTTTGTCGCATTTCAGGTGATTTGGAGCGATTTGGAGTGATCTCGAGATGCACTTACTCCAGAGGGTCACCGACGACCTCCCTGTTGGAGAGGAGCGGAAGAAGAAAGGACGTCACAGGAGCGACGAGGAGGCCAAAACAAGCTGTTTAGGCATTTTTGGTGTCCCACTCGGCCGAGTGGAGAAGTCACTCGGCCGACCAGCGAGACACCGCTCGGCCGACCAGATCGGATACGTTTCATACGTGCACTCGGCCGAGCGACGGAGACCACATCGGCCGAGTGACGAGATCCCGTCCGCCCGAGTGGCGCCCAGACGAAGCCATTCAAAAATCGCCAACTTACTGTTTTTCGGCTGCCTGAGCTTCAGAAGACCCACTCGGCCGAGTGGATAATCCCGACCGCCCGAGTGCGACGCGCTGCCTGTAGTGAAAATTGCGGATTTCAGGCTGCGCAGGGGTATTTTGGTCACAGTTTTTGGACGATTTTGGGGGGTATTTAACCCCTGTTTTTACCCTAGTTTTGAGAGCTTTTCTCTTAGATTTTTGCAGCTTTTTAGATTAACTTTTTAGCTTTATTCTTGTGATTGGAGAGGAGACAAAAGTTGATTTTTGTTGGATTAATTGAAGAACTCCATTGGTTTGCCTCTCTCTTCTCTAAAAATTCTATTTTTATTGCTTATCTCAATATTGTGATGAATTCTCTTGTTTATTTCATTGATTATTTTTGTGTTTGTGCTATGAATTGTGAGTAGTCTCCACGTCTTGGGGCGTGGGGATGAACCCTACAAGCCCAATTTCATATTTGTGATGATTTGGTGGAAATTTTGCTAGAATTGTTATTAGGGATTAGTTTGGGAGCGATTTACTACGGATAGCTAGGAGTTCATACCGATTGGGATTTGCAAGAGATTGGATCCCAATTCGATAGGAAACCCTAGAAATCCGAATTGGGTTGGAATCGAATTTTCGTAGTATCGGTTTGCAAGAGATTGGACCGATACTAGGGTTTCCGGTTGCAATTCCGTGCCGATACCCGTTTGCAAGAGATTGGACGGGTAGGAACTATCCCAACCTAGGTCGTGGGCCGAGTTTGCAAGAGATTGGGCTCGGTGCGCGATTGAACGATGATGTCGATCCTAATGCTAGCTTCCCTAGGTTAGGGTTTGCAAGAGATTGGACCCGACCCTAGGATAGCTATAGACCGGCAACAGCGAGAGAGCGTGAGCTTGGTTCTACATTCAGTTGCAACTAGTTCATCCAAAATCTTATTCTAGCAATTTTGATACCGATGAACCACATTGACGAGATACGGTGAGTAGCGGGAATTCCCCATTCCCTAGACGTTCTTTGTTTGATTTGATATTTCCGTACTTTGTCTGACGATTGTGACAGGATCGCCAAAGGCAAATTTCTCTCTTCTTAAATAGCCAGGTTGATTGGAACAAACACGGTCATTCGTCCTCCCTGTGTTCGATAACCCGCTCGCTGCTATACCATGCGCTTGCGGTAAAACTACAACCGTTCTTTGGGTTACATCCCGGAGCGATCATTAAGCTATAGTTGCGTCGATGACAAATTTGCTCAACGCCCCCACGGGAATAAATTTGACCGTTTTGCGCTTTGAGCATATTTGTGAGATGCTATAATTTTAATTCCACTGCGCACCAGCGCAGTGAATCAATCACATTCCAAATTTCATCATACTTAAACACGCACAACCAGCAGAATTATGCCCGTTGTGCGCGTTTAGCTAAAGTTTAGATTAAATCTCATACATATTCCACTTGATGACATTTTGAAAATGACCCAGCCATTCAAATATATTGATGTACATACTGATACAGATCCAAACTGATTCATTAGCCTATGCTCTTACAAACTGAAACATGTGATTGTCGGTGTGATCTACGTGCTTCCCCGTCAACTTCCGCGAGTTCATCAGGCGACCATCTTCGTTCCGTTTATTACCGTCGTTGCCGATTTTCTGCCATCATCGGCTGGATATGAGTGTAATCATAGAATGCGTCGGTGTAACATGCAGTCAGGTATGTAGCCGTTTCAAAGACACCGAGAGGAACTCCGATTCACATGAGGCGTCGAACAACACCAACAGATCAAAATACTAAACAACGCTGGTCTTTGAACAACTTACAAGCTCAGATGCAGAACTGCATGCGGCAATGTGTTCCAGTAAGAGAATACTAAACACTGCATGCGGCCCCAACCTCGTCGCGTCTCTTCGTTACAACCTCCTCAAGATCTGCTAAGGCGCACGTAGGTGGAGGGTCTTCATTGTAGACAATGAAGGCGGATCCTACGGAGAACACACTGGCATTTGATGCGTCCATCACCAGGTCAACATTCTTCGGGACGGTTTGACCGGTAGCTAGAACCACCTTTTCGAGGAAGCCCCTTTAAGGAGGCTCAAACTAATCGGTGAAGTAAAAGCTTAATCCAGAGAAGATCTTCACCGCCTGTAAGAGACCAATATAAGAGACCAATATGATATGTGCACTACTGGACATGGGCCTCCGCACACGCATACACAAGGAAAAGTGTTCATAAGATGGCTTCCTCCGATAATTATCCAAAGACTCAAATAGTTCAAAACATTTTCCAATTCAAATAGTTCAAAAGCGCGACATGCCGTCATTGGCGTGTCATTACAGTCACTTCCCTGCTCGTTTTGTAATTTCTGTCGCTTTACTTCTCTAGCATCATCAACATCATCTGTTCGGACGAGGAAATGGATGTGTGACTCTTCACATCATTTGATTTTCTGGAAATCTGAGACAATCATGCCTTTTGTGTTTCCGCACAGGTTCCAGCTTCTGCATTCTGAGACAATCCATCAACATCCGCTTTCTCACAGCCCTGTAAATGGAGTTTAGATATGGAAGGCATTCAACGGGCATGCTTGATTATAAATGGACGATAGCCCTTCGTTGCGTTTATTACCCCCATTGCGTAAGTTTCCAACATCAACCATTTTGCTTTACGAGAAAAGAGAACTGGTTGAATTCCATCGTCCATTTCTATCGCAAGCAGCAGGCATTAGGGCTCGCTGTAGGATAACGGAGTATACTCATCAATTTGAATGGTCAATTTCACACTAAATGGACCGTGAATGCCGTGGAGAAGTGTATGAAATCGGAGGACTACAGGCTGATGCAGTCGCCTCCCGAATATGCTCCTCTCCCTGGTCTGCGAATAGAAGAATGGCCCCCCTGGCCTTTGCGCACTGGATGGCTGCCCTGGGTCACATAGGTTGGCGGTGCATGGATACCGTCCCTCTGAGGCACAAGCACTCCCTCCTGTTCTTTTCGATCTCTTGTCTCGCAGCCAAAATTGGAAATCTCCAGGAGGAAAAGGACAATTATGATCTGCTTCATCCACAGTCAGATTTGGCCAATTTGGCTGTGAGCCAAGAGATCGAAAAGAACTGGAGGGAGTTCTTGTGCCTCAGAGAGACGGTAGCCATGCACCGCCAACCTAATTGACCCAAAGCAGCCAACCAGGGCGCAAAGGCCAGGGGGCCATTCTTCTCTTCGCAGACCAGGGAGAGAAGCATATTAGGGAGACGACTGCATCAGCCTATAGTCCTCTGATTTCATACGTTTCTCCAGGGCATTCACGGCATTCACGATCCATTTATCCTACAGTAATGCTAGGGATCTCGGGAATGAACATCTTATTTACTCAACGCGTAATCCCACCGAGAAAAACGTGTAATCCTAAGTATTTTAGGCTCAGCTGAAAAAGAGGCAATTTACTCTCCCCACACGACAAGGAAACTGAACTGTTTTGCGCCTTGAATTACTCTCCGTCAAAGACTCGAAAAATTATTTATTTTCCAGCGCAACAAAAACAATCAAATTGTTTCTGTTGTGCGTGCGGGTTAATTGGTTCCACTATAAGCCCTTGTGTGTAATGTGGAGTCCTCAGATGTGAGACCGTGTGTGTACAGCGGATGGATATTGATTCACACTATGACTTTTAACCACCGCGAACGACGCGCACAACGGCTAATTGATATCAGCCCTTCGTTGCGTTTATTATCGTCATAGCTTGGTAACGGCTATTTATTACTAATGTATTTTACAAATCACGTGACCAAATGTAATACTTTTAGTACCGATGGAAATATCTCAATTATACCTACTACATGAGACCAATATTGGATATTTTTCGAGCAAATTTAAAATATTTACATTATTACAAGAAATACTAAATACTTAAAATTTAAAAAAAATTAACATTGAAGAATAATATTATTTATAGTTTTCTTTCATGCAGAAATAATGTATTAGATTAACCCATTTTAATGATAAATATTTTTCATTAGTAAAGCTTAAACAAAGAGAAAATATGATTTGAAGATGGTGGGTTGGAGTTGCCCATCCTCAAAAATAGCATCTTTTAGAGATATTCCATTTTGAAGGGGGGTTTTTAGAGATTTGGGTTGGAGTTGCTATATGGAATTGGAGCAATAAAAATGAAGCGTATAATAAGTCATTGATCCTACAGTAATGCAATGGATCTCGGGAATCAACAATTATTTACTCAACGCGCAAACCGCGTAATACCAACGCGAAAATCGCGTAATCCCAATTATTTTAGCATCTGGATCAAAATAGGTTAATTACTCTCCGCGCATAACAATGAAACTCAACGATTTTTCGCCTTGATCAACATTGATGCTAATAGGAAACTTACTCCCAACAATACTACTCTCCACTAAGATTTTTTAATACATTTTATTCGACACGCACCCCGGGCTAAATAATACAGAAGAGAGAAACTATTATAATTGATCACCGCGCAAAACGCATGGAAAACGGGAATTGCTCAATGCGCACAACGTAGATAGGTCAATGAGGATGTGACTGCTGCAGTACCATATTTACTGTGTGGCTACATCGAAGACCCCGTCAAGCTACAGAGGGGTGCTCGTGAATAACAAAATACTGCTCCTGAATCTACAGCTGATTGATACCAGACATATGATTTTCCCAAGAATGTATGACCGGTGGCAAGTGAGGTGGAAAAATTTATAGTCGTTACATAATTGCTCAACGTTCAGTACCAATAAATTTATGACCGTTGTGTGCGGTGAGCAAATTTTTAATGGTTTAAAAATTGCTCAAAGCGCACAACAAGTAACGCCAGGTGTTCACTTTGAGCCGGTGTGCGCGTTCAGCAAATTTGTAATGGTTAACATAATGGCGCAAAACGCACAACATGCAGATTAATGCCGGTTGTGCGCGTTACGCAAAAGTTGCGTCGATGACAAATTTGCTCAACGCCCCCACGGGAATAAATTTGCCCGTTTTGCGCTTTGAGCATATTTATGAGATGCTATAATTTTAATCCCACTGCGCGCCACCGCAGTGAATCAATCAAATTCCAAATTTCATCATACTTAAATCTGAATCCCAATCAAGCCTACAGCCAAACTTTTAGATTTAAGTCTTATTATACTTGTTCAATCTGAAAACATTGTAGATTAAACCGGATACTTATTCACTCTGACTCAGAAACTACATGCAAACTTTAAAAATAAATCTGATACCTTTTCAATCTGAAGGCATATTCAATAGAATTCAGAAACTGCTTGCAAAATTTTAGATTAAATCTCATACATATTCCAATTGATGACATTTTGAAAATGACCCAGCCATTCAAATATATTGATGTACATGCTGATACAGATCCAAACTGATTCATTAGCCTATGCTCTTACAAACTGATACATATGATTAAGCTTGGATGGCGGCCCTTGGTCACATAGGTTGGCAGTGCATGGCTACCGTCCCTCTGAGGCACAAGCACTCCCTCCTTTTGTTTTCGATCTCTTGGCTCGCATCCAAATTGAAGAAGAAAATGAAGAACAATCGAGTGGGAATATGGTGAAATTACTGTAACCATTGATCCATACGTTCTAGAATGCTTCGTTAGATGCGAGCCTTTGCGCCCGCCTATGTTCCAGGTTCAAAAATCCATGTTTTTTTAACCTATTGAAGTTTCAATAAGTTAAAAAACATGGATTTTTGAACCTGGAACATAGGCGGGCGCAAAGGCTCGCATCCAACGAAGCATTCTAGAACGTCTGGATCAATGGTTACAGTAATTTCGATACTTCCTGAGCCCGAGGACGTTGTTCGCGCTTCAATCTTGAAGGGTATTCCGAAGGAGCGGATAAAGTTCGATGATCTTAGGAATGATGAGATGATCCTCGATCGCTAAAAGCAAAAAAATGAACTGTGATCGATACCTTTCAACAAAAAAGAAGGACGCGTAGATCAATCGATTGCATAACTGCAAGCAAACTCGATCGGACAGATGTAGATGGATCTAGGGTTAGGGTTTAGTTCAGAATTTGGGCGAAGCAAGGGAGATGAAAAAAATTAGTCATCAGTTAAAAGCTTGGGGGAGGCAACCATAACAATCTATAACCATCTAGTTACCTCGGGCGACCATCGTCGTTACGTTTATTATCGTCATTGCCGACTGTCGACAACCGTGAAACATGATAGGAGTGTCGTCATTGCACGCGTCGTTGTAACCGGATGTCAAGTATGTATCATACTTGACACAATGTGCTGGTGATGTCCCCCTGACCAGTACTTCTTGGGCGGCTGACCTGGGTGCCCAGTGTCGGGGACGGTCATATGGAAACCCTTTTTCGGGCATGCCTGATTATAAATGGACGAACAGTTGAATGAATGCTATCGTCCATATCTGATATCTATATCAAGCATGCACGAACAGCTGAAGGACTTACTGTTTCCATACGAAGGTTGTGTGGGCAAATAAAGAAGAAGATGATGGAAGAAAGTAGATGAAGTTGTGAGAAGATGAGTGCTCCTTGTCCGCCATTTTTATAGGGGAATTGGAGCAATCAAAATGAAGCGTATAATAAGTACTTGATCCTACAGTAATGCAATGTATCTCGGGAATCAACAATTATTTACTCATAGCGCAAACCGCGTAATAATAATGCGAAAATCGCGTAATCCCAATTATTTTAGCATCTGGATCAAAATAGGTTAATTACTCTCCGCGCATAACAATGAAACTCAACGATTTTTCGCCTTGATCAACATTGATGCTAATAGGAAACTTACTCCCAACAATAATACTCTCCACTAAGATTTTTTAATACATTTTATTCGACACGCACCCCGGGCTAAATAATACAGAAGAGAGAAACTATTATAATTGATCAACGTGCAAAACACATGGAAAACGGGAATTGCTCAATGCGCACAACACAGATAAGTCAATGAGGATGTGACTGCTGCAGTAGAGTTTACTGTGTGGCTACATCGAAGACCCCGTCAAGCTACAGAGGGGTGCTCGTGAATATACAAAATACTGCTCCTGAATCTACAGCTGATTGATACCAGACATGTGATTTTCCCAAGAATGTATGACCTGTGGCAAGTGAGCTGGAAAAATTTATAGCCACTTACATAATTGCTCAACGCTCAGTACCAATAAATTTATGACTGTTGTGCGCGGTGAGCAAATTTTTAATGGTTTAAATAATTGCTTAAAGCACACAACAAGTAACTCCATGTGTTCACTTTGAGCCGGTGTGCGCGTTCAGCAAATCTGTAATGGTTAACATAATTGCGCAAAGCGCACAACATGCAAAATTATGCCGGTTGTGCGCGTTACGCAAAAGTTGCGTCGATGACAAATTTGCTCAACGCCCCCACGGGAATAAATTTGCTCGTTTTACGCTTTGAGCATATTTGTGAGATGCTATAATTTTAATCCCACTGTGCGCCACCGCAGTGAATCAATAAAATTCCAAATTTCATCATACTTAAACACGCACAACCAGCAGAATTATGACCGTTGTGCGCGTTTAGCTAAAGTCGATGACAAATTTGCTCAACGCCCCCACGGGAATAAATTTGACCGTTTTGCGCTTTGAGCATATTTGTGAGATGCTATAATTTTAATTCCACCGCACACCAGCGCAGTGAATCAATCGCATTCCAAATTTCATCATACTTAAACGCGCACAACCAGCAGAATTAAGCCCGTTGTGCGCGTTTAGCTAAAGTTTAAATTAAATCTCATACATATTCTAGTTGATGTTATTTTGAAAATGACCCAGCCATTCAAATATATTGATGTACATACTGATACAGATCCAAACTGATTCATTAGCCTATGCTCTTACAAACTGAAACATGTGATTGTCGGTGTGATCTGTGTGCTTCCCCGTCAACTTCCGCGAGTTCATCGGGCGACCATCTTCGTTCCGTTTATTACCGTCGTTACCGATTTTCTGCCATCATCGGCTGGATATGAGTGTAGTCATAGCATGCGTCGGTGTAACCTGCAGTCAGGTATGTAGCCGTTTCAAAGACACCGAGGAACTCCGATTCACATGAGGCGTCGAACAACACCAAATGGTTGCATAACAAATAGAATGAGCTTTTTATCTTCGCGATTGGAAAGGACAGGAGGGAGTGTTTGTGTGTCATAGACGAGGTATAGTGAAATGATGAAGGGTTTGATGGTTTGGATGGAGTTTATAAAGATGAGATGGATATGGAGTGTATAGTCGAGGAGTGGAAGGCGAAATGCTCACATATGGAAGGCATTCATCGGGCATGCTTGATTATAAATGGACGATAGCCCTTCGTTGCGTTTATTACCACCATTGCGTAAGTTTCCAACATCAACCATTTAGCTTTACGTGAAAAGAGAACTGGTTGAATTCCATTGTCCATTTCTATCGCAAGCGTCAGGCATTAGGGCTCGCTGTAGGATAACAGAGCATACTCATCAATTTAAATGGTCAATTTCACACTAAATGGACCGTGAATGCCCTGGAGAAGCGTATGAAATCGGAGGACTACAAGCTGATGTTGTCGCCTCCTGAATATGCTCCTATCCCTGGTCTGCGAAGAGAAGAATGGCCCCCCTGGCCTTTGCGCACTGGATGGCTGCCCTGGGTCACATAGGTTGGCGGTGCATGGCTACCGTCCCTCTGAGGCACAAGCACTCCCTCCTGTTCTTTTCGATCTCTTGTCTCGCAGCCAAAATTGGAAATCTCCAGGAGGAAAGGGACAATTATGATCTGCTTCATCCACGGTCAGATTTGGCCAATTTGGCTGCGAGCCAAGAGATCGAAAAGAACATGAGTGAGTGCTTGTGCCTCAGAGAGACGGTAGCCATGCACCGCCAACCTAATTGACCCAGAGCAGCCAACCAGGGCGCAAAGGCCCGGGGGGCCATTCTTCTCTTCGCAGACCAGGGAGAGAAGCATATTCGGGACGCGACTGCATCAGCCTGTAGTCCTCCGATTTCATACGCTTCTCCAGGGCATTCATGGCATTCACGGTCCATTTATAGTGAAAAACGACCGATCAAATTGATGAGTATTAAGTCCGTTATCCTACAGTAATGCTAAGGATCTCGGGAATGAACATCTTATTTACTCAACGCGTAATCCCACTGAGAAAAACGCGTAATCCTAAGTATTTTAGGCTCAGCTGAAAAAGAGGCAAATTACTCTCCCCACACGACAAGGAAACCGAACCGTTTTGCGCCTTGAATTACTCTCCGTCAAAGACTCGAAAAATTATTTATTTTCCAGCGCAACAAAAATAATCAAATTGTTTTTGTTGTGCGTGCGGGTTAATTGGTTCCACTATAAGCCCTTGTGTGTAATGTGGAGTCAGATGTGAGACCGTGTGTGTACAGCGGATGGATATTGATTCACACTATGACTTTTAACCACCGCGCACGACGCGCACAACGACTAATTGATTTCAGCCCTTCGTTGCGTTTATTACCGTCATAGCTTGGTAACGGCTATTTATTACAAATGTATTTTACAAATCACATGACCAAATTTAATAATTTTCGTACCGATGGAAATATCTCAATTATACCTACTACATGAGACCAATATTGGATATTTTTCGAGCAAATTTAAAATATTTACAATATTACAAGAAATACTAAATACTTAAAAATTAAAAAAATTAACATTGAAGAATAATATTATTTATAGTTTTCTTTCATGCAGAAACAATGTATTAGATTAACCCATTATAATGATAAATATTTTTCATTAGTAAAGCTTAAACAAAGAGAAAATAGGATTTGAAGATGGTGGGTTGGAGTTGCCCATCCTCAAAAATAGCATCTTTTAAAGATATTCCATTTTGAAGGGGGTTTTTTAGAGATTTGGGTTGGAGTTGCTATAGGGAATTGGAGCAATCAAAATGAAGCGTATAATAAGTCCTTGATCCTACAGTATGATTGATACCAGACATATGATTTTCCCAAGAATGTATGACCGGTGGCAAGTGAGCTGGAAAAATTTATAGCCGCTTACATAATTGCTCAACGCTCAGTACCAATAAATTTATGGTCGTTGTGCGCGGTGAGCAAATTTTTAATGGTTTAAATAATTGCTCAAAGCGCACAACAAGTAACGCCGGGTGTTCACTTTGAGCCGGTGTGCGCGTTCAGCAAATTTGTTATGGCTAACATAATTGTGCAAAGCGCACAACATGCAGAATTATGCCCGTTATGCGCGTTAAGCTATAGTTGTGTCGATGACAAATTTGCTCAACGCCCCCACGGGAATAAATTTGACCGTTTTGCGCTTTGAGCATATTTATGAGATGCTATAATTTTAATCCCACTGCGCGCCACCGCAGTGAATCAATCAAATTCATAATTTCATCATACTTAATCTGAATCCCAATCAAGCCTACATCCTAACTTTTAGATTTAAGTCTTATTATACTTGTTCAATCTGAAAACATTGTAGATTAAACCGGATACTTATTCACTCTGACTCAGAAACTACATGCAAACTTTAAAAATAAATCTGATTCCTTTTCAATCTGAAGACATATTCAATCGAATTCAGAAACTGCATGCAAAATTTTAGATTAAATCTCATACATATTCCAATTGATGACATTTTGAAAATGACCCAGCCATTCAAATATATTGATGTACATACTGATACAGATCCAAACTGATTCATTAGCCTATGCTCTTACAAACTGAGGGGTTCTCGTGAATATACAAAAGACTGCTCGTAAATCTACAGCTGATTGATACCAGACATGTGCATTTCTCAAGAATGGTTGACCGGCCGGTGGGACGTGAGCTGGAAAAATTAATAGTCGCTTACATAATTGCTCAACGCTCAGTACCAACTAATTTATGGCCATTGTGCGCGTTGAGCATATTTATAATGGTTAATTTAATTGCACAAAGCGCACAACAAGCACAGCCAGAGCCAGGTGTTCGCTTTGAGCATCTAAGGTATTTTATGAACAATTGTTTAACGCGCACAACCAATAGAATTTACTCGTTGTGCGCGTTAAGCTGATGTTTCATTGATGACAAATTTTCTCAACGCGACCACGGGAATAAATTTAATCATACTTAATCTGAATCCCAATCAAGCCTACATGCAAGCATTTAGATTTAAGTCTTATTATACTTGTTCAATCTGAAAACATTGTAGATTAAACCGGATACTTATTCACTCTGACTCAGAAACTACATGCAAACTTTAAAATTAAATCTGATACTTATTCAATCTGAAGGCATATTCAATCGAATTCAACTATATTGATGTACATACTGATACAGACCCAAACTGATTCATTAGCATATGCTCTTACAAACTGATACATATGATTGTCTACGTAGATGTTTGCAATGAAGGGCTCTTTGTAGGATAAAGGACTTATACTCATCAATTTGAATGGTCAATTTCACTATAAATGGACCGTGAACGCCCTCAAAAATTTCGCTTTGTGTAAGAGATTACCCTCAAAAATTACTCACAGCGCAACATCTGTATATACTGTATATTCACGAGCTCAACAACTGTAGACTCACGGGTTCTTTCCATGACTCACAGTAAATCAACTGTAGTCTCATCCTCATCCATGGGCAGTCCAATTCGTCTATAATAAATGGAGTCTCATTCTAAAATGTTGGTAACTGCTAATTTGATTGCAGCATTCAAAACCTCTCAATAAATACGCAAATAAAGCCTCGCTTTAATACGCAGCATTCAAAGCCTATTTAATACTCGTTTAATATTTGACAGTTTGAATTCATAACAGCTATTTTTTGAACTCTAGTTATATCCATCTTCTTTCCTCAAGAAAATACACGAAAAAATTGCTTCCTCCAAAAATTCTTCTTTGCTTCATCCCGTTCTCTTGGGTAGCTGTACTGTGCAAAATCCAAAGTCTCTGCCCAAGTGTGGACGCGGCCAGGGGCTGTTGTGTTAACCTTCGGGAGCAACCGGCAACAGTGATTACCACCGAGGTCGTGCCACAGCGGTTTCAATTACATCTGCTAAGTATTCTGCTTCTCAGATCTTCCTCGTATAGCCACGGTATTCTACGTATTTTTCTTACAATATGTTTGTTTCTTAGTTTAACCGGACAAATTCTAACCATTGCTTCGTTCTGCTTGATGTAGATATATACCATGATAAATGGAAGATAAAATTGAAAGTTACTCCTGCTATTTCAATGTGGACCATTTCCTTCATGATGTAGATGCCTGTAAAGAGAATGGGATGGCGGTAGAAAATGACTCCAATGAAATCCGGCTAACTTCGCAACCAAAATGCACCTTCAAATCTTCGCAGAAGATCTCAGCGGTCAGCGTACCTTCTAGGATAAAGAAGCATTTGCAACCAAAATGCACCTTCAAATCTTCCCAGAAGATCTCAGCGGTCAGTGGACCTTCTAGGATACCGTAGCATTTTCTTGCTTTCTTGCGTCTGAAAGTAGTGATTTTCGAGGTATTCCATTTGGTAAGTATATACTTTTAAATACACTGTAGGTGAAATTCTTATTCAATTGGCTGGAAAATGATGTAGAAATTTGGTGATTTTACATGCATGCAGATACGGAACTTACCAAATGGAATACCTCGAAAATCCCTACTTTCAGACGCAAGAAAGCAAGAAAATGCTAATGTATCCTAGAAGGTACAAAAATCCAAGGTACTATTGATTTATCTTTTCTGGGATAATACATTAAATCTTTGAATCAAGGTCGAATTAGTTGTATGAATTGTTTGATACATGATGAAATGGATTTTACAAAAGAATTTACTACCGCGCAAATTTTTAAGAGAAGAGACGAGCTGTTTGTGTGGATAAAGACCGTCAGCCATGTGATTATTACCATGTCGACGACGAGTTTGGGTAAAACTTCCAATAGCATTCCTGCTGTTTACTTTGCATGTGAAAGAAGCGGGGTTTACAGGTGACACCGAAATGAAAAAACGACCGCAGGCTAGTTAAAACCAAGAAGTGTCAATGTCTGTTCTCATTGCGTGGTAATGGTGGGCGTCGGCGTTGGCGGTGAGGAGTGGAGGTTAACAGTCGTTGAGGGCAGGCACAACCATCAAGCTGCTAATTATGTCGATGGCCATTCCGATGAAGGGCAGTTGCAGGGAATGGAGATGGAGTCATTGAGAGATTAGGCAAATAGCACGCTGAGGCCGGCTGAAATTTTGAAAGTCATGTAGGAAAATCCAACCTTCCATGCAAATCAATTTATAATGCACGTCACCGATTAAAAAGGGACAACAAGAATGTTGTCGCTTTGCATGTAAAACTTCCAATAGGATTCCTGCTGTTTACTTTGCATGTGAAAGAAGCGGGGTTTACAGGTGACACAGAAAGGAAAAAACGACTGACAGGCCAGTTAAAACCAAGAAGTGAACGGCGGACTCACCTGCTACATTACAATACCTTGCTCCTTATACAGGAGCGGCTTGGCTGAATATTTTATGTATCGTGAACAACATACTTCAATAATTTATGATGATCTCTCCAAACAAGCACAAGCTTATCGCCAAATGTCTCTTCTATTAAGAAGACCCCCTGGCCGTGAAGCTTATCCAGGAGATGTTTTTTATTTGCATTCACGACTTTTAGAAAGAGCCGCAAAATTAAGTTCCAGTTTAGGTGAAGGGAGTATGACTGCTTTACCAATAGTTGAGACTCAATCTGGAGACGTTTCGGCTTATATTCCTACTAATGTAATTTCCATTACAGATGGACAAATATTCCTATCCGCCGATCTATTCAACGCGGGAATCCGACCCGCTATTAATGTAGGTATTTCGATCGGAATCACAGAAGGATATTTGGAAAATATTCAAAAGAAAAAATATCCGATTAATACGTAAATCGCATTATTTTATGAAATCCTTCATTGAAAAAATATACATGGATATATTACTATATATTATTAAGATTCCAAAGACCAATGCACAACTTTTCTTTGAATCAACAAAAAAAATTATAAATAAATCTATTTACAACGATGAAACAAGTCAAGAAATAGTTGAAAAAACAAATCAAAACACAATGAACTTTATTTCGAATATAAAAAAGTCGTTTTCTAATACTAATATTAGTAATAAAAATTCTAATATTTATTGTGGCTTATCTTCTTTGTCTCAAGCAGATGTATTTTACAAATTATCACAAAATCAATTACAATATCATTTGAGATCTGTACTTCAATATCACGGCACCTATCCTTTTCTTAGGGATATAATCAAGAATTTTTGTATGACACGAGGAATATTTGATTCTAACCCAAGGCATAAAAAAATTCATAAGTCTAGGATGAATAAATGGCAAAATTGGTTAAAGGGTCATTATCAATACAATTTATCTCAGATCTATATATATTCTTTATAGTGAAACAAGTTGGGAAGAAGTTGTCAATAATAGATTACCTAGGGAAATAGGTAAAAGAAATTTCCATCCAAGATTTAATAGCTGGTCCATTCTCATCCTGGGTAACGTCCATCTTGTTGTGATAGGAATGAACAGAAACAAAAAAGCTTTAGCTAATGTAATAAATATACCAATTGTTATTTCAAAGACTCCAACCATTTTATTTATTCCGAATAGTTCAAGAATGGATATGTACGGAATAGATAAATGCCACCCGCCTAAGTAAAGAAATGTTATAAATAATGAAGAAACTAATAAATTTAGGTAAGATGCAAGGTAAAATAAAGCATATTTTATACCTGAATATTCTGTTTGATAACCGGCTACTAATTCCTCCTCTGCTTCTGGTAAATCAAAGGGTAATCTTTCACAAGAATTTTTTTTGATCCAACCCGTAGGAATCAATAGAAAAGGCAAATCCCCTATGATACACCAGATCCGGCTCGGTTATTGATAGAGTAAATAGATCTGCCATTTCTTGAAATTTCTCTTCTGATTCAAAATCGTGGTGTAACGTGTATCCCCCCTTGTTCCAGTCATGGAATAGATGAAATAAATCCAAAAATGGATTTGTTTCAGAGTGTTTTCTCACTACAAAGGCGTTGACCGTGGACAACCCGGTCAACGTGGTCAAGGGGCCCGCTTGGGTCCCTCAGGTGTGTCGAGTCGGTGCAGACGAGGCGCGAGTCGAAGTCGTAGACGGCGTGGAGCGCGTCGGCCGGGCCGAATCGGGGTCCTCGGTCGTCGGAAGGGCGAGGGGAAGCCTCGGCCCGGGTTGAGACGCTCGGCCTCGGTCGGATGTGCTCGGCCTCGGCGGTCGGACGACGAGGGGTAGCCTCGATCGTCCAGCTGGTTGCGTGATCGGCGAGGGGCGGAGGAGAAGCCTCGGCCCGTGGATCTGATGTCCTCCTGCGTAGACGAGAACGCTCGTCAGGGGGCCGGACCTTGGTTCCGGCCAAATCCCCTCCGATGCCTAAGTCAGACAGTGATCTGAAAGAGGAGGCCCGGCGAAGACGGTTCGACTCGAGAGGAGATCGGAACGGCGTCTCACGGAGCGAGCGGGGGAGGAAGGAGATGAAATGGGGGAACAAGGTCGTTGATGGAGTACCTTAGGTTTTAGATACCTGAGATGCGGTCCCCTGTCCTGTCGTCCTTCTAACCCTTTTATAGACCTCCTGCCGTGATTGCCCCCAACCCACGTCGCTCGTCTGCCCTCGATCGTGCCCCCTCAATCCGCCCCCCCCGTCGCCGCTCCCTGCGCCATGCCAGCACCTCCCCATAACAGCCATTAAGTGGCCACGGGATCGGGGGAACGGTTATCGCTGGAGCGGGTGAGTGACTCGTGCCTCATCGGGGCCGGGTCGGATCGACATCTGGTGGCCCTCTATGGGGCTTTTCCGGGCGGGCCTGATCGCGCAGATGGGCTTCCGATCGGCGGTCGGGCACTCGGGCTCGTATCTTTCGGGCTTCGTTCGGTGGGCTGTGATTTTGGGTCTATGTTGTTGGGCCTTCGTAAAATAGACGTATCAATTGCCCCCATCGGTGGGGCCGATCGGCCTTGGCCGGTTCGGTTCGACCGATGTGACTCCTGGGGTTCCGAGTGGCGCGTCAGTCGAGGCGTGGTTATAAATGAAGGTAATGATGAGGCGGATCGATTGGACTTCCTTTGGCGCCGATTTCGAAACGCCGCCGGTTCTCCGAGACCTGCCACGCGTTCCTGTCCGGCGCTTCGAATTCGCCCCTGAGTCTGGTATATAAGATCCCCGGCTGTGTGGATCCCAACTTCTTCTTCGCTCTTCCCTCTGTTTTTGCTCCCCGCAGCTTGGAGTCTCCCATCGTCATCGTTTCCTTGTCTTCTCCAAATTTTACAAAAAGGTAACTCCTTTCTTACTTTCATATTATGGCTGCTCTTAGGATAGGTGGTTCCGACCAAGGGGCGAGGGATCCTCCTGAGCCGAGGCGGGGCGGGCCCCGGCTTGTGGGATCAGGTCCTTCCTCTGGGAGTCATTCCTTTCGAGATAAGGGGAAGGAGAAGCTCTTCCCGGAGTACGTCGGCGATGATGTGGCGTCGGCTGCCGTGCGGCTTAATGTACCCCCGGTTATCCTCCGAACGCCGTCAGGGACTCCTCCTTCAGTGGCCACGGAGATCCGGGAGAGGTATCTTTGCTACCCGTACGATGTTCGAGCTCCGTTCATCGACGAGCGGATCTGCCTTCCGAGGAGCAACGAGGTCGGCGTTTACGTCAAGATGTTACGCCTGGGCCTTCGTTTCCCGCTCAATCCCTTCCTCATCCAGGTCATGGAGTACCTCATGGTGCCCCTTTGCCAGTTCACCCCCTGTTCGATCGCGGTACTGACGGGCTTCGTGATGCTCTGCTGTACCCGTGGTCTGGAGCCGTCTCTCCCCCTTCTCTTTTACTTTTATCGGATCCAGACGGTCGGCCCCTGGTCATGGTTGCAACTCCGAGCCCGCTCGAGGAGGGAATGCCTGATCGGGCTACCCCGCTGGTCGGGGGATTGGAGTTCGGATTATGTCTTCGTGGTCTTCCGGGAGGATGCCCGAATTCTGACAGGCTGGGGTGGGTCGGTCCGGCCCGACTCATCGTTGGCCCTCTCTGAGGCGGAGCTGGCGGCCGCCGCACTGCTGTCGACCCTCCCCTTGGAGGCGAAATCCATCTGGTCTTTGTTGGACGACCTACTTTTGAAGGCCGTCTTGTGGTCTCCGGGTAGGTCGCTTTTTTGGTCCTGGGTTGCCCCGTAGCTTACCCTGATTTCGGTTTCCCTTGCAGGAATGGCTAGTCGCGAGTTCACCCGTGATGTCAATGAGCTGATCCGTCGTGGAGCCGCTCGGAGCCGGGGTAGTACCTCTGGAAGGGCGCCTCGGCGAACCGTTGAGGAGGAGGTGCGCCGAGCCGAGCCTTCTGTGGGTAACGTGGTGGCCGCGCCTCCCGCCTCTTCTTCTGGCGATCTCCTTTCCAGGGGGGTCGCAAGGGCCGGACCCGCCCCGCCAGCCCAAGAGGCGGGGGGTAACGGCGGGTCCGGTGCAGTCCCTCCTGCCCTTGGCGCGCCCCCTCTGGTTCCCGAGGGTGGGGATGGTGCGAGGCGGAAGCGCTCCCCTCCGGCGCCTTCGGAGCCTCACGGAGGAAAGAAGAGGAAGGAGGATGTGGATCCCTCCAGTCCGGCGGGTTCCGTGCTCCCTGCGGCGACCACCGGGGATCTTCCGGTGGCCTTGACAACCACCCCCCTCGCAGCGTCCCCGCCCATATCACCGGGGATCGGAGCCCTGTTGGCGAGCAATTTGGCTTCCCTCGATGTCGCCCCTGGGAGTTCGGTGTTTGTCGACCGAGCCTTGACCCAGCAGGTTGCTGAGGTCTCCGTCCTTCCCCGGGACCGCAGTCTCCTCGAGAAGATCCCTGCCGACAAGGTGTCGGATTCCTTGGTCTGGATCCTTCAACAGGTTCGGCTATCTTGCTGTCCTTTCCTTCCCTTTATTCTCTTCTTAGCCCGTGTCTCGTCTTCCAGGATTCAGCGCTCGCCGTGGAGTTGCAGTGCCGAGCCGTCCGCTTGAGGGAGCTGGAGGAGTCCTCCATGAGGGCCCACGAGCGGGCCGGGGCGGGGAGGTGGCTATGACGGAGGCCCAGATGGAGTCTCGGCATCTCAAGCTCCGTGTGGCCGAGTTGGAGGGACGAGTGGGTGACCTCCAGGGAAAGTTGGAGGACGCTCGGCAGTCGGCTGAGGAAGCGGCGGAGTCGTTCCGCCTGGAGAGGGAGGAACTTCAGAGGGAACTATCGGATCGGTGTCAGGTGGCGCGACTTGCGGAGGAGGTGGAGAGGGGTGTCGTCGGGACCCTGGGGAAGAAGATCTTTGAGGTTCTCAGGGAGGCCTTCGGTACGTATGAAGACTTCATCGCCCCTCGGATTGTCGAAGTCGTCCAGTCTTCCTTCCGGGATTGTGCGGAGCGCGTTCGGTAGGCTCCCCCGCTTGTCGATCCTCCTCGCTCCGAGCAGGGCGAAGCGCCCGAGGATGTGTCCTCTCGAGCCCGGGCTCCCTAGGCCGTCCCTCCTGGCCTTATCCTCAAATTTTTTAGCATCCGCTTCGCTTTAGGCCAGTCTACTTGAAATGGATCCCTGCCCCTGCTATCTCCTTCGGCTTCGCTACCGGCTCCAGAGCCAATAATTGCTGGTTGCATGGATGTTCGCTTAGGCCGACAACTTTGGGTCTTTTGTCAACAAATTTTGCTCTGTCGGTGTCGACCTAGTTTCCGTAGGTGACGAACTTTGTCATTCGTCGAGAGTGGATTATTTGTAGAGAGGTTTTCTTCGCTTCGATTCCCTGTAAATAAGACACATTTTTGTACCTTGGTTAACTGTTATTGACTTACTCGGACTTCTCGCGTATTTTGCGTTGCTGCCTTGTTCTTGGCCTAGGACTGGTTGACGTCCGCGCTGGCTGGGGGAATTGCCCCCAGACTTATGAGCGCATGAGTAGGTCGGCGAGGGCAAAGCTCCTCGGCTTAGGACCGGTCGGTGTTCGCGCCTGCTGGGGGAATTGCCCCCAGACTTATGGGCACAGGAGTCGGTCGGCGAGGGCAAAGCTCCTCGGCTTAGGACCGGTCGGCGTCCGTGCTGGCTGGGGGAATTGCCCCCAGACTTCTGAGCGCAGGAGTCGGTCGGCGAGGGCGAAGCTCCTCGGCTTAGGACCGGTCGGCGTCTGCGCTAGCGGGGGGGATTGCCCCCAGACTTATGAGCGCAGGTGTTGGTCGGCGAGGGCGAAGCTCCTCGGCTTAGGACCGGTCGGCGTCCGCGCTGGCTGGGGGAATTGCCCCCAGACTTATGAGCGCAGGAGTTAGTCGGTGAGGGCAAAGCTCCTCGGCTTAGGACCGGTCGGCGCCCGCGCTGGCTGGGGGAGTTGCCCCCAGACTTACGAGCGCAGGAGTCGGTCGGCGAGGGCAAAGCTCCTCCTCCTCCTCCAGTGAGGCGGCGGTCTTCGTTCTTTTGCATCCTTAGTGAAACGTTGATTCCGTTGAAGATTAAGAAAAGCCAAAAGGGAATGCAATTGTACTTTTAAGGGTCCTGTCGGACCAGTACATTTGGAGGAAAGGAAAAGGAAATAAAGCTAGACAGAGGGATGTAAACCTAGATAGTCTCCTCGGACTAGGCTACGACTGGGGGGAGGGACCTCGCCCGCTCACTCTATGATGCGGAGGGGTCCTTGGACGGTGTTGATCTTCTTCCCCTTGTCCGGCTGCATAGAGGTCCCTTCCCCGTGAGCCGGCTCGTCGGCTAAGTTCCTGGCGTGCCCCCGGCTCATCAGCTTCTCTATGTCCTTCTTCAAGTGCCAGCAGTCTTCAGTGTCGTGTCCATTGTCCTTGTGGTACTTGCAGTACTTCTCCCCATTCTTCCCACCTCTTTTTGCCATTGGTGGGGGGGCGATCGGCGCGCTCTTCCTTCTGTACTTGAGCGAGGACGGCGTCTGGGGTGGCGTCCCTCGTACCCTCTCCCCGCTGCCTGTTTCTTGGCCTCTTCTCGGTCCGGTACCCTTCGGGGCTGCCTCGTCCGCTGTCGCCGCGCTTGGTCCCTCGAGCGGCCTTTCCTGCCTCAATGGCCAAGGTCTCCTCGGTCAACATGAAGCGCTCGGCCCTTGCCATGATCCCTGGGAGGTCCTTCGGGGGATCGTTGTGCAGAGATTTCTTAAGGCCTCTATGACGCAGCCCTTTCTTAAGGGCCGTCTGGACAACAAGGTCAGGGGGGCTGTTCACGTTCAGCCTTTCTGCGTTGAAGCGGCGCATGAACTGTCAGAGCGGCTCGGCTGGGCCCTGCACTATGTTAAACAGATGTTCAGCATCAGGCTTTACCTGTCTCCCTGCCATGAACTGTTTGCAGAACAGCTGGGTGAGTTCCTCGAAGCTGTCGATGGAGCGACTGGGTAGGCTGTGGTACCAGGTCCTCGCCGCTCCCCTGAGAGTTGAATAGAAGCCCCGGCAGAGCAGGTCATCGTCGGCTCCTTGGAAGGACATGTCCCCCTCGTAGTCCATTACGTGGTTCCCCGGGTCCCCTAACCCGTCGTACTTTCCCAGCGCCGGGATCTTGAATCGAGAGGGGACCCGCGCGTCGGTTATCCTCCGTGATAGGGGGCACCGGTCTCCGTGGATGCCTCCGGGGGTTCGACACCCGTCTGCCTCTGGTTCGTTCGGTTGTGGAGGGGGCACAAGCGCCGACGGGGCTGGCTCCACGGCCCTCGCCACACTGGGGGTCGGGCTGACTCGGCGTTCCCGGCTCCTTCGGCGGGATCTCCCGCTCTGTCGTGATCGTTCTCTCGAGCGGTGTCGATTGCTTCTCCTGCGGTGGGGTGATCGTGGTCGTCGAGATGACGCGGTCACCGATTCGTCCCCCGTGCCTTCAGTTTCTCTTCGGCTCCTTTCACGATGAGAGGAGGAGGCGCGCGATCTCGCTTGACGAGAGCCGGACAACGTGAACCGACGCTCCGCGTTCGGTCTTTGGTTCCCGTGGTCATCGACCACAGCGGATCGTAAGAGCGGGGGACCCCCCGCCCAACGATGGTCGTCGCCCAACGCGCCTCCGTTAGCTAGCGCAGTGCCGACGAGCTGCTGTACTGCCGCGACCAACGTCTGGATGTTCGAGTTGGTCTCCTGGGCCAGGGCACGGAGCTGTCCCTGTGTGGCCAGTTCCGACCCGACAATCTCTTCGGTTGAGGGGGCAGGATGATTGCTGACGGGCGTGTCTTCGAGGTTGCCGTTGGATGCGCCATTCTCCTCCTCCGGGATGGGGGGCATGCGTTTCCTTCCGCTGCTGGCTCGTGCCGTTGCAGATGTGGTTTGCTTTTTCGTGGGACAGTTTGCGGTTCCCACAGACGGCGCCAGATGTTTCAGAGTGTTTTCTCACTACAAAGGCGTTGACCGTGGACAACCCGGTCAACGTGGTCAAGGGGCCCGCTTGGGTCCCTCAGGTGTGTCGAGTCGGTGCAGACGAGGCGCGAGTCGAAGTCGTAGACGGCGTGGAGCGCGTCGGCCGGGCCGAATCGGGGTCCTCGGTCGTCGGAAGGGCGAGGGGAAGCCTCGGCCCGGGTTGAGACGCTCGGCCTCGGTCGGATGTGCTCGGCCTCGGCGGTCGGACGACGAGGGGTAGCCTCGATCGTCCAACTGGTTGCGTGATCGGCGAGGGGCGGAGGAGAAGCCTCGGCCCGTGGATCTGATGTCCTCCTGCGTAGACGAGAACGCTCGTCAGGGGGCCGGACCTTGGTTCCGGCCAAATCCCCTCCGATGCCTAAGTCAGACAGTGATCTGAAAGAGGAGGCCCGGCGAAGACGGTTCGACTCGAGAGGAGATCGGAACGGCGTCTCACGGCGCGAGCGGGGGAGGAAGGAGATGAAATGGGGGAACAAGGTCGTTGATGGAGTGGTCGCGCCCCGGCGTACACGTCCCGAGGCGACGGTTGTAGTTTTACCGCAAGCGCACGGTATAGCGGCGAGCGGGTATCGAACACAGGGAGGACGAATGACCGTGCTTGCTCCTAATCAACCTGGCTATTTAGAGGGATAATTGCCTTGGGCGATCCTGTCACAATCGTCAGACAAAAGTGCGAAATATCAAATCAAATGGAGAACGCCTAGGGAATGGGGAATCCCCACTACTCACCGTATTTCACAAATGTGGTTCGCCGGTATCGAAATCGCTAGGATGAGAATTTGGATGAACTAGTTGCAACTAAATGTGGAACCAAGCTCACGCTCTCGCGCTGTTGCCGGTCTATAGCTATCCTAGGTTTGGGTCCAATCTCTTGCAAACCCTAGCCTAGGGAAGCTAGCATTAGGATCAACATCATCGTCCAATTGCGCACCGAGCCCAATCTCTTGCAAACTCGGTCCACAATCTAGATTAGGATAGTTCCTACCCGTCCAATCTCTTGCAAACGGGTATCGGCACGGAATTGCAACCGGAGATCCTAGCATCGGTCCAATCTCTTGCAAACCGATACTTCGAAAATCCGACTCCAACCCAATTCGGATTTCTAGGGCTTCCTATCGAATTGGGATCCAATCTCTTGCAAATCCCAATTGATGTGAATACCTAGCTATCCGTAGTAATTCGATCCCAATCTAATCCCTAATAACAATCCTAGCTCAATTTCTACCAATTCAACACAAATACGAAATTGGGCTTGTAGGGTTCATCCCCACGCCCCAAGACGTGGAGACTACTCACTAATCATAGCAATAGCACAATAATTAGCAATGAAATAGACAATGGAATTCATCACAACAATGATATAAACAATAAAAATAGAGTTTTTGGGGAAGAGAAGTGCAAACCAATGTAGATCTTCAATCAACCCAACAAAAATCCAAGTTTTTCTCTTCTCCAATCACAATTAATAAAGCTAAAAAGTAGACTCAAAAAGCTGCAAAAAATCTGAGAGGTGGCTCTTCAAACTAGGGTAAAAACAGGGCTTAAATAGCCCCAAAAATCGTCCAAAAATCCTGACCAAAACGCCCCTGCACAGCCTGTTTTCCGCAGATTTCGCTACAGGCAGCGCATCGCACTCGGCCGAGTGACAAAAGTCGCTCGGCCGAGTGAAAACCCTGTAATTTTCCAGTAAGTCGGGGCTTTCAGGGGTCTTCAATTCGGAGGTGGCTCGGCCGAGTGAGTTGTCGTCACTCGGCCGATGGCTTTACTTCACTCGGGCGGATGGATTTACCACTCGGCCGAGTGGGTCTTCTGAAGCTCAGGTGGCCGAAAAACAATAACTTCGATACTTTTGAGGGCCTTCGTCGGGGCGCCACTCGGGCGGACGTGGTATAGTCACTCGGCCGATGTGGTCTCCGTCGCTCGGCCGAGTACACATGGAAAACGTGTCTGAACGGGTCGGCCGAGCGGTGTCTCGCTGGTCGGCCGAGTGGCTCCTCCACTCGGCCGAGTGGGACACAAAAAATGCCCAAACTGCTTAATTTGGCCTCCCCGTCGCTCCTGCGGCGTCCATTCTTCTTCCGCTCCTCTCCAACAGCAAAATACTCCTCGGGGAGGTCGTTGGTGGCCGTCTAGCGTAAGCGTATCTCGAGATCACTCCAAATCGCGCCAAATCACCTGAAATGCGATAAAAACAACAAAACGTGAAAAGCATCGCAATATCGTCGATAAATCGTAAAAGACGTGATTTGGGCGATCTAATTGGCATGCAAACATGCGGAAAAAAGGTGTAAAATAAGGAGTGATCAAAATCCCCCAAGCTTGCCTCTTACTCGTCCTCGAGGAAGATAAGTAAAAGGCGAACCCGGTGGATTCGGAAAACGAAAACGGCGAAAAAACGAAAAAAAAAGAAAAACGAAGAAGAATGAAAACGAAATGAAAATAAAGAAGAAAGAAGGAAGCGAAGAGGTAGGGCGCTAGATCATTTTCTCAGGACGTGGGTTTCACTTACTCATATAGCATGCACCGAATGTGAAATACATGTCAAAGAATTTTATTTTGATATCATAGTATAATAGTGCAAATAGAAATAGAAAACCCACGAACAATGGTGTAATCATGAAGAACGGAATAATTTTAAGATTAACATCGTCTGAATCATTTAAAGCGGTATACAAATCACAGATCACACACTTTTCAATCAAACGCTTTCTATCTGGAGTATAAGAATATCACACTATAGAATAGAGAGAATAGAAAAGTATGGATTTCATGAAATGAAAGCTAGGCTTAGATTTCTGGATTTCGTAGAGCTAGAAACGATCTCACCGAGTATAGAATATTACTTAGCCTAGGTTGTCGTGCAATGTCAAGTAGTCACTCTCTCACACATCAATGGATCTCCTCCCCCAAGCTTATCTATAAGCGTGGTGGCACAAAAATATTTACATCCCCATTTATGTATACATATAGCTCCAAAATCAATGAAGAGAAAGGAGAGAGAAAGAAAGTGAGATGGGATCTTTTATTGAGGATTTTTCCTCTTTTCTTTTCTCTCTCTTTTTTTTTCTTTTTTCTTTTTTTTTTCAATAAGCAATATATTCACAATGATCCCAACTCAGAGAGAGATAATGATATGCAAGTATGTTTTTCTCCTTTTCATTCATTTTTTTTTTGGAATAGAATAGGGGATTTGGAGCTAGGAATTAATAGCGGGGGAAATGCCATAAAATAGAATCACTAAGGGGAGATTCACCAAAGATTTTAAAAGTAGAGAAATGATGTTCAAGATTTGTGGAGAAAGAAATATATATAACTCTCGGCTCACTCTATAAGACATGCACGACAACTTCAGCAGGGTAATCTAATCTACTCAGTTTTGATCACAAAAAGCTAACTAATCCCGATATATCATAGCTAACATCATTCAATCATCCTGAAGTGAAGTGTACAATTCATGCATATAGAAGTGATAAAGGAAAAGAAATCAGTACTCCAGATATAGGCATTCAATGCGTGAATCTTGGTGTGTTTTCTGAGATAGCATACATATGAATATTCAGGCTCAGCTAATAATAAAACTTCATCCATTTTCATGTGAAAAAAAAAGTGTGGGTTACCATTTCTAAATGCAAGGCAAGTCATAGCATATGATATCAGATATAAAACCTAAGACATGACAAATATAGCATGCATATAGAATAAGCTGACTCCACGTAGACATCATCACAGAAAATTCATCTCTAGCATGAGATGAAAAAGAAACGAAGTAAAGATAAAAGGAAAAATAGAACTATGCAATGCGGCACACAGGAAAATAAGAAAAACGTGATGCATGGCAAGATAAATGAAAAATAATGAAAAATAAGTGCAAAAGTGAAAAACGGTGTGAAAAACTGAAAATAAAGGTGGCTAAACGAAAAAAGAAAGTGAGGACTCACTCCCCCAAGCTAAACGGCACAGTGTCCTCAATGTGCAAGGTGTGGGACACCGAGAGACAAGAAGTGTGAGGGGCAAGTGAGGATGCATGCATGGAAAAATGAAAATAAAAAGAAAGAGAAAAAAAAAGAAAGAAAATGAAAAAAATATGATGCGGACATGATGCATGCACGAACAGGAGTGATATGAAAATAAATACAGTACCAAAAACGCTCCCTCTCTCCCAAAAATATATATATATGTGTGATCAAAATGAGAATCCCAAGTAGATATGATATGATATGCACATAAAGATATGATCAAAAATATAATCCCAAAAATAGTGAGGGGGAGGGGGGGTGGACAAAAGTGCATCAGGACCCAGCAGAGACGGGCAGCACAATGGCAGGAATGGATAAAGGCATCAAGAGTGCCTAAGAAGGCGGTGCCGCGCCGTCTCCGTCCTGAGGCGGAGGTGGTGGTGGTGGTGGTGTGGGCTGCTGAGCTGGGGTGGAAGCGGAAGCAGGTCTAGTGAGTGTGGAAGTGTGTGTGGGAACCTGCTGGGTGGGCTGGGGTACGCGAGGGAGACGCTCCAGCACCTGTGTAAGGCAGTAGTGGATCTGGGGTATCAGGTCGAAGCGTCCAGCCATCGCAGAGACGGTGGAGGACAGGGTCCTAAGGTCTCCTCTAAGACCACTCACCGCCAACTCAAGAGCACGTATGCTCTGCAGTGTAGTGTCGGGCGGGGGTGGTGCAGAGGGACGCACCGGTCTAGGCTGCGCAGGGCGAGGCTGGCGTACGCGAGTGGAGTATGTGACGGGCTCAGCGGGGAAGGGGACAAAAGGTGCCGAGCCTGGAAAAGTGGGCCTGGCCTCGGTGCGAGGCCGGGACACCGGCTGGCGAGAAGTGGAGGCGGCGGCAGCAAAGGAAGCGTGCAAAAGAGGCAACGAGGTGGCCAAAGAGGTCTGTGGCACAGAAGTGTGGACAGACGCCACGACACTCTCGGAGAAGACGGCGGCAGTGGAGACAGAGGAATCTCCCGCTGGGGTAGAAGTGTGTGGTCCAAAAGGTGTAGCCCCAGCGGAGATCATGCTAACCATGGTCTCCACGACCGAAACGAACGAGGGCTCTCCGTACTCAACTACGGTCGGCGGGCGCTCGGGGAAGGCGGAAGAAAGAGGCTCGACAGACAAGGGGCCAGTGGCGGAAGTGGGAGTGGTGGTGACAGCCTCGGAAGTGGTGACAGTGGTGGAAGTGGGCTCAGCAAGAGTACTCTCGACACTGGCATAGGTGAGGACAGAAGTGTCAGGAGCAGCAGAAACGACAGGTGTGGGCTGAGGGGCCACAGGGGCGACAGGGTCGGCAGCAGGCTCGGCAGGGCGTGCAGCAGGGTCTGCGGGGGCAGCCTGGGCAGCGTGGGCAGCGTGGACCTGCTCGGCCTCCTCGGCCTCGAGCACGTAGGCGGCGGGGATGAGGACATCCATATCTGGGAGCCAGTCAACGTGGGCCGGTGCAATCTGGGTCCGAGCAAGGCTCGGGAGAATCATGTAGTCGGCACCGAAAGGGCCGTGCAACCAGACCCAGTGACGCTCACCATGCGGACGCAGCATCTTCATCCGGGCCATAACATCTATCGACAAAGAGGTGGGGCCCGGGACGCGTCGCAAGTCGTCGGGGAAGTCCTCGCCGGTCATGAGAGCCAGCAGGGTAATCAGGCCGCCGCAGCATATCGGTGAGCGAGCGCCCACCGATACAATGATGCGGTCTAAGTACCATGCCGCGATATCGATCACGACGGCGGGGACAAGCTCATCTCCATCCCTAGATAGAGCTCTGGGACGGGTCATCGCGTAGAGCATGTAAAGCTCCGGCGTAGACATCGTGCCCGGCTCATATCTGGCCAAAAAGGTAGTCGCCATGAGGCGCTGGGCAATGCGTAGGCAGGGGTGGACTATGGCCGAGGCCTTGGCCCTACTAGGGTCAAAGGCGGCGTGAAGACCTGTAATCCGGGCCCAGAAGGCGCCGGCGTCGAAAGAAGGTGGGGGGATATGGGTGGGGCCATAACCGCGATCGGCTCCGGGGACTGCGGGCCAAGAGAAAAACGCTCTCATCATATCGAGAGTGACCTGGCACTCTCGATCCATGAACCGGAATGAGCATCCCTCATCGGTCCGGGCGATCGAACTCAAAACCTCAAGTGTCGGACGGGTAAAAGTATCCGCCGACACCTGCAGAAAATCTCGCCAACCCACGTTGTCGTACAATGTGAGCAGTCCCTCGAGTACCCCCAGGCGTCCAAGGTCAGCGAGGTGTGCAAACCTGGAGGGTACGATCGAGCGCTGAGAGATACGGTCGAAGACGGCGCGGTGTGCGTCGTCTCGGAACGTGATCCCGAGCGGCCCGACCAGTGGAGCCGGTGGTGGTGGCTGTGCAGCGGCGGGGAGTGGCTGTGCGGGCTGTGGGTGCGCTGCAGGCTGTGCGGGGTGTGCGGGGCCTGCAGGCTGTGCTGGGTGGACGGGGTGTGCGGGAGAAGGCGGAGGAGAGTCCTCCACCTCGTGAGCAGGGCCGGCCTCGTCCGATCGCTTCCGCTTGGCGGAAGCTCTCGTCGACCTCGGTCGTGTCCGGGGCGGCATGTCGGCCCTGAACGCGCGCCGAAAAGTGAAAAGTGCGGCGTGTGCAAAAAGAATGGAAAGAGTATACCTGAACACGCCGCGAGTGCTAAGTAGTGGAAGCGTGCAAAGTCCGCGCCTCCACGAAGTCCGGAGCAGCCCGTAGAAGCTCCCCTGGCCTCCCCTAAGCTCCAATAAGCAGCCTGCGCGTGAAAAAGCGATATCAGCGAGTAATAATCAAAATGTATGGAGCAATAGGGGTGCAATGGATAGATATAGGAATTGATTTGGGTTAGGGGGGCGTTTAGCACATGGATCCTCAAAAAATACACGAGGAGAGGAGAAAACGGTGAAAATAAGCGAACCGGAGGTGATCGGAGGCGGGGCTGCCGGCGGCGACTCGGGCGGGGTCCGGCGATGGTCGGCCGGCGATGGCAGGCCGAGCGGCGGCGCGCGCGGGCGAGTGGCTGTTGGGCGAGGCGAGATCGGGCGAGGGAAAGCTGAGGGGGCGCGGGCGAAGGAGTGTTTTCGTTTTCGAAAACTGCGCCCCCCCTCGGCTTTATATTAAAAAGTTACGACTCGGCCGAGTGACTTTACTCACTCGGCCGAGCGAGGCAAATAAAAATTTCTCCCCGATATCGCTTCGGCCGAGTGGCTTTGCCAGGCTCGGCCGAGTGGAGTAAGTCCATTCGGCCGAGTGACTCAAGCTACTCGGCATAACTCGCCCTAGGAGGGTATCCGATTTACTCGGCCGAGTGAATATATATACTCGGCCGAGTGGCAGTTCTTATGAAATGAGAAAAATAGACAGAGAGTTGGGTACAGCAGACTTCCCTCGTTCGTGAGCGGCTCGGCCGGACGAACTTATGGACTCGGCCGAGTGACTAGTATACTCGGCCGAGTGAGCCTTAATTTCTGCTGTTTATCTTCGTTTGAGCTCTAAACTCCGTCTTTCTTTCTCCAGTCGATTTCATGCTCCTCCTAAGCGTCGAACGCCTTCTTTGGGCGCTCCTCGTCGCCTCGTTCATCCTCCTCATGATGGATCTACCTATCTCCTCTCCTGTCAAGAAAAATGGGACCCGTTATCACAAAATTTTTGGCGATCGACTCAAAACACTAAAAATTTCTAAAACAAAAATAAAGAAAAAGTAAAAATAAAGCAAAAACCGTCGGGTTGCCTCCCGACAAGCGCTCGTTTAAGGTCGTGAGCTCGACCCCCTATAATTTTCAATCAATGCGGGATGTTGGGTGCATACGGGATGCACCCGTCAAACTTTCCGGGGAGCGCGCTTGGATTCGAACGTGGCGGCGTAGCGTTCTCCCGCGGTGGTCTCCTATCTCGAATAGTGTTGGGGGGAGGCTCCCCCAAGCTAGCATTTGCCCCGGCCAACGGCTTGACCGGCGGTGCCGATTTCCGTGCCGGCGGAGCTTTCTTTGGAGACTTTAATTTCGAGAGCTTGCAGAGCTCTCGAATCCTCGCGACATCAGCGTCGCCTTCATCTTCATCAGCTGATAAGTCGGGGGAATCGTCTTTAATCTTTTCATCTTGGCCTAAATCCGGGCCTTCATCAAATTCTTCATCAAAAAGGGCACCAATTGAGTGAGGAATCGCCTCCTCTATTACCTCATCGAGGAGGTCCATGTAGTCGAGTTCCTCGTGATAAGGCATATGCTTCATAGCCTTAGGAATGTGGAGCTCCACCTCAATGTTTCCGACGTTTAAGGTTAAGGTACCTTCGCGCACGTCGACGATGACTCCGGCGGTGGCGAGGAATGGGCGTCCAAGTATCAATGAGGTGTCTCCTTCCTCCTTAATGTCCATGATGACGAAGTCACATGGCAAGCATATTCCACCCGGTACTTGAAGTGGGATGTCTTCGGCGATCCCCACCGGCCTTGTTATCCGTCCATCGGCTAATTGAATGCGCATGTAGATGGGTTTCAACTTCGTCCCGGTGTTAAGCTTTAAGAACATGGAGAGAGGCATGAGACTCACACTAGCCCCAAGATCTACCAACGCCTTTTGAAGAGGCACGCCGCCCAAAGTGCAAGGAATCCGAAAACTCCCCGGATCTTTAAATTTTGCCGGCTCCTTTTCTCTCTTGGTGAACCAAGAGCCCTCCTCGGCTAGCATGATCTTCTCCTTCCTCTTTCTCCCCGAAATCAAATCCTTCAGGAATTTGGCATATGTGGGGATCTCGATGATGGCGTCAAGGAAGGGAATATTTAGGCTAACTCCTCTTAGATACTCGAGGAATTTCGCTAGCCTTTTCTCCATTTTCGCTTTCGCTAGTCTTTGGGGGAATGGGACCGGTGGCATGAAGCGCCTCTCCTCAATTAATAGCTCCGCCCTAGATTTCTCCTTGTCTTGCGGCTCCTTCTCCTTTTCAATCTCAATTACCGGCTCAACCGGCTCCAAACTTTCCTCCACGGCCTCCTCAATAGGAATCATGGTGGGGGTGGTGTCCTTCCCGCCTCTAGTTGTGACGGCAACTACGGCGTTGATGTGGCCCGTGTTGCCCCGTGGGTTTTGCTCCGGTTGTGCCGGCAATCTTTGAGTGTTCCGGTTGAGCAACGCTAATTGCTCCGAAATTTGAGCCACTACGGTATTGAGAGAATCTTGCCCCGCCTTCAAAGTAGCATTCACCTTATTTTGCTCGACCATGAACGCCTCCACTCTAGTTTCGAAATCGGATCGTTGTGGAGCTTGTGGAGGGTTTTGGTTTTGATTCCTCCACCCTTGGTTGTATCCGGGAGGCCTATAAGGTGGGACTTGTTGCTTTGGTTGGAAGTTTTGTTGTGTAGGTCCCCTCGGCGGATAGTATTGTTGTTGGGGTGGTGGTGGTCGAGCTTGATTAGGCGGTTGTTGTGGCGGGTTCAAAGCTCCTTCATTGTTGGCGTAGGAGAATCCCGGGTGATTTCTTGCGGCCGGATTGGACCAATAACCTTGGTTCCCCGCAACATATTGCACTTGCTCCAAGGATCCTTCTCCTTGCTCTCCTCCCGAATACATGGCTTGAGATTGGTCTTGCCAATCACTCATTTGGCTTGCCGGTGCGGAGGTGGAAGGGCTTCCTTGGGGCTCCGTGATGAATTTCTCCAATCTCTCCACCACCTTGTGGAGAGAATCAAATTTGCTCGTAAGCTCCGCTACGGCCTTTGCCTCGTAGATGCTAGTCGGCTTTAAGGAGGACGTAGAGTGTCCTCGCTCATCGCCCCATTGTTGGTTATTAGAGGCCATCTCCTCAATTAGGGCCGTAGCTTCCTCGGGAGTCTTTGACAAGATTGCACCATTCGCCGCGGCATCAATAATTTGTTTGGTCCCCGGTTGGAGACCGTTGTAGAAGCTATGCACTAACTCCCAATCTTCTATACTGTGGTGCGGGCACTGGTGCTGCAAATCCTTAAATCGCTCCCAAGCTTCATAGAGCGTCTCATGTGGTCCTTGCTTGAAGGACATGAGAGCGCTCCGGATCTTCACCGTCTTGGATGGTGGATAGAATTTATCAATGAATGCATCCGCCAACCCGTCCCAAGAGGTGAAAACTCCGTCAGCTTGCGTCCTCAGCCAATAGAGTGCTTTGTCCTTTAGCGTGAAGGGGAAGAGGCGCAGTCTGATGGCATCGATCGGGACCCCCGGCATTTGGAAAGTGGCGCACTTCGACAAGAATGATTGGATGTGGTAGTGGGGGTTCTCGTGAGCGTTCCCATGAAATGGGTCTTGTTGCATCAAAACCACCAATCCCGTCTTTAGCTCGAAGTTCTTGTCGGCCGCCAACTCCGGCACGGCGATGGATGACGTAGTAGAAGAGGTTTTAGGCCGAAGCCTATCGTGAATAGAAATTATTCTCGCCATTCTCTCCGCCAATTCTTCGGGAGTTTCCCGGTTGGTCATAAACCGCCCTTCCGGATATTGTCTCCTTTCCGCTCTGATTCTTTGCGCGGTACGTTCGATCTCGGGATCGAATAATAAGGCTTCGGGGTCCGCCGTAGATCTCGTGTACATGCACAGGGAAAACAGAGTTTCAAAGAGATGATTAGTACCGTGGAAGGGTTAGGTAAGAATAGCAAAGGAAATAATAATGGTAAAAGAAATAAAATAAAAAGAAAATAAAAGAAAGAAATAGCTAAGGTGAAAAAGAATCAAACGCAATCGCCTCCCCGGCAACGGCGCCAAAAACTTGGTCGCGCCCCGGCGTACACGTCCCGAGGCGACGGTTGTAGTTTTACCGCAAGCGCACGGTATAGCGGCGAGCGGGTATCGAACACAGGGAGGACGAATGACCGTGCTTGCTCCTAATCAACCTGGCTATTTAGAGGGATAATTGCCTTGGGCGATCCTGTCACAATCGTCAGACAAAAGTGCGAAATATCAAATCAAATGGAGAACGCCTAGGGAATGGGGAATCCCCACTACTCACCGTATTTCACAAATGTGGTTCGCCGGTATCGAAATCGCTAGGATGAGAATTTGGATGAACTAGTTGCAACTAAATGTGGAACCAAGCTCACGCTCTCGCGCTGTTGCCGGTCTATAGCTATCCTAGGTTTGGGTCCAATCTCTTGCAAACCCTAGCCTAGGGAAGCTAGCATTAGGATCAACATCATCGTCCAATTGCGCACCGAGCCCAATCTCTTGCAAACTCGGTCCACAATCTAGATTAGGATAGTTCCTACCCGTCCAATCTCTTGCAAACGGGTATCGGCACGGAATTGCAACCGGAGATCCTAGCATCGGTCCAATCTCTTGCAAACCGATACTTCGAAAATCCGACTCCAACCCAATTCGGATTTCTAGGGCTTCCTATCGAATTGGGATCCAATCTCTTGCAAATCCCAATTGATGTGAATACCTAGCTATCCGTAGTAATTCGATCCCAATCTAATCCCTAATAACAATCCTAGCTCAATTTCTACCAATTCAACACAAATACGAAATTGGGCTTGTAGGGTTCATCCCCACGCCCCAAGACGTGGAGACTACTCACTAATCATAGCAATAGCACAATAATTAGCAATGAAATAGACAATGGAATTCATCACAACAATGATATAAACAATAAAAATAGAGTTTTTGGGGAAGAGAAGTGCAAACCAATGTAGATCTTCAATCAACCCAACAAAAATCCAAGTTTTTCTCTTCTCCAATCACAATTAATAAAGCTAAAAAGTAGACTCAAAAAGCTGCAAAAAATCTGAGAGGTGGCTCTTCAAACTAGGGTAAAAACAGGGCTTAAATAGCCCCAAAAATCGTCCAAAAATCCTGACCAAAACGCCCCTGCATAGCCTGTTTTCCGCAGATTTCGCTACAGGCAGCGCATCGCACTCGGCCGAGTGACAAAAGTCGCTCGGCCGAGTGAAAACCCTGTAATTTTCCAGTAAGTCGGGGCTTTCAGGGGTCTTCAGTTCGGAGGTGGCTCGGCCGAGTGAGTTGTCGTCACTCGGCCGATGGCTTTACTTCACTCGGGCGGACGGATTTACCACTCGGCCGAGTGGGTCTTCTGAAGCTCAGGTGGCCGAAAAACAGTAACTTCGATACTTTTGAGGGCCTTCGTCGGGGCGCCACTCGGGCGGACGTGGTATAGTCACTCGGCCGATGTGGTCTCCGTCACTCGGCCGAGTACACATGGAAAACGTGTCTGAACGGGTCGGCCGAGCGGTGTCTCGCTGGTCGGCCGAGTGGCTCCTCCACTCGGCCGAGTGGGACACAAAAAATGCCCAAACTGCTTAATTTGGCCTCCCCGTCGCTCCTGCGGCGTCCATTCTTCTTCCGCTCCTCTCCAACAGCAAAATACTCCTCGGGGAGGTCGTTGGTGGCCGTCTAGCGTAAGCGTATCTCGAGATCACTCCAAATCGCGCCAAATCACCTGAAATGCGATAAAAACAACAAAACGTGAAAAGCATCGCAATATCGTCGATAAATCGTAAAAGACGTGATTTGGGCGATCTAAATGGCATGCAAACATGCGGAAAAAAGGTGTAAAATAAGGAGTGATCATGGAGTACCTTAGGTTTTAGATACCTGAGATGCGGTCCCCTGTCCTGTCGTCCTTCTAACCCTTTTATAGACCTCCTGCCGTGATTGCCCCCAACCCACGTCGCTCGTCTGCCCTCGATCGTGCCCCCTCAATCCGCCCCCCCGTCACCGCTCCCTGCGCCATGCCAGCACCTCCCCATAACAGCCATTAAGTGGCCACGGGATCGGGGGAACGGTTATCGCTGGAGCGGGTGAGTGACTCGTGCCTCATCGGGGCCGGGTCGGATCGACATCTGGGGGCCCTCTATGGGGCTTTTCCGGGCGGGCCTGATCGCGCAGATGGGCTTCCGATCGGCGGTCGGGCACCCGGGCTCGTATCTTTCGGGCTTCGTTCGGTGGGCTGTGCTTTTGGGTCTATGTTGTTGGGCCTTCGTAAAATAGACGTATCAGGATTTTTGTTCAAGAATGAAATCTTATTGGAACTGTCCATATCTGGTTCATCCTTCAGAACCATATCACATCCCGGATCTGATGAAATAGGATGAATTGAGACGGTATTTTGTAAATACGTAATTATCTTGAATATATCAACCATTTCTTTATTTTCCGATCGCCTGGAAGGGACAAAAGAAACATCTTGTTTTTTCTTCAAAAATTTCTGATCTCTAGTGGACCTCTCAGTAGGATTCGAACCCTCATTGCGTGGTAATGGTGGGCGTCGGCGTTGGCGGTGAGGAGTTGAGATTAACAGTCGTTGAGGGCAGGCACAACCATCAAGCTGCTAATTATGTCGAGGGCCATTCCGATGAAGGGCAGTTGCAGGGAATGGAGATGGAATCATTGAGAGATTTGGCAACTAGCACGCTGAGGCCGGCTGAGATTTTGAAAGTCATGTAGGAAAATCCAACCTTCCATGCAAATCAATTTATAATGCACGTCACCGAGTAAAAAGGGACAACAAGAATGTTGATATTGAAAAAAATTCGGTATAAAATTGATGTTAGGTTTTGTGCAAAATGATCACTTGTTGTAAGAAATTAAAAGATATGTTTACCCATATTGCTACCTTCGTATGGAAATTTCTCCACACTTGTCACTTGTGCGTTTTAAGCCCCGCGGACGACGTGCACGACGGGGGTAATTTTTCCCGTTGTGCGCGCGGATGGAAAATTCTCCACACATGTACGTTTTAGCCTCGCGCACGACGCGCACGACTGGGGAGAATTTTGCTCGTCGTGCGCGCGGATGGAAATTGCTTCACACCCTACGTTTTAACACCCGCGCACGACGGGGCGTATTTTTTCTCGTCGTGCGCGCAGCTGGAAAATGCTCTACACTTATGCGTTTTAAGCCCCGTGGACAGCGCGCACGACGGGGGTAATTTTACCCGTCGTGCGCGTGGCTGAAAATTGCTTTACACGATGAGTTTTACCCCTCGCGCACGACAGGGGTAATTTTGCCCGTCGTGCGCTCGGATGGAAATTGCTGCACACTAGGCGTTTTAACCCACGCGCACGACGGGGTAAGTTTGCCGGTCGTGCGCGCGGATGGAAATTGCTTTACAGATTGTGTTTTCCCCCTCACGCACGACGGGGGTAAATTTGCCTGTCGTGCGCACGGCTGTAAATTGCTCCACACTTGTGTGTTGCCCACACACGACGCGCACGACGGGGTTAATTTTGCCCGTCATGCGCGCGGATGGAAATTGCTCCACACCAGTCATTTTACCCCCCGCGCACGACGGGGGTAAATTCGCCCGTCGTGCGCGCCGATGGAAAATGCTCCACACTTGTACGTTTTAAGCCTCGCGCACGACGCGCACGACTGGGGGTAATTTTTCCTGTCGTGCGCGCGGATGGAAATTGCTTCACACTAGGTGTTTTAACTCCCGCGCACGACGGGGCGTATTTTTGCCCGTCGTGCGCGCGGCTGGAAAATGCTCCACACTTGTGCGTTTTAAGCCCCGCGGACGACGCGCACGACGGGGGTAATTTTGACCGTCGTGCGCGCGGATGGAAATTGCTGCACACTAGGTGTTTTAACCCACGCGTACGACGGGGTTAATTTTGCCCGTCGTGCGCTCGGATGGAAATTGCTGCACACTAGGCGTTTTAACCCCCGCACACGACGACGCGTATTTTTGCCTGTCGTGCGCGCGGATGGAAGTTGCTTTACACATTGCATTTTCCCCATCGCGCACGACGGGGTAATTTTGCCCGTCATGCGCACGGATGGAACTTGCTCCACACTTGTGCGTTTGCCCGCACACGACGCGCACGACGGGGTTAATTTTGCCCGTCGTGCGTGCGGATGGAAATTGCCCCACACCAGGCATTTCACCCCAAGCACACGACTGGGGAAATTTCGCCCGTCGTGCGCGCGGATGGAAAATGCTCCACACTTATACGTTTTAAGCCCCGCGCACGAAGCGCACGACTGGTGGTAATTTTGCCTGTCGTGCGCGCGGATGGAAATTGCCTCACACTAGGCGTTTTAACCCCCGCGCACGACGGGGCGTATTTTTGCCCGTCGTGCGCGCGGCTGGAAAATGATCCACACTTGTGCGTTTTAAGCCCCGCGCACGACGCGCACGACGGGGGTAATTTTGCCCGTCGTGCGAGCGGCTGGAAATTGCTTCACACTAGGCGTTTTAACCCCGGCGGACGACGGGGTTAATTTTGCTCGTCGTGTGCTCAGATGGAAATTGCTGCACACTAGGCGTTTTAACCCACGCGCACGACGGGGGTAATTTTGCCCGTCGTGCACGCTGATGGAAATTGCTATACACGTTGCGTTTTACTCCTCGCGCACGACGGGGGTAATTTTGCCCGTCGTGCGCACGGTTGGTAAATGCTCCACACTTGTGCGTTTCCCGCGCACGACGCCCACGACGGGGTAATTGCTTCACACTAGGCGTTTTAACCCCCGCGCACGACGGGGTTAATTTTGCCCGTCGTGCATGCGGATGGAAATTCCTGCACACTAGGCGTTTTAACCCCCGCGCATGACGGGGCGTATTTTTGCCCGTCGTGCGCGCGGATGGAAAATGCTCTACACTTGTGCGTGTTAAGCCCCGTGCACGACGCGCACGACGGGGGTAATTTTGACCGTCGTGCGCCCGGATTGAAATTGCTGCAAACGTTGCGTTTTACCCCTCGCGCACGACGGGGAAAATTTTGTCCGTCGTGCGCACGGATGGAAATTGCTCCACACTTGTGCGTTTTAAGCCCCGCACACGACGCGCACGACGCGTGTAATTTTGCCCGTCGTGCGCGTGCATGGGAATTGCTTCACACTAGGCGTTTTAACCCCCGCGCACGACGGGGTTAATTTTGCCCGTCGTGCGCTAGGATGGAAATTGCTGCACACTAGGCGTTTTAACCCACGCGCACGACGGGGTAAGTTTGCCCGTCGTGCGCGCGGATGGAAATTGTTTTACACATTGCGTTTTCCCTCTCACGAACGACGGGGGTAATTTTGTCCGTCGTGCGCACAGAATGAAATTGCTCCACATTTGTGCGTTTGCCCACACACGACGCGCACGACGGGTTAATTTGGCCCGTCGTGCGCGCGGATGGAAATTGCTCCACACCAGGCCTTTCACCCCCCGCGCACGACGGGGGTAATTTCGCCCGTCGTGCGCGCTGATGGGAAATGCTCCACACTTGTACGTTTTAAGCCCCGCACACGACGCGCACGACTGGGGGTAATTTTGCCCGTCGTGCGCGTGCATGGGAATTGTTCACACTAGGCGTTTTAACCCCCGTGCACGACGGGGTTAATTTTACCCGTCGTGGGCTCGGATGGAAATTGCTGCACACTAGGCGTTTTAACCCACGCGCACGACGGGGTAAGTTTACCCGTCGTGCACGTGGATGGAAATTGTTTTACACATTGTGTTTTCCCTCTCGCGAACGACGGGGGTAATTTTGCCCGTCGTGCGCACGGAATGAAATTGCTCCACATTTGTGCGTTTGCCCGCACACGACGCGCACGACGGGGTTAATTTGGCCCGTCGTGCACGCGGATGGAAATTGCTCCACACCAGGCCTTTCACCCCCCGCGCACGACGGGGGTAATTTCACCCGTCGTGCGCGTCGATGGGAAATGCTCCACACTTGTACGTTTTAAGCCCCGCGCACGACGCGCACGACTGGGGGTAATTTTGCATGTCGTGCGCGCGGATGGAAATTGCCTCACACTAGGCGTTTTAACCCCCGCGCACGACGGGGCGTATTTTTGCCCGTAGTTCGCGCGGCTGGAAAATGCTCCACACTTGTGCGTTTTAAGCCCTGCGGACGACGCGCACGACGGGGGTAATTTTTCCTGTCGTGCGCGCGGATGGAAACTGCTTCACACTAGGCGTTTTAACCCCTTGCGTATGACGGGGTTAATTTTGCCCGTCGTGCGCTCGGATGGAAATTGCTGCACACTAGGCGTTTTAACCCCCGCGCACGACGGCGCGTATTTTTGCCCGTCGTGCGTGCGGATGGAAATTGCTTTACACATTGTGTTTTCCCCGCGCGCACGACGTGGTAATTTTGCCCGTCGTGCGCACGGATGGTAATTGCTCCACACTTGTGCGTTTGCCCGCACACGACGCACACGACGAGGTTAATTTTGCCCGTCGTGCGCGCGGATGGAAATTGCCCTACACCAGGCATTTCACCCCAAGCGCACGACTGGGGTAATTTCGCCCGTCGTGCGCGCGGATGGAAAATGCTCCACACTTGTACGTTTTAAGCCCCGCGCACGACTGGTGGTAATTTTGCCCGTCGTGCCCGCGGATGGAAATTGCCTCACACTAGGCGTTTTAACCCCCGCGCACGACGGGGCATATTTTTGCCCGTCGTGCGGGCGGCTGGAAAATGCTCCACACTTGTGAGTTTTAAGCCCCGCGGATGACGCGCACGACGGGCTTAATTTTGCTCGTCGTGCGCGCGGATGGAAATTGCTTCACACTTGTGCGTTTGTACGACGGGGGAAATTTTGCCTGTCGTGCGCTTGGATGGAAATTGCTGCACACTAGGCGTTTTAACCCACGCGCACGACGAGGGTAATTTTGCCCGTCGTGCGCGCGGATGGAAATTGCTTTACACGTTGCGTTTTACCCCTCGCGCACGACGGCGGTAATTTTGCCTGTCGTGCGCACGGTTGGTAAATGCTTCACACTTATGCGTTTCCCGCGCACGACGCCCACGACGGGGGTAATTGCTTCACACTAGGCGTTTTAACCCCCGCGCACGACGGGGTTAATTTTGCCCATCGTGCTCGCGGATGGAAATTCCTTCACACTAGGCGTTTTAACCCCTGCGCACGACGGAGCGTATTTTTGCCAGTCGTGCGCGCGGATGGAAAATGCTCCACACTTGTGCGTGTTAAGCCCCTCGCACGACGCGCACGACGGTGGTTATTTTGCCCGTCGTGCGCGCGGATTGAAATTGCTTCACACGTTGCGTTTTCCCCCTCGCACACACGGGGGAAATTTTGCCCGTCGTGCGCACGGATGGAAATTGCTCTACACTTGTGCGTCTTAAGCCCCGCACACGACGCGCACGACGGGGTTATTTTTGCCCGTCGTGCGCGCGGATGTGAATTGCTTCACACTAGGCGTTTTAACCCCCGCGCACGACGGGGTTAATTTTGCCCGTCGTGCTCGCGGATGGAAATTACTTCACACTAGGCGTTTTAACCTCCACGCACGACGGGGCGTATTTTTGCCAGTCGTGCGCGCGGATGGAAATTGCTTTACACATTGCGTTTTCCACCTCGCGCACGACGGGGGTAATTTTGCCTGTCGTGCGCATGGATGGAAATTGCTCCACACTTGTGCATTTGCCCGCACACGACGCGCACGACGGGGTTAATTTTGCCCGTCGTGCGCGCGGATGGAAATTGCCCCACACGAGGCATTTCACCCCCCGTGCACGACATGTGTAATTTCGTCCGTCGTGCGCGCCGATGGAAAATGCCCAACACTTGTACGTTTTAAGCCCCGCGCACGACGCGCACGACTGGGGGTAATTTTGCCTGTCGTGCGCGCGGATGGAAATTGCCTCACACTAGGCGTTTTAACCCCCGCGCACGACAGGGCGTATTTTTGCCCGTCGTTCGCGCGGCTGGAAAATGCTCCACACTTGTGCGTTTTAAGCCCCGCGGACGACGCGCACGACGGGGGTAATTTTGCCCGTCGTGCGCGCGGATGGAAATTGCTTCACACTTGTGCGTTTTAACCCCCGCGGACGACGGGGGAAATTTTGCCCGTCGTGCGCTCGGATGGAAATTGCTGCACACTAGGCGTTTTAACTCACGCGCACGACGGGTGTAATTTTGCCCGTTTTACGCACGGATGGAAATTACTTTACACGATGCGTTTTACCCATCGCGCACGACGGGGGTAATTTTGCCTGTCGTGCGCACGGTTGGTAAATGCTCCACACTTGTGCGTTTCCCGCGCACGACGCCTACGACGGGGGTAATTGCTTCACACTAGGCGTTTTAACCCACGCGTATGACTGGGTTAATTTTTCCCGTCGTGCTCGCGGATGGAAATTCCTTCACACTAGGCGTTTTAACCCCCGCGCACGACGGGGTGTATTTTTGCCAGTCGTGCGCGCGGATGGAAATTGCTTTACACATTATGGAAATTGCTTTACACATTGCGTTTTCCCCCTCGCGCACGACGGGGGTAATTTTGCCCGTCGTGCGCACGGATGGAAATTGCTCCACACTTGTGCGTTTGTCCGCACACGACGCGCACAACAGGGTTAATTTTGCCCGTCGTGCGCGCGGATGGAAATTGCTCCACACCAGGAATTTCACCCCCCGCGCACGACGGGGGTAATTTCGCCCGTCGTGCGTGCCGATGGAAAATGCTCCACACTTGTACGTTTTAAGCCCCGCGCACGACGCGCACGACGGCGGGTAATTTTGCATGTCGTGCCCGCGGATGGAAATTGCCTCACACTAGGCGTTTTACCCCTCGCGCACGACGGTGTAATTTTGCCCGTCGTGCGCGCGGCTGGAAATTGCTTTACACGTTGCGTTTTCCCCCTCGCGCACGACGGGGGTAATTTTGCCCGTCGTGCGCACGGTTGGTAACTGCTCCACACTTGTGCGTTTTAAGCCCACGCCGCGCACGACGCGTAGGCTGCAGCGCGTTGTGCGCGGGGAGTAATTTACTCCGCTCTGTTTCGACGCGCACAACGGTGCCGTATAGTGTAAACTATTTCTTTGAAAAGGATTTAAAGGGCGGGATGGTAATTGCACCCATAGTTCTAAAAAGTTGCTTTGATAGGGGCTATAAGGGCGGGATAGTAATTGCCCCAAAAGTTCCGGTTGCGTAAGGGCGCGTTGGTAATTGCACCAAAAGTTCCTCATGTTCCGCTTTTAACAACAGCCGGGGGATCGGATCGGACGGTCAGGAGGGGTCGAGCGCAGGAATCCCATCTGAGCACGAGCTCAGGCGCATTTTACCCCCCACCCACACACACACACACATATGGTAAAAGGATCCTATGGTGCCTCCTTAGATGCAAATTAAGGATGCGCCCCCATTTTCTCACATCTCCCACATTTTTTGAATTTTTTTTCATGGGTTTGTTGTTTTACTTCATGGATGATCAATATACCAAATTTCAAGGCATTCCAATACTTTTTGAGCCCCCATCCACCCCTTGAAAATTCATGGGGTTTTCCAATACTTGTTGAGCCCCCATCCACCCCCTTGCAACTTCATGGGGGTTTTAAGCATGTTTTCAGACCGTTGAAGTTGCAAAGAATAGATGATGACTCAAAATGTATTGGCTTGAAATTTGGTATGTTGATCATCCATGATGTGAACAACAAACCCCATGAAAAGAAATTTAAAAAAAATTGTGTGAGATGTGGAAAAATTAGGACGCCTCTTTAGATTTCATCTAAGGATGCATCCTAGATCCTCTTTTCCCATGTATATATGTGATATATGGCCACCAGCATAGAGAGTGGTTCTCAACAATAACATCTTTTTTCCCTCTATATAATTATTACATGTTGTTTGCAAAACTAAAAATTTACGAAGTGCCTTATTGCAACTTTCATACCCCTTTGTAAGTCTCAAAAATAACAGGCGGCGTCGCCTCTTCAAAGGCCGCCTCGAGAGAACCATCCTCCACGCTCTCTCTATTCTCATCGTCTCGCCAGCAGCAACTAGATAATAATGGACATGGACGACGACGAGTTCGGCGATCTATATACCGACGTACTTCGCCCCCTCTCGTTCTCTGTTCCTCCCTCAATCCCCAATCCATCGCCTGATCCCCCCTCGGTCGCCGGCGGCGACCGGATCCCGACCAAAAACCCTAGCCCCGAGCATCTCCTCGAATCCTTAGATACCATCTCCGGCGGAGATACGAAGGACAACTGGCTTCCGGACAATTGGAACGACGAGGGCGACGAGGGCGTCCCCGTCGCGAATTCCATAGAAAAGGTTGAGCCTGCGGTTTCGGATGAAGGAGGCGAAGCTAAGGTTTCTGGATCGATCAGATGTGAATCTGAGGTTGGCAGGGATGACGGATTTAGGGTTTTTGAAGAGGGAAAGATCGAGATCGGCGGACACGATGAGGAGCCGGTAATTCCTGGAATTTCCTCCGGTCATTTACCGAGTAATGGCGATCTGATGATTTCCAACGCAGATGACTGGGATAGCGATAGCGAGGATGATCTGCAGATTGTTTTGAATGATAATAGTCATGTGCCGATGGGGAGAGAGAAGAACGAGGACAACGACGACGACGAGGACGGGGACGAGGATCTTGTTATTATTACGGACGAGGATCAGCATCATCACCATCATCAGGCGATGGAGGAGCCAGATTGGGGCGAAGGGGAGTTGCCGCCCGCGGCTGATGGGGAGAGGAAAGAGGGCTCAGAGGCGGCGAAAGTGAATGGAGCTGTTGGGAGCGTTCCTGGTGGGCCAAGGATCGGTTACGGCACTCATGGTTTTCATCCGCAGCATCATTCGATGTTCAAGGTCAGATCTTTTTGATGTGAAATTGTAATTTGTGGGAATTTGCTTGTTTAGCTTTGCTTTGTATAACTTTGTAAAGTTCCATGGAATTCATTGGATGGTTTTGTTTTATTCTATGTAGTTATGATCAATTGGAATGAATGAGCATGTGATGTACAGATAATCTCAAGCTTACAATTTTGCCCAACGCACTGACAGATGAAACGGAAAGTTGACTGCAGTTTTTTCTTTTTTTTTACTTTTTTCCTTGCTCGATTTCCATACGCAAGATTGCCTTCTTTAATACTTTCTCTATAAGAGTTTTGGGTCTCACTTCAAGGCCTTTTTCATTCCATAATTCCTCTGTGCGACCAATATAACATTGAAACTGGTCACAGAATTTGCCTATTTGGTCAATTCATATATACAGGTTTCAGAGCTCATTTACACCCAGACTGATCATTTCTAGTCGTGTTCTCACTGAAGTGCTGCAAAATTTTGTGGAGGATATTGTACTGATGCTCTAGTAGATGAACCCCTCGAGATTCGGGTGTATTATATATGTCAACATTATCGGTTGATTCTTGCTTTGTATATATTTCTGTTATTTCCAAAAAAGTAAAGAAGGCATGCCCTATCATGATTGCTTGTATGACGTTACGGACATGTATTATCATGCATTGGAAAAACAGAATTAATGGTCAACCAATAGATTGTTGGATAGTAAGATACTGTAGAATGAGTGTCAGATGCCATTATTATCTTTTTACGTAGTCACTGTCGGGATGTGCTAATACTCATTAGAGTCATGTGTAATATTCTCGTTTTGTAACAGGCAATTTTTTAAGACGTATACGTTTTCCTCCGATTTTAATTTCATCACTGGCCAAGGTTATATACTTATATGAAGGGGTATGATCTGAGAGCCGCAGTGACATCAATAATGACTTTTGTCAAACCACCATATCAGATTATGGTAAAGATTTACAAAATTCTTGTATACATCATAGGATGTTAATTATCTCACATCATATTGTTATTCATTTCTTCTTTATGCATCTTGCATTGGTTTTTTGCCGTCAATGCAGTCTAGGTTAAATTTCTGCAAACTCAGACCATGGAACACTTTAATTAAACTTTGCTATAGAAGTGGCAGATTGTGGTTTCAGCTGACATGTGTGACCCTAATAACCAGTATCATGTGTCGGTCACTATAAAATGGGATTTCTTCCAACTTTATGGCACTGAATCGTTGACCGGTTTGTCATACTCTTTGAGATTGTGCAATTGACAACACAAGGAATTGGGATGAGAAAAAGTAACGAGGAGGAGAAGAAGAATAATACAACCTGTACTAAGTCACAAAAAGTGGGGAGGAGCATATATCACGAGTACAAAATGCGTTCTGCTATGTGGTGGCTTGGTGGGGAAGGGGAAGAGGATATGCAATTGATGGTGTCTTTTTTTTGCTTCCCATTCTTTTATTTGTTTCAATGAAGAATAGTCTAATTACAAGCTACTCAAGGTTATACATAGCCAATCTACTTTGAGGAGTAAACTTCTTAACATGAGTCGATAAAAGAGCCCAGATTTATATTTTATTGTAATATGGTTGATTCTGTATCCTTCTTAAGATGTTATCGTGTTCTTGTTGAGTTGCCACTAATATTTCATTTTTGAAATATGATCAAAGTTGCATTTTCTCCAATATATATAATTATTATTATGTTCTTGTTGGATTGCAAGTATTATTACATGCACACTTTTATCCAGCATGCATGATGACTGCCATTCATAATCTGTCTTTGTATTCTTAACTGATAAATTGTAGTGATGTACCATTTGCTCTAAACAAATTGACAATTTTTTTGTTCTGATCCCATATCTTCTATACCTGTCTGAAAATTTGGTCCATATCCTATAGGATATATTAGACATTTACTTGCCTTTTTAGGTGTGAAGTTTGGATAGTGATGCCTCTTGCTTTATATGCTGGTTTGTTATTTGATTAGCATTTTGCTGGGTTGAGTTGCCCCTATTTTTTCTTGCAATTATATTCCCATGCTTGTATGCTAGGAGCAGCATTCTATATATAGCTTGCAAAAAGGGTTACACTCATTGTGTTTTATATTCTAATGTATTGTTTTGAAACCTTCAGTTGAAATGCTCTTCTTCAGAGGTCTTACGTATGTATTTCTCTGTCTTTTCCCCCTTCTTTTTCTCCATTTACAGTATATAAGACCTGGTGCAGCTGCACCTGGTGCTCCCCCAGTTGGTCCTGCCGGTCAAATGCGGCCTCCTTCAACCATGGGTCCAATTGGTGGTCGTGGGAGAGGTGACTGGAGACCTGCAGGCATTAGAGGCGTTCCAGGCGCCCCAAAGTCTTTTCATTCTGGTTTTGGGCCTGGTTGGGCAAATAATCCTTCCCGTGCTTTTGGTGGCGGATTAGATTTCACCCTTCCCTCACACAAGTAAGCTTGATAGTATTCATGCTTAAGAGAGAGCCAAATCTATCTTATTTCCTTATATCATATAGGTGCTTTAAAATTCTATTACTTTACCATCGCTAGCTTGGATTAGGTAAAGCTTTAGTTTTTTTACTCATATTATTATTCCTTTAGAAGTTCTAGTTTTTGTCTCAGCAAAACCTATTAAACTTTGCTTCACGTGTTCATACATGTTGCTTTTATCAAACATTGCTCAGATTTTGCTGATAATGTAGGTGGGACATTAGGAAGAAACACTTTTTTTTCCTATATGCAGAAATAGATGGTCTTTTGCTATTTAATTAGTCCCATCTTATTATAGCTTACTAATAAATTCTTAAGTGTGTTTTCGCATATCCAGAAATAGATGGTCTTTTGCTATTTAATTAGTCCCATCTTATTATGGCTTACTAATAAATCCTTAAGTGTGTTTTCGCATTTTATTATGTTGCAAGTGTTGGTGTCTACTAGGATTATCAAATGATGGAACCGTTCATGAACTGTTCATGTTCTACGCGATATTTGGGTCGATTTTGGCTTGCTTGAAGTCGTAAGCGAGCCAAATTCAAACTAGGCTGGCTTGTTTGATTTCGGTCGTTTGAATAAGCTTGATATTACATATATAAATATAAATACTGAATATATGTATAAATTTTATATTTCAAGTATAAGCATTATAGTTAATATAGACACATAAATATGTATGCCTAAAACAGAACATTTATAAAAAAATAGAATCCACAAAGAATGTGACCCATTTTGTCATATTAATTAAATCAGAATCCACAAAAAATGATAATTATCCCAAAATATCAAATCCACCAAGCAAAGTGTGGGTGAAACTTGGACAACAGGCTGTTTTGGCTTTTTTTAAAAATAGAATGGGCTTACCTTCTTTAATAATAGAGATCTATTTCATTCACCTGCAACTGAAAATATTCTCATACTTCTGCCCCAATAACTTCCAGGTCACAGCCAGAATCTTCCCAATTTGCATTTTTTTCATCTACATGCTCTTCCCTCTCATCTCAAAGAATCTCTTTTTTATTCTCTTTCCTGTGTTCTTTCTTTTGTTCTTTATTTCTGAAAGTGCTACAAATATCGGTATCCCATTTAAAGAAATGTTTTGGAGGAAGAAGATTGGGAGCAGGTCGAGAAGCAGACTGAATGTGGGCTGGTCGAGGAGTTGATCGGGGTCGGGGGGGGGGGGGGGACTCATCGGGAAAATGATTGGTCTGTGCTTCCAACTGTCTGTGTTTGGATCAGTTTGAGATTTTGAGCTTTGCCCATTTCGTAGGATTAGAGGAATTAGAAACCTTTTGTGAAATTAAGAAATTATGGATTGGTTTGCATTTTGGTTGATATTTAGTTGATAAAAATTGATTTTAAGGGTTTACTTGAGAATAAAGCCAACATTGTGACTTTATCCATCTCATTGATCCGAGAAACAATTATTATCATCACACAGTAAACTTTTATGTGACGATGAAGTTATAATTTGGTAGTTTAAATAAAGAAAACTGAACTATCATTCAACATCGTTGATGTTTCTTGCGTGATAGGATTGTTGGAAGGAGGAATTTGTGGATTAGTGTGCAATCAGTCATTGATGAAAATTAAATTGGGAAATAGCAAAGTGTTGTCAAAGTAGAAAATTTGACTCAGGATGCTGGAACGATCGGTGTGTACCATTTTCCTACTTTATTGCAGCGGTGGACTCTATCATTGTAGGACTCTATCATTGTAAAATTTGTAACTTCTTCAAATCTTTTATTGCATGTAAGTAGGCAAGTTGGAGTTCTGCACCATCACCTTGCGGAGTTCGTATAAATTGGTCATTTGTCTCTTTAAGATGATTGATAAATATGCAGTTTTTCTGCATTTTGGGCCCATTAGAGGCGATTTAGAAATTTTCGGATTTTAGGGACGATTTGGGAATTTTCGGATTATTTGGGGTTTTCTGTAATTTTGCTTATTTCTAAACTTTATTTATAGGTGGAAGGGGCAGATGGATTTCTTATGTTGAATTTGAGAGAATATTGATTGTAGAGGTGAGATTATCCCTCGTTCTTCGGGAGAGCGGATATCCTCTTCAATTGACATCTTGGGATAGCGACCACCTCTACAATTGGGGTGAAGTTATCTTTTTATTTCAGTTTTTATCTAATTAAAATCAGTTTTCCATTTGGTTCCCATTAATTTGGTATTAGAGCATCAAGATCCATGACGGAGACAACGAGATCCAAGGAAAAGATCGACTCTTTGGAGGAAAGGTTCGGCAGCAAAATTAAGGAATTGAAGAAGGTCGTGGAGGAACTTAGGGTTTCGGCAGTAAAGCATATGGTGGCGACGGAGCAAAGATTTGATGGCGTGGAGCGAACCCTACCGCAGATCTTAAACAAATCTCGGGGCTCGTGATGGCTAGTCAATCCAAGGAAAGGGAAACCCCTAATTTGGGGCAAAAGGTGACAGCTTTGGAAAAGGGAAAGGGAAAGCTGGATGCTTATTAAGAAGGGATGCTTTCCGACGCCGACTACTACTTCGAGGAGGAAGAGGAGGAACCCATGATGGAGGAAATCAACCCCACAAATCCTAGGAAAGCAAAACTGGGTGGAGGTCGTTGCCCACAACAAAACAGGGGCGCTAGCCCTCCAGGGCGCCCCAGGGGCTGTTGGCCCTCCAGTAGGGGAACCAGCCCCTTGGGCACAAGGCAGGGGATGCTGCCCCTTCAGCAAGGGTGCCAACGCCCCGGCCCAAAATTGGCAAATTTTCGAGCACTTCAGCCTCGGGACAGATCCAGCGTGAATCTGGGAGCCGACGAGGCCCCCGAGGTGCCCAACGATGCATTACGATGACGACGACCCTCCAAAATACTTGTGGGAGCCCGACGACGATCGTCGTCGGGCTCCCACAGCCCTCAATATGCTGCACAGAGACGATGCCCACCCCCGACTTATGGGGAGTACATAGGAGACAACGGTGAAGAAGGGGACTTAGAGCAGGATGATCAGGGGCTTTTATGATGGCGGAGATGACTGGGGTGATTATGCGGACAGAGATGGGGGCAATAGAGGGGCTTGGAGGGGCACATATACCGCTGGAATTATACATACCAGCCTCACCGCCCTAGACACTACGAGGGACGAGCTGAGCATGTAAATTTTGGAGTGGATAGCAGGATCTGGAAGCTGAAGATGACCATCTTCGAGGGGGATTATCGTTATGGTTGGATATACCAGGCGTAGAGATTTTTTACAGTGTCACACATGATTGAGGAGCAGAAGCTGGAGGAGGAGGCGGTGTGTCTGTAAGGAAAGGTACTCTCTTAGTTCCGGTGGAGAGAGCAACGTCGTCGTTTCCGTTCTTGGGAGGAGATTAAGGATGGCTTGGTAGAGAGGTTTCACGAGACGCGTGTAGAAAATTTGAAGGAGCAGTTGCTTTTTCTCAGGCAGGATGACACGGTGAAGGATTACATGGAGTGGTTCGAGGCACTGTCAGGGCGTGTATGTGGGATTTCTAATGAGACACTGGAGAGGAGCTTCATAAAGGAGCTGAAGGCCACCATTTGCACAGAGCTTCCCCTACAAAGACCCCATGATTTGATGGATACCATGGAGTTGGCCTAGATGGTGGATGATCGGCTAATGGAGGAAAAGAAATCTAGAGGGACCAGGGACGGCTCCTCTTTCCATAACCATCCTGCGATAGGATAGTAGAAGACGGTGATAGGGACAGACTCGTCTAGTCAAGAGATAAGCGAGATGCCACCGCAAGGAGGACGGTTTAGGAAAATGACAGATGCGAGAGAGGAGGAAGAAGGGGTTGTGCTTTAGATGTGATGATAGGTTCATCCCAGGGCACCATTGTGGAGTGTGTAACCTTCAGCTACTGATAGCGGGTGAAGACGAGGAAGATATGGGGGAGGAAGAAGAGCCGGGTGGAGATGCACATCCCCACTTGGAGTAGGACCGCAGTGGACTTCATGCACCACCTTGAGGATAAGGTGGTTTTTGGGGGCGGAGTAATGATAGATTTGTACTTTTTCTGCGTTTTAGACCCATTAGGGGCGTTTTGAAAATTTTCATATTTTTAGGGGCGTTTTGGGAATTTCCAGTCTTGTTGGGGTTTTGTAATTTTGCTTATTTCTGAACTCTATTTATAGGTGAGAATGGCTGAGGGATTTCTTATGTTGAATTTGAGAGAATATTGATATTAGAGGTGAGATTATCCCTCATTTTTCGGGAGAGTGCGGACGTCCTCTTCAATTGGGGTCTTGGAAGAGCGACCACCTCAATAATTGTGGTCAAGTTATATTTTTATTTCAGTTTTTTATCTAATAAAAATTAGTTCTTTGTTTGGTTCCTATTAATGATCCATCTCTTTCTCTCTTTGTTCTTATTTCCAAGTTCGGATTTAGATGGTTCATGTTAGTGTTGGTGGTTGAGTATGATCTTTAGTACTTGAAATGGTGATGAGAAATCTAGGGACCGGCGAAGGCCGGTGATCGTATCTGGAGGTTCTCCACCCTCGTTAGGGTTTTGGGGGGAGGGGCGGCGGACCTTCCCTAGCAGCCGCCGGATCCGAACGCCCCCTCCCACGCTTGCAGAGGGGAAAATTGGTCGCACACTCTCCATGCGTCGTCTTCTACCCGTGGATCGCCTTAAAAAATCACCGTTCTTCCTTTGTCTTTGATCAAAGATGGCTCCTTTTTTTCTAGATCTGAGGGATTCTTCACAAAATTATCATCTTCGAGCCTTTTCTCCTCGCGACGTGGTTGGGTTCTCCATGAACGTCTTAAACATGGACTCAAAGGAGGACAACTTCCCATTGATGGATTCCTTCTCACCTCCCAATTTTTATTGTTGCTCCTTTAGGGTTTCGATCTCTCCAATCTTTTCTTCTAAAACGTCCATCTTCTCCTTGGATCTTGTTGTCGCCATGATGAATCTATGTTTTGATGCCAACTTGATGAGAAATATAGGGTTTGGAAGAATAAAAATGAGATTTTTATAGATGTGAAAAAAATGGAACTACAATATATGGGTTTCTTTCGAGAGAAACCAAACTCTCTAAGTTTTGGATCTAAGAGAGACAGCTTACTTTCACTTATGCTAGGGATATACTCTCTAATCTAAGGGGTTTTCTCTCAAAATAAGCATAATGGAGATGAAGTTCTCTTCCAACCACAAAAGAGGACACATCTGGTCCAATTTACAAATAACCTCCCAAAAACCCAAACTCCGCAAAAACGCCCAAAATCTGCACAAAAATGCCACTGCCTAATTATTTGATCCATGATCCGTCGTTTGCTGTGCCGCTGCCGCTGGTCGGTGATGACATCATCACAGTCATTGATTTGAGAAACACATTTCTTCTTCCTTTATTTAGTTTCTGAATAGATCATTATGAGAATGAATATTCACCCAAATTGGGCTCAAGCTCATTTAAATGATTAGTCTGTTATATTATTCTCGTCAAATCATCAGTTTAGTGAATCGGCTAGTTGGAAGTCCTCACCGTCCTTATTTGGAATCGGATTTTGATCAACTTTATTAATAATGGGTTTTAAGATAAAAGTCTCAGTTAGAATAATTATTTTGCATTAGTTTATATAAAGGACATATCAAAATGCAATTAAGACGTCACATCTGTGCAAATTTTATTTTATTTTTCACATGCTTTTGCACATGCCCAGAATCTAGTATTCTTTTATTCATCAAGGATGACAAAGGATTTATAGGATGAAGAAGAAGGATGGTAACTTATGCTAATGCCTTCCTTTCTCTGATGCCTTTTATTGACCCAAGCTTTGATGTATAATGGTCTTCCTGGACCCATATAGATCTGTACAGAAAGGTCCTAGGACAAATTATTGATTAAAAAAGTTCTTATTCATGTTAACTCATTTATTCTTTTTATAGGACGGAAGTTTATGGTGTTAGTTGCATAAGCTAGGAAACTGCAAAATCTAGTTTCTGGAGAATTTGAACATCCAATTTGAAAAAACAGGATTTTTTTTTTTTTTTGGGGGGGGGGGGGGGTCCAATTTTGCTTAGTACAAATGAGGTAGGGATGTAGATTTTTTTCATGTTTTTTTGGGGGGGGGTTGTATTTTTTTTTGTTTTGGGGGGGGGGGGGGGGGGTGCAACAAAAACATAGGGATCATATATAAAAAAACAATGCCAAACATGTTGTAAGATATAAAAAATGGGTATGTCCATCCTACGGTTGCTCAGACAATGGGGGAAACGAGAGAGTCGAGTATTTGGTATGGGTTGTGAAACCCCAGTAAGGTCTAGTTCAGATGGTGCTGGTTGGGATGAGTTGTGGAAAGTCCTATAGTTGTCTATGACTCCACGGCCTTTGTACCTGAAAAAGAAGAAAAAAGAAAAAAAAAAGGATGTAGACAAGTCGGGAGAAACGTCGCGAAAGAAGAACGGATAAATCCAATCGCCATTCTTTATTGGAGTATCAAACCAACATAATCCTTTTCTGCTAAATGCATATCTAAGTTCCAACCATGTCTTTGTATGTAGTGGAAGGAGAACATAAAGAGGTGCAGTAAGCGTTGCCACTTTGAAAGGCTTCCACTTATGTGGTGCCTAAAGTCTTTAGGGATTCATGGATTTTAGGAGAAAATAGTAAGGGTTTGCTTGCTGGCATTAGTGCTCAACCATTCAATTAGTGCATCTTTTCATCCTATAAATGAATTTTCTGGGATTTTCTCCAGTTAAACAAATATATATCAATGCCATCTTTTAGGATTTTGCTTACGTTGTTATTGTTGGAGAAAACGAACAACCAATAGACAACAGAAGAGGCCACTTCGGCAGATAGCTATCCAACAATCGCTACGCCGCGATCTTTCTGAGATACACCACAATTGCACAATATCCAACCAAAACAAGTAATACGAAAAGTAATGAAAGCAGACAAGCAACAAGTCAAGCGACACAGAGTAAACTCTAGTTCGGCCCGCCAACGGCGCCTACGTCCAGCTTCCCGATGACGGTTTCCACTATAAGATCAGAGAGAATTACACCGACTCCTTCAATTTTCTTCGACTAAAAAGCATAAATAACTCCAATCTTAGAGTTCAAACTCTTCTCACAAAACCCAATGGAGATCTCAAATATCACCAAATGAGAAGAAAACAAAAGCTCTCATCAAAATCCATCAACCCGAAAAGAGAGATAATAATAAGAAGATTACAATGAATTTCACAAAGAAATCTCAAGAAATCTTAAGAAGTCACTCACCAAAACATGCTCTAAAGCTCTAAGATACGCGAGGAAGAAAAAACTTGATGACGGTATGCACTCTCTTCAAAATAAACTCAAGGAATGGTTTAAATAGCCCAATGGATCGTGTGGAATCTCAGCCGTCCGATTAGATTAGGTTTTAGATCAAAACTCTAACCTAAATCTCGTATTTGGGCCGACTACAGGTGACGTGGCCGTGATATAAAGCGGCATGACCGTGTTGGGCCTGCAGGAAATTATTGCTGACTCTCTGTTTTTGGTGAAGTCTGTCCAGAACTTCACAGTCTCTCTAAAATAAGACACAGCCGTGCTGAATGTGGCACGGCCGTGTCAAGCCCAAACTACAAATTTGAAGCACATATCAACCGTTATATGTGATGATGCATTTTACAAATTAAACTAGGAGCCTTCTTACTGTGCAAGGTAGTCCTAACATTGACTAACTGAACATGATGAGAAGACCAAAGATGGGGGGAAAGCATCATCATGAAAATATCTTTCTATTAGTTGGATATTTATCCTGAGAGTGCGCTTGAAACATAGTACGAGAGGGGAGAACAGTATGGAAGCTAGGCTGCATGAGAGTATTAAATATTCCAATTTCTGTCATCAATCAACCTGGAGGACGGACTTTGGAGGATCAGTAGAGTATTAGTACTTGAGGTGTGAAGCAAGTACACATGTTGGGGGGATTGACTTACCCAACATTTACCGTTCAACAGCAAAGTTCATAGCTTCCTATCAATATCTATGACAGAATAAATGAGTACCATATTCAACTCGGCAGTCAAGCAAATGATAGCTATTTATTACCGAAAAAATGAGAGCCTGCACATAAACTGCACATAAAGATAATGGCCACATACCTTTTCTTTTAAGACAGTTTAACATGAGTTAGCAGGACGAGGCTGGACAATTTATGTGGGCATGTTCTGAGCTTGGGAGACTCGTATATTTGATGCACTTTGCCAGTAGGTGAAAACAGTTATGAGGGAAAGGTGTGTTGAACGTGACAAGTTTGATCCTGGCATGCATATAAAATTTCTTTGCAATGTCATGGGTAAGGCTGCATACAGCTTTCCATTTGAAACTTTGCAATGGCGGGAGTCTTGTGCCCTGGATTATTTTTTCTTTTTATATGATAAATTACTTGTACTAGCACAGTGGCACAACAAATATCTGAACATGATTGATAAAAGGTAGCTGTTCCTGGATAATCAATTATCACTATGACTGCCTTAAATAAACTGAAATTTTTTTGAAATGATTTTGCTTATATGTCAGATGAATATTGGTTTGAAGAAGATACACATGTTTTTGTTGCCAAAGCCTATTAAAATCTTAATACATTTCTCAAAACTTGTGATTTTATTACTAAACTCTAAATTGTTATTTTTTACCGTTAAAAATTTCAGGACAATATTTGATGTCGACATTGAAGGTTTTGAGGAGAAACCATGGAGACATCCTGGAGTCGATATAACAGATTATTTCAATTTTGGATTGGATGAGGACAAATGGAAAGACTACTTGAAACAACTGGCAAGTTACACAATCTTATTGATGGTATTTAATACGGTGGGCCCCGGATCCTTAATTTTTGTGATTTAGGTTTTGACATTTAAATGTGCAGGACCAACTTCGTCTAGAGTCCACCATGCAAAGCAAGATCCGTGTGTATGAGAGTGGACGATCAGACCAGGTAGTGGTGCTGTGAACAGTTGTTGATACTCTCTGTTTAAATATCTGTACCAATACTGTTTTGCTTTCTTGTCAGGACTATGATCCTGATTTACCTCCTGAGCTTGCAGCTGCAGCTGGTCATCATGCTGTTTCTGCTGATAATATGAATCATGGAAAGATGGATAATGTGCAATTTGATTTAAGTGGCCAGGGAAGAGGTCTTCCATGCATACGCCCGCCTTTTGTAAGTTTTAACCATTTCACACGTGTGTGTGCGCACAAACACCCCCCCTCCCCATGCTTTTGCTTTGTTTCCTCTCATGCTTATATGCTATTTCCTTGCAAGTCTCAAGTTGTGTAAATTTCCAAAATTTTCTCACAGTTTTCCTTCTTATTTTCCTTCTTATTTTCGAAGAGAATAATGGCTATCATACGCCATATGAGATAGGCTCTCATACGCCCTCTCACATAAAGCAACTCACTACAAGCCCACATGGGCTTGTACTTGGTTGTTGTACTTGGTTGCTTTATGTGAGAGGGCGTATGAGAGCCTATCTCATATGGCGTATGATAGCCATTATTCTCATTTGCGAATATATGTAGTTATGAGTTTTGAACATCTTTTTAATTTGCTTTCATTTGATGTCAGCCACCTGGTAGACCGATACAGGTTGAAACTGGCTCTGGTGAACGTCTTCCCTCTATAGATACCAGGCCACCACGTATTCGGGATGCAGATGCAATTATAGAGGTAAAACTAGCACACATGCTGAACATAACCTGTTATTATTTCAGGTGCATTTGCTACCTTCATGTTCCTGAGAAATGTTTACTGTTTCTATGCATTTTAATTGTTACTGGTTATTGTGTACTGAAAATGTGTGGCGAACAGATTGTCTTGCAGGGTGCCATGGAGGATTCAACAAATGATAATAATACATTAGAGCAACCTGAAAAGGATATACGAGCAGAAGAGCTTAAAGCTGCACCTGATACTGATGACGATAGACGTAGCGAATCTGAGAGCTATGTTCGATTTCCACGAACTTTTAATGGTCGTCGGAGGGAAATGGGATCAAGAAGAATACCCCATGCACCTGAAGGAGATGACACTATGTCTCTTCCTTCAGAATCCCCTCTCCATCGTAATCCTAATACTAGATTACGAAGCCCTGTACATCCTACTGGATCTTTGGCTGCACCTCATGGAGGAAGGTATGCCATAAATTGAAATTGTTTCTTTACTTAAATCTGCATATATTGTGAGCAGTCCTATACTTCAATCTTTTGCTTTGCAAATTGTAGTAATTCACTGTAAAGAAGATGGGGTTGAATGCTCCTGGTGAAAATATTGACATGTTTAATTTCTTTACCAATTGTTTGCTCTATCATCGGCGCTATCTACATTAAAAAAGTCTTGATTGGCATGCCCATTCAGTATGAATTCTCTCTATCATTCATTACATTTTCTTGACGTAAGCACATTCATGTTTCATGAGATCTTCCAGGGAAATGTATATCATAAATAGTTTCTCAAGCTGTTAATTTCTAGTTTTATTATTATTACTTTTGGACATTCAAATTAGCTTTACATCTGTCGAGTTAAGCTGTTCTATATAGTTTGAGGGTTGTGTTTGATTATCCCTTTAAAAAAGGATATTCGTGGTTTTTAAAACTATAAAGTCCTTCAGACATGGTCAGTGTTCTAAATATTGGATATCGGTTGTGTATCGGCCTAGTAAATTTGATATCGGATTGCGGATATCGGTGATATATCGGGTATATTGACTAAATATCGGAGTGTAATATCAGAGGCTTACAAATTATGACATATGTCAGCATAGATGTATCTAAGAAGATAAAAACTATACTAACTCAAATAAAAGTATGTTTTGGTTATACTTATCTCGTTAAACATGAATAGCGTGGATATTGACTTAATATCGGAGTGTCATATCAGAGGCTAAAAATGATGTCAAATAAAAGCATATGAGTCTAAGAAAATATAAACTATAGAAACTCAAATAAAAGTATGTTTTGTGTATACTTATCTCATTAAACGTGAATACCGGTCATCCACTTGGTGGAATATTTCTTTAAGTGGTCATAAACCAAACGAGTTAAATACATACAATATATGATTACCAGTGTGAAGATGAAAATTAAAAAGTTGAAAAAATGTATAAATGTAAAAAAGGGAAAGAATACTCACCTTGATCGGAAAACCCTCTTAAGAAGAACAAACGCTAGACTAAAAAACCAACTGAAAAAATTCAGAAAAAGAAAAAAATGAAAAAGGTAAAGAATACTACGTAGTAAGTACTGATCTTGATCGGAAAATCCCTTGCGAATATCGAACGCCGGATGACAAAAGCTCGATCGATGGAAAAAACTCAATACTGTAAGGGAAAAAAAATTAAAAACCGAAAAAAACGGAAAAACTGAAAAAAGGGTTCGACTACTTACTTTGATTAGAAAACACTTCCTTGCAAAGATTGAATGACGGACGTCGAAGCTCAATCGATTGTCGTTGGAAATTTTCACCGGACGGAGCTGAGCGGAGCGGTGTAAGAAGCGTAGCGTCGAGAGGAGCGGAGCGGAGCGGTGTGATTAAAATTAGGGCAAAGCAGCAATTATCTTTCAAAAATCTTGATGCCTCTCGTCGTTTTTAGTAAATGATTCGGTCGGGTGACTCCGATCGGATCCACTTTTAAGTGGACCGATCCGCTAACTTTGTTTTTAAAAAACTATGAATTGCGGCCGATATTTTAAAGGGATATATCGGCCGCAATATCGGTCGCAGCCCAATATTGCGGTGATGTTTTCCCAAATATCGGAAACCGCAATATATAAGCCCATATCATATCGGCCTAGTGATAAAACCGATATTGCGACCGATATATCGGATATCGGACCGATATTTAGAACACTGGACATGGTACCTGTATACCTACTTTTGAGGTTATTTAGCAAGAAGAAGTCCGGTATGCAAATTAAAGGGAAACCATAAAGTATTTTCTCAGGTGGTGGAAAACATCAAGTTACGATTCCTTTATTCCCACCATTTGCACCCTTTATTACACACTGGGGTCATTTAACCAAAATCATGAGCATCCATCCCGCATTCCCCAAACAACCTCCTCCCTTCATCTATCCTTGTTTTCAAATTCTTCCCCACTTGTCCATTTTTTCGTATGTTCTCTTGAAACTTAATTTAATTTTGGAAGTCCGACTCGAAGTAACTAATCAAATATATCTTGTTAAATACTTATCCAACCAAAATTTTAAGAATTTATCCATTCAAAAACCAAACTTTTCAAATATGGATAAGTTCATATTGGGAAAGTAATTTGTATGAGTGCTCCTAATGAAGGAACAGTATAAACTGCTATTGCTGATTTGGATGAAAGAACTTATTGTCCACACATCAATAGTCAACTTCTGGTATATTTTGTTGCTGTCATTTTTCTTCTGGATTGCATACGTGGACAGAGAGCACTGGTGTGCTGGATAATCTTGCATGCTGGATAATCTTGCATTTAGCCCTACTCTTCTCAAACGATATCATGATATTTAGTTCAGTGAAGCGTCATTTAATTGAGACTAACCAGAACATGGTAGTGATTTTCCCAAGATCTTATGGGAAAAACAATCAATGTAGAGCTTAAGCTTAAAATTTTGAATCTACATCTGTTTATGACATAACTGGGCTTGGGGTCCCAACATATATTATTTAAAAGATTTTTTTCTCCTCCTCTGCTTTTGGTCCTTTATGAGCCATTAGTTACCATGGTTCTTTTAATAATTTATCTTGTTTTTAATTATTCTTGATAAATACTGATCACGGTTCTGTATTTGTAACTTTAGGCTGGCAGAAGGCGGTTCACGTGGAAGATACACCAGTACAAGTGGTGACCTCTCAAATGATAGCATTCCTAGCCGAAGTGGTCATGAGAATAAACATGATTATCACCAGAAAGACATAGCAGGTAGTAGTAGCATGGAAGCTAACCGAACACCTGAACTATCACCTCCCATTGCTGCTGAAACAGCTGGGGATCTGAGCATTGGACAAAAGGACGATGAACATGATGCCATGCTTGCTTTAGGTGATAGCATCGAATTAGAAGGCGAGGAGATGTCTGATTTCCGAGTTTCAGGTGAAGCTTTGGATGATGATAGCATCAGTCATTCTTCCAAGAAGCAAAAACTAAGTTCGCTAGTTGAACAGACTGCAGTTCGAGACAATGGTGACGACGACGACGATTTAAGGGCTACTCGCAGTGACAACAGTCGAGCAAAATCAGGAAGCAGCAATCAGAGGCGGCTTGAAAGTGGTGATGAAGAAGTGCAAGGTAGACGATCAAGGAGAGAGGGTGATGTTAGAAGATGTCGTGAAGAAGAGGATCGCACTTTGCGACGTAAAGATGATTTTGGGAGAGAAGTTAGGCATGAGATGGACCGGAGGCGCATGGGTTCAAAAGGACGAGAAGCTCTGTATCATTCCTATCCACACCGAGATTGGGATCCTTATTCAGTACAGCCTGCTCGAGGTAGGAGTGAAGGTTTTGAGAGGGCAAGAGAGACCGACAGTTCCTTTTGGCAGAGGAGGGAAGATGCAACTCATGTCAGAAGGATAAAAGATGAAGATGTTAGGCGGGAGCGTAGTGCGGAAGCTGGGTCAAGGAATAAGTTTAAAGTTAGTGTTAGTGTCAGGACTGACAAAGACGATGACAACCACTTGAAGAAAAGGTTGGACGATGGAGATTGGAGAAGCCGTCATAGAGAAGGAGGTCCAAGACTGAGGGAGAGGGATGATATTTTGAGTCGTAGAGACAACTTAGATGACCATCAGATCAAGAGAAAGAAGGGTGAAGAACATTCTCGGAGAGAGAAAATTGATAAGGAAGATTCCTTGCATGGCTACAGGGCCAAGGAAGATTCAAGCAGGCGGAAAAGGGATAGGGAGGAAAATCCGGACAATAGGAGGATGGAAGACAGTAGCAGACTGAGAGAAAAGGCTGATGATCACCATTCTTCTAAGCACAAAGACGAAAGAGGGCGCCAACGAGAGAGAGAGGATATGCAACGACTTAAATATCCCCATGAAGACCCTTTACTGCATCGAGAAAGAGGAAAAGAGGAAGGGCGAGCTGCTAATAGGAGTGGGAGAGCTATAGAAGATAAGCCATTGGGTGGAAGTGGAAGGAACAAGAGTGATTCCAAAATTTTGGTTTCTGACAAGGATTATCAACATAGAGATAAAAGATACCATAGTGAGCAATCCAGGAGAGGAGATATAGCCGGGGAAGAAAATGGTTCACAACATAAAGGGCGTGAAGATGTATCTGCACGCGAGAAGCACCACATTCATGAGGAGAGGAGCACGAGACACAAGAGATTAAGTGCTCATGGTGATCATACTGCTGTTTCCGATAATATGGACAGGCATGGGGAAATAACGAGGAAGCACAAGGATACCAAAGACAGTGCGCAAACGGCACTTGGCAAGAAGAAGCTTGAAGATCACAGTACTCGGCGCAGTGAGAAGGTACAACCATGTTTAAACCTCCTACCTAAGAAAGAAGCAAGGGTAAATCATTTCTTTTTTCCAGGTGAATGCATGAAATATGTAGTTTTGTAGGAATAGATAGATTGCTCCTATATAAGACGAGTAAAACAGATCCCAATATCTGTTATATGCAGTACTCGCTTCCATCAGTGATGGAAATCGATATATCCTATAAATTTTTTAGGTGGCAACCGAAGGTAAAATAGACGGAAAAATAAATGGCATTGATATCATTCAAGTGTCACCATTTTACGGTGGTGAAACCTCCTTGCAGTGAGCAAGGAATCTGGGGTGAAATCCCGCTTGCACATGGCTACAACCTATTTTCAAGACCAAAATATTACTTCTCAGTCCAGAAATGTTCCAATTTCCTTTTGGATGGTCTGTATTTCTTTCTATTCACTTGGATGGGTTCGTCTTTGGTGGAGTATCTTGTGGCCTTTCGTATTATCAAGTAAATCCAGGGATGCCTTTAGAGCTGACTTCACATTGCTGTTAATAAATGAGTTCTTGTTATGGCTTTAGATTATCATATTGATTTAATAACATTATCAACTGTAACGGGAAATGATCACCCTCTAAATCTGTTGGATTACAGATGTTTCATTGTACCCCAATTTACTTGTACCGCACGCACGCACGCACGCACCCAGTGTCATAAGTTTATCTGCACATATTAGCAATTTGATTCGATGCGTGCCTTGGAGTTGTGACACTAACTTATGGATGCACCCATCTCTAGATGCGTCGGGATGAAGTGATGATATCTCATGGGAATATCAATCCTGGAGGATGATATTCTCTGTTATTTAATTAGGAAAAGGAAGGAAGGCGACTTTGAAGGTTGGCATGCATGTCTTTCTATAGAGAAAAAGTTCCAGATGTGGCAGTCTTGACATTTTGTGCATGAATGCTGATTTCAAAAATACAAAACTATTTCAGGGGAAGCACATGATATAACGGAAATCATCCATTAAGATGTTGAGTATTTGATCGAATGGTTTACCTTTTTCAGGTTAGTTCAAAAGGCACAGACGAGCAAGAAAGCAACGACGCATCACTCTCCAATAGGGTCAATCAGCTGACAGAATCTTCTGATAAACATGGCGAAGGAGAGCTTGCTTTGGATCATGAGAGCCACCATGATTCGAAGAGGGGCCGTTCCAAATTGGAGCGTTGGACTAGTCACAAAGAGATGGATCACAGTGCCACAGACAATCTGCAATCTTCCTCCTCTAAAGCCAAAGAGGTTGATGGCCCTACTGACTTAGCACCAATTGATGAATTACTTGGAACGGAAGGTAATGACGCTAGCGAGTCAGATCCCAGGGGCGCTGATGGAGGACAAACTGCAGACAAGTCAGGGGATGATAAAGATCGCCACCTGGACACTGTGGAAAAGCTTAAGAGACGGAGTGAGCGCTTTAAGCTTCCTATGCCTGGGGAGAAAGATGTAGCGTCGAGCAAGAGACCAGAGAACGACACGCAGGGTACCCAGCAGGAAGCTCCTGCTGATACTGAGGTCAAGCCTGAGCGACCTCCTCGGAAGAGGAGGTGGACAGGCAGCTGATATAGGAGATGCAATGATGACCATAAATGAGGATTCTTTCGACTCCTTATAGCGGGGGCATGCCTGGTCATCCTTCTGGGGAGCAAGCAGATGAACTGGGGATGTCTTTCTGGTGGTCTTCTTCCTCTCAGAAGGCTGTTTGCTTGCTTCCCCCTGATGCTGTTGTCGCATATGTTTCAAAAATGTTGATGTACACTGGATATGTAAAGTTCGCCCTGAAGTTAATGGCGGGTGAAACCTTGTATTCTTTTTGTGCCTTTTTTCCACGCCGGGCAGACATGTACCGTGTAATGGATGAAAAAACTTGATATACCGTGTAATTTATACACAGGTACTGCGGTTTAAAAGGGTGGAGTTAGTTCGGCTCCATGGAGGATGGCATGATGGACTCCAAACCGAAGATTTGCCGCTATCTGCCTTCAAAATCCGTCGACAGATGGTGGCAACTGGTAAGCTGCTGCTGTTGCAGCATATAATTTTCATTGCTGCTGCTGCTGCTGCTGCTATTATCATTTCTCACATTTTGTATTTGAAATGATGGAGTGAGTTGCAGATGGGGACGTCTACGAGTTTTATGTGTAAATAGCCTTTGCTGTATCTTGAATTAAAATTCGTCACAGGCGCTACGGAGTTTAGTGGACTTAAAAAAAAATTCGGCTTGGGCAGGAGGGGAGAAGAGTTCAGATGCCATCCCCTCCAAGGGCGAAAGCTGAGCCGTCGCAGATAATGAGAGCAGTCCCGAGAATACTGCTCGTCGTCGAAAGTCTTTTGGTGCTGATCTTGATTCTATAGAAAAGCCATAGAAGGTATATATGAAGAAGAGCATAGGAGGTGAAAATAGACTGGTTGCTGGCTGTTTATAGCAACCCAAACACAAACTATAGGTTAAATGTAGCAGTTAATGTCAAATGAGTAAATAGAATATTTTGTTCTCTCAACACAAAATACCGTCCTTTCCCTTTTTTTTTATATCTGATCAATGTGTTGCGGAGTTGTGTTTCTTTTTGTGCGCTCTTTGCAGGTGAAACTGAGACGCGATGGTCAACACTCGGGCACCAGCCCATCTCAAGCCTTTTGGTCTCATCATCCAACTCATCATCGGCCTCCCATCCACGTGGCATGATCAACACAAGAGGCGATTGAGTTCCTCGTCCAATCCACAGATTTGCGCCCTGCATTTCACTAAAATCCACGGGCCCAACCCACAGATTTCCTACTAAGCCCGGTGCTCGATCTCTATATAAATAGAGAGAGAGAGAGAGAGAGAGAGAGATCTTGTTGCGTTTGTGGTTGATTTCAGTGACAAATTCTAATGGCTCCCACAGCTGCAATGCTCTTCCTCCCTAACAACCATCGTTGCAAGCCAATCCAATATTCACGTCATTGTCTCTCTCCTGCTGCTTTAAATTCCTCTGTTTCTGCCTCCTCCTCGTCTTCGGTGAAGTCATCGGCCGCGGCGGCTAAATTCCACATAAATTTCTCTTGGCTTCATCCTTCTTCGCGCGGCGGCGGGAGGTCGTCCAAGGAGTAGAACGTCTTTGAGGCTGCAAGCAAATGTATCTATGTATATCATGGGCATAATATCAAGTAATGAAACCGTAGCAACTGAAAGTCCATAGCACACGTGTCAATTTTATGGCCGTGATCATGCACATAATATTTTCCACAATTTTTATTTCTTGTTCCACTTTCAAGCCTGGCTGCATTTCTTAGGCCTTTAGCTCCTAAGACATAAATGGTTTTTATTTGATGGGATTGGACCATTTTGGGCCCAAAGAGGATTAAATATGCTGGGCCCAATAACTTTGCGCTTGCCTGGCCCAAGCACATTAGACCTTGCTGGATTCCCAATTTGCTTTATCACTTGGGTGTGTTATTAGCCTCTTCATCGTTCTGACCCTGCACTTCTTCTTATTTGAGCCCAAATTACGATGACACGATGGTTCTTGACATCGATCATTGGTTTCATGTCTTGGTTTGTCGTTCACATGCTTTTATGATAATATGCCTTTTTGAGGCCATCATTTTTTCAGTTTTCGTCTTTGTTTAGCCACTTTGTCTAGCCACTTTGTCAACTATTCTCTTAGGACATGTTCCACAACTTAAAAGTAGACGAGACAGTGGAGTAAAAACACTATCCACTGTAGCCCACTTTCTCGTCGGCTTTTCTCGTCCCGTGTTTCTTTTGTCGAAAAATTTCTGAGGGCATTGATCCGATGTGGCTCCGACATGGATCCGGTGTGGATCCAACTTTCTCACGAGCGAAGTTGCCGGAAAATCCCCGGATTATGCTCGAGAATCTCATTTTTTTGGGGCTCACTCGTTTTGATCACCTTTCGACGATGCTTTATCTTTCACATCGCTTCTCCTCTCTCCTTTTGCTTTGACGAAACCTCGCCGACTGCGATTTTTTCCGTTGATCTTGGGTTGCCACCATTGATACCCTTGCTGGATCACTGAGGTACATGGCTACTCCGATCATCTGGGATCTTTACGAAAAAATTATTTTCAGCTGGGAAACGTGGGGATTTCAGGATCTGCTAGCCAAAATTTATTTTTTCTCTGAAATCTGTTGAATGTTGTGGATATGCGTGTTAAGGTACATATGTTTTGCTCATCTAAAGTTGCGATACCCTAGCTTCATCTTATGTTAACTGCTTGTTTGTGATGGCAAGTTTCGCGGTTCCTTTGATGTCATGTTTGCTATCTTTTTGTTTTGCTCCATGATGGTGGTTCCTTTGATGTCATGTTGTGTTTCGACAATGAATCCTTATTTTCTACATGTAACCAGGAGAGGGTTCCGACAATGAATCCCTATTTGTTGGTTTCGAACATTGAATTTTCGAATTATTTATTGGGTAAAGATAGTGAATTCCAACAGTGATTCCCTATTTTAGGAGTTCCGTAATGTTCTATTGCTACTGATTTGTGAATTATTTGTCACATTTAAAATTTAGGCAATTTTTCAGGGTCGAGCTTTTTGATGTAATTTCTTTATCTCCTTCTTTGTTAGTACCAAATGTCATTAACTTCTTATGCTTAAAGTAATGTTTGATTCATATAATATTTAGATGGATTCAAATGGAGACCATTCGGGTTGTAGAACGTGTAGCTCGGCCGTGGCGGCTATCATTTTTCATCATACACTTAATGCTTTACGAATATATTAGGACTACCCCTATACCTCGAGAGTCCTCAAAGATGCGTGAACTTCATTTAAAAGCCCACATGTGTCGAATTCTATATGGTTCTAACGGTAGTTGTTTACACTACTTAAGAATGTGCCGACATGCGTTCTTTAATCTTTCAAATTTAATGCGACAAAGTGATATTCTCAATGACACTATACATGTCCATATAGGAGCAGTTGACCATGTTTCTTCATATCATAGGACACAAGTCAAAGAATCGGTCATGCAAGTTGATTTTATCAGGGGCGGGTTGTAACGGCCGCTTTCTGATCGTTTGTATTTTCTATGCGTACGAATCTTTTCGTGTGCATATTTATTTTTGCCTCTTCTTGGATCCAGACTATGCGATGGGATATGTCGTTGTGACCGTATGGAAGAGTAGTTATTTGTGGGATTTTTATTGAACCTCATTTCACGGGTCGTTCTCCCACAAATCAGGTTTGATTGCAGGATTGTCGTAGCTTTAGACTTAGTCGCCGGATCTTTTTATTTTTTAGTTCGTTTTCCATGGACCGAACGCTCGATTGACCACCGTACCCCAAGACTCTCTTCGTCACGGTCGTCCCGAAATTTTTTGCGTAATTTTCTGACACCCCTAGCCCACCCAAATCACTAATCAATTTCGAAGCCCATTAAGCCTAATCAATTTCAAATTCAAATCGCTTGATCAAATCTTAGAGGATTTGTTCGTATCATGAGAATTGATTCTGCCACTACCCTCACCCAACATTTCCCCACTTTGTATACCCCCTCACTCATCCTCTCTCCTAGTCAACCCTTAATTATACCCCCCTTAAAATCAATTTTAGCAAACAACTTCATTTTATAAACATCTCCACCCGAACCCTAGGGGTTTCACGCGAGATCATCACCAGCCGCCCTATTTGCGTTTTCCCCATCCTCCCGCTGCCGGTGGAGATCTCCGGCGACCCCCCTAACATCTGGCCACCACCCTCTCCTTCTCCTCCTCCTCCTTCTCCTCCTCTCAAACAGCCCCCAAGCCCCCACAAACAAGCTCTTGGCCGAATTTTTCTGGTAGCAGCACCTACCGCCGGAATTACTCACAGCCGCCAGCCGTCCGCCGACGACGATGACCACTCTACCACCGTTGGACTCCTATCGAACCCCCTATCTTCTGCACCCCTCCTCGCTCACTTCTCTCATCTCTATCTCCTCGAAATCCCATTGAAACCGAGCCCTAACGGCAGTTTTTGACAGATCTGTGCTCTGCCGTTCAACGCTGATGCCCGGCCATCTCCGGCCACTTCCGATGACCACTCCACCACCATTAGATCTCTCTTGAATCCCTTTAACTACTGCAAGTTCCCTTTGACTCCTCTAGTCACTGCTTTTCCGCTGCGATGCGCGACAACGACCGTTGCGTGAATCTGTCCTCTTTGTCTTCTCACGGCCGCCCACCGTCGTGTGCTGACGCCATCGGCCACCCACCAGGAGAGCAACCCCCACTGACCTTCTTCAATCCTCGACAGTCCCCTTGGATCCTAGGAGTTCACGCGCGTCACCGAACTCGCGTGTTTTTCCCCGACGTTGCCGCCGTCGTGAAGATCCGTTGCGCTACCCGTAACAGGAGAGAGAGCGCCGCTTGCTCACTGTTCGTGCCTCCACCTCGCTGTTCGGAAGTGTCTCGCTGTGCTATCTGTGGCTGAGACATCACAGACGACGCCGATCCATCACCGTTCAGACCCGACATCCGCTTTTCGATCAACGTCAAAAGGTTAGTCCTCTAACGCATAGTAAGAACCCCCACTATAGCAAATCAAAAACCTAATCTAAAAATCGTCAACAATAACTAAATTTCATTTCTGCTCCTTTAAAAAGTTGCAAAATATTAGACATCGAAGAAGGACTGAATATCTGTGCACATAGGATAGATCGTCGACTATGCCGAACCAAAACAAAAACGTGACTTTAACTGCTAGGATAACCCCGTTGAACCTAGAAATGGACTCTAATAGGAATGATGGAAAACGTGTCCTGACACCGCCGTTGCCACATTTCAGACGGACCCTCGCTGAAGCACCGCTTCGACGAGACGCTCTAGACAGACGACGCACTCGCTACAGCAGGCAAGTGTTTACACTTGTGTTCTTACGGCCATGTTTAGGCATGTCCCTCCTTAGGAAGTTAAAGAACATTTAAAGAGAACCCGACGTGAAATGATAGCGTCCGGGACCCCCCTTGACAGCTTAGACTTGACGACGAAGTCTAAGCACAACAACAACAACTGACACCTTTGGGTTTTCCTGTGTGTGCGTGCGTGTGGACCCCCTAGAATCAACAAAAGACAACAACTGCTACCATAGGTTTTATCTGTGTGTGCATGCGTGTGGACACCCTAGAATGAATAACTCTCATCCAGTTTTGTCATGTCATGTAACTCTCATCTATTCTCGTCATGTATTGTATTGCATAAGCCTACGGGCGAATAGGGCACTCTCCAAGCTAGAGAGAGTGATCCCTTGTCATGATTGGAAATGGATAAGCCTGCGGGCGAATAGGGGGTCCACACGCACGCACACACAGAGAAAATGAGTACGAGACGGCCTTGATCTCCCCCCAACCGACCGCAAAACCCCCTAGATCGATCCCCCATAAAGCTTGACGTCCCCCGCGTTTGTGGCATGCAGATGTTTGCAATTGGATATTGGGGCGTGAGATTTAAATATTTATAACCGTAAGCGCACGGTGTTGTAGTGTGGCTTGGGGGTCAAACTCATGGAGGCGTGGTTGTGCTTGTGTCAGAAAGGACCGGATTCACCCCATGGGTGAGCTAGCCTGAATCGGTAGATGGGTTGTCACAGAAATAGAATGCAAGGGATAAACGATATAAAGGGAAACCCGAGACTTCGGTTTCCACCCTATCGTGCGATTCTCGCTAATACAACCGGCGGATGGGATAACGATCGGAGTTAGAGTCTAATGGTGAGACGTGGCCTCTAAGAGTGATAACAGCGTCCCATGGGCCCGATATTCCGGTCGGTGCCCATGATGATACGCCGGACTACCTGGGTTCGGTCAGTGGGCATTCCCATGTCCATTAACACTGACCGACTCCGGGAGCACTAAGCTCGCAACGATAACTCCCAACATCTCATCCTGCCTCTCCCGCACGCTATGATTCGATGTCTACGCTAAGGGCGTGAGCTCTGGCTAGGGAGTCAACCGCCAAGTTTATTCCCCCTTGGCCCAACGGTCAAAGGCGGTCTTTTTCCCGCCGATGACAATAAAACACCCTGCGTAACCGATAGATTCCTAATCCTTATCGATTTCCTAATCCTATGGACGCATTAGGGAGAACCCACGAAGGGGTTTCCACCAAGATCCCAGATTGGGGAACTACTCACACATATTAAGCAAAAAGCAATCTAAATGAAAATCGACCGCTAAAAACATAATCAGACGATTGGAATGAAGTAATAGCAATGCAATTAAGATAATATCAAAGTTTGGTTAAGATCAGAACACTTACAAATAACAAAGAAATTACAGCCGTCACAAGAGAGAAAAACAGTAAAAAAATAACAGCTCCTATTTCTGGAAACCTAGGGTTTATATTTATAGAAAACGACATCACCCGATCGGGTGAAGAATCACCCGATCGGGTGACCTGCTTCGTTAATCGGTTGTGGTCTTCAGAACTTCACCCGGTCAGACGACACGATCGGTTGATGGAAGCTGCTCGTCGTTTGGATCTTGGCGTCGTCGGGTGAACCGATTGGTTGATAAATCAACGGACCGGTTGGAATCGTCGCCTAAAAGACAGTAACTTCGGAAGTTTTGGCACGGTCTGCTGGCGGTCGGGTGAGCTCTCCGGGTCATCTCTTCGAGGAAACGACTATAGGTGAACCGATCGGGTGAAGACCACCCGATCGGTTGAGTTTCAGCTCCAATTTTCCCGAGAGAACAGTCGGGCTGAACCGGTCTCCGACTCGGTCTGTTGACACTCTCGTCGCTTCAGCAGCTGTCCAGGTGGTGCACGCATGCATCACCCGATCGGTTGGCGTATCCAACCGATCGGGTGGGGGGGTTGAAAGATGGAGATCTTTGTCGTTTGACCCCCTGGATCGCGCGTGACTCCTCCCGTTGCTCCGGGGACTTATGATATTTTCGCTAAGTGTCCCCTATACTGTCAAACTCCTGCAAACATACAAAAACACGGAAAAGTGAAAGAAAACAAGAAAACACGAGAAAATGAGTACGAGACGGCGGGAAATAACGGAAAAACATAAAGAAGACGTGCGTGGATATATAAAATATACACACATGTCAAAATCCCCCAAGCTGAACCCTTCCTCGTCCTCGAGGAAGACGAGTGAGAGTAGAAGCTCGGAGGGTGAAAATAGAGAGAATGAGAGAAAAAGAAAACTCTAAATCCTAAATCGCCCGTCAGGGCCAACAAAATCAAAAACGACACACCAAGCAAGCAAACGAAAAATCACCACACTAAACCAAAGAAAACGAGTCTAGACAAGTGCCGTGGGCCCACGTCGTGAAGCACGAGTGAGTGTGGTCGTGTGCTAGCAGTCGGTGTCACTATCTACATCGTGCAATAAGCTACATATACACAAATACAAGAAATGACCCAAATATCGATTCGATTCGAAATAAGCGGTGAACATATAGCTCAAGCATGCATGCGAAGAGTATGAGAATAGAAACGCATCATGTGTCAGGGACTCCACAGCTAGGGACTCGGGCATCACCACACTATCGCCTAGATAATAGCTAGAAATTCCCTATTCCAAGTGTTTTCGAAAGCGATGGAGGTTGAGATGATGTGGAATAGAACACTCGGTGCAAATTCTCGTCTTCCCTTTATTCTCGATAGGTAGGGAAATATTCACACACATTTTTTTTGGGTTTTGGATATATGTATTTTTTGGATTTTTGGCTATACATATGTATTTTTTTCTTTCTTTTCTCTTTTCTTTTCTTTTCGGGTTTTTCTTTTCTCTCTCTTTTTTTGAATTTTTGGATTTTGGGATATATACATGTGTACTCTCCCAAGTGGGAGAACGGTACACGACGAGGGGATTTGCACCAAGTAAAATAAAAAAGAAATCGGATTCTAAACACTTGGGCAAGGGAGATATTTCACTAGTCAGAGCATAAGCTAAAATGGGTTATCCTAGTCCTAACTGTGGAATCCCGACACATGCGAAATGAAGCATACGATATATATATATATATATATATATATATATATATATATATATATATATATATATATATATATATATTCATGCATACAGAAGCAGATAAGAGATGCAAATACCGCATATTCAAATCGAAGCATGATAATCTAGGGGTCATTCCTCGATAGCTATATAAAACAAAATCACAAAGTAGAACCACACCAAACGCTAGTCACGACACACGACTCACAAAAAAGCTAAGTGGACCCACGATGCATGAAATGCAAGAGGACTCGGCTTCCTAGGGTTAGTGAACGTGATTATCGAAGCCGTGCTAGGTGTGTGTGTGATTTTTGTTGCAATTCATCATATGGTTCATTTCTAGGAGAAAGAGATAAAAAGAAGAAAAGAAAAAGAAAAACACGGAGAAAAACGACTCACAAAACGAAGAAAAAGATACAAATGACGCACGAAGTGCGACTCCCCCAAGCTGAAACTTGCATTGCCCTCAATGCAATAAAAGTAAATACGGGAGGGCAATGAAAATGGGGGGAATACGCACCGACACAGAAAGACATGAAAAACAAGAAAAACACACAAACGAATTTGAAAATAAGAATTAAAATAAAGATCACACCACACGACATATAAACAGAAAATAAAAATAGAAAATCACACGACACGACATATATAACAAGCACACAAAGAAAACATCGCACGACAGCACACAGGAAAAATGACTTCCCCCAAGCTAGACGTGACAAAGCTAGCGAAATGATGTGATATGATAATGCAGAGATATGCAAGGGGGAGGTCAGAAAACAAAATGAAATCAAAAAGCAGGAGAGGAATTATCCTCGTCCTCCTCGGTGGAAGAAGTGGGGGATGCGGTGTGGGTGGGTGAGGTGACTGGTGTGCGGAGAAGTGGAGAAAGTGGTCGAGGTGATGGATCGATGGGTGATCACTCCGTATTTTACACCTTTTTTCTGCATGTTTGCATGCCATTTAGATCGCTCAAATCGTGTTTTTCACGTTTATTCGACAATATTGCGATGCTTTTCACGATTTGTTGTTTTTGTCGTATTTCAGGAGATTTGGAGCGATTTGGAGTGATTCTGAGATGCACCCACTCCAGAGTGTCACCGACGACTCTCTTGAGGGGTATTCTGCGATTGGAGAGGAGTGGAAGAAGAAAGAACGTCGTAGGAGCGACGAGGAAGCAAAAACACGAAGAATGGGCATTTTCAGCATGCCACTCGGCCGAGTGAAGGAGTCACTCGGCCGAGCATAGACAGCCCGCTCGGCCGGCCAGAACGGGCACGCAACAGAGCGAATATCAGCGTGCACTCGGCCGAGCATCGCCAGACCACTCGGCCGAGCACCGAGCCACCCCTCGCCCGAGTGGAGCCAAGACGACGGCAACCAAAAATGACCAACTCTCTGGAATCCGTCAGTCAGTCCCCAAGACCGACTCGGCCGAGTGACGAACGACCGTCCGCCCGAGTGAAGAACGCCCATCGGCCGAGTGAAGAAAAGTCACTCGGCCGAGCGACTCCCGAGGAGACAACCCCCAAGACCCCCAACTCTCTGGAATCTGTCAGGGTCTATCACTCGGCCGAGTGACATTTGTCACTCGGCCGAGTGAGCCGCGCTGCCTGTAGCGTAAACTGCAATTTTGAGGCTGCGCAGGGGCATGTTCGTCAGGATTTTTTGGGTGATTTTGGGGGGTATTTAACCCCAGTTTTTAACCTAGTTTAGGGGGCTTTTCAGAACTTTTTGGCAGCCTTTTTAGATTAACTTTTTAGGAATTAGATTTAGCTTTTAGGGAGGAGAGAAAAGTGTTGATTTGTTGGATGCTATCTTGTTCTTCATTGGTTTGTCTCTCTCTCTCTCTCTCTCAAAAACTCCATTTTTATTGATTTATTGAATATAGCTATGAATTCCATTCATTTTACTTGTGAATTTCTATTGGATTTGATTATGAATTGTGAGTAATTTCATCGTCTTAGGGCGTAGGGATGAACCCTACAAGCCCACTTTCAAATTTGTGATGAATTGGTGAAATAATTGCTAGAATTGATTAGGGTTAGTTTGGAACTGATTTAATACGAATAGCGAGGGATTCATACCGATTGGGATTTGCAAGAGATTGGATCCCAACTCGATAGGAAGCCCTAGAAATTCGAATTGGGTTGCAATTGAATTTCTCCGGAATCGGTTTGCAAGAGATTGGACCGAAACTAGGGTTTTCGATTGTAATTCTATACCAATACCCATTTGCAAGAGATTGGACGGGTAGGAACTATCCCAACCTAGGTCGTAGCTCGAGTTTGCACGAGAGTGTGCTCGAGATACGATTGAACGATGGTGTTGTTCTTCACGCTAGCCTGCCTAGGTTAGGGTTTGCAAGAGATTGGGCCCTACCCTAGGTTTGCTATAGACCGGCAATAGCACGAGAGCGTAAGCTTGGTTCTACATTTAGTTGCAACTAGTTCACCCGAATTTCAAGTCTAGCAATTGTTAAACCTACGAATCACAATGATGAGATACGGCAAGTAGCGGGGATTCCCTATCCCTAGGCGTCTTTATTAATTTGTTATTCCTTTTATACAATTGAACGACTGTGACCGCATTACTGCGAACATTTCTCGACTATTCTTATAGCCAGGTGATTGAAGAAGACACTGTTATTAGGCCTCCCTGTGTTCGATACCCGCTCGCCGCTACACCGTGCGCTTGCGGTAAGACTACAGTGTAGCCGTCCCGGGATGTGTGTCCGGGGCGCGACCAAGTTTTTGGCGCCGTTGCCGGGGAGGCAATAGTGTTTGATTCTACCTACCTAGCTATTTTTCTTTTTTTGTTCTATTATTTCTATTTTTATTTTGCCCTTCCGTTGTGCTAACTATTTCTTTGAAACTCTGTTTTCCCTTGCATGTACACGAGATCCTCGGCGAACCCCGAAGAAATACTATACGATCCGGAGATCGAGCGTACATTGAGGAGGATCCGAGCGGAGAGGAGACCCGTTACGGAAGGAAATTTTATGACCCATCCTGAGACACCCGAAGAATTGGCAGAGCGAATGGCGAGGATCATTTCCATAAGAGATAGGCTTCGGCCTAAAACTTCTTCCACGACCTCGTCCATAGCCATGCCAGAGTTGACGGCCGACAAAAATTTCGAGTTGAAGACCGGATTGGTGGTTCTTATGCAACAAGATCCTTTTCATGGGAACTCCCATGAAAACCGTCATTACCACATCCAGCTCTTCCTATCAAAGTGTGACACCTTCCAAATGCCGGGCGTCTCCGTGGATGCTATCAGACTGCGCCTCTTCCCTTTCACGCTCAAGGACAAGGTATTATATTGGTTGAGGACGCAAGCTGAAGGAATCTTCACCACTTGGGATGAATTGGCGAGTGCCTTCGTCGACAAATTTTACCCGCCCTCCAAGACGGTGAAGATAAGAAGTGCTCTCATGTCCTTCAAGCAAGGACCACAAGAGACTCTCTATGAAGCATGTGAGCGCTTCAAGGACTTGCAACATCAATGCCCCCATCATAGCATTGAGGACTGGGAGCTCGTCCACAGTTTCTACAATGGACTCCAACCGGGCACGAAACAAATTATTGATGCTACCGCCAATAGAGCCATTTTGTCAAAGACTCCCGATGAAGCTACGACCTTGCTTGAGGAGATGGCCTCGAACAACCAACAGTGGGGCGACGAGCGAGGACACTCTTCGTCCTCCTTGAAGCCGTCTAGCATTTATGAGGCCAAGGCCGCCGCGGAGCTAGCCAAAAAATTTGATTCTCTCCACAAGGTGGTGGAGAGATTGGAGAAATTCATTACGGAGCCTCAAGGAGCCCCCTCTACATCCACGCCGATAAATCATATGAGCGATTGGCAAGACCAATCCCAAGCCATGTATGTAGGAGGAGAGCAAGGAGAAGGAGCTTTGGAGCAAATTCAATATGTTGCGGGGAATTCCGGATATTGGGCCAACCCGGCCGCTAGAAACCATCCGGGTTTCTCATATGCCAATAATGATGGTGCATTGAACCCCCCATCTCAACAACCTCCTCAAGCTCAGGCTCCACCACCACAAGCCAATTATCAACCAAGGGGGCCACCGCAACAAAACTTTCCACAAAGGCAACAAGTGGGACCTTATAGGCCACCCGGGTATAATCAAGGGTGGAGAAATCCCAACCCTCCACAAGCTCAACAACACTCGGATTTTGAAGCGAAGGTGGATGAGTTTATGGCGGAACAAAGAAAGATCAACGCCACTTTGAAGGCGGGACAAGATTCTCTCGCCACCGTCGTCGCTCAAATTGGGGAGCAACTTGCTTTGCTCAATAGAAACAACCAACAATTACCGGCTCAACCCGAGCCGAATCCACGGGGCAACACCGGCCATGTCAATGCGGTCGTTGTGGTTACAACAAAAGGAGGGAAGGACACCACTCCCCCCATGACCCAAATCAAGGAACCCCGTGGTGGAGAATCTACAAGAGAGCGAGCCGACAATTGAAGTTGAAAAAGAGAAGGAGCCGCAAGGAGAAGTGAAATCTAGAATGGAGGAGCTTATTGATGAGCGCCGATTTATGCCACCGGTGCCCTTCCCTCAATGGCTAGCTAGAGCCAAGATGGAGAAACGGCTAGCCAAGTTTCTCGAGTATTTGAGAGGGGTGAGCCTCAATATCCCCTTCCTTGACGCTATAGTGGAAATCCCATCTTACGTCAAGTTCTTAAAGGACTTGATTACGGGAAGGAAGATGAAGGAGAAGATCATGCTCACGGAGGAAGGGACTTGGTTCACAAAGAGGGAAAAGGAGCCCGCCAAATTTAAAGATACATGGAGTTTCCGGATTCCTTGCACTCTAGAAGGCGTCCCCCTACAAAAAGCATTGGTAGATTTGGGGGCTAGTGTTAGCCTCATGCCTCTCTCCATGTTCCGGAAGTTGAATACCGGCACGGATTTAAAGCCTACCGACATGCGGATTCAACTAGCGGACGGGAGGATTACAAGACCGGTTGGGATTGCGGAGGACATCCCACTCCAAGTTCTGGGGGCATATGTTTGCCATGCGATTTCGTGATAATGGACATCAAGGAGGAGGGCGATACATCACTCATACTTGGACGCCCATTCCTCGCCACCACCGGTGTCATCGTCGATGTACGGGAGGGGACTCTTACCTTGAACTCGGCAACATCGAAGTGGAGCTCCATATACCGAAGGCAATGAAGCAAATGCCGTATCATGAGGAGCTAGATTACATGGACCTCCTTGATGAGGTCATTGAAGAGGCGATCCCACACTCCATCGGCGCACCCCACGAAGATAGCTTCGAAGAAGGCCTAGATTTGGCCGAGGAAGAGAAGATGGAGCACTCCCCCGAAATCTCCATGGCGATTGATGATGGCGACGCTGATGTCGCAAGAATACGGGAGCTCTGCAAGCTCTCGAAGTTGAGGACTCCGAAGAAAGCTCCACCGATACGACGATCGGTGTCACCGGCAAAGTCGAAGACCGGAACAAGCTCTAGCTTGGGGGAGCCACCCCCCAACATTGCCCATGACGAAGGGGCGCTGAGGAAGACCACACACCACCATGATCCAAATCCGAGCGGTCTTCCCGGCAAATTCGACGGGTGCATCTCATGTGCACCCAACATCCCGCGCTAAATTGAAAATTTAAAGGGGTCGAGCTCAGGACCTTAAACGAGCGCTTGTCGGGAGGCAACCCGACGGTTATCGCATTTTTTCTATTTTAGTTTATATTTTTGTTTTAGACTTTATTAGTGTTTTTGAGTCGTTTGCCCGAAAAATTGTGACAACGGGTCCTATTTTCTTTGACAGGAGGAGGAGAAAAGGATATCTATTATATGGAGGATGACCGAGGCGAAGAAGAACGCTCCAGGAATGCGTTCGAGGCTTAGGAGGAAGAAGAAACCACCTGATGGAAGAAAAACAGAGAGTAGAGCCAAAACGGAGCCCCGAAGCAGAAAACAGAGCCCCACTCGGCCGAGTACCAGTCACTCGGCCGAGCAAAGAAAGCCGTCCGCCCAAGTGGCGCACCAACGAGGGAAGTCTGCTGTACCCAACTCTCTATCTTTTTTGTGATTTCAGTATAAACTGCCACTCGGCCGAGTATATTTCTTCACTCGGCCGAGTGAAACTGATACCCTCCTAGGGCGAAAATTGCCGAGTAGCTTGTGCCACTCGACCGAATGGACTTTTTCCACTCGGCCGAGTCGTAAGTGGCGAGGAGTTTTTAAAATCATTTTTTTTCGTTACGTCACTCGGCCGAGTGGCAGAGTCACTCGGCCGAGTCGTAACTACTCATATATAAGGGACTGCGGGTCGACGCGATTTTCGAAACGCCCAAAATCACTTTTCTCGCCCGAGCCCGAGCCCCTTCAGCTTTCCTCGCCTGAGATGCTACCCCCTCGCCCGATTCAAGCCGCCGCCGGCCCCGATCGCCGACCCACCGCTGGCGACCGCTCCGGTGACCACCCCCCCACCGCCGGTGACTCTCCTCGCCATCGGCCAAGCTCCGGTAACCCCTATTTCACGTTAAATCCTATTTTCTCCCCATTTTTGACGATCCGAGTACCCATTGAGCCCCTAACTCAAATCGATTTCTTTATTTATCTGTTATGCCCCATCTCCCCCATGTATTTCGAATTTTTTACGCTGATATCATTGTTTGATGTGCAGGCTATCTTGGGGGAGCTTAGGGGAGCTCTCGGACGCGCTATTGGCTTCGTGGAGGAGGCGTCTTCGCACCTACCCGCTGTTTTACTCTCGCGACGTATTCAGGTACATTCGTTCCATCTTTTTAGCACGCCGTATTTTTCATTAGTTGGGTGAGCACTCGGGGCACACATGCCGCCCCGTACACGGCCACGCACTCGGGGAGCTTCTGCCAAGCGGAAGCGGACGGATGAGCCCGGCCCCTCCCACGCTAGGGAGGACTCCCCTCCACCTTCACCACCTCACCCCACACAGCCATTACAAGCTGACCCCATCCACCCGCAGCCACTTCCAGCCGACCCCGTTCATGCACAGCCACCACCGGCTCCCGTTGTCGGGCTGCTGGGGATTACATTCAGAGACGATGCTCAGCGCGTCCGATTTGAGCGTATCGCCCAGCGCCCGATAGTACCCTCCAGGTTCGCTCATTTAGCAGACCTAGACTGCCTAGGGGTACTTGAGGGGATGCTCACGTTGTACGACAACGTGGGCTGGCGAGATTTTCTGTCTGTGTCAGCGGACACCCACGTCCGTCTGACACTCGAGGTACTTAGCTCGATCGCCTGGACCGACGAGGGATGCTCCTTTAGACTCATGGATCGAGAGTGTCGGATCACTCTCGATATGCTTAGGGCATTCTTTCAGTGGCCCGCAGTCCCCGCACCCGACCGAGCCTACGCCCACACACACATCCCTCCCCCATCTTTTGATTCACACGCCTTTTGGGCCAGGATCACAGGTTTACCACATGCCTTTGACCCTAGTAGGGCCAAGGCCTCGGCCATAGTCCACCCCTGCCTCTGCATAGCCCAGCGCCTTATGGCGACCACCTTTCTAGCGAGGTACGAGCCTGGGACGATGTCGACGCCTGAGCTCTATATGCTCTACGCGATGACTCGCCCCAGAGTTCTGGATAGGGATGGTGTTACGATGGTCCCCACCGTTGAGATTGACGTCGCTAGCTGGTTTTTGGACCGCATCATCGTATCGGTGGGCGCTCGCTCCCCGATATATTGCGACGGCCTGATCACACTGCTAGCCCTGATGACCGGCGAGGACCTTCCGGCCGACTTGCGTCGACATTCAGGCCCCACTTCACTTTCGATAGACGTCATGGCTCGGATGAAGATGCTTCGTCCCCACAACCAGCGGCACTGGGTATGGTTGCACGGTCCCTTCGGTGCTGACTACATGATCCTCCCGAGCCCCGCTCGGACACACATAGGACCAGCACACGAGGACTGGCTTCCGGCGATGGATCTCCTGATCCCCACCGCCTACGTGCTTGAGGCCGAGTAGGCTGAGCAGGCACAACCTGCACCTGTTGACCATGTGATCCCTCAGCCTGAGCCTGCACTTTCTGCCGCTCCCGACACCTCTGTCCACACTTCTACCGGTGTCGGGAGTACACTTACTGAGTCGCCGTTCACTGCCACCACGTCTACCACCACCCCCACCAATGCTATGCCCCTGTCGGTTGAGCCCCTCACCTCTTTGCTACCCGAGCATCCACCCACCATACTCGAGAGCGACGAGTCTTCCTTTGTTTCCGTCGTGGAGACCCTATCCACTTTGATCTCCGCTGGGGTCTCACCTTTTGGACCCCACACTTCCTCTCCAGCGGTTGACCCTTCTGTCTCCACCGTAGCTGTCCTATCTGAGAGTGTCGTGACATCTGTCCCTACGTCTGTGTCACTGACCTCTCTTGCTGCCTCGTCACCGATTTTGTCTTCCACTTCCACTGCTGCTGCTTCCACCTCACACCAGCCTGCGTCCCAGCCTCGCACTGAGGCTGGGCATCCACTAGTGAGCACAGCCCCCTTTCCACCCATGCCTGCTGTCCCAATCACCTACACTGCCTGTATCAGACAGCCCCGACCTGCTCAGCCTAGACATGTCCGTCCCTCCGCTCCACCACCCCCTGACGCCTTAGTTCAGAGCTTTCGTGCTCTTGAGGGGGCGATGAGTGGACTCAGGGGCGATTTTAGGGCTCTGTCTTCCACAGTCACCGCCATGCAGCACCGCCTCGAGCTACTTCCCGGCATTCACTTTTGCCTGGCCCAGATTCTCAAGCGACTGCCACGACCACCACCCACCCAGCAGACTATTCCACCACCACCACCCCACCACCACCCACCCAGCAGACTGTTACCCAGCCACCACCACCACCTCCTCCACCTCCGCCTCAGGACGGAGATGGCGCAGCACCACCAGCTTAGGCACACCCTTGATGCCATTGATATTTTTTGTCGTCATGCTGCCCATTCTCTGCTTGGTCCTGATGATTTTTGCCCACCCCTCCTCCCCTCACTATTTTTGTCCACATTTTGATCATATCATTCTATATCCTTTTTCGGGAGTGAGGGAGAGTATTTTTGGTGACACACATATCTGCATCACTCTTATCCTTGCATGCATCACATCCGCATCATATTTTTCATTTTGTTATTTTTATTTCTTTTTATCATGCATGCATCACCACCACCCACCCATTACCCGTCTCTCGGTGTGCCACACTTCGCACATTGAGGACACTGTGCACTTTAGCTTGGGGGAGTGAGTTCTCACGCTTTTTGCTTTTATCACCTTTTATTTTTAGTTTTTTCACGTTTTTCCGCTTTTACACCCATTTTGCATCACTTCTTCATTTTTTTTACCATACATCACGTTTTCCTTATTTTCTTTGTGTGCTGCATTGTAAATAGTTTTTATTTTTCTTTTGTCTTTATTTCTTTCATCTCCTGCTAGAGATGACTTTTCCGTGATGATGATGACGCAGTGTTAGCTTTTCTCTTTATGCATGCTATATTTGTCGTGTCATAGTTTTCTATTTCTGATATCATATGCTATGTTCTGCTTTGCATTTAGAAATAGTAACCCACTCTCTTTTGCCGTATGAAAATGGATGAAATTCTATTATTAGCTGATGTCTGATGATTCATATGTATGCTATCGTAGAAAACACACCAAGATTCACGCATTGATGCTTATATCTGGAGTACTGCTTTCTTTTCTCATATCACTTCTTATTGCATGATTTGTACGCTTCACTTCAGGTTGATTGAATGTCTGCTAGCATTGATAAATCTGGATTAGTTTACTTTTTGAGATCAAACTGAGTAAATTATATTACCCTGCTGAAGTTGTCATGTGTAGGATCCTGTCAAAACAACGTTAGGATCGATAAATAAAGTCGAGACTTACGCTTGCGTACGCGGCACCGTAATCTCGGAACTTCGCCCTCGGATTCGCCACAACGGTCGATACTTCGTCACGGAGGATCGAAGCAGAGTTTCACCGCCTAAATCTCTAACTAGAAGAGGATTTTAATGGAAGGGAGAAGAAGAACATAAGATGCCTTATGCAAACTTATGGCATGGAAAGTGTGAATGAATGCCTTACCCTTGGGTCCTATTTATAGGCTTTAGGGGTGGTTATTGTAGGAAATAACCAATTATAAGCTTATTAGCCTATAAAAGAGCATTCATTTATCCTCTTCTTCATTCACTTATCAAGTGCCATTATGCACTTATAAAGTGACTTTTTCCACTTATCGAGTGGTCCTTTTCACACGAGAAAAGGTTCCCTTCGTGCACGCCTTCATGCATGTGACATCTGAGGTCCGTATACCCTAATACATCCCCTCATGGGTGTATTCATGTCGTCCATATCCAACATCTCCCACTCACACTTGAGGGGATTGTAAGGAAACTTCTTTTCCTTTAACTCTTCTGTTTGTCATACCGAGAAATAGGCCGTGTGACCGTCATGCGCATAGAGTCCGCTGTTGTGCACTTGTTAGAGATACACAACACTCCTCGAGGTGCAAAGTTGAGTAGATCAACGTATGCTTTACCCTAGATTATTTCTTCACATTTCTTATACTTTATATTCAACAATTGAATCCCATCTGGATTACAATTGGCTGGCCAGCTTTGAATCTCTAAAGTCCAAATGTGAATATGAAATTAATCTTCCTCTTCTTGCGATCCTTTTGATCTTGACTTGACTCGCTTTTCTAACATGCCCCGCCGGACCGAATTAACCATAGTCCATAAGCAACATGCTAAGATAGCAATCACCCAGTCAAATCTTAAGGAACCAATTAGAGTCCATAAGGGTAACGAGTTAAGACCCATGTGATCTTTGGGTCTCACATAATAGTAAACTTATTTACTATTCTAACCCAATGGTCAAAAAAAGCATACGTAGTATGAATACGTATTACAACATCGCTCCTTTCCCAGGGAGTGTATGTCTCAATGATGTTGTAAGGATGATGATCAGACACCACAATGTCTGACTTTGAGTCCCTTTTTCTACTCAAATAATCCTTTGGACTCACATCCCACATTTAGACAGATAGGATTTCAAAATCCTCTTAGATCTTCTGTAAGCATCCATATGATGCAGATCTTTCATGCGACCATTTTGTTTAAGTCATGACTCTAAATCATCTGTCTGATGATTTTGACTTTAAACAGGTCTCATCTCTATTCTATCCGTCTGATAGAATAAGGCGGTTGCTCATGTGAGAGAGCCAACCTCAATCTGTCCGACATACTAGAAAGTATAGCTGAGATTTCAAAAATGTACACAAACATTTCTCAAGGAATTCATATGCAATGTTTGAAAAAGAACTTATTCTTTTATTAAATTTGATTATTTACAGACATGGGAATTTATTTTTGGTACAACTCAGCTCCTACGCAATCCTTGAGATGATAAGTGTTTGTAAAACACATCTCTGGGGATCGCCTTCGTAAGCGGATCCGCTACCATCTCATGCGTAGATATGTACCTTATGTCTACCTTCTTGGTTTTATCATAGTCTTTTGCAAGTCTGCAGTTCCTTTAAGATACTGCATTATCCTCTTAACTGCTTTCCAGTGTTCTTGCCCTGGGTTGGGTTGGTAACGACTTACCATTCCAACGGCAAAACAGATGTCCGGTCTTGTACGCATCATAGCGTACATAAGACTACCAACGGCACTGGAATATGGAACTTTTTTCATAATTTCCTTTTCCTTTTGGTTCTTTGGACATGATTTCAGACATAAATTATCGCATCTGCTTATAGGAGTATCAATGGACTTGCAGTCCTACATATTCCGTTCTAGAACCTTCTTTATATAAGTCTCTTGTGAAAGAGAAAGAAGTTTCTTCGAACGATTCCTTGAAATCTTAATTCCAAGGATATATGCGGCTTCTCCCATGTCTTTCATCTCAAAACTGATGAAAGCCAAGCCTCGATATCCATCACAAAGCCCTTGTCATTTCCGGCTATTAGAATGTCATCTACATATAGAGACATGATAACATACTTGCTTTTAATCCTCTTGATATATACGCAGTTATCTTCATCAAGCATGATAAAACCATTTGATAAGACAACTTCTTGAAATCGTATATACCATTGCCTCGAGGATTGTTTAAGACCATATATGGATTTAAGAAGTTTACAAACCTTATGTTCGTTTCCTTCTTTTACAAACCCTGTTGGTTGTTCCATATAGATCTCCTCGTCCAATTCTCCATTGAGAAAGGCAGTCTTTACATCCATTTGATGTAATTCGAAGTCTAAGCAAGCTACCATTGCCAGAATCAGGCGAATCGAGGTAAAACGAACAACATGTGAGAAGGTCTCTTCGTAGTCTATCCCTTCCTGTTGCGTAAAACCTTTCGCGACAAGGCGAGCTTTATATCTGTCAATAGAGCCATCAGCCTTATGCTTGATCTTGAGAACCCATTTGTTCCCAATAGCTCTACGTCCTCTGGGTAAGTTAACTAAGTCCCAGACTTGGTTAACTTTCATGGATTCTAACTCCTCTTGCATCGCTTCCATCCATTTGTCTTTAGCAGGGCAAGATACGGCATGTTTGAAAGTAGCAGGCTCGTCATCTTCTTGTAGTAAAGTCATAAAGGTTTGCGGAAATTCATCCTCAAATCTTAGAGGAGCCAACCTTGTACGACTACTACGTCGTATTTGAGATTCTTCAAGTCCTTGTTGACTCGAATTTAGATCAATTCTAATATCACTCCCGCTTGGAATGTCATTAGAATTGCTCCCACTTGGATCATTATTCCCGTATGGAATAGGATAATCGTCATTCGTATAATCCATTGGTGAAGGTTGAAACGTATTTTTGTTTTCACCAAGAATTCTCCCACTCGAATGAGGTAATCCTTCTTGATCATAAATCTGAAATAGAGATAAGTCCTGACTTATCTCGCCCTGTCTTGGAAATTCGTTTTCCAAGAAAGTGACATCCCTCGACTCAAACTCAATTAGCCCACCATTGTCTTCCTGACTAACAAAAACATAACCTTTGGAGTTTTCTGCGTATCGTATAAAGATACATTTCCTTCCCCTTGGCCCAAGTTTGCCATACTTATGGGAGGAAATATGTGCGTAGGATGCCACAACCCCAAGGTTTCAAAAATGTTTAAGTCAGGAGACCTTTGGTTCCACTACTCATAAGGAGTGGAGCTAACTGATTTCGAGGGTACGCGGTTTAAAATGAAAGCGGCCGTCAATAATGCATCACCCCAAAAAGGTGATTGGCAAGTTAGCTTGCGCCATCATTGAACGGACCATTTCCATTAAAGTCCTATTTCTCCTTTCTGTAACACCGTTTTGTTGAGGAGTATAAGGCATTGTTACCTGATGTACTATGCCTTTTTCATCACAAAGTTCCTTAAAACTTGTTGATTGATATTCACCGCCCCTATCGGTTCGCAAGACCTTAATCTTGCGATCTAATTGATTCTCCACTAAACTCATATAGTTTTTAAAGCAAGCCAATTCTTCACTTTTGTGGGATATCAAATAGATATGTCCGAATCGGGTGAAATCATCAATAAAAGTGATGAAATAGGACTTCCCGCGTCTTGTCTTGACATTCATCGGACAACATATGTCCGAGTGGATAAGCTGTAATGGAACCTCGGCCTTTGTGCCGGTTCCAAACGGCTTGCGACAAGATTTCTCCACTAGGCAATGTTCGCAGGTCGACATTTCAACCTTTGAAACATTGGATAGAAGGCCACGTTTGGCAAGTCTATCCATACGCGTTGGTCCAATATGACCAAGCCTTGCGTGCCAATAAATCACATCAGACTCATAAGTCTTAGAATTTGTAATAAGGAAATTTTCATTACACGAGGAATCATACATTGTACTCATTACAATAAATCCTTTAAATACAAACCCAGTACCAATAAAGGAATTATTACAAAACAAGTCCACTTTACAATTTTGAAAGAACCAGCTATAACCAAGACCCATCAACACGACCACAGATATAATATTCCTTCGAATATCTGGAGCGAAGAGGACATCATGAAGTAGGAGAGTGCGGCCGTTGTCCAAGACTAGCTTGCAAGTCCCAACGCCTTTCACTTCAACACGTGTGTTGTTTCCTACATAGATCCACTTCGTTCCTTGGGGTATCCGGTGCTACTCCACGAAGGACCGTCTGTCCCTTGCTATGTGGTCGGTGGCACCTGAATCAATTATCCAAAATGGATTAGATTCCACAAGAAATATTGAACTAGAAACACATATGTAACTAGTATTACAAGTTACCTCGTCACTTCCACTCATACACGAACGAGCATAGTGACCAAACTTGTTGCACTTGAAGTACTTGATCCTCTTCAAGTCTTTCTTCTTGTGCCATTTCTTGTGCCCACTCTTATGTTTGGGTTTCTTGGTAGACTCAGGTTGCTTATTACGTTCATTAGTAGACTTCGAACGATCTTTCCGTTTCTTTCCCCCGTGTGAGGAACTAGCAACCATGTGCACTTCTGCACTAGGCTTGGCAGCCGCAAGCCGCTCTTCCTCTAATTCGAGGTGCTTGGAAACATCGATGAAGGTCTTGATGCTCTCATTGTGAGTGAGATGCATCTTCATTTGGTCCCACCCATTTGGTAGGGAACGTATGACTGCTTGGATTTGTTGCTCATCAGTGAGCACATGACCTGCGTCCTTTAACTCTGAGATTTGATTTGCCATGTGTCGCAGATGTTTCCCCATGGAATGATCTGGACGTTTCTTGTATGAATCAAATCTTATAGTTAAGGCGCGAAGTTTTGACACCGATGTGCCACCAAACTTCTCCTCTAGCTTAGACCATATGTCCATGGCTAGGTCATGCTCTCAGAAGATGCGCATTATGTCATCGGCCATACTGCTCAATAACGTAATGCGAGCATCTTATTCTTCCGAGACCAAGCATCAAAAGCTTCCTTGTCTCGTCTGTATTGGGCCGTAGTGCCCAACTCGGGTTCAATCATTACGTTCTTTAGAGTTTCGAGCACTTCTTGCTCCTCTAAAACGTATTGTATCTTGATGGACCAAAGTTTCTAATTATCGCCGTTTAGTTTTTCACCTCTGTTTAACTCAGCGACGATATTCTTTGAAGCGGAAGACATTTTACTTTTAAAATGCTGCAAAAGACACAAAACCAAAGGTTTGATCAAAAACATTGCATTGAAAACTTCTTAAAATATAATTCCCATTTGAAGTGATAATAGAATATCCCATTTGGATAGTTCTAATTTCAACTCCCACTTGGAATGATATTTATAATTTGATAAGTTACTTTCGAAAAATATTGAAGATGTTGTTATAGAATCGAAAAGGTTTCTACGATTCCAATCACCATCTAGAACAATCCTTCAATATTTCCCCCTCACTTATCAAACGATAGTACTCTTATAGTACTTCGCAGCGGAAAAGTGTTTTTGAAAACGTATTTTTCAAAAAAAATATTTTGCAAACGTATTTTGCAGTATTTTGAAAACGTATTTTTCAAATGCATTTTGCAAACGTATTTTGCAAGGCATATACCCCATTATAGGGTGTTATAGCCAAAATATTTCGACAATTTCCCCGGCCATTACCGGGGTCGTGCCATGGCAAGGCCGAATTCATCTTCCTTTTGAAGTGAGAGTTGCCATCACAACTTGGCCAAAGCCGGATCCCCCCTTGGGAAAAAATGCGATATTCCAACTTAGTACCCTTATGATACTAGTGAAATGTACGGTAATCCCTGGCCATTTACCGGGATAAGTGGTACTTGTACCAAGGCCGGATCCCCCTTTGGGGATTTTTCTGCAAGCCATCGTCGCCGGCTCCCGTATGGATCCCGACGTTTCCCCCTTATTGGAGAATTTTGCCGCAGATGACTGCCGTCGGACCCGTATGGGCTAGGCTTGTAGGTTGCCGGGGCTGAAACCATTGTCAAGGCCTCTGGCTAAATTGGTCGACCAATAATCCCAAATTGGTCGACCAATACCGACCAATCAGTTATTTGGCACCCCATTGGCTAGGGCCTCTGCCCTGGCCGGGGCTGGCCAAGGGCCTCTGCCCTGGCCGAGGCCGGCCATGGCCCTGGCAGAGGCCAGGGCTGGCCAGGCCCTGGCCTGAGGCCAGGGCATTGGCCCTGGCCACTGCTAGGGCCGGCCAGGCCCTGGTAGAGGCCAGGGCGCCGGCCCTGGCCACTGCCAGGGCCGGCCAGGCCGGCCCCTGGCCTTGGCCGAGGCTGGCCAGGGCCCCCTGGCCTTGGCCTGGTCTCTGCCAGGCCAGGCCTAGGCCACGGCCAGGGCTCCCTGGCCCTGGCCGGGGCCGGGGCCGGCCGGCCATGGCCCTTTGGCCATGGCCGGTCTTCCCCCTTGCATGGGGTGGTCGCATGCACTCCTCCCCCCTCGACGGGGTGGTCGTGGTGGTTTTCGTCGTTATTGGCCGTAGCCAACCCCCTCCGCATGGGGAGGGGGAATGCGTTGCCTCCATAGCCCATTTGGCCATGGTGATCATGCACCAAAAGTTATCTTCCCCCGATGGGAATAACTACCATCTTCTTCCTCGATGAAGCACCCGTTCGTCGAGAAAGTATTTATTCTCTAATGGCCATGTGCCAAAATGAAAAATTAACATACTTTAAAATTCGTAAACTACGCGCTCCACATGAAGAGAGTTCACATTCCCTATGAATAGAGACTCAGCATCCATGAAGAGAGCGAGCTTGACGATATGAACGGTCGATTCTTCCCGTCACGGAGAGTTCCTGCCATATCCGTAATGGTAGGAGACCCTAACGTGAAAAGAACAACCGCTGTGTTCTCTCCGTCACGAAGCGTTCCTACCATATCCATAATGATAGGATACCCATTCGTGAAAAAGACAACGCCTGGTTCATCGGTTCAACGGGACGGCGGTTTGACCGGGGCGAACCCGTATGGCTCTGATACCAATGTAGGATCCTGTCAAAACAACGTTAGGATCGATAAATGAAGTCGAGACTTACGCTTGCGTACGCGGCACCGTAATCTCGGAACTTCGCCCTCGGATTCGCCACAACGGTCGATACTTCGTCACGGAGGATCGAAGCAGAGTTTCACCGCCTAAATCTCTAACTAGAAGAGGATTTTAATGGAAGGGAGAAGAAGAACATAAGATGCCTTATGCAAACTTATGGCATGGAAAGTGTGAATGAATGCCTTACCCTTGGGTCCTATTTATAGGCTTTAGGGGTGGTTATTGTAGGAAATAACCAATTATAAGCTTATTAGCCTATAAAAGAGCATTCATTTATCCTCTTCTTCATTCACTTATCAAATGCCTTTATGCACTTATAAAGTGACTTTTTCCACTTATCGAGTGGTCCTTTTCACACGAGAAAAGGTTCCCTTCGTGCACGCCTTCGTGCACGCGACATCTGAGGTCCGTATACCCTCATACATCCCCTCATGGGTGTATTCGTGTCATCCATATCCAACATCATGCACGTCCTATAGAGTGAACTGAGAGATACATTTATTTCTTTCTCCACATATCTTGAACGTAATTTCTATATTTTAAATTCATTGGTGAATCTCCCCTTAGCGACTCTATTATTGGCATTCCCCCGTTATTATATCACATGCTCCAGATTCCCCAAAACCCAAAGAAAAAATACTTGTATATCCTTCTCTTTGATTTGGGATCATTTGTGTAAATATTTCTATAAAAAAAGAGAAAAAGAAAAAGAAAAAGAAAAAGATTTGAGAATAAGTGAAGAAAAGAGAAAAGAATTTTGAAAACGATCCCATCTCATATCCTTTCTCTCTTTCTTCCTTCTTTTGCTTCTATTTTTGTTTTCTTTGATTTTTGGAGCTTCATAAGAAACGGGGATGTAAATATTGTTTTGTGTATGCCACCACGCTTATAGATAAGCTTGGGGGAGAGAATCCAATGATGTGTGAGAGAGTGACTACCTGACGGTGCATGACAACCTAGGCTAAGTAATATTTTATACTCGGTGAGATTGCTAAAGTTTCACGAAATCCGGAAATCTACGCTTAGCTTTCATTTCATGAAAACCACACTTTTTCTATTCTTACTACTCTATCGTGTGATATCTCTTATACTCCTTATAGAAAGCATTCAATTGAAAAGTGTGTGATCTACGATATTGTATACCGCTTTAGATGCTTCAGACGATGTTAATCCTAGAATTATTCCATTTTTCATGCTATATTGATATTCTTGGGTTTTCTATTTTGAATGCACCATTATACTATGATATCAAAATAAAAGTCTTTGACATGTGTTTTATATTCGATGCATGCTATATGAGTAAGCAAAACCCACGTCCTGAGAAAAATGATCTAGCGACTTCCCTCTTCGTTTTCCACTTTGTTTTTCATTTTTTTTCGTTTTCCATTTCTCCATCGTTTTTATTTTATCTTTATCCACCGGGTTCGCTTTTTACTCATCTTCCTCGAGGACGAGTAAGAGGTAAGCTTGGGGGATTTTGATCACTCCGTATTTTACACCTTTTTCCTGCATGTTTGCATGCCATTTAGATCGCTCAAATCGTGTTTTTCACGTTTATTCGACAATATTGCGATGCTTTTCACGATTTGTTGTTTTTTTCGTATTTCAGGAGATTTGGAGCAATTTGGAGTGATTCTGAGATGCACCTACTCCGGAGTGTCACCGACGACTCTCTTGAGGGGTATTCTGCGATTGGAGAGGAGTGGAAGAAGAAAGAACGTCGTAGGAGCGACGAGGAGGCAAAAACACGAAGAATGTGCATTTTCAGCATGCCACTCGACCGAGTGAAGGAGTCACTCGGCCGAGCATAGACAGCCCGCTCGGCCGGCCAGAACGGGCACGCAACAGAGCGAATATCAGCGTGCACTCGGCCGAGCATCGCCAGACCACTCGTCTGAGCACTGAGCCACCCCTCGCCCGAGTGGAGCCAAGACGACGGCAACCAAAAATGACCAAATCTCTGGAATCCGTCAGTCAGCCCCCAAGACCGACTCGGCCGAGTGACGAACGACCGTCCGCCCGAGTGAAGAACGCCCATCGGCCGAGTGAAGAAAAGTCACTCGGCCGAGCGACTCCCGTGGAGACAACCCCCAAGACCCCCAACTCTCTGGAATCTGTCAGGGTCTATCACTCGGCCGAGCGACATTTGTCACTCGGCCGAGTGAGCCGCGCTGCCTGTAGTGTAAACTGCGATTTTGAGGCTGCGCAGGGGCATTTTCGTCAGGATTTTTTGGGCGATTTTGGGGGGTATTTAACCCCAGTTTTAAACCTAGTTTAGGGGGCTTGTCAGAACTTTTTGGCAGCCTTTTAGATTAACTTTTTAGGAATTAGATTTAGCTTTTAGGGAGGAGAGAAAAGTGTTGATTTGTTGGATGCTATCTTGTTCTTCATTGGTTTGTCTCTATCTCTCTCTCTCTCTCTCTCAAAAACTCCATTTTTATTGATTTATTGAATATAGCTATGAATTCCATTCATTTTACTTGTGAATTTCTATTGGATTAGATTATGAATTGTGAGTAATTTCATCGTCTTAGGGCGTAGGGATGAACCCTACAAGCCCAATTTCAAATTTGTGATGAATTGGTGAAATAATTGCTAGAATTGATTAGGGTTAGTTTGGGACTGATTTAATACGAATAGCGATGGATTCATACCGATTGGGATTTGCAAGAGATTGGATCCCAACTCGATAGGAAGCCCTAGAAATTTGAATTGGGTTGCAATTGAATTTCTCCGGAATCGGTTTGCAAGAGATTGGACCGAAACTAGGGTTTTCGATTGTAATTCTATACCAATACCCGTTTGCAAGAGATTGGACAGGTAGGAACTATCCCAACCTAGGTCGTAGCTCGAGTTTGCACGAGAGTGGGCTCGAGATACAATTGAACGATGATGATGTTCTTCACGCTAGCCTGCCTAGGTTAGGGTTTGCAAGAGATTGGGCCCTACCCTAGGTTTGCTATAGAACGGCAATAGCACGAGAGCGTGAGCTTGGTTCTACATTTAGTTGCAACTAGTTCACCCGAATTTCAAGTCTAGCAATTGTTAAACCTACGAATCACAATGATGAGATACGGCAAGTAGCGGGGATTCCCTATCCCTAGGCATCTTTATTAATTTGTTATTCCTTTTATACAATTGAACGACTGTGACCGCATTACTGCGAACATTTCTCGACTATTCTTATAGCCAGGTGATTGAAGAAGACACTGTTATTAGGCCTCCCTGTGTTCGATACCCGCTCGCCGCTACACCGTGCGCTTGCGGTAAGACTACAGTGTCGCCGTCCCGGGACGTGTGTCCGGGGCGCGACCAGTGGGTGTGGAGGAAGTGTGGACGATGGGTGGTGTGGAGGTGATGATGGTGAGTGGGAGTGAAATGGCGACCAATGTGGTGGTGGGTGGTGGAGGTACGTGGGTAGGTGAGGATGAAGGGGGGGATGTGGGTAGGTGAGGATGGAGGGGGAAGTGATCGTGATCGCACCTGCAATTTCTTACGGCGCACATATGAAGTGCCGGAAGTGGAGGGTGGTGGATTTGTGGGGACGACAGTGGAGGGCATAGAAACGGTGGGAGTAGATGAGGTGGTGGGAATGGAAGTGATGGTGGGAGGGGATGGTCTCCAAGAGGGTGAGGGTGGAGGTGAAGAATGTGATGGGGGAGGTGAAAATCGTCGAGGGGGTGAAGGTGGCGGTGAGGGGTATGGTGTGGGTTGAGGTGGTCCGTAGACGTGAGTGAGAAAGCGGAGGATGGCGGCCACGTTCCTCTCAAGTGTGAGGAAGCGTGGGTGAGAGAAAATTGAAGGGGGTGGGTCCAAGGGGGTGGAGGATGCAACGACGGCACGAAGCGAAGCCAGCTCAGTCTCGAGAGCGAGACGAGCGGAAGTGGCACGACGAAAGGAGGAGGAGGAGGAGGTAGTGCGGACCGGAGAGGTGGCGACAATGGTGATCGGGACAGAAGCTGGAATGACATGACTAGGACCAGCCCCGGAGTCTCCTCGTGATGCAGGAATGTCCTGCTCGCCTAAGTGGGCGACATGGGAAGGTGGTTTAGGTACGCCCGGGACGAGTGGAAGGCGTAACCCCCCAAGAAACTCAGGATCAGGTGGGAAAGTCCAGTCTACCACAAAATGGATGGTCATGCGAGCGGGGTTGGGTAGAATGGTATAGAGAGCTGGGGGGTTCCCGTAATGGAAGGTGAAGCGGCCATCGGGGCGGGGCTTAATCATGTGAATATGCCGCAGGACGTCGAGATCTAGACGTGAGGGTCCTGCGGCAGCGAGAAGATCTCGGGGGATGACAATATTATACCTGGGAGCAGAAGCTATGATAGTTATAAGGCCCTCGCAACAAAGCTTGCCCTTGCCGGCGTGGCTAATCTCAAGAAGCTTTTGAATAAGCCAATCGCCGGCATGGACGGGAATGGTAGGGGCCCTAAAAGAAATCCCGTCATCCCCACGGATAAAGGGAAAGGTCATGGCCCATAGAATGAAGATATCAGGGATGGTCACGGTACCTGACTCATCCCTGGGGAAAAACATGCAAGAAATGATACGGTGGGCCAGACGGAAGACGGGGTGAATGATGGAGGAGGCCTTGGCCTTACCTCGGGGATAGTGAGGGTGTAGGGTGAGGCAGAACCAAAACTGATCGACGTCAAATTCGGGGGGATACCCGTAGGAACGGATAGCATCGTCCCCAAGGATGGGGAAACCAAAGATTTCATTGATGGTATCCAGGTGGGTGCGGATAGTTCTGTTACGGACCTGAAATATGACGATCGACCCCGACTCACAGACACGTGTGGATAAAAATTCGAGGGTGAGGGAGGGGTAGGACACCACCGAGGCATTTAGGAAAGCCAACCAACCTAAATTCGCGAAGAGAGTCTCGACCTCGGTGAAGACACCGAGATCGATAAGCGTTTGGGTATGGGCAAATTTGGTCGATATATGCCCCCGAGCATCAAGTCTATGGTAAAAGTCTTTGTGCTCCTGGTTCCTAAAGTGGTAGCCACGCGGGCCCATCAGTGGGTCCTCAACTAGGACAATAGGTTGTGGTTGGGGTTGGGGTTGTGCAGGTTGTGCAGGAGGAGGGCGTGGGTGTGGTGGACTGTAGTTTTGCGTCTCATGCGAGACGACCCCTCCTCTCGCATGATATCCTTACCCTTATCTTTATCTTTGGCCATGTGAGTGAGTGAGTGAGTGTGTGAGTGTGTGAGTGTGAGTGTGTGAGTGTATGCAAGATGCAATGAATGCACACAAACACATGCAATTGAGCAAAATGAAATTCTAGGGCAATATATAAAATTGAGCTAAGGAGCGAAGTTACCCAAGCGAGATGAAGATCCTTGCTCGTAGATGCCCCAATGCTATGCAATGGGGAGAAGTGTGAAGCCGCGACAACTCTTTTCAGCAAATTTTGAAAATTAGGGGGGGGGGGGGGTTGGGCGAAAACTAGGGTTTTGATGCGGGTGAAATCGAAGAGAAAGAGAGAGAGAGATCGATGGAAAGATGGAAATGGAGAGTGGAGGGATCGATCTAGGGGGTTTTGGGATCGGTTGGGGGGAGATCAAGGCCGGTTGAAGCTTGGAGAAGGGGAAACGACGACGTAAATTCGAAGTCGGGTGAAGGGGAAACGAACGGGTGGAGTTGGGTTATTTATAGGGTTTAAGTCGAACCGATCGGGTGAAAACTCACCCGATAGGTTGACAATTAGGTCGAAAATATTGATGAAAATTGGCTACAGGTGACCCGATCGGTTGAGAACTCAACCAATCGGGTGGCCGCTTCACAATTTTTCCTGAGAGTTTAGTATAGCTCACCCGGTCATTCACACGACCACGCTTCGTATCAACCGATCGGTTGCTCAAATCCCAAAATTTCCTGAGACTTTAGCCCAGCTCACACGGTTAGCCACCCGGTCTCAGCTTGCTTCACCCGACCGGTTCGTTGGAGGTCAGATACGGCCATTGTCTGATACGTCTCATCCGATCGGTTGATTGGTCACCCGATCGGGTGAGGGCTTATTTCCTGCAAAAATTCACGAATGGCCTAAGTTTTTTGACCGATGATCCCACGGCTGGATATAATTATTAAAATAGAAAAAATAAATATAATAAAAATCCTAAAAACTAAGATAAAAGTTCAGAGCATGGGTTGCCTCCCATGAAGCGCTTTTGTTTAACGTCTTTTGCTCGACGCCCGTAGATGATATTCAAGGTGGACGGGGGTGATGCCCTAAAGTCGGCATCGCTTCAGATTCAGAGTTGGCCCCTTCGATGTCGTCGGTGGTGACAAGAAAACTTGCTCGACGACTCTCCCTCTGTTGATGGAATCCGGAGGCTTCTCTCTTATATTGGCGTCTACTGCCACTCGTTTCAGGATCCCGATCTCATCCCCGGTGAGCCCCATGGGATCTTTCCCTTTCCTCCTCGTCGGAGGAGCTTTTTGAAATCCTGGAGGGACCGTATGTGCCGCATCCGCTTTCCCAGAGACATCATCTTTCTTCAGGCCGACTGGTTCTTCTAAGTCCCCCAAGCTATCGGGGGGGGGGGGGGGGGGGATTTCTTGAAAGAATCTCCTAGGAGCTCGCTTCCACAGCTCTCTTTTCTTCTAACTCCAGTATATTGCGTCTTGGATCATCCGGGAGATTGGGGTGCTTCATTGACAACCCTAAGTCAAACTCGACTTTTTTGTTGCCGACGTTAAGGGAAAGCTTCCCATTCTTCACATCAATTAATACACCGGCAGTGGCCATGAAAGGCCGTCCAAGGATGATGGGGGTGTGCTCATCTTCAGGCATGTCCATGACGACGAAGTCCACTGGCACATGCACCCCACTTACGTTGACAGGGAGGTCATCTACAACCCCCATCGGATATTTGACCGAACGGTCTGCAGCTGTAAGGTCATACCGGTGGGCTCCAAGTCGCCCATCCCTATCCTCTTATACAGCGACAGGGGCATCAAACAGACGCTCGCTCCAAGATCGACGAGTGCGCGATGGATCTTTACCTCCCCGATCGCACAAGGGATAGAGAAGCTCCCCAGGTCTTTAAGCTTAGGCGGATCTGCTCTCTGAATGAGAGCGCTACATTCCGCCGTTAATACGACCTTCTCCTTTCTGGATCCTCTTGTCACTAAATCCTTTAGAAATTTGGCGTAGGAGGAAATCGTCTCGATAGCTTCAACGAAGGGCATTTGCAAGCTTAGATCCTTGACCATGGTAAAGAATTTGCCATACTTTTTGTCTATCTTGGCTTGAGCTAGCCGTTGTGGAAAAGGCACAACGGGCTTGAACACTTTGAGGATCACTTCTTCGTTTTTCTTCTTATCCTCTTCAGGAACTCCCTCCGGAGTCGTTGGCTTTGGCGACGAAGCACATTCGTCTTTGGCTTTTTTAATTGGTCGCTCTACGACCAACGGTGCTTTCGGGTCCTTTGGGGGCACTCTTGTGGGGATTTGTGTTCCGCTCCTCAACACGATAGCAGATACATTCGCATGCTCGTTCGTGAGTGCCAAAGTCTGGTTTGCTCCCCTCGGGTTCACTTCCGGTTGTGGCGGCAATAGATTTTGCGACCTTTGAAGGTTCGCCACTTGCAACCCCAGCTGGGTTACTTGGTCCGTGAGAGCCCTCTGCCCCATTTCTAGCTTCGAATTTATCTTCTCCTGGTTGTTAATGTATTGAGTCAAGAGAGACTCAACCGGAGAGATGGCCCTCTACTGGCCATATTGCTGCTGCTGCTGAATGGGCTGCTGGTTCCCTGGGAGGTACTGCTGATACTGTTGTGGATGCTGCTGCTGCTGAAATTGCTGCTGCAGCTGAAACTACTGTTGCTGAGGCCTAGCCGGCTGATATATCTGTTGTTTCTGCTGCTGAGGAGGCGGCGGCTGATACGGCGCCCGGTAGCTAAGGTTGGGGTGATTCCGGTTGTTTGGAGAGTAAGCCAGGTTGGAGCTAGTCCGTGGTGGATACGGTGCATTCCCCGTAGGATTATAGAATAGTGCGCTCGCTTGGTCCAATGGTGGTGAGATGTCACCACCCTCGAAGTCTCCTATGACTTCGGATTCCACCGCCGCAATATGTTGTGTACCTGCACCATTGGCTCCTACCATCAGTGCTGAGATCAGGGTTGACAGAAAGTCAAACTTGCTACATAATTTTTCGACGTCCTCGACCCTGTGGATACCCCCAGATCTAGGTGTGGCTCTTTCGTCACACCACCACTCATTGTTCGATGCCATATTTTCTAATATGTTCCGGGCATCTTCTTCACTTCTGGACATGTAGGACCCCCCCAGCCGCGGCGTCCATCAAAGATTTTAAATCATCCCTCAATCCGTTGTAGAACAGATTAATTATCTTCCACTTGGGAAGCTCGTGATGAGGGCATCTTTACTGCATCTCTTTAAATCTTGTCCAAGCTTCATGCAGGGACTCGTGGCTGGCTTGGGAGAAGGAGGAGATCTCACTCCTCAGCTTCATGGTCTTCCCCGGAGGAAAGAACTTCGTCAGAAAAGCGTTTGAAAGCTTCTCCCAAGTGTTGAACATATTCGGGTCCTTCCTCCTAAGCCACAGCTTGGCCTTATCCCGCAGAGAGAAGGGGAATAACTTCAGATGGATTGCTTCAGTCGTGACACCATTTATTCGGAAGGTGTCACACTTCTCGAGGAAGGAGTCCAGATGTTCGATGGGGCTCTCCATGGGTGCCCCAGAGAATTGATCCTGCTTGATCCACGTCACTAAGGACGGCTTGAGCTCGAAGCTTTGCATCATAATAGCAGGAGGACGGATGGCGGAGGTGGACTCGATGGATGGCATCTAGTATTCCAGCAGGGACTAGTGAGGTGGGGTGTTCTCCCCCATGGTTTTATGCTCTTCTCTTCTTCTCTTCTCTGCGGCAAGACGCCTCAGGGTGGAGTTTATCTCCGGATCAACAGGAATTAAGTCGTCTACACTCCTTGAACTCCTGCGCATGAAAAGCAACAAACACCCGTGAAGCAAAAGTGGGATAGAAACAGATAAAAATAGAAAATAAGAATAAGAAAAATAAGAATGAAAAAGAAGAATGCGAAAATTATCGCGAGATAGGGATGTCAGCTAGACTCAAGGTTCATGAGATCCTAAAATAACAAGCACGTTGCCTCCCCGGCAACAGCGCCATAAAGCTTGACGTGAGGGTCCTGCGACAGCGGCATGCAGATGTTTGCAATTGGATATTGGGGGCGTGAGATTTAAATATTTATAACCGCAAGTGCACAGTGTTGTAGTGTGGCTTGGGGGTCGAACTCAGGGAGGTGTGGTTGTGCTTGTGTCAGAAAGGATCGGATTCACCCCATGGGTGAGCTAGCCCGAATCGGTAGATGGGTTGAATGTAAGGGATAAACGATATAAAGGGAAACCCGGGACTTCGGTTTCCACCCTATCGTGCGATACTCGCTAATACGACCGGCGGATGGGATAACGATCAGAGTTAAGGTCTAATGGTGAGACGTTGCCTCTAAGAGTGATAACAGCGTCCCATGGGCCCGATATTCCGGTCGGTGCCCAGGATGATACGCCGGACTACCTGGTTTCGGTCAGTGGGCATTCCTATGTCTATTAACACTGACCAACTTCGGGAGTACTAAGCTCGCAATGATAACTCCCAACATCTCATCCTGCCACTCCCGCGCGCTAGGATTCGATGTCTACGCTAAGGGCGCGAGCTATGGCTAGGGAGTCAACCGCCAAGTTTATTCCCCCTTGGCCCAACGGTCAAAGGGGGTCTTTTCCTGCCGATGACAATAAAACACCCCGCGTAACCGATAGATTCCTAATCCCTATCGATTTCCTAATCCTATGGATGCATTAGGGAGAACCCATGAAGGGGTTTCCACCAAGATCCCAGATTGGGAAACTACTCACACATATTAAGCAAAAAGCAATTTAAATGAAAATCGACTGTTAAAAACATAATCAGACGATTGGAATGAAGTAATAGCAATGAAATTAAGATAATATCAAAGTTTGGTTAAGATCAGAACACTTACAAATAACAAAGAAATTACAGCCGTCACAAGAGAGAAAAACAGTAAAAAAATAACAGCTCCCGTTTCTGGAAACCTACGGTTTATATTTAAAGAAAACGACATCACCCGATCGGGTGAAGAATCACCCGATCGGGTGACCTGCTTCGTTAATCGACAGCGGTCTTCAGAACTTCACCCGGTCAGACGACACGATCGGTTAATGGAAGCTGCTCGTCGTTTGGATCTTGGCGTCGTTGGGTGAACCGATCGGTTGATAAATCAACCGACCGGTTGGAATCGTCGCCTAAAAGACAGTAACTTCGGAAGTTTTGGCACGGTCTGCTGGTGGTCGGGTGAGCTTTCCGGGTCATCTCTTCGAGGAAACGGCTACAGGTGAACCGATCGGGTGAAGACCACACGATCGGTTGAGTTTCAGCTCCAATTTTCCAGAGAGAACAGTCGGGCTGAACCGGTCTCCGACCCGGTCGGTTGACACTCTTGTCGCTTCAACAGCTGTCTGGGTGGTGCACACATGGATCACCCGATCGGTTGGCGTATCCAACCGATCGGGTGGGGGGTTGAAAGATGGAGATCTTTGTCGTTTGACCCCCTGGATAACGCGTGACTCCTTCCGTTGCTCCGGGGACTTATGATATTTTCGCTAAGTGTCCCTTATACTGTCAAACTCCTGCAAACATACAAAAACACAGAAAAGTGAAAGAAAACAAGAAAACACGAGAAAATGAGTACGAGACGGTGGGAAATAACAGAAAAACATAAAGAAGACGTGCGTGGATATATAAAATATACACACACGTCAAAATCCTCGGCAACGGCGCCATAAAGCTTGACGTCCCCCGCGTTTGAGGCTTGCAGATGTTTGCAATTGGTTATTGGGGGCGTGAGATTTAAATATTTATAACCGCAAGCGCACGGTGTTGTAGTGTGGCTTGTGGGTCGAACTCAGGGAGGCGTGGTTGTGCTTGTGTCAGAAAGGACCGGATTCACCCCATGGGTGAGCTAGCTCGAATCGGTAGATGGGTTGTCACAGAAATAGAATGCAAGGGATAAACGATATAAAGGGAAACCTGAGACTTCGGTTTCCACCCTATCGTGCGATTCTCGCTAATACAACCGGCGGATGGGATAACGATCGGAGTTAGAGTCTAATGGTGAGACGTGGCCTCTAAGAGTGATACCAGTGTCCCATGGGTCCGATATTCCGGTCGGTGCCCAGGATGATACGCCGGACTACCCGGGTTCGGTCAGTGGGCATTCCCATGTCCATTAACACTGACCGACTCTGGGAGCACTAAGCTCGCAACGATAACTCCCAACATCTCATCCTGCCGCTCCCGCGTGCTAGGATTCGATGTCTACGCTAAGGGCGTGAGCTATGGCTAGGGAGTCAACCGCCAAGTTTATTTCCCCTTGGCCCAACGGTCAAAGGCGGTCTTTTTCCCACCGATGACAATAAAACACCCCGCGTAACCGATAGATTCTTAATCCATATCGATTTCCTAATCCTATGGACGCATTAGGAAGAACCCATGAAGGGGTTTCCACCAAGATCCCAGATTGTGGAAATACTCACACATATTAAGCAAAAAACCATCTAAATGAAAATCGACCGTTAAAAACATAATCAGACGATTGGAATGAAGTAATAGCAATGAAATTAAGATAATATCAAAGTTTGGTTAAGATCAGAACACTTACAAATAACAAAGAAATTACAGCCGTCACAAGAGAGAAAAACAGTAAAAAAATAACAGCTCCCGTTTCTGGAAACCTAGGGTTTATATTTATAGAAAATGACATCACCCGATCGGGTGAAGAATCACCTGATCGGGTGACCTGCTTCGTTAATCGACAGCGGTCTTCAGAACTTCACCCGGTTAGACGACACGATCGGTTAATGGAAGCAGCTCGTCGTTTGGATCTTGGCGTCGTCGGGTGAATCGATCGGTTGATAAATCAACCGACCGGTTGGAATCGTCGCCTAAAAGACAGTAACTTTGAAAGTTTTGGCACGGTCTGCTGGCGGTCGGGTGAGCTCGTTGGGTCATCTCTTCGAGGAAACGGCTACAGGTGAACCAATCGGGTGAAGACCACCCGATCGGTTGAGTTTCAGCTCCAATTTTCCAGAGAGAACAGTCGGGCTGAACCGGTCTCCGACCCGGTCGGTTGACACTCTTGTCGCTTCAACAACTGTCTGGGTGGTGCACACATGGATCACCCGATCGGTTGGCGTATCCAACCGATCGGGTGGGGGGCTGAAAGATGGAGATCTTTGTCGTTTGACCCCCTGGATAATGCGTGACTCCTCCCGTTGCTCCGGGGACTTATGATATTTTCGCTAAGTGTCCCCTATGATGTCAAACTCCTGCAAACATACAAAAACACAGAAAAGTGAAAGAAAACAAAGAAAACACGAGAAAATGAGTATGAGACGACGGGAAATAACGGAAAAATATAAAGAAGACATGCGTGGATATATAAAATATACACACACGTTAAAATCCCCCTAGCTGAACCCTTCCTCGTCCTTGAGGAAGACGAGTGAGAGTAGAAGCTCGGAGGGAGAAAATAGAGAGAATGAGAGAAAAAGAAAACTCTAAATCCTAAATCGCCCGTCAGGGCCAACAAAATCAAAAACGACACACCCAGCAAGCAAACAACAAATCACCACACTAAACCAAAGAAAACGAGTCCAGACAAGTGTCGTGGGCCCACACCGTGAAGCGCGAGTGAGTGTGGTCGTGTGCTAGCAGTCGGTGTCACTATCTACATCGTGCAATAAGCTCCATATACACAAATCCAAGAAATGACCCAAATATCGATTCGATTCGAAATAAGCGGTGAATATATAGCTCAAGCATGCATGAGAAGAGTATGAGAATAGAAACGCATCATGTGTCAGGGACTTCACAACTAGGGACTCGGGCATCACCACACTATCGCCTAGATAATAGCTAGAAATTCCCTATTCTAAGTGTTTTCGAAAGCGATGGGGGTTGAGATGATGTGGAGTAGAACACTCGGTGCAAATTCTCGCCTTCCCTTTATTCTCGATAGGTAGGGAAATATTCACACACATTTTTTTTGGGTTTTGGATATATGTATTTTTTTGGATTTTTGGCTATACATATGTATTTTTTTTCTTTCTTTTCTCTTTTCTTTTCTTTTTGGGTTTTTCTTTTCTCTTTTTTTTTTGAATTTTTGGATTTTGGGATATATACATGTGTACTCTCCCAAGTGGTACACGACGAGGGGATTTGCACCAAATAAAATAAAAAAGAAATCGGATTCTAAACACTTGGGCAATGGAGATATTTCGCTAGTCAGAGCATAGGCTAAAATGGGTTATCCTAGTCCTAACTGTGGAATCCCGACACATGCGAAATGAAGCATACGATATATATATATTCATGCATACAGAAGCAGATAAGAGAGGCAAATACCGCATATTCAAATCGAAGCATGATAATCTAGGGGTCATTCCTGGACATGTATATAAATCAAAATCACAAAGTAAAAGCACACCAAACGCTAGTCACGGCACACGACTCCCAAAAAAGCTAAGTGGACCCACGATGCTTGAAATGCAAGAGGACTCAGGTGGGAGGCGTAACCCCCCAAGAAACTCAGGATCAGGTGGGAAAGTCCAGTCTGCCACAAAATGGATGGTCATGCGAGCAGGGTTGGGCAGAATGGTATATGGAGCTGGGGGGTGCCCGTAATGGAAGGTGAAGCGGCCATCAGGGCGGGGCTTAATCATGTGAATATACCGTAGGACGTCGAGATCTAGACGTGAGGGTCCTGCGACAGCGGGAAGATCTCGGGGGATGACAATATTATACCTGGGAGCAGAAGCTATGATAGTTATAAGGCCCCCGCAACAAAGCTTGCCCTTGCCGGCGCGGCTAATCTGAAGAAGCTTTTGAATAAGCCAATCGTCGGCATGGACGGGAATGGTAGGGGCCCTAAAAGAAATCCCGTCATCCCCGCAGACAAAGGGAAAGGTCATGGCTCACAGAATGAAGAGATCAGGGATGGTCACGGTACCTGACTCATCCCTGGGGAAAAACGTGCAAGAAATGATACGGTAGGCCAGACGGAAGACGGGGTGAATGATGGAGGAGGCCTTGGCCTTACCTCAGGGATAGTGAGGGTGTAGGGTGAGGCGGAACCAAAACTGATCGACATCAAATTCGGGGGGATACCTGTAGGAACGGATAGCGTCGTCCCCAAGCATGGGGAAACCAAAGATGTCATTGATGGTATCTAGGTGGGTGCAGATAGTTCTGTTACGGACCCGAAATATGACGATCGACCCCGACTCACAGACAAGTGTGGATAAAAATTCGAGGGTGAGGGAGGGGTAGGACACCGCCGAGGCGTTTAGGAAAGCCAACCAACCTAAATTCACGAAGAGAGTCTTGACCTCGGTGAAGACATCGAGATCGATAAGCGTTTGGGTATGGTCAAATTTAGTCGATAGATGCCCCCGAGCATCAAGTCTATGGTAAAAGTCTTTGTGCTCCTGGTTCCTAAAGTGGTAGCCACGCAGGCCCATCAGTGGGTCCTCAACTGGGACAATAGGTTGGGGTTGGGGTTGGGGTTGGGGTTGTGCAGGTTGTGCATGAGGAGGGCGTGGGTGTGGTGGACATGTAGTTTTGCGTCTCTTGCGAGACGACCCCTCCTCTCGCATGATACCCTTACCCTTATCTTTATATTTGGCCATGTGAGTGTGAGTGTGTGAGTGTATGCAAGATGCAATGAATGCACACAAACACATGCAATTGAGCAAAATGAAATTCTAGGGCAATATATAAAATTGAGCTAAGGAGCGAAGTTACCCAAGCGAGATGAAGATCCTTGCTCGTAGATGTCCCAATGCTACGCAATGGGGAGAAGTGTGAAGCCGCGGCAACTCTTTTCAGCAAATTTCAAAAATGGGGGGGGGGGGGGGGGTTTGGGCAAAAACTAGGGTTTTGATGCGGGTGAAATCGAAGAGAAAGAGAGAGAGATCGATGGAAAGATGGAAATGGAGAGTGGAGGGATCGATCTAGGGGGTTCTGCGGTCGGTTGGGGGGAGATCAAGGCCGGTTGAAGCTTGGAGAAGGCGAAACGACGATGGAAATTCGAAGTCGGGTGAAGGGGAAATGAACGGGTGGAGTTGGGTTATTTATATGGTTTAAGTCGAACCGATCGGGTGAAAACTCACCTGATCGGTTGACAATTAGGTCGAAAATATTGCTGAAAATTGGCTACGGGCGACCCGATCGGTTGAGAACTCAACCGATCGGGTGGCCGCTTCACAATTTTTCCCGAGAGTTTAGTACAGCTCACCCGGTCATTCACACGACCACGCTTCGTATCAACCGATCGGTTGATCAAATCCCAAAATTTCCCGAGACTTTAGCCCAGCTCACACGGTTAGCCACAAGGTCTCAGCTTACTTCACCCGACCGGTTCGTTGGAGCTCAGATACGGCCATTGTCTGATACGTCTCACCCGATCGGTTGATTGGTCATCCGATCGGGTGAGGGCTTGTTTCCTGCAAAAATTCACGAATAGCCTAAGTTTTTCGACCGATGATCCCGCGGCTGGATATAATTATTAAAATAGAAAAAAAATAAAGATAATAAAAATCCTAAAAACGAAGATAAAAGTTCAGAGCATGGGTTGCCTCCCATGAAGCGCTTTTGTTTAACGTCATTTGCTCGACGCCCGTAGATGATATTCAAGGTGGACGGAGGTGATGCCTTAAAGTCGGCATCGCTTCAGATTCAGAGTTGGCGCCCTTCGGTGTCGTCGGTGGTGACAAGAAAACTTGCTCGACGACTCCCCCTCCGTTGATGGAATCAGGATGCTTCTCCCTTATATTGGCGTCTACCGCCACTCGTTTCAGGATCCCGATCTCATCACCGATGAGCCCCATGGGCTATTTCCCTTTCCTCCTCGTCGGAGGAGCTTTTTGAAATCCTGGAGGGACCGTATGTGCCGCATCCGCTTTCCCAGAGACATCATCTTTCGTCAGGCCGATTGGTTCTTCTAAGTCCCCCAAGCTATCGGGGGGATTTCTTGAAAGAATCTCCCAGGAGCTCGCTTCCACAGCTCTCTCTTCTTCTAACTCCAGCATATTGCATCTTGGATCATCCGGGGGATTGGGGTGCTTCATTGACAATCCTAAGTCAAACTCGACTTTTTCGTTGCCGACGTTAAGGGAAAGCTTCCCATTCTTCACATCAATTAATACGCCGGCAGTGGCCATGAAAGGCCGTCCAAGGATGATGGGGGTGTGCTGATCGCGCCCGGGCGTACACCCTAAAGAGCGACCGTGTAGTTTTACCGCAAGCGCACGGTGTAGCGGCGAGCGGGTATTGAACACAGGGAGGACGTATGACAGTGCCTTCTCCGAACAACCTGGCTATAGTGACAGAAAAGTAGGAATTTGCCTTTCGGCGATGTTGTCACAATCGTCAAATAATGTAAAGAGATATAAAATCAAATAAAGACGCCTAAGGAATATGGAATCCCCGCTACTCACCGTATCTCGTCATTGTGATTAATCGGTTTCACAATTGCTAGGGTAGAATGTCGGGTGAACTAGTTGCAACTGAATGTAAAACCTAGCTCACGCTCTCGCGCTGTTGCCGGTCTATAGCAAACCTAGGCTCGGGTCCAATCTCTTGCAAACCCTAGCCTAGGCAAGCTAGCATTAGGATCAACGTCATCGTTCAATCGCATCCCGAGCCCACTCTCGTGCAAACTCGGGCTACGACCTAGGTTGGGATAGTTCCTACCCGTCCAATCTCTTGCAAACGGGTATTGGTATAGAATTGCAACCGAGAATCCTAGTATCGGTCCAATCTCTTGCAAACCGATACTTCGGGAACTCAATTCCAACCCAATTCGGATTTCTAGGGTTTCCTATCGAATTGGGATCCAATCTCTTGTAAATCCCAATCGGTATGAACACCTAGCTATCCGTGTTATATCGATCCCAAACTAACCCTAATAGCAATTCTAGCAATAGTTCTTTCAAATCATCACAAATCGGAAATTGGGCTCGTAGGGTTCATCCCCACGCCCTAAGTCGTTAAGACTACTCACAAATCATATCACAAATGGAAGAATAATCAATTGAAATAGTAATAGAATTCATGGCAATATTCAAAATAGCAATAAAAATAAGATTTTTAATGAAGAGGGAGACAAACCAATGTAGCTTTCCAAGAATCCAACAAAATAACACTTTTCTCTCCTCTCTAATCACAAGAATAAAACTCTAAAAAGTCTAATCTAAAAAATGCTTCCAAAAGCAATAGAAAAGCTCCCAAAAACTAGGTTAGAATCTGGGGTTAAATACCCCCCAAAACTGCCCAAAAATTCGTGACCAAACTGCCCCTGCGTAGCTCCAAAATCGTGATTTCCGCTACAGGCAGCGCTGCTCACTCGGCCGAGTGACAGAAGTCGCTCGGCCGAGTGAGAGACCCTGAGAATTTCTAATAAGTCTGGGGTCTTGGGGGTCTTCACTTCGGGGGTCACTCGGCAGAGGGAGTTGTCGTCACTCGGCCGATGGGCTTATCTTCACTCGGGCGGTCGGCAATTGCCACTCGGCCGAGTGGGTCTTCTGATGCTCAGGCTGACGAAAAACAGTAAGTCGGGAGTTTTTGATGGGTGTCGTCTGAGTGCCACTCGGGCAGACGGGATACGTCACTCGGCCGATGTGGCTTCTGATGCTCGGCCGAGTGCACGCTTGGAGCGTATCCGATCTGGCCGGTCGAGCGGGGTCTCGTTGGTCGGCCGAGTGACTCCTTCACTCGGCCGAGTGAGATGCTGAAAATGCCCATTCTGAGTGTTTTTGCCTCCTCGTCGCTCCTACGACGTTCTTTCTTCTTCCACTCCTCTCCAATAGCAAAATACCCCTCGGGGAAGTCGTCGGTGACACTCCGGAGTAGGTGTATCTCAGAATCACTCCAGATCGCTCCAAATCTCCTGAAATACGACAAAAACAACAAATCGTGAAAAGTATCGCAATATCGTCGATAAATCGTAAAAAAACATGATTTGAGCGATCTAAATGGCATGCAAACATGCGGAAAAAAGGTGTAAAATACGGAGTGATCATGTGCTCATCTTCAGGCATGTCCATGACGACGAAGTCCACTGGCACATGCACCCTACTTACGTTGACAGGGAGGTCATCTACAACCCCCACCGGATATTTGACCGAATGGTCTGCAAACTGTAAGGTCATACCGGCGGGCTCCAAGTCCCCATCCCTATCCTCTTATACAGCGACAGGGGCATCAAACTGACGCTCGCTCCAAGATCGACGAGCGCACGATGGATCTTTACCTCCCCGATCGCACAAGGGATAGAGATGCTCCCCGGGTCTTTAAGCTTAGGCGGATCTGCTCTCTGAATGAGAGCGCTACATTCTACCGTTAATACGACCTTCTCCTTTCTGGATCCTTGATCGGCCCAAAATGCAACCCTAGAGCACGACCGAAAACTTGGTCGGCCCCGGATATACACCCGGAGAATGATTGTAGTTTTACCGCAAGCGCACGGTGTAGCGGCGAGCGGGTATCGAACACAGGGAGGACGTATGACAGTGCCTTCTCCGAACAACCTGGCTATAGGAACAGAAAAGAGGGAATTTGCCTTGCGGCGATCCTGTCACAATCGTCAGAGAAAGTATGGAGATATAAAATCAAATAAAGACGCCTAGGGAATAGGGAATCCCCGCTACTCACCGTATCTCGTCAATGTGATTCATTGGTATCATAATTGCAAGGGTAGAATTTCAAATGAACCAGTTGCAACTGAATGTAAAACCTAGCTCACGCTCTCGCGCTGTTGCCGGTCTATAGCTAACCTAGGTTTGGGTCCAATCTCTTGCAAACCCTAACCTAGGCAAGCTAGCATTAGGATCAACATCATCGTCCAATCGCGTCCCGAGCCCACTCTCGTGCAAACCCGGGCCGCGACCTAGGTTGGGATAGTTCCTACCCGTCCAATCTCTTGCAAACGGGTATCGGTATAGAATTACAACCGAGGATCCTAGTATCTGCCCAATCTCTTGCAAACCGATACTTCGGAAACACAATTTCAACCCAATTCGGATTTCTAGGGTTTCCTATCGAATTGGGATCCAATCTCTTACAAATCCCAATCGATATGAACACCTAGCTATCCGTAGTAAATCGATCCCAAACTAACCATAATAGTAATTCTAGCAATAGTTCTACCAAATCATCACAAATCGGAAATTGGGCTCGTAGGGTTCATCCCCACGCCCCAAGACGTTAGGACTACTCACAATTCATATCACAATTGCAAAAATAATCAATTGAAATAACAATAGAATTCATGGCAATATTCAAAATAAGCAATAAAAATGAGATTTTTAATGAAGAGGGAGACAAACCAATAGAGTTCTCCAAGAATCCAACAAAAATAAACTTTTCTCTCCTCTCCAATAGCAAGAATCAAAACCTAAAAAGTTTAATCTAAAAAACTGCAAAAAGCAAGGGGAAAAGCTCTCTAACCTAGGTTAAAAACTGGGGTTAAATACCCCCAAAACTGCCCAAAAATCCGTGACCAAAATGCCCCTGCGCAGCCTGAAAATCGCAATTTACGCTACAGGCAGCGCGGCTCACTCGGCCGAGTGACAAAAGTCGCTCGGCCGAGTGAGAAACCCTGAGAATTTCCAGTAAGTCTGGGGTCTTGGGGGTCTTCACTTCGGGTGTCGCTCGGCCGAGTGAGTTGTCGTCACTCGATCGATGGCTTCTATTCACTCGGGCGGTCGGCAATTTCCACTCGGCCGAGTGGGTCTTCTGATGCTCAGGCAGACGAAAAACAGTAAGTTGGCTCTTTTTGATGGGCGTTGTCTGAGTGCCACTCGGGCGGATGGGGTTTCGTCACTCGGCTGATGTGGCTTCTGATGCTCGGTCGAGTGCACACATGAAGCGTGTCCGATCTGGTCGGCCGAGCGATGTCTCGCTGGTCGGCCGAGTGACTCCTTCACTCGGCCGAGTGAGACACTGAAAATACCCAAACAGCTTGTTTTTGCCTCCTCGTCGCTCCTACGACGTTCTTTCTTCTTCCGCTCCTCTCCAATAACAAAATACCCTCCGGGGAAGTCGTCGGTGACACTCCGGAGAGGGTGTATCTCGGAATCACTCCAAATCGCTCCAAATCTCCTGAAATACGACAAAAACAACAAATCGTGAAAAGTATCGCAATATCGTCGATATATCGTGAAAAACATGATTTGAGCGATCTAAATGGCATGCAAACATGCGGGAAAAAAGTGCAAAATACGGAGTGATCAAAATCCCCCAAGCTTACCTCTTACTCGTCCTCGAGGAAGATAAGTAAAAGGCGAACCCGGTGGATAAAGAAAACGAAAACGAGGGAAAAAACGAAAAAAAAAACGAAAAACGAAGAAGAAAGAAGAAAGCGAAGAGGGAAGCTGCTAGATCATTTTTCTCAGGACATGGGTTTTGCTCACTCATATAGCATGCACCGAATGTAAAACACATGTCAAAGAATTTTATCTCGATATCATAGTATAATGGTGCAAATAGAAATAGAAAACCCAACAATAATGATATAGCATGAAAAACGGAATAATTCTAAAATTAACATCGTCTGAATCATTTAAAGCGGTATACAACATCGCAGATCACACACTTTTCAATTGAACGCTTTCTAAGAGGAGTATAAGAATATCACGCAATAGAATAGAAAGAATAGAAAAGTGTGGATTTCATGAAATGAGTGCTAGGCATAGATTTTTGGATTTCGTGAAGCTAAAACGATCTCACCGAGTATAGAATATTACTTAGCCTAGGTTGTCGTGCACCGTCAAGTAGTCACTCTCTCACACATCATTGGATTCCCTCCCCCAAGCTTATCTATAAGCGTGGTGGCATAAAAAACAATATTTACATCCCCATTTTTATGAAGCTCCAAAAGTAATCAAGATAAAAACAAAAAGAGGGAAGAAAGAGAGGAAACATGGGATGGGATCGTTTATTGAGATTCTTTTTTATAGCATATATACACAATGATCCCAAATCAAAGAGAAATAAGGATATACAAGAATTTTTCTTTTTCTTTTTGGTTTTGGGAAATTTGGAGCTAGGATTTTAATAACGGGGGAAATGCCATATATTAGAATCGCTAAGGGGAGATTCACCAATGATTTTTAAAATAGAGAATTATTGTTCAAGATATGTGGAGAAAGAAATAATTGTATCACTCGGTTCACTCTATAGGACGTGCACGACAACTTCAGCAGGGTAATCTAATCTACTCGGTTTCGATCACAAAAAAAAAAGCAAAACTAATCCAGATTTATCATAGCTAACATCATTCAATCATCCTGAAGTGAAATGTACAAGTCATGCAAATAGAAGTGATATAGGAAAAGAAAACGGTACTCCAGATATAAGCATTCAATGCGTGAATCTTGGTGTGTTTTCTGCGATAGCATACATATGAATATTCAGACTCAGCTAATAATAAAATTTCATCCATTTTCATGCTGAAAAAGTGTGGGTTACTATCTCTAACTGCAAGGCAAATCACAGCATATGATATCAGAAATAAAACCTAAGACATGACAAATATAGCATGCATATAGAGAAAGCTAACTCCACGTCATCATCATCACAGAAAAGTCATCTCTAGCATGAGATGAAAGAAGTAAAAGATAAAGAGGGAAAATAAAACTAAATACAATGCAGCACACAAAGAAACTAAGAAAAACGTGATGCATGGTAAAAAAAAAGAAAAAGTGATGAAAATGAGTGCAAATGTGGAAAATGGCGTGAAAAAACTAAAAATAAAGGTGGTAAATCAAAAAGCGTGAGAACTCACTCCCCCAAGCTAAAGTGCACAGTGTCCTCAATGTGCGAAGTGTGGCACACCGAGAGATGTGTAATGTGAGGGGAAGGTGAGGATGCATGCATAATGAAAAAGAAATGAAAAATAACGAAATGAAAAATATGATGCGGACATGATGCATGCAGATATAGGAGTGAATCCGATATAAAAGTGTGACACCAAAAATCTCTCCCTCTCTCCCAAAAATGATATAGAAAGATATGAACAAAATGTGGACCCAAAACAGTGAGGGGAGGGGGGGGGGGTGGGCAAAAATCATCAGGACCGAGCAGAGACGGGCAGCACGACGGCAGAAAAGATCAATGGCATCAAGGGTGCCTAAGAGGGTGGGGCTCCGCTGTCTCCGTCCTGAGGCGGAGGTGGTGGTGGTGGCTGGGGAACAGTCTGCTGGGTGGGTGTGGGTGTGGGTGTGGTAGCAGGCTGGGTGTGTGTAGGAGTGGGGGTGGGTACCTACTGGGTGGGTGTGGGTACGGTTGGTACGCGAGGGAGCCGGTCGAGAATCTGAGTGAGGCAATAGTGAATGCCCGGAAGTAGGTCGAAGCGGCTGGCCATGGCGGTGACGGTGGCGGACATGGTCCTGAGGTCACCTCTGAGGCCACTCACCGCCCCCTCGAAAGCACGAATGCTCTGAAGTACAGTGTCGAGGGGAGGTGGTGCAGAGGGACGCACCTGTCTGTGCTGTGCAGGACGGGGCTGGCGGACTCGGGTGGCGTAGGTGATGGGCTCAGCAGGCATGTGGAGGAAAGGTGCTGTGCTCACAAATGTGGGCCTAGCCTCGATGCGAGGCTGGGGCGCAGGCTGGTATGAGGTGGAAGCAGCAGCAATGGAAGTGGAGTATAAAAGTGGCAACGAGGCGGCCAGAGAGGTCAGTGACACAGACGTGGGAATAGACGTCACGACACTCTCAGAAAGTACGGCTGCGGTGGAGACAGAGGTGACAACCACGGTCTCCACCACGGCAGCAAAAGAGGGCTCTCCACTCTCAACTAACGTAGGTGGGCGCTCGGGTAGGGCGGAGGAAACGGGCTCAACGGACAGAGGGCCAGCTGTGGTGGGAGTGGTGGTGGGCGCGGAGGTAGTGGAGGTGGTCTCAGCGAGTGTACTCCCGACACCGGCAGAAGTGTGGACAGAGGTGTCGGGAGCAGCAGAAATATCAGGCTGCTGAGGGGCCACGGGGTCAGCGGGAGCAGCGTGTGCAGCGTGTGCCTGCTCGGCCTCCTCGGCCTCAAGCACGTAGGCGGCGGGGATCAGGAGATCCATCGCCGGAAGCCAGTCCACCTGTGCTAGTGCTATCTGCGTCCGAGCTGGGCTAGGAAGGATCATGTAATCAGCACCGAATGGACCGTGCAACCAAACCCAGTGCCGCTGACCGTGCGGACGTGGCATCTTCATCCAGGCCATGACGTCTATGGACAGTGAAGTGGGGCCCGGGGCTCGTCGCAGGTCAGCAGGAAGGTCCTCGCTGGTCATAAGAGCGAGCAGGGTGATCAGACAGCCACAACATATCGGTGAGCGAGCGCCCACCGATACGATGATGCGGTCCAAAAACCAGCTCGCGATATCAATCACGACGGCGGGGACCAAGTCGTCACTCTCCCTAGCTAGAACTCTGGGACGCGTCATCGCATAGAGCATATAAAGCTCTGGCGTGGACATCGTCCCAGGCTCATACCTCGCCAAAAAGGTAGTCGCCATAAGGCGCTGAGCTATGCGGAGGCAAGGGTGGACGATGGCCAAGGCCTTGGCCCTACTAGGGTCAAAGCCAGCTGGTAAACCCGTGATCCGGGCCCAGAAAGCGCCGGAATCGAAGGAAGGTGGGGGAATGTGAGTGGGGGCGTAACCACGGTCGGCCCCAGGGATATCGGGCCATGAAAAGAATGCTCTCATCATACCGAGAGTGACCTGGCACTCCCGGTCAATGAACCTAAACGAGCATCCCTCGTCGGTCCGGGCGATAGAACTAAGCACCTCAAGTGTCGGACGAACGAAGGTGTCCGCCGACACTTGGAAGAAATCTCGCCAACCCACGTTGTCAAACAACGTGAGCATCCCCTCAAGTACCCCCAGGCGTCCTAGGTCTGCAAGGTGTGCGAACCTGGAGGGTACAATCGAGCGCTGGGAAATGCGCTCAAAAACGACGCGGTGTGCGTCGTCCCGGAACGTAATCCCCAGCGGCCCGACAAGTGGAGCCGGTGGCGGTGGTGATGGCTGTGGGACGGCAGGCAGTGGCTGTGCGGGGTGAACGGGCTCTGCAGGCTGTGCGGGGTGTGCGGGGTCTGCAGGCTGTGCGGGGTGAGCGGGGTGTGGTGGTGTAGGCGAAGGAGAGTCCTCCACCTCGTGGGAGGGGCCGGCCTCATCCGGCCGCTTCCGCTTGGCGGAAACTCTCCTCGACCGTGGCCGTGTCCGGGGTGGCATGTGGGCCCCGGGTGCTCACCAAAAGTAATAAAAATGCGGCGTGCGTAAAATAAAGGAAGGAGTATACCGCGACACGCCGCGAGAGCAAAGTAATGGAAGCGTGCGAAGACGACGCCTCCACGTAGCCCAAAACGATCCCCGGAAGCTCCCCTGGGCTCCCCTAAGCTCCCCAATATAACCTGCGCATCAAACAAAGAGATTAGCGTGTAATATTCAAAAAGTATGGGGGTTAGGGGTATAATAGATAGAAATTGAATTTAATTTGGGTTTGGGGTTCGTTAGATACACGGATCGTCGAAAAATATGCAAAAGAGGAGGAAATAGGTGAAATAAAGGGTACCGGAGCTCGGCCAGCGAGGTGGTCGCCGGCGGTGACTCGGGCGAGGCGGAGGTGGGCTCGGCCGGCGGTGGGTGGCCGAGCGCCGACGGCGGGCGAGTGGTCGGGCGAGTGAGGAGGGGTAGCGGGCGAGGGAGACGAGCAGTCGCGTTTTTTTTGGGATTTTAATCGTTTCGAAAAACGCGCTGTCCCGCTCCCCCTATTATAGAAAAAGTTATGACTCGGCCGAGTGACGAAGTCGCTCGGCCGAGTGAACGCAACAGAAATATTTTGGAAAATTCCTCCCCGCTAATGACTCGGCTGAGTGGCCTTGCCACCCTCGGCCGAGTGGAGTAATTCCATTCGGCCGAGTGGCTCAAGCTACTCGGCATTACTCGCCCTACGAGCGTATCAGTTGTACTCGGCCGAGTGGATATATATACTCGGCCGAGTGGCAATTATACTGAAATCAAGAAAAGAAACAGAGAGTTGGGTACAGCAGACTTCCCTCGTTCGTGAGCCGCTCGGGCGGATGAACTTATGTGCTCGGCCGAGTGACTAGTATACTCGGCCGAGTGAACCCTGTTTTCTGCTGTTTGACTTCGTTTGGGCTCTAAACTCTGTTTTTCTTCCTCCAGTCAATTTCATCTTCCTCCTAAGCATCGAGCGCATTCCTGGAGCACTCCTCGTCGCCTTGTTCATCCTCATAATGATAGGTACCTCGTTCTCCTCTCCTGTCAAAGAAAAATGGGACCCGTTATCACGAAATTTTCAGGCAAACGACTCAAAACACTAATAATTTCTAAAACTAAAATAAAGGAAAAGTAAAAATAAAGCGATAACCGTCGGGTTTCCTCTCGACAAGCGCTCGTTTAAGGTCTTGAGCTCGACCCCCTTTGATTTTCAATTTAATACGGGATATTGGGTGCATATGAGATGCACCCGTCGAATTTATTGGGAAGAACGCTTAAATTTGGATGTTGTGGCGGGGCGTTCTTCCTCGGTGCTCCTTTACCTCGGGTAGTGTTGGGGGGTGACTCCCCCAAGCTAGTGCTTGCTCCGGGCCTCGGCTTCACCGGTGACACCGATTTCCGTATCGGTGGGGCTTTCCTTGGAGTCTTCATCTTTGAGAGCTTGCAGAGCTCTCGTATCCTCGCGACATCAGCGTCGCCTTCATCAATTTCCATGGAGAGGTCGGGGGAATGCTCCATCTTTTCTTCTTGGTCCAAATCCGGCCCTTCCTCAAAATCTTCTTTAAATAGAGCGCCGATCGAATGTGGGATCGCCTCCTCAATAACCTCGTCAAGGAGGTATGAAAGATCATCCGGCCGTCCCTTAAGTAGATATATTCTATTGATTTCTCCCATCGGGACTCCCTCGGAATAATGCTTGAGCCTCTGACCATTTACTTTGAATGTGGCTCCGTCCTTGCTTTCCAACTCGAAAGCCCCTCCCGGTTGTATGTGCTTGATGGTGAAAGGTCCGGACCAACGTGACCTCAACTTACTGGGAAATAGTCGGAGCTGGGAATTATATAGCAAGACCTTGTCTCCTACTTTGAAGTCTGTAACGGTTATGCGCCCATCGTGGAGAATCTTGGTCCTTTCTTTGTAAATTCTTGAGCTCTCGTAGGTGTCTCTCCTTATCTCATCAAGCTCGTTGATGTCTAAGAGTCGCCTCACCACCGCACTCTTGTAATCATAATTAAAGGTCTTGATGGCCCAATACGTGCGGTGTTCCAACTCTACCGGCAAGTGGCAAGCTTTCCAGTAAACAAGTCGGAATGGAGTGGTGCCGATGGGAGTGCGAAAGGCCGTGCGATATGCCCATAGAGCATCGTTTAACTTCATTGACCAATCCTTTCTAGATCGATCCATGGTCTTCTCAAGAATTTGCTTGATCTCTCTATTTGAGACTTCCACTTGGCCGCTTGTCTGGGGGTGATACGCCATGCCAACTCTATGGTTTACCCCGTACTTCTTCAGCATGGCTTCAAACTTGTTTTCTATGAAATGGCTCCCCCTGTCGCTTATCAAGGTACGAGGCACTCCGAAGCGTGGGAAGATGTTCTGCTTGAAGAACTTAGAGACGACCCTTGCATCATTAGTAGGGGTAGCGATTGCTTCCACCCATTTGGAGACATAGTCAACGGCCAATAGGATGTATTTATTACCATTGCTCGACGGAAATGGTCCCATGAAGTCTACTCCCCAACAATCAAAAAGCTCAATTTCTTGGATGGGCCTCATTGGCATCTCATTGCGTTTGGAGATATTCCCGGTCCGTTGGCATCTATCACACCCCTTTACAAAGTTGTGGGTGTCTCAAAACATTGTTGGCCAGAAGAATCCGCTCTGCAAAATCTTAGCGGTTGTCTTAGAGGTGGCATGATGTCCCCCGCATGGCAGACCGTGGCAATGCAAAATGATAGACGTTGCCTCCTCTTTAGAAACACACCTTCGAATAACACTATCTTTGCATATCTTGAAGAGGTATGGATCTTCCCAAAAATAGCTACGGACCTCATGCAAAAATCTCCTCTTTTGATGCGTGGGCATCCCATGCGGTTTAATTCCACAAGCCAAGAAGTTGACGAAGTCCGCGTACCAAGGTACTTCTCCGGGCCTTATGGCGTATAGCCTCTCATCCACGAATGTGTCGTCGATAGGTAAACTCTCATCCTCCTTGTCACGAACAAGCCTAGAAAAATGATCCGTCACGACATTGTCCGTACCTTTCTTGTCTCTGATCTCCAAATCGAATTCTTGCAACAAGAGTATCCACCTAATTAACCGAGGTTTGGCCTCCTTCTTGTTTAAAAGATACTTCAACGCCGCATGGTCGGTGTGGACAATCACCTTGGAACCAAGGAGGTAGGAGCGAAACTTCTCGATGGAATAGACGGCCGCTAGAAGATCTTTTTCGGTAGTTGTATAGTTTTTCTGCGCGTCATCCAATGTCTTGATCGCATAGAATATCGCATGAAGCTTCCTATCATTCCTTTGTCCCAATACCGCTCCAATGGCTTGGTCGCTAGCATCACACATTAGCTCAAAGGGAAGGCTCCAATCTGGTGGTTGTATGATGGGCGCGGAAACTAGTGCTTCCTTCAGGGTATTGAAGGCTTGCAAGCATTCCCCTGAAAAAAATAAAAGGAGTATCTTTAGCGAGCAAGGAAGTAAGCGGTCGGGAAATCGAGGCGAAATCCTTGATGAAGCGGCGGTAAAACCCCGCATGACCAAGAAAGCCTCTAATGCCCTTGACATTAATAGGAGGAGGGAGTTTCTCGATTACCTCAATCTTTGCTTTATCTACCTCAGTTCCTCTCGAGGAGACAAGGTGCCCGAGAACTATACCTTCCGTGACCATGAAGTGACACTTCTCCCAATTTAGAGTGAGATTGTTTTGTTGGCACCTTTTAAGGACTTTAGTAAGATTGGCCAAACAAGAGTCAAACTCACTTCCATAAACCAAAAAATCATCCATAAAAATTTCCATAATATTTTCAATATAATCGGAAAATATGGATGTCATACACCTCTGAAAGGTGGCGGGAGCATTACAAAGACCAAACGGCATCTTACGGTAGGCATAGGTACCATAGGGACAAGTAAAAGTGGTCTTTTCTTGGTCATCTTCATGCAAATGGATTTGGAAGAATCCCGAATACCCATCTAGATAACAAAAGTATTTATGTTTAGCTAGGCGTTCAAGCATTTGATCAATGAAGGGCAATGGGTAATGGTCCTTTCGGGTAGCTTTATTTAGTTTCCTATAATCAATGCACATTCGCCATCCCGTGACGGTGCGTGTAGAAATGGGCTCACCTTTATCATTTTTTATAACTGTCATCCCCCCTTTCTTGGGGACGACGTGAACGGGGCTAACCCATCTACTGTCAGAGATAGGATAAATAATACCGGCGTCGATCAATTTTAGGATTTCCTTTTTAACCACCTCTTTCATGTTTGGGTTTAACCGCCTTTGAGGCTCTATGGAGGTGGCGTCGGTATCCTCCAAATGGATCATATGTGTGCAAAGCCTAGGGCTTATCCCTTTTAGATCGCAGATAGTGTAGCCAAGGACATCTTTGTGGCTCCTAAGAACGTCTAGGAGTCTCTCAAGTTGATCATGCGTGAGGTGGGAGTTAACTATCACCAGAAAAGTTAATTTATTACCCAAAAAGGCATACCTTAGATTCGGTGGTAATTGTTTAAGTTCTACCTCAAGAGGTGCCGTTCCTTCTACTTCATCAGCTCGCAAGAGTTTGGCTTCTCCTTTGACATCCGAGTTTAGCTCATGTTCAGGCGGCGTGCTCTCATGTGAAGACTCAGACTCACTCCTTAGTGATGACGACGCATCGAAATAGACGCTCTCTGATTCTGTGCTAGCATCGTCAAAACCTTCACTCTGCTCCGGTTCGTTCCTGGAATCAAGAAACACATCAGACGATTCATAAAAGCAAGAGTGAGTGTCATAGATTGTAACTCCCTGAACATTGGTGTGCTCGAAAGATTCTTCGGGAGTACAGTGCTCTTCGACACTTGTTCTACCGTCTTCAAAATATAACTTGTCGTCTATCACATCAACTCTGACATTGCCCCCGATAATCCCATCCGGGGAGACTTGATCCATCACAAAACTAGCAAATAATTATTCGTCGGGGTCCTTGATATCGATAGTAAAAGCTCCGGTGGCGTGGACCTCATCGACAAGCTCCTTATGGAGGTATGTGAAGGAGTCATAATCTCCCTGACTGAGTTCCGTTGTCGACATTGCATCCTCCATTCTACCTGTTAAGATCTTATGCAAAATACGGGGAGAGTATGCAAATAGTGCTGCAAACAGAGTTAGAACAGGATATAGGAGAAAGTAAAGCAAGAAAGAAAAATTACCGGGTGGTCGATGCCGAACACCGTCAAAATGTCTTCCCCGACAACGGCGCCAAAAACTTGATCGGTCCAAAATGCAACCCTAGAGCACGACCGAAAACTTGGTCGGCCCCGGATATACACCCGGAGAACGATTGTATTTTTACCGCAAGCGCACGGTGTAGCGGCGAGCGGGTATCGAACACAGGGAGGACGTATGACAGTGCCTTCTTCGAACAACCTGGCTATAGGAACAGAAAAGAGGGAATTTGCCTTGCGGCGATCCTGTCACAATCGTCAGACAAAGTATGGAGATATAAAATCAAATAATGACGCCTAGGGAATAGGGAATCCCCGCTACTCACCGTATCTCGTCAATGTGATTCATTGGTATCACAATTGCTAGGGTAGAATTTCGGATGAACTAGTTGCAACTGAATGTAAAACCTAGCTCACGCTCTCACGCTGTTGCCGGTCTATAGCTAACCTAGGTTTGGGTCCAATCTCTTGCAAACCCTAGCCTAGGCAAGCTAGCATTAGGATCAACATCATCGTCTAATCGCGTCCCGAGCCCACTCTCGTGCAAACTCGGGCCGCGACCTAGGTTGGGATAGTTCCTACCCGTCAAATCTCTTGCAAACGGGTATCGGTATAGAATTGCAACCGAGGATCATAGTACCGGCCCAATCTCTTGCAAACTAATACTTCGGAAACACAATTTCAACCCAATTCGGATTTCTAGGGTTTCTTATCGAATTGGGATCCAATCTCTTGCAAATCCCAATCGATATGAACACCTAGCTATCCGTAGTAAATCGATCCCAAACTAACCCTAATAGCAATTCTAGCAATAGTTCTACCAAATCATCACAAATCGGAAATTGGGCTCGTAGGGTTCATCCCCACGCCCCAAGACGTTAGGACTACTCACAATTCATATCACAATTGCAAAAATAATCAATTGAAATAACAATAGAATTCATGGCAATATTCAAATAAGCAATAAAAATGAGATTTTTAATGAAGAGGGATACAAACCAATAGAGTTCTCCAAGAATCCAACAAAAATAGACTTTTCTCTCCTCTCCAATAGCAAGAATCAAAAGCTAAAAAGTTTAATCTAAAAAACTGCAAAAAGCAAGGGGAAAAGCTCTCTAACCTAGGTTAAAAACTGGGGTTAAATACCCCCCAAAACTGCCCAAAAATCCGTGATCAAAATGCCCCTGCGCAGCCTGAAAATCGCAATTTATGCTACAGGCAGCGCGGCTCACTCGACCGAGTGACAAAAGTCGCTCGGCCGAGTGAGAAACCCTGAGAATTTCCAGTAAGTCTTGGGTCTTGGGGGTCTTCACTTCGGGCGTCGCTCGGCCGAGTGAGTTGTCGTCACTCGACCGATGGCTTCTATTCACTCGGGCAGTCGGCAATTTCCACTCGGCCGAGTGGGTCTTCTGATGCTCAGGCAGACGAAAAACAGTAAGTTGGCTCTTTTTGATGGGCGTCGTCTGAGTGCCACTCGGGCGGACAGGGTTTCGTCACTCGGCCGATGTGGCTTCTGATGCTCGGCCGAGTGCACACATGAAGCGTGTCCGATCTGGTCGGCCGAGCGGGGTCTCGCTGGTCGGCCGAGTGAATCCTTCACTCGGCCGAGTGAGACACTGAAAATGCCCAAACAGCTTGTTTTTGCCTCCTCATCGCTCCTACGACGTTCTTTCTTCTTCCGCTCCTCTCCAATAACAAAATACCCTCCGGGGAAGTCGTCGGTGACACTCCAGAGAGGGTGTATCTCGGAATCACTCCAAATCGCTCCAAATCTCCTGAAATACGACAAAAACAACAAATCGTGAAAAGTATCGCAATATCGTCGATATATCGTGAAAAACATGATTTGAGCGATCTAAATGGCATGCAAACATGCGGGAAAAAAGTGCAAAATACGGAGTGATCAAAATCCCCCAAGCTTACCTCTTACTTGTCCTCGAGGAAGATAAGTAAAAGGCGAACCCGGTGGATAAAGAAAACGAAAACGAGGGAAAAACGAAAAAAAAACGAAAAACGAAGAAGAAAGAAGAAAGCGAAGAGGGAAGCTGCTAGATCATTTTTCTCAGGACATGGGTTTTGCTCACTTATATATCATGCACCGAATGTAAAACACATGTCAAAGAATTTTATCTCGATATCATAGTATAATGGTGCAAATAGAAATAGAAAACCCAACAATAATGATATAGCATGAAAAACAGAATAATTCTAAAATTAACATCGTCTGAATCATTTAAAGCGGTATACAACATCGCAGATCACACACTTTTCAATTGAACGCTTTCTAAGAGGAGTATAAGAATATCACGCAATAGAATAGAAAGAATAGAAAAGTGTGGATTTCATGAAATGAGTGCTAGGCATAGATTTCTGGATTTCGTGAAGCTAAAACGATCTCACCGAGTATATAATATTACTTAGCCTAGGTTGTCGTGCACCGTCAAGTAGTCACTCTCTCACACATCATTGGATTCCCTCCCCCAAGCTTATCTATAAGCGTGGTGGCATAAAAAACAATATTTACATCCCCATTTTTATGAAGCTCCAAAAGTAATCAAGATAAAAACAAAAAGAGGGAAGAAAGAGAGGAAACATGGGATGGGATCGTTTATTGAGATTCTTTTTTATAGCATATATACACAATGATCCCAAATCAAAGAGAAATAAGGATATACAAGAATTTTTCTTTTTCTTTTTGGTTTTGGGAAATTTGGAGCTAGGATTTTAATAACGGGGGAAATGCCATATATTAGAATCGCTAAGGGGAGATTCACCAATGATTTTTAAAATAGAGAATTATTGTTCAAGATATGTGGAGAAAGAAATAATTGTATCACTCGGTTCACTCTATAGGACGTGCACGACAACTTCAGCAGGGTAATCTAATCTACTCGGTTTCGATCACAAAAAAAAAGCAAAACTAATCCAGATTTATCATAGCTAACATCATTCAATCATCCTGAAGTGAAATGTACAAGTCATGCAAATAGAAGTGATATAGGAAAAGAAAACGGTACTCCAGATATAAGCATTCAATGCGTGAATCTTGGTGTGTTTTCTGCGATAGCATACATATGAATATTCAGACTCAGCTAATAATAAAATTTCATCCATTTTCATGCTGAAAAAGTGTGGGTTACTATCTCTAACTGCAAGGCAAATCACAGCATATGATATCAGAAATAAAACCTAAGACATGACAAATATAGCATGCATATAGAGAAAGCTAACTCCACGTCATCATCATCACAGAAAAGTCATCTCTAGCATGAGATGAAAGAAGTAAAAGATAAAGAGGGAAAATAAAACTAAATACAATGCAGCACACAAAGAAACTAAGAAAAACGTGATGCATGGTAAAAAAAAGAAAAAGTGATGAAAATGAGTGCAAATGTGGAAAATGGCGTGAAAAAACTAAAAATAAAGGTGGTAAATCAAAAAGCGTGAGAACTCACTCCCCCAAGCTAAAGTGCACAGTGTCCTCAATGTGCGAAGTGTGGCACACCGAGAGATGTGTAATGTGAGGGGAAGGTGAGGATGCATGCATAATGAAAAAGAAATGAAAAATAACGAAATGAAAAATATGATGCGGACATGATGCATGCAGATATAGGAGTGAATCCGATATAAAAGTGTGACACCAAAAATCTCTCCCTCTCTCCCAAAAATGATATAGAAAGATATGAACAAAATGTGGACCCAAAACAGTGAGGGGAGGGGGGGGGGGGTGGGCAAAAATCATCAGGACCGAGCAGAGACGGGCAGCACGACGGCAGAAAAGATCAATGGCATCAAGGGTGCCTAAGAGGGTGGGGCTCCGCTGTCTCCGTCCTGAGGCGGAGGTGGTGGTGGTGGCTGGGGAACAGTCTGCTGGGTGGGTGTGGGTGTGGGTGTGGTAGCAGGCTGGGTGTGTGTAGGAGTGGGGGTGGGTACCTACTGGGTGGGTGTGGGTACGGTTGGTACGCGAGGGAGCCGGTCGAGAATCTGAGTGAGGCAATAGTGAATGCCCGGAAGTAGGTCGAAGCGGCTGGCCATGGCGGTGACGGTGGCGGACATGGTCCTGAGGTCACCTCTGAGGCCACTCACCGCCCCCTCGAAAGCACGAATGCTCTGAAGTACAGTGTCGAGGGGAGGTGGTGCAGAGGGACGCACCTGTCTGTGCTGTGCAGGACGGGGCTGGCGGACTCGGGTGGCGTAGGTGATGGGCTCAGCAGGCATGTGGAGGAAAGGTGCTGTGCTCACAAATGTGGGCCTAGCCTCGATGCGAGGCTGGGGCGCAGGCTGGTATGAGGTGGAAGCAGCAGCAATGGAAGTGGAGTATAAAAGTGGCAACGAGGCGGCCAGAGAGGTCAGTGACACAGACGTGGGAATAGACGTCACGACACTCTCAGAAAGTACGGCTGCGGTGGAGACAGAGGTGACAACCACGGTCTCCACCACGGCAGCAAAAGAGGGCTCTCCACTCTCAACTAACGTAGGTGGGCGCTCGGGTAGGGCGGAGGAAACGGGCTCAACGGACAGAGGGCCAGCTGTGGTGGGAGTGGTGGTGGGCGCGGAGGTAGTGGAGGTGGTCTCAGCGAGTGTACTCCCGACACCAGCAGAAGTGTGGACAGAGGTGTCGGGAGCAGCAGAAATATCAGGCTGCTGAGGGGCCACGGGGTCAGCGGGAGCAGCGTGTGCAGCGTGTGCCTGCTCGGCCTCCTCGGCCTCAAGCACGTAGGCGGCGGGGATCAGGAGATCCATCGCCGGAAGCCAGTCCACCTGTGCTAGTGCTATCTGCGTCCGAGCTGGGCTAGGAAGGATCATGTAATCAGCACCGAATGGACCGTGCAACCAAACCCAGTGCCGCTGACCGTGCGGACGTGGCATCTTCATCCAGGCCATGACGTCTATGGACAGTGAAGTGGGGCCCGGGGCTCGTCGCAGGTCAGCAGGAAGGTCCTCGCTGGTCATAAGAGCGAGCAGGGTGATCAGACAGCCACAACATATCGGTGAGCGAGCGCCCACCGATACGATGATGCGGTCCAAAAACCAGCTCGCGATATCAATCACGACGGCGGGGACCAAGTCGTCACTCTCCCTAGCTAGAACTCTGGGACGCGTCATCGCATAGAGCATATAAAGCTCTGGCGTGGACATCGTCCCAGGCTCATACCTCGCCAAAAAGGTAGTCGCCATAAGGCGCTGAGCTATGCGGAGGCAAGGGTGGACGATGGCCAAGGCCTTGGCCCTACTAGGGTCAAAGCCAGCTGGTAAACCCGTGATCCGGGCCCAGAAAGCGCCGGAATCGAAGGAAGGTGGGGGAATGTGAGTGGGGGCGTAACCACGGTCGGCCCCAGGGATATCGGGCCATGAAAAGAATGCTCTCATCATACCGAGAGTGACCTGGCACTCCCGGTCCATGAACCTAAACGAGCATCCCTCGTCGGTCCGGGCGATAGAACTAAGCACCTCAAGTGTCGGACGAACGAAGGTGTCCGCCGACACTTGGAAGAAATCTCGCCAACCCACGTTGTCAAACAACGTGAGCATCCCCTCAAGTACCCCCAGGCGTCCTAGGTCTGCAAGGTGTGCGAACCTGGAGGGTACAATCGAGCGCTGGGAAATGCGCTCAAAAACGACGCGGTGTGCGTCGTCCCGGAACGTAATCCCCAGCGGCCCGACAAGTGGAGCCGGTGGCGGTGGTGATGGCTGTGGGACGGCAGGCAGTGGCTGTGCGGGGTGAACGGGCTCTGCAGGCTGTGCGGGGTGTGCGGGGTCTGCAGGCTGTGCGGGGTGAGCGGGGTGTGGTGGTGTAGGCGAAGGAGAGTCCTCCACCTCGTGGGAGGGGCCGGCCTCATCCGGCCGCTTCCGCTTGGCGGAAACTCTCCTCGACCGTGGCCGTGTCCGGGGTGGCATGTGGGCCCCGGGTGCTCACCAAAAGTAATAAAAATGCGGCGTGCGTAAAATAAAGGAAGGAGTATACCGCGACACGCCGCGAGAGCAAAGTAATGGAAGCGTGCGAAGACGACGCCTCCACGTAGCCCAAAACGATCCCCGGAAGCTCCCCTGGGCTCCCCTAAGCTCCCCAATATAACCTGCGCATCAAACAAAGAGATTAGCGTGTAATATTCAAAAAGTATGGGGGTTAGGGGTATAATAGATAGAAATTGAATTTAATTTGGGTTTGGGGTTCGTTAGATACACGGATCGTCGAAAAATAGACGCTCTCCGATTCTGTGCTAGCATCGTCAAAACCTTCACTCTGCTCCGGTTCGTTCCTGGAATCAAGAAACACATCAGACGATTCATAAAAGCAAGAGTGAGTGTCATAGAGTGTAACTCCCTGAACATTGGTGTGCTCGAAAGATTCTTCGGGAGTACAGTGCTCTTCGACACTTGTTCTACCGTCTTCGAAATATAACTTGTCGTCTATCACATCAACTCTGACATTGCCCCCGATAATCCCATCTGGGGAGACTTGATCCATCACAAAACTAGCAAATAATTGTTCGTCAGGGTCCTTGATATCGATAGCAAAAGCTCCGGTGGCGTGGACCTCATCGACAAGCTCCTTAAGGAGGTCTGTGAAGGAGTCATAATCTCCCTGACTGAGTTCCGTTGTCGACAGTGCATCCTCCATTCTACCTGTTAAGATCTTATGCAAAATACGGGGAGAGTATGCAAATAGGGCTGCAAACAGAGTTAGAACAGGATATAGGAGAAAGTAAAGCAAGAAAGAAAAATAACCGGGTGGTCGATGCCGAACACCGTCAAAATGTCTTCCCCGGCAACGGTGCCAAAAACTTGATCGGCCCAAAATGCAACCCTAGAGCACGACCGAAAACTTGGTCGGCCCCGGATATACACCCGGAGAACGATTGTAGTTTTACCGCAAGCGCACGGTGTAGCGGCGAGCGGGTATCGAACATAGGGAGGACGTATGACAGTGCCTTCTCCGAACAACCTGGCTATAGGAACAGAAAAGAGGGAATTTGCCTTGCGGCGATCCTGTCACAATCGTCAGACAAAGTATGGAGATATAAAATCAAATAAAGACGCCTAGGGAATGGGAATCCCCGCTACTCACCGTATCTCGTCAATGTGATTCATTGGTATCACAATTGTTAGGGTAGAATTTCGGATGAACTAGTTGCAACTGAATGTAAAACCTAGCTCACGCTCTCGCGCTGTTGCCGGTCTATAGCTAACCTAGGTTTGGGTCCAATCTCTTGCAAACCCTAGCCTAGGCAAGCTAGCATTAGGATCAACATCATCGTCCAATCGCGTCCCGAGCCCACTCTCGTGCAAACTCGGGCCGCGACCTAGGTTGGGATAGTTCCTACCCGTCCAATCTCTTACAAACGGGTATCGGTATAGAATTGCAACCGAGGATCCTAGTATCGGCCCAATCTCTTGCAAACCGATACTTCGGAAACACAATTTCAACCCAATTCGGATTTCTAGGGTTTCCTATCGAATTGGGATCCAATCTCTTGCAAATCCCAATCGATATGAACACCTAGCTATCCGTAGTAAATCGATCCCAAACTAACCCTAATAGCAATTCTAGCAGTAGTTCTACCAAATCATCACAAATCGGAAATTGGGCTCGTAGGGTTCATCCCCACGCCCCAAGACGTTAGGACTACTCACAATTCATATCACAATTGCAAAAATAATCAATTGAAATAACAATAGAATTCATGGCAATATTCAAATAAGCAATAAAAAATGAGATTTTTAATGAAGAGGGAGACAAACCAATAGAGTTCTCCAAGAATCCAACAAAAATAAACTTTTCTCTCCTCTCCAATAGCAAGAATCAAAAGCTAAAAAGTTTAATCTAAAAAACTGCAAAAAGCAAGGGGAAAAGCTCTCTAACCTAGGTTAAAAACTGGGGTTAAATACCCCCCAAAACTGCCCAAAAATCCGTGACCAAAATGCCCCTGCGCAGCCTGAAAATCGCAATTTACGCTACACGCAGCGCGGCTCACTCGGCCGAGTGAGAAACCCTGAGAATTTCCAGTAAGTCTGGGGTCTTGGGGGTCTTCACTTCGGGCGTCGCTCGGCCGAGTGAGTTGTCGTCACTCGGCCGATGGCTTCTATTCACTCGGGCGGTCGGCAATTTCCACTCGGCCGAGTGGGTCTTCTGATGATCAGGCAGACGAAAAACAGTAAGTTGGCTCTTTTTGATGGGCGTCGTCTGAGTGCCACTCGGGCGGACGGGGTTTCGTCACTCGGCCGATGTGGCTTCTGATGCTCGGCCGAGTGCACACATGAAGCGTGTCCGATCTGGTCGGCCGAGCGGGGTCTCGCTGGTCGGCCGAGTGACTCCTTCACTCGGCCGAGTGAGACACTTAAAATGCCCAAACAGCTTGTTTTTGCCTCCTCGTTACTCCTACGACGTTCTTTCTTCTTCCGCTCCTCTCCAATAACAAAATACCCTCCGGGGAAGTCGTCGGTGACACTCTGGAGAGGGTGTATCTCGGAATCACTCCAAATCGCTCCAAATCTCCTGAAATACGACAAAAACAACAAATCGTGAAAAGTATCGCAATATCGTCGATATATCGTGAAAAACATGATTTGAGCGATCTAAATGGCATGCAAACATGTGGGAAAAAAGTGCAAAATACGGAGTGATCAATCCTCTTGTCACTAAATCCTTTAGAAATTTGGCGTAGGAGGGAATCGTCTCGATAGCTTCAAGGAAGGGAATTTGCAAGCTTAGATCCTAGCTAATGGCAAAGAATTTGCCATACTTTTCCTCTATCTTGGCTTGAGCTAGCCGTTGTGGAAAAGGCACAACGGGCTTGAACACTTTGAGGCTCCCTTCCTCGTTTTTCTTCTTCTCCTCTTCAAGAACTCCCTCCGGAGTCGTTGTCTTTGGTGATGAAGCACCATCGTCTTTGGCCTTTTCAATTGGTCGCTCTACAACCAATGGTGCTTCCGGTTCCTTTGGGGGCACTCTTGTGGGGATTTGTGTTCCGCTCCTAAACACGATAGCAGATACATTCACTTGCTCGTTCGTGAGTGCCAAAGTCTGGTTTGCTCCCCTCGGGTTCACTTTCGGTTGTGGCGGCAATAGATTTTGCGACCTTTGAAGGTTCGCCACTTGCAACCCCAGCTGGGTTACTTGGTCTGTGAGAGCCCTCTGCCCCATTTCCAGCTTCGAATTTATCTTCTCCTGGTTGGTAATGTATTGAGTCAAGAGGGACTCAACCGGAGAGATGGCCTCTGCTGGCCATATTGCTGCTGCTGCTGAATGGGCTGCTGGTTCCTTGGGAGGTATTGCTGATACTGTTGTGAAAGCTGCTGCTGCTGAAATTGTTGCTGCAGCTGAAACTGCTGTTGCTGAGGCCTAGCCGACTGATATATCTGTTGTTGTTGCTGCTGAGGCGGCGGCGGCTGATACGGTGCCCGGTATCTAAGGTTGGGGTGATTCCGGTTGTTTGGAGAGTAAGCTGGGTTGGAGCTAGTCCGTGGTAGATACGGCACATTCCCCGTAGGATTGTAGAATAGTGCACTTGCTTGGTCTAATGGTGGTGAGATGTCACCACCCTCGAAGTCTCCTTTGACTTCGGATTCCACCGCCGCAATATGTTGTGTGCCGGCACCACCGGCTCCTACCATCAGTGTTGAGATCTGTGTTAACAGCAAGTCAAACTTGCTGGATAATTTGTCGACGTCCTCGACCATGTGGATACCCCCAGATCTAGGTGTGGCTCTCTCGTCACACCACCGCTCATTGTTCGATGCCAAATTTTCTAATATGTTCCCAGCATCTTCTTCACTTCTGGACATGAAGGACCCCCCAGCCGCGGCGTCCATCGAAGATTTTAAATCATCCCTCAATCCGTTGTAGAACAGATTAATTATCTGCCACTTGGGAAGCTCGTGATGAGGGCATCTTCGCTGCATCTCTTTAAATCTTGTCCAAGCTTCATGCAGGGACTCGTGGCTGGCTTGGGAGAAGGAGGAGATCTCACTCCTCAGCTTCATGGTCTTCCCCAGAGGAAAGAACTTCGTCAGAAAAGCGTTTGAAAGCTTCTCCCAAGTGTTGAACGTATTCGGGTCCTTCCCCCTAAGCCACAGCTTGGCCTTATCCCATAGAGAGAAGGGGAATAACTTCAGACGGATTGCTTCAGCCGTGACACCATTTATTCGGAAGGTGTCACACTTCTCGAGGAAGGAGTCCAGATGTTCGATGGGGCTCTCCATGGGCGCCCTAGAGAATTGATCCTGCTGGATCTACGTCACTAAGGACGGCTTGAGCTCGAATCTTTGCGCCGTAATAGCAGGAGGACGGATGGCGGAGGTGGACTCGATGGATGGCATCGAGTATTCCAACAGGGACTTGTGAGGTGGGATGTTCTCCCCCATGGTTTTAGGCTCTTCTCTTCTTCTCTTCTCTGCGGCAAGATGCCTCAGGGCGGCGTTTATCTCCGGATCAACAGGAATCAAGTCGTCTACACTCCTTGAACTCCTGCGCATGAAAAGCAACAAACACCCGTGAAGCAAAAGTGGGATAGAAACAGATAAAAATAGAAAATAATAAAAAGAAAAATAAGAATGAAAAAGAAGAATTCGAAAATTATCGCGAGATAGGGATGTGAGCTAGACTCAAGGGTTCATGAGATCATAAAATAACAAGCACGTTGCCTCCCCGGCAACGGCGCCATAAAGCTTGACATCCCCCGCGTTTGTGGCATGCAGATGTTTGCAATTGGATATTGGGGGCGTGAGATTTAAATATTTATAACCGCAAGTGCACGGTGTTGTAGTGTGGCTTGGGGGTCAAACTCAGGGAGGCGTGGTTGTGCTTGTGTTAGAAAGGACCGGATTCACCCCATGGGTGAGCTAGCCCGAATCGGTAGATGGGTTGTCACAGAAATAGAATGCAAGGGATAAACAATATAAAGGGAAACCCGGGACTTCGGTTTCCACCCTATCGTGCGATTCTCGCTAATACGACCGGCGGATGGGATAACGATCGGAGTTAGGGTCTAATGGTGAGACGTTGCCTCTAAGAGTGATACCAGCGTCCCATGGGCCCGATATTCCGGTCGGTGCCCAGGATGATACACCGAACTACCCGGGTTCGGTCAGTGGGCATTCCTATGTCCATTAACACTGACCGACTTCGGGAGCACTAAGCTCGCAACGATAACTCACAACATCTCATCCTGTCACTCCCGCGCGCTAGGATCTGATGTCTACGCTAAGGGCGTGAGCTATGGCTAGGGAGTCAACCGCCAAGTTTATTCCCCCTTGGCCCAACGGTCAAAGGCGGTCTTTTCCCCGTCGATGACAATAAAACACCCCGCGTAACCGATAGATTCCTAATCCCTATCGATTTCCTAATCCTATGGACGTATTAGGGAGAACCCACGAAGGGGTTTCCACCAAGATCCTAGATTGGGGAACTACTCACACATATTAAGCAAAAAGCAATCTAAATAAAAATCGACCGTTAAAAACATAATCGGACGATTGGAATGAAGTAATAGCAATGCAATTAAGATAAAATCAAAGTTTAGTTAAGATCAGAACACTTACAAATAACAAAGAAATTACAGCCGTCACAAGAGAGAAAAACAGTAAAAAAATAACAGCTCCCGTTTCTAGAAACCTAGGGTTTATATTTATAGAAAACGACATCACCCGATTGGGTGAAGAATCACCCGATCGGGTGACCTGCTTCGTTAATCGGCAGCGGTCTTCAGAACTTCTCCCGGTCAGACGACACGATCGGTTGATGGAAGCTGCTCGTCGTTTGGATCTTGGTGTCGTCGGGTGAACCGATCGGTTGATAAATCAACTGACCGGTTGGAATCGTCGCCTAAAAGACAGTAACTTCGAAAGTTTTGGCACGGTCTGTTGGCGGTCGGTGAGCTCTCTGGGTCATCTCTTCGAGGGAACGGCTACAGGTGAACCGATCGGGTGAAGACCACCCGATCGGTTGAGTTTCAGCTCCAATTTTCCAGAGAGAATAGTCGGGCTGAACCGGTCTCCGACCCGGTCGGTTGACACTCTTGTCGCTTCAGCAGCTATCCGGGTGGTGCACGCGTGCATCACCCGATCGGTTGGCGTATCCACCCAACTGGGTGAGGGGCTGAAAGATGGAGATCTTTGTCGTTTGACCCCCTGGATCACGCGTAACTCCTCCCGTTGCTCCGGAGACTTATGATATTTTCGTTAAGTGTCCCCTATGCTGTCAAACTCCAGCAAACATACAAAAACACGGAAAAGTGAAAGAAAACAAGAAAACACAAGAAAATGAGTACGAGACGGCGGGAAATAACGGAAAAACATAAAGAAGACGTGTGTGGATATATAAAATATACATACACGTCAATCCCTTGTCATGATTGGAAATGGATAAGCCTACGGGTGCATAGGGCACTCTCCAAGCTAGATAGAGTGATCCCTTATCACGATTGGTAATGGATAAGCCTGCGGGCGAATAGGGCACTCACCGAGTGAGTGGGTGATCCCTTGTCTTGTCTTGAGCACTTGTGTTTGGGGTAGGGTTGAGCGGTCACACGGGGAGAGGGTCTGGTCGCCCTTAAATCGTAAGGCGTGAACCCTTCGAGTTACACATGTCTTGTCTTGTCTTGTCCTGTCCCGTCTAGCTTAGTCCCGTAGCCGGTAGCACACGCTACGGCTACTGTTTGTCACGTTTTACTTTCTTGCACCGCTTTACTTTCTGCATAGTATAACTGTCATGTTATAACAACAACATGTTAATCAACTAGTAAAGCGTTGCTTTTAAATTACCTTACACTTGCAGTAGAGTTTCTTACCCTTCTTTGTAGACTTTACCTGACGTACAGTTCCTTTTCTCTTGGGTGCTGTACGTCAGGTGTTGAGTCGGAGTACGTGGACGAGCCGGACGTACCTGAGTACTTGGAGCCAGAGGACGACGACCCGGAGCATGTTCCTGACGAGGACCAGACGCATGGGTCTTTTCCGTTGCTGTCTTTTAGAGGTTACTACTTTTAGTTGGGTGTCTAGCACCACTTTACCTTTTTGCCTAGGTTGGGTGCTTCGCACCATTAGTTTCCTTTTTCCGCAGTTTGTTGCCATGCTCAGCCTTCTCTTCTTTTAGACTTGTCATAAACTGGATATTGTCTCTTTTATAAAATGAATGCATCCTTTCTTTCTGTACTTTGTTGTTCCGAATTATATATATGCAAGAACATGTAATTTTTAAATGGTACCCCCCTACATACGCTTATTGGGTCCGAGCCTCACAGCTCCGGCCCAAGCGGACCTTAGTCACGTCTCACTTCTATCATTTTGGAAAGCGGGGCGTGACATGGGTCGACAGTTAGCCGGTACTTTAACAAAGTTATGTATGGAGTTTGTTCCCTTCGTGATAGGTTCATTAAGCAAGCTACAAATGAGACTCTACCAGAGATAGCCAATAACCCTAATTGGTTTCCATTTTTCAAGGTAAGTGTGTTTTATGAATATCTGGCAGTATTGGCAATTATTGTATGGTGATTGCAACTTGTATGTTATTGCTTATGGTGAGGATTGCATTGGTCTCATTGATGGGCATATCGATGACATTCTATCGGCCAAACTCGTACCTCGCTTTAGAGGTCGTAAAGGGGTAACGCTAACTGTGCTTGCAGCTGTAACGCCAAATAAAAGATTCACTTACGTAATGGCCGAGTGGGAAGGATTCGCAAATGATTTTACAGTCTTGAAAGATGCGTTGTCATTACCCCACCCATATGGACTGCGAGTGTATTATTTGGCTTATGAGGGTTGAGTTTTATTTTGCTTTATACTAGTATCTTTTACTTTGAATATTTTGTATTAAAGTAGGTTTTGAACGGTGATTATGTTGGTTGTTACTGACGATGATGAGTGGACATTTTACATTTATTGTCTTCCCTTACCATCATGTGATTTTTTTGCATGAGATGTTGACAGTTTTTCTGCATGTACTCTTTTTTTTTCATTCTCTTGTGTTGGTTTTGCTCATTCTCTTTATTTTCATTCTTGTTTGTAAAATCCCCACTTTCTAGATCTTTTACAACTTGTGGAAAATGCTGACAGTTTCTGCTGCTTGATGATCTCGGGTTTGGCATTTTTTTGTCATTGATGTTTATTAGCTTTCCTATATGTTGGTTGATGTCACTAGTCCCAGTTGTGCTACATAAAGTAATTATGCCTAATATCTTACTTTACTTTCTATTTAGTTAAATTAATGATTTTGTAGGCATGGAAGGCCAATGCAACCATGTCCAGGGAGTGAGCCTATGCCTTCAATTTATGAGACTTCATTGGGGACACAATGGGTTGAACAAGAACGACGAATGTATCCTTTACTGGGGCGACCTCGACCACGTAGGATGATTGATTTACAATATCCAAATTAAAGCTTACATGGTGTTGGCCCCAGTATGCCATTTCCCCAATTTGTCCAATATAGCATTCCCATAACGACTGGGCCGAGGTTGATGCATATGGTCCAAGGTGGGACTATCCCTCCATTTATCAGCCCATCTACACAAAATACTTTCTCAATGACTTCATCCCAAAGTGATAAGGAAACAAATATTGGTAGTGACTCGTCTAGGAAGTCGAGTTGTCGTGATGATGATGATGATGTATCTATGTCTAGTCCACAGAAAAGAACAAAGAAACCTACCACCAATGGCCATACAAACAAAGTTTGACAGTTGGATCATGATATGTCCCTAATTCTGTTCCTTGCGAAATAGGCAAGACAAGGAAATACAGTCGATAAGACTTTCAAAGGAACTGCATTCACAACTGTTACCGCACATATTAATTCCATTTACGTCATGGAATATACAAATTAACATGTACGAAATCATATGAAAGGGTTGTCGTGTCACCTTGCTGATGTATTATCGTGCTTCCAGATAAGTGGGGTTGGATGGTGTGAGGAGAAGACGAAGATAGAACTGGACAAAGAAATATATGAACCCTGGGCCATGGTAATAAATTCTACCATATGGGAATCTGAAAAGTACATTAAAGTTTGTTACTTTACACTTCATATTAATTGATGCATTCTTTGTGCAGACAAACCATATATTGAAAGACTATGTAAATCAACCCCTCCCCTGGCTTGATGATCTAATTTTAATTATTGACGATGACGCTGCAAAGGGTGATTTCAGAAAGGTTTTGTAGCAACCATTTGGCAGCTCATTTTTAGAGGGAGATGGAGATCATGCAAGTCATACACCCCTCCCTAATGCATCAATAGAAAATGAAGTCCCACACGACATCTCCCAATCTGCTTCAACAGGTGGTTTTCCAATAGGGCCAAGCCTTATGATGAGTGGCAGATTCAGGACCCACACGGTCGTGTGGGGTATCTCCACATGACCATGTGGAGGATCATCACGGGAGGTAGTAGAAGCAGCCCCCACACGACCGTTTGCCACGATCGTGTGGGTCATCAGGAAGATTTGAAAGCCCCTTGACGCGACCTCGTCGAGGGTAGCAATTCTCGGCCTCTAGGGACCAGCATTTGACGCGGTTGTTTGGCCTCCCTAAACGAACGCATCAGAGCCCCAAATTTTTGAAGACTTCAAATCCAGATCTTGAACCAGGATCCACACGACCGTGTGGATCCTCCACGCGGTTGGGTCGGGTCGAATCCCCAGCGTGCCCGCTAGGGGTTTGGGATTGTTTAAAAGCTTTTGGAGTGATGTACCTTTGAGGGGAGCGACCCCTTAGCTGTGTTTTCTCCCCCTTTTTCATACCTTTTCTTAGTTTTAGAGTAGGAGTAGGTTAAATTAGGGTTTATTCATCTTTCCTTTGTTGATGTATTTGTAATCTTGGATATTTTGGTATTGCAACATTCGAAAATAAGTATTCCTCCTTTTTTATTTTCGTGAATTATACGTGTATGTGTTTCCCATTGATTCTCTATTGTTCTATGTGTTTTTATAGGCATTGTGGGTAGATTTCAATCTAGGGCATGGTGGATATCTATTTGTGGAGTTGAGCATGGGTTGATCTCTTGGTTTGGATATTGAAGAATCAAATATGGTTATGTTAGGGTGTTTATTATCCATATATATTGATTTCGTAGATTGAACGCTAATGGGAGTTGGGGTTATTCTAGGGTTTCAATCCCTATATGCCACCCATACTAATTACGTCACCAACGGGAGTTGGGGCGCAATGAGAGTCCTCCTAACATTGACCGAGTTTCTTTTTTCGAAATATGGCTGAACAATGGTTGGGGAATATTGTCCAATTAATGCATCCGTTGTGTGGCTATGTGCTATGGGAGTAGGTTTAGTCACACGAGGGATAGTCGTGTCATGGCATCACGGAAGTGGGGGGGGGGCACGAGATACATGTAGGAAGACCCTATCATGGCATCACAGAAGTGTGGGTAGGTTATTTCCTCTAGGTCATACAACCTCACCCTAGGATGATTCAATAGCCACACAACGAGTTCATTCCCGTACTCAATCCACATTAGAGTGAAACCTAGCCCTAACGCCTTTTCATTCTATTGTGCTCTCCATATTCTGCATATCCAATCCCCATAGCTATCCAACACCTAAGATTATCTAGTATTCAATGACCCAACCTCCCTGCAGACGACCCATTAGCTCTACGACGATAGCCGTACGCTTGCGGTTATAAATATTAAAGCTCACATCAAGTTTTTGACTCCGTTGCTAGGGAGGTTGCACTTGATTGATATTAGTTTAATTCTAGGTTAGTTAATATACGTGCATATAAAAAAATAAAAATAATGAACATAATTTTTCCCCCACCACCACATTCATATTTGATATGCTCTTGAGCCACGGACGCACTTCCTTTGTTTTTCTTATCTGTTTTGCAGGTGTACTTGGAACATTATGTGGATGCCTAATGAATTTTATGTCGGAAATTTTGTGTCACGCCCCGCTTCCCAAAAATATGGAGGCGAAGCGTGAGAAGGTCCGCTCAGACTTGAAGCTACAAAGCTGCAAGTCCGATAAGCGTCAATCAAATTTAAAACTGCAGGTCCTTGCAACGCGAGCGAAACAAGATAATAATAATGAAATGAGACAAAAGAATAATCTCAGAATATCCATAAATATAAATTCCAACATCGCAGAAAAGCCACCAGGCTAAAAGAAAAGAGACTAAAGGCCCAAACATGGCCAACAAAAGTACAAAGTACAAACGACGGTGCTACGCACCAATAACAAACAAAAGGCCTAAAACAAAATAAAGCTCAACAAAGACTCAAAGAATGGTCACCGGTGTCCACCAAAATCCTCCTGTGCAATCATGGACTCAGACTCAGCGTCAGCAAGGCATCACGTACTCAGCAACGGTCTCTGGCTCAGGGTCTAACATGTGACACCCAAAAGAGCAAGGGGCACATGTCAACAAGTCTACAAGAGACTTGTGCAAGGAAACTGAAAGTACAAGTAAAAGCAACCTAAAAGTTCTAGCATGATGCAATGACATGACAGTTAAAGTAATGAGTGCAACAGGTAAAGTAAAGCGAAGTAAGGTACGAGCATGGCATGACATTCACAAGACAAGTACAAGACAAGAAAAGTAAGCACCTCGTGCACAGAGATTCCGTCTTTTGGCTAGAGGGCTGATCAGGCCACTCCTAAGCTCAAGCGAACGTTTATCCCTACCACTCCACGTGTGTCGAGCCAGGGCCTTACCCCCGAACGGGAATGCTCGCTTCTGGAACACGAGCCAGGAAGTGTTTTATCTTGCTGGTCTAGGGGTGCACCTAGCCAGTCAAGGGAGTACAAGTACAAGTATTGTAGCGTGTGCTACGAATGCGACATTCAATGCATGGATGACATGTAAGATGCAATGCATGGCAGTTAAAAGTGCGTACAGGTAAGGAAAGTAAACGTGACAGTTTAGTATGCATGAACAACAGGTTTAAAGGGTTGGATCTAGCTTCGTTGTCAAGCTAGATCAATTAGGTGACGGATCTAGTTTCGTTGTCAAACTAGATCAAGTAGGCGTCTAGCCAGCTATCATTTCACTGACTAGTCTCTTTTACGCTAGGAACAAGGAAGTGGCCTAAAAACATGGCCCTACATAAGAGTTGGCAAGTTTCACTTGCCTGCAAGTACGACGTCTGAGCACACCGTCCAATGAGTCCAAAAATCACAATTATCCTACGTGCACAAGTCCACCGGCCTAAAGTCCATATTATTAATCTTCATTAGTGAATTTAAAACATTTAAAATACTTTAAAAATACTGATTTTAGTCTTGATTAGCATGCAATTTGGTTGGGGGTCCTAGGGGTGCAAAACGTCACCTCAACACGACGCGAAAGCTACACCGGCGTCGGGTAGCGACGTCGGGGGTTGGAATAATAAGATCGCGCTCCAAGTCCAGATTCCAATTAGATTCCTCGCTGGAAATTTCAGAGCAATCAACCCGGGCGACGATTCCAGATTCCAAAGCTCGCACGTGCGACGACGGGCTACGACGTGCGACGACGTCGTACGCGGCAAGTCGTCGAAGAGAACGCACCTAGGTGGGGCCCACAGTAGTCCTAGGGACCTTTGGGGGACCCACAATACCTCTGGAGAACTTGGGGGGCCCACTGTGGCAAGTGGTGCGACGGATGCGGGGTTGCGACGTTTGGCCATCGGTCGTACCCTAGCCTGACCGAGAGAGTCTCTCGGTCAGACACAGCGCACGACGCTGTGCAGCGCTGCGGAGCGGTGCAGCAGCGGGTGCGGGGAGCTCCATCGGTCTGAGCGGTCGGTCGTCTCGGTCGGGCGCTTGGGCGGGCGTTGCAACGTTGCAATGTTACAACGCGGGGCGATGCAGGCGAGAGCATCGGTCAGGCACGGAGGAAAGCGGGCGACAGAAGCGGGTCGGTGCGGAGGGTTGGTGCGGAGCGGGGATGCGGCGACAGCGGGGGCGGCCATCGGTTTGACCGAGAGAATCTCTCGGTCAGGCACGGAGAAGCGGGCAATGGCTGCTGCAGCGATGCGGAGCGGCTAGGATGCGGGTGGGGCTGCCGGTCAGAGCGGGGAAAAAGTGGCCGTTCTCTCGGTCGGTGCGGGGCTGAACGTCGCAACGTTGCGACGAATCGTCGCAACGTCCAATTTGAGTTTTGGAAGAGGCTAGGGCTAATTTCTTGTGAAAATAGGTCTTCCTAGGGGTTGTTTATATAGTGTAGATGGGTTGACTTGGTCTAGGGCTAAATCTATTAGGATTAGAAGTTTAAAATAATTTAAAATTTGAATTCCAACTACTCCAACTCACCCAAGGGTTTGACTTGGTCCAAATGAGCTGGAAATTGGCTCAAAAATTCTTTAAAATGTTTAAAACTCAAATAAATTTTATTTGGCCGAAAATAATTTATAAATTAATTATTAAAAATAATATAAAACTTGTTAAAAATATAAAAGTGGTCAAATAAACTCCAAAAATTATAAAATAAATATCGTGGTGATCGTGACGACGAATGTGGGTTAACTAAGAAGACGGATCTCAATTTCGACGTCGGACGACGAAACCAAAAATGGAAACGTCTCCCGTCAAAAGTGAAAATCGCCACGTCTCATCGAATAAGTTTAAATTGTGGGAAAAAGACTCGAGAAACGTCGTTCCAATTTAGTGCCACTATTTAATACTCTCAGAGACGTTCACAACGGCATATCACACGAAAGTGTTCGCAACGAACAAAGTCTAAAACAAACACGTGCACGGCCAAAATCACGTGCACGAAAAACGTACAACGAAAAGTGGTCGTTACATCCTCCCCACCTTAGAATAAAGTCCGTCCTCGGACTTTCTAATATAGCTAGTCGCTCTAGTAACTACCCCAATCAAGTCATATAATAATTCAACCAGGTATAGTCATTACAAGTGCTTATATATGCACTAGGTAGTCAAACATTAACACTACCAACACGTATATATATATATATTCACACACGTCATATACTTATACCTATTATAGTCAGTCAAATTCATACATGTATTTCAATCATATATATAAACATTCATCCCTTATATAACTACTACTCGCAAAACAACAGTTCAGATACTTATATAGGTATGATCTCATACTAGCAAATACAATCATTGCTCTACGTATAGATAGCTACCTATGCACAAACATCAAGGGTATACTACCCTCTAATATTCATCTAATACCAACATCTCAGCACATATAGTCACACCGTACCATAATTAAATCAAGTTCACCATATATAATATACACTCACCACTTCTATAATTTCATAATATATATAGTCATTCAAATGCAATCCAATATTTCACCATACATTCACATTACGTACGGTCCTATTACTGTATTTACGACCCGCCACATATATCATAGTCATCAAGCCTATAACTAAGCACATACCTACCCGTGCATGGTGCACACCCATACACGCTAACATTTCATTTACATACACCAATCATACCATTTTATAACTAGCACACATACACACCTAATTTTAGCTAGTACACATACGTTCACACGAGCAAGTCCTTAGTAATTAGCTATACCACAAGACCAACACTTATAACTATATACCGGCGTAGCGACCCACAATCATGTGCGTAGCACAACCAGGCACAAACACTCCTATCACTATACATACATCAAACATTGCTATATTCAAACTACAAACATTCATTCAATATACTTAGAGTATACTCACTCAAGCTTGAGTGAGACTCAATACACATATCAGAATATTCTATATACGTAACACTGCATTCATACCTATACCAATACCACTCCAATATTTATACGTCTACCAATACAACCATATACATTCCATAAATCAATCACACTTAATATTTAGTCAGATAACACCCACATAGTTCAATCTAATTATATACCATAATAGTAACATTACAGACATCAGCACCCACATATTTATAATACCCTCCCTAGTACAAACATTCACCGTATAGTCACACATAAATAATGTATATATTCACACCATAGCCTACTACCTATAATTAGTATACTAACACATTCACACATACATAATTAAGATGTGCAATAGTCGTGTATTCCTCACGGTATGCACGCATGCAACATCCCGAAAAGCAAGCAATACAAATCAAAATTATACTCCTACTACCATATGTATAACACTTATATACTCAGGCAACAAAACATAACTACTTACATATAAGCACCATATATATCTACCTACGAGCACATACTCACTCGTACTAGTATATAGGTCACTCAATAAGCCTACTCTCTTAACCATACGTACTCTTATTATTATCACTACTAACATACACATAGCTTTACCAATCATTTATTTCAACCATTATAAGTATCTCTAACTACATACACAACATAGATATTTCAACGCTAACTCTTATATACATAGGCATCCCTAGTATAGTATAGCTATCCACACAAAATCTACAACTACTAACACACAACAACTTCATACTATCACGAATAACTCCGAGTATATATATATATCACTCAATAGGCAAACATCAATATACTATGGGAATTCTCATTCAAGCCCACGTACACAACTTAGGTACGTGCACCACGACAACCTCACAAGGGCCCAAGGGTCTACTAACAACTAAGAGTTGACACAGACATTGAAGGACCCTAAGGCCTAAGCAATAAAGAGAGATCGAGAGCGTGACGAGGGAAGGATCGATAAGCACGAGTTCAGATAGGACGAATACAAGGAGACAGCTTGGTTAGACGAAACATTGACTCAATGGTGATGTTTAGGTTGAGGGAAAAGGGAGATGTAATGATGCTTATATAGGGGGGAAAAAGAAAATAGGGTAAATAGCATGAGCTAAAATACGCAAAATTGAAAACTGTTGTACTTCAAAAAAGTTGGAATTCCTCATCTGTATAAAATATTTGAAGATCGATAAAGCGAGTCGTTCAAAATAAATCTGGGTCGAATACTCAAAATAATAGAAAATGGTCTATTGGTTTATATAAAATCATTAAGAAAGGGAGTAAAATCATTTACACGAATATTAAGGACATGGTTTAGAAAATTCTATACGTCAGTAATTTAATATAATTTTGTCAAAAAGTTTTGGGAAGTCAAAGAATGAAATCAAGTAACGGAAGAATTTAAACTCATGTTAAATGCTTTCAAAACTTTTAGGCTTCGGAGGATTTAAAATAATCAATTTTGAAACTTCTTTTAGAAAACCATGGTTTGCCAAAAAATGAGAAGCTGATTTACATAAAGTTCTTAATATACGAGCACAACAAGTCTGGCACGGATATAAAAATAGTTGAAAGTATGTATGGTGCACGGAAAATAATATTAACTTAGTAGTAGAATTATCGGAATCGAATAGCAAGTCTTAAAAATCAAATCATGGAGGGTCTAAATCAAGAAGTAGTTATGAAAATAGTGATTTTGCAAAAATCTGAAATAGCGAGCAAAACCAGCTTGCTGAAAGCTGAAATTCCATGTGACTTGAAAGTATATTAAAGTAAACACGACGTATCATTCGACTAACAAAAATAAGAGGGAAAATTATAAATCGAATTGGGCAAGGTAAAAGTATGGTTCAAGGTAAAATTAATATATGAAAGAACGACTCATTTACAGAAGTATGAAAGATATAAGCTGGAAAGATATTATAAGCTAGAGTTCAAAATTTCCGACAAAAGGTTTTTAAAATTTTAAATCAACGAAGGAGGATGAAGTATAAATACATATGCATTAAGATTTGGAACAAGGTTAAACTTCGGAAAGGAGGAAGTCGAAGAATACTTTCAGGAGGTTCAAGGTTTGTAATGGAGCGGTTCGAAGATTGACGACGATCGTCATGAGGCGATCTCGTGAATCGAGGCAAGGAAATTAGTCGGATGATCAGAACATTCATACTCCTAGGATGTGAATCAGGAAGTCTACGGAAACACCTACGGTCGACCAACTAAAGATTAAAAACTAAGCGCTAAGACTTCTAAGGAGCTAGACGGTAATGAAATGCGTTCAGCCCGGTCCGAAATCGATGAACCCAAGCGAACGACGGAAGGAAATTCTAGAAGTCTAATATGGTCAGGGTTAGGCAAGGACCACTAGGGTAACTCCTACGGCGATCAATTGCTGACAGGGAGCCTAACTATCAATCAGGGGCCTCTAACTAGCAAGCACGGATGTCTAACTAAGTCTTCTTACCACCTAGTGTCGTAAGAAAACGACTAGACTCAGGGCTTATGACTCGGATGTTGCAATTTATTTAATGGACATTCCGTTATTATCGTTGTTCCGTTAATTCGCAATTGCAAGATTGGACCTGCATGGGCCACCAACAAAACCTGTCACGCCCCGCTTCCCAAAAATATGGAGGCGAAGCGTGAGAAGGTCCGCTCAGACTTGAAGCTACAAAGCTGCAAGTCCGATAAGCGTCAATCAAATTTAAAACTGCAGGTCCTTGCAACGCGAGCGAAACAAGATAATAATAATGAAATGAGACAAAAGAATAATCTCAGAATATCCATAAATATAAATTCCAACATCGCAGAAAAGCCACCAGGCTAAAAGAAAAGAGACTAAAGGCCCAAACATGGCCAACAAAAGTACAAAGTACAAACGACGGTGCTACGCACCAATAACAAACAAAAGGCCTAAAACAAAATAAAGCTCAACAAAGACTCAAAGAATGGTCACCGGTGTCCACCAAAATCCTCCTGTGCAATCATGGACTCAGACTCAGCGTCAGCAAGGCATCACGTACTCAGCAACGGTCTCTGGCTCAGGGTCTAACATGTGACACCCAAAAGAGCAAGGGGCACATGTCAGCAAGTCTACAAGAGACTTGTGCAAGGAAACTGAAAGTACAAGTAAAAGCAACCTAAAAGTTCTAGCATGATGCAATGACATGACAGTTAAAGTAATGAGTGCAACAGGTAAAGTAAAGCGAAGTAAGGTACGAGCATGGCATGACATTCACAAGACAAGTACAAGACAAGAAAAGTAAGCACCTCGTGCACAGAGATTCTGTCTTTTGGCTAGAGGGCTGATCAGGCCACTCCTAAGCTCAAGCGAACGTTTATCCCTACCCCTCCACGTGTGTCGAGCCAGGGCCTTACCCCCGAACGGGAATGCTCGCTTCTGGAACACGAGCCAGGAAGTGTTTTATCTTGCTGGTCTAGGGGTGCACCTAGCCAGTCAAGGGAGTACAAGTACAAGTATTGTAGCGTGTGCTACGAATGCGACATTCAATGCATGGATGACATGTAAGATGCAATGCATGGCAGTTAAAAGTGCGTACAGGTAAGGAAAGTAAACGTGACAGTTTAGTATGCATGAACAACAGGTTTAAAGGGTTGGATCTAGCTTCGTTGTCAAGCTAGATCAATTAGGTGACGGATCTAGTTTCATTGTCAAACTAGATCAAGTAGGCGTCTAGCCAGCTATCATTTCACTGACTAGTCTCTTTTACGCTAGGAACAAGGAAGTGGCCTAAAAACATGGCCCTACACAAGAGTTGGCAAGTTTCACTTGCCTGCAAGTACGACGTCAGAGCACACCGTCCAATGAGTCCAAAAATCACAATTATCCTACGTGCACAAGTCCACCGGCCTAAAGTCCATATTATTAATCTTCATTAGTGAATTTAAAACATTTAAAATACTTTAAAAATACTGATTTTAGTCTTGATTAGCATGTAATTTGGTTGGGGGTCCTAGGGGTGCAAAACGTTACCTCAACACGACGCGAAAGCTACACCGGCGTCGGGTAGCGACGCCGGGGGTTGGAATAATAAGATCGCGCTCCAAGTCCAGATTCCAATTAGATTCCTCGCTGGAAATTTCAGAGCAATCAACCCGGGCGACGATTCCAGATTCCAAAGCTCGCACGTGCGACGACGGGCTACGACGTGTGACGACGTCGTACGCGGCAAGTCGTCGAAGAGAACGCACCTAGGTGGGGCCCACAGTAGTCCTAGGGACCTTTGGGGGACCCACAATACCTCTGGAGAACTTGGGGGGCCCACGGTGGCAAGTGGTGCGACGGATGCGGGGTTGCGACGTTTGGCCATCGGTCGTACCCTAGCCTGACCGAGAGAGTCTCTCGGTCAGACACAGCGCACGGCGCTGTGCAGCGCTCCGGAGCGGTGCAGCAGCGGGTGCGGGGAGCTCCATCGGTCTGAGCGGTCGGTCGTCTCGGTCGGGCGCTTGGGCGGGCGTTGCAACGTTGCAATGTTGCAACGCGGGGCGATGCGGGCGAGAGCATCGGTCAGGCACGGAGGAAAGCGGGCGACAGAAGCGGGTCGGTGCGGAGGGTTGGTGCGGAGCGGGGATGCGGCGACAGCGGGGGCGGCCATCGGTCTGACCGAGAGAATCTCTCGGTCAGGCACGGAGAAGCGGGCGATGGCTGCTGCAGCGATGCGGGGCGGCTAGGATGCGGGTGGGGCTGCCGGTCAGAGCGGGGAAAAAGTGGCTGTTCTCTCGGTCGGTGCGAGGCTGAACGTCGCAACGTTGCGACGAATCGTCGCAACGTCCAATTTGAGTTTTGGAAGAGGCTAGGGCTAATTTCTTGCGAAAATAGGTCTTCCTAGGGGTTGTTTATATAGTGTAGATGGATTGACTTGGTCTAGGGCTAAATCTATTAGGATTAGAAGTTTAAAATAATTTAAAATTTGAATTCCAACTACTCCAACTCACCCAAGGGTTTGACTTGGTCCAAATGAGCTGAAAATTGGCTCAAAAATTCTTTAAAACGTTTAAAACTCAAATAAATTTTATTTGGCCGAAAATAATTTATAAATTAATTATTAAAAATAATATAAAACTTGTTAAAAATATAAAAGTGGTCAAATAAACTCCAAAAATTATAAAATAAATATCGTGGTGATCGTGACGACGAATGTGGGCTAACTAAGAAGACGGATCTCAATTTCGACGTCGGACGACGAAACCAAAAATGGAAACGTCTCCCGTCAAAAGTGAAAATCGCCACGTCTCATCGAATAAGTTTAAATTGTGGGAAAACGACTCAAGAAACGTCGTTCCAATTTAGTGCCACTATTTAATACTCTCAGAGACGTTCACAACGGCATATCACACGAAAGTGTTCGCAACGAACAAAGTCTAAAACAAACACGTGCACGGCCAAAAGCACGTGCACGAAAAACGTACAACGAAAAGTGGTCGTTACATTTTGACACCTCAATGCTAGAGGGTGCTCAGCTGGGAAGTTCCAATAATTTTCTGCAGGTTGTAGCAGTTTGGGAGACGTGTGGGATGCAAGGACATAATGCCACCCAATGCCCATATAGTAGGCATCCTTACAACCCACACCTATATCCATATAACCTACCACATGAGCCTTTCCATCCATACCCCCAATCCCATATGCCTCAACCACCACAAAAATCTAGCCATGAAATTCTCTTAGAAAATATCCTTTCAAACCAAGGCTAATTGACTTCTCCCTCTCCCTCCACTACGATCGAATCCCACCTAAATGAAATTGCCCAAAACCTAAGCCATCTCTCTGATGGGGTTTTAATGGACCCTTAGGGCATAAATCTATGCCCGTCCTACGTCAGACGGATGATAGAGGCAGAAAAAACATGCAGCGGAAAAAGCATTAAATAATTTAATGAACAACTCTAAGGATATCAAAGACCCTAGCCAGGATCTCTACTATCTTGGGGTGGATCTGACCACCCTAAAATATATCTAAACTACTGCAATAATATAAATGAAAAAACGTTTAAAGTACATACCCGGAACTTTGCTTGTACCTGCAAAGTGTCGTTTCCAGCAACGGACTTTGGCCTCCCCAGAAGATATCCGCCTCTGCACCTCCAAACTGCTCCACCCGAAGCGAGCTGACACCGCGCCTCTGAGCCAATCAACCGTCGAAGAAAGTTTCACTTTGAGAGTGATCCGTGTTGTAGACTTTGGATCGAATCCAATCCTCCTTGTCTTGCTAGGACGCGAACGAAGGAATCGGAAGAGATGAGGAGGAGAGAATAATTTTGTCTTGAATCGGGCATGCTCAAAACTTTTCGGAGCTACTCGATTCAGAGACTTGGTGCAATTTTTCTAAGGAATGTCGACCCCTATTTATATAGGAGGCCGGACCCCTTGCTCGTCTCACGAGCAATGTGGGATTAATCAATATGGGAATTAATTAGTGGAGAAAATTGGTTTAAGTTTTTCCTTACATTAAGGCTCAACTTCAACCAATTATTTCTCTCTCATCATTGGGCTTCGAAAGTGATACAACCTAACAATCCAAAAAGCTTTGAATGGTAAACACATAGGAACAAACAGTGATGAATTCCAACTTCATTTGAAACCTCAAACAATTGCTCAAAGTTAAGAAACAAATCACAAAATTCGTAGCCGTCACTTAGAATTAGGGTTTCCAACTGACCGGGCCCACCCACGGGTCGAACCCGCGCCCGCCCGCACATCGGGTAGGCTCAGGCCCGCGCCCGCACTGTGCGGACGGGTTCTGACCTGCCTGCTGGGCGGGGCGGGCTTAACCCCCCGCATAAGCGGGCGGGTCAGACCTGCTGTAATGCCCCGGATTCGTACTTCTCGGGAATCCTGGGGAGCGGGGCGTCACACCTGCCTGCTTGGCAGGCGGGTCCAGCCCGCCTAGCGGGCTGAACCCCCTTATCGTGGATGGGTTTAGCCCCCCTAGCGGGTCTGGACCCACCCGCCCAAGTTGGGCTGGGCCAAAACTGGGCTTTTGCCCAGTTCTGGCCTTTTGCGCTATTTCTTGAGTTTTGCAGCTCCGATTGAGCCGATTTTCGAACGGTTGGAAAGCAGGATTCGAATGGGACTATCCCAAGAACCCTTGAAACATTTTTCTATGCTTTTATAATGCAGAATATTCTTGTAAATGCTTTACAGTATATTTTCAATCCTTTTGCATCTCATGAAATAATCCCTTATAGCATATTTCATAATGCTAAATTCGTAAACCTTTTACGATATCATTAAATCTCATTTAATCAAGACTTATCGTTACAAACTCTTTGTCACTGCAATTATTCTCGTGCACCTTAGTGCACTCCTCCTGAACCCTTCCTATTACTAAGACGCAAATCCCACTCGGTGTGAGACCCTACAGCCTGACCCTACTACAGGTTGGGGTTCGAAATCCCTAGACGACAGTGACCACGAGAAGCAAGTGTCGCCCCTGTTTCGGCATCATAATTACGTGATTGACCCATTGAGAAACATGTAGTCGGGATCACTCTGACTGTGTCAGTGATGAATACCGCAGATTTAGTCCCTTCGTCACAACTATGTCACTGCTTAGCCTATGGTATGGTAAAACGTCAATCCTACTAGCTAGCACTGGTCAGTATACAGTGGTCTTTAGTATGTCCATGTTGTACTTCCTACAACATACCTCAGCCGAGGTTTAGCACAAAGAACCATACTGAGCCTGTGACACTGACTTCCCTTAACGGAAGAGACGAATCCTATCTTAGTCACTACTTACCTCGTGCGCTTCAAGTGTCACCCAACCTAAGACCTTTCAACGAGTAAAGACTCGAGACTAGATCATAGATCTAAGTGATACCGTTCACCCACAGGTTCGTACAATGACCTCAAGTCTAAAGGACCAACTAGCCTATCATCACTAGAATGTTATTAATGACAGTTTATTTAAGATTGTAATGGCCCTAGTGCCATATACAGTAAGGGTATGTATTTTTGTTTGATATGTAGTGTATGTTTGCTTGTGTGCATCCGTAATGTGTATAGTAATTTGGTTGTGTGCATAGTAATTTCCTACGTAGATGGCTATATGGTTGAATATGATATGACTTGGATGTATAAGTGAATACGTATGAATGTATTGGATGTGATGTAGCGAGTGTTATTATTGGATTTAGTGGGCTTGATGTTTGGTGGGTGGGTGTGTATAGTAAAATGGTATTTTCATGATAATTATTTTATTATGTTCTAAAGAGATTATTATTGTTGTTGTTGTTATTGGTATTAATGAATGTCATTGTGGTTGATGTTATTAGTATTATTAGTATTAGCATGTTTACTATTATTGTTATTGTTGTTGATGTTGATTATTATTATTATTATTATTGTTTGGGCATTAAGCTAATTTTAGTAGCTAGAGTGGGTTGTTGGGCTTTGGTATTGTGCTTAAGTTATTTGAAGATGAGAAGAGAGATATTTTAGTGGTATGTCAAACTTGTAAATAAAAGGGTTTCCTATTTAATTGTTTTCTTCTTTCTTTCTACAATCTTCCCCATTCTTCTCTTAATTCATTTGATTTTCTTTTCCCCTCTCCCCCAAACCCACAAGCTGTCGAAATTTTCCCCTCCGCAATTCTGGCCGAAGTCTCCCAGGTCACCCCAAAACAAAAAAAAGAGAGAAAAAGAAAGAAAGAGAAAGGAAGGAGAAAGAAGAGAAGATGAATGGGGAAATCCATGAAGAGATGGGGGAAAGAGGAATCAGGGTTTGGAGCTTTGGATTCATGGTGGAGTTTCATGGATTTGGAAGAGGGCTTTAATTCCTCAAGCAAGGTAGGAATCCTACTCCATTTAGAGTGTTAATCCATGATTTGTTTTTAAATAGAAGATTGCTTTATTAATGGTTTTGAATTTATGAACAAGATGCATTCTTCCTTAAGTAGGGTTCCTTACTTTGTGCATAATTGTTAATTTTTGGTTGCTTTTAATAATTGTTGCATTAATTTGAAAGAAAGTTATGGTTTTTAGATGTCTCCTTAATGCAAGTTAACATCACTATGTCCTAATTATGCTAATGGTGATATTCTTCATGCCTTTATTAATTAAATTTAGTCTCTTTGAGAGCATGTTTCCCCATGCGCTTGCATTATTAACATGTAAGCATGGTTTTCTTGATGAATGATGCTTTAAGTTAGAAGATTTCAAGTGGTGATTTGCTAAAGTTGTTACCTTGCTTGTTAGGATGCCAAAAGATACAATTTTGCTTATGGTTCCTACATGCTCTCTTTATGCTAGCTTAAGTTGTTAATCTTCAGTGATAGCCTTACTTAATGGTCATTAATTGACATATATATATGTTGTATAGCCCCCTCACCCATGATAGAATGAGCTAAAGCTTGGTTGATGATACTAGTTTCTTACTTTGGTGTTGTTGAGATTTGAGACAAAAATACATGCTATTTGTTTGGTTTATATCTCATAAACTAGTATTGAGAATGCTCTGAAAATTTTATGGCTGATGGATAAGACCCTTAACGCCAACTTTCATGTTGAACGCCTTGTTTAATTCGGATTAGAAATAGGGGTAAGAATTCATTTATTTCAGCATGTCTGTTTTTCCTCAGCATGGACATCTTTCACGGAAACAGCGACCAGTCCCTCAATTCTTAACGAAGTGGTATGTTCTTGGTCTCGTTGGAAAGATAACATTTAGTTCTACAACTTTAACCAAGGTCATCATTACCAAATTCTTACTACTATTAGGAGTAATTCTGCTATAAAGTCAGGACAGTTTCTATTTTACCTTCCAGCACTTGTATGACTTGCCGTAAATTCTGTATTAAATAGAATATTCATCGGAACGTCATGAAAATTGATATATGAACTCACAACACCTATATCTACAACTTTATTTTATATTCCATGACCATGTTCTATACAAAAATATGGAGGAAATTTCTATTGAATGTGACTGTTATGAAATCCTCAATAAGCTGAAATGCAAAACCTTTTCTTGACGAAAGTTGCACTCTTATAAGCATGCAAACCTTTTCTTTCATGCCATCTTGCAAGCAAGGTTTCTTGATGTTTTGTATCATGATTTTAGTAGCTTTTATGCGTGTCTTTTTTGCTTCCTTTATGATGTTTGTTTAAATTTGCTAGTTTGTGAAAATTAGAGGCTTAAATTTGTTCAATTAAGGTGTTTAAATTATGCCTAATTTCATGGTACAAAAACTTGCATGATTTGGTTGTTAGTGGCTATATTTGGAGTTATTCCTTTTTATTACGGCTTAAGCACTTATTGGTATTGCTTGAAGTTGTAATGGAATTTATTGTGGTTCAATATGCAAATGGGGAGTTGAAATGGCTAATTATGTAAGTCAAGCAAGAACACCCCATTTGACAATTTTGGCTGTTGGGCCTATTTCATTTGGTTGTGTAAATGGAAGGGTATTGTTGGCATGTTTGATGTTGTGTTTATGTGTGTTAAAGTGAAAGTGAGGAATGTTTCAGTCCTCCTAAAGGAGGGTGACACGTGTTGGGGGAATTTCGAAGTATCGGGTATGGTTATGGGATGGACTGGTTGAGGTGTCTTGTGGTTTTGTGTGGTGGGTACACTTGCACTCCTGACGGGCTAGCGCGGCAAAGAGTGTAGAGTTGTACCCGAGGTTCCTGACGGGCTAGCGCGACGAGGAGTCCTCTTTGCTTTTCCACACAGTTGGGAGAGGTCCAGTCCCATACGTCGTATTAGATATTAGGGTTCCAAAAGCTAACTTTGTATGAAATTGGTTGACGGACTATCTTTTGAGCTTTAGGCGTATTTGTTGTAATTTTTTGTACTATCGTCACCCCTCCCCTTATACCCTCTGCTATGGTTCTGTTCACTTTTTCCTACGTGCGGTACTATTGTTGCTTTATTTTGTCACGCATGCCATGTTTATTTGTAGCACGTCCACTTGTAGCATTGTGCACCCACTAGTGGCATTAGTGTGTTTTGTGTGTAGGTTGGAGTATGGTATTTCTACTGGTTCACACGTTGACGTGCCCCCGTTGACTTTCAGGTGTGGTTCTTGGGCATGGCCGATGGAGCTGGAGTTTGAGCTTGGAGTTTTGTTGTTAGGAGTTCGAGCTTAGGTTGGGTGGTGAGGGGTGATGTGAGAGCTTGTACTTTTGGGTTTCTCTGTTTGGGATAGACCCTTGTACTTAGGGTTGTGAGGTTGGCGTTACTGATGTATGAGATGGTTTTTGGACTCTTGGTGTTGCATAAATTGAATCAGACGGCTCAGTTTAGTTTCCTGTGTGGTTTTGGGTTTCCCGTTGAGTTGACTGATTTGTTTCTTTTGCTGCTCTGTGTTGGTCTTCACGTGTCTATGATTATTTTATGTCTGTGTTTGGTGTTTGTTGTGGAGCATTATAGGTAATATTCCCAGCAGTGCGCAGTGGACCTGCGTTGTGTTTGTATTTTTTATTTCTCTTCGTAACACTCGCTGCTCAGGGTATCCTGGGGAGCGGGGCGTTACAAAGATTAACCATTTGATAACTCTTTATTGGGCCGTTCAGTGAACTCATTCTCCAATGAGCACCTGTGTCTCGTCTCCAACTTCGCCAGGTCGTATGATTATGAGATCATTACCCTATAGGGTAAGACAAAGACACAATGGTCTATCCGACGTGCCGATATCCCTTTCTCAACACATCTATGACCATGAACGTTTTGAGACTTAAGTTCTTATTGGCCATACACTTCCCACAATCGAGATCTCCATCTAGATACGTGTATGACCTTACTTTAAGTCTAAGGAAATTATCCAAATATATAGTAAATATATATTAACTATACTAGGATAATTAGTATCATTTATATTTGAACAAGATGTATTCTAGGATAAATTTCCTCGAGGGCATATATCTCCATACAATCTCTTTATCACATGGACAATCCGAGCCACATGATAGGGAAGCGATCACAGCGCCTACATTGCAGCTTAGGGGAAGTCATCTGGAGAACTCAACCACCACAACACCCATCCTTATTGGTACTCTAGGTAATGGTGGAGGAAGCAACATACCTACAGTCGAAGATCAGGCGAAACGATACCAGGCACCGAGGGAACAGATTGCGAGCTTCACCCAGCTCAATGGAAGGACTCTTTGGCAAGCTTAGGGGAGGTTCAATAGATTGGTGTATGGATTACCATAGCACAAGATCGAAACTTTTTGTCTCCTTTGCTTCTTCAATGGAGGACTGCAGGTTCACCTACAAGAATACATGACGATATTGAACCGAGGCCAATTATTTGACATGCTGCCTGAATCAGCCTGGAAGTACATGGAAGCTGTTGCTGTGTCTCACACGTCATCGATAGCCTACACTAAAGAAGGTACCCTATCTGACATACAACTTAACATTTTTGATGTCTGTTCCTTTTCCCATGTAGGTACTTCCTTTGAGACACATGCCACATCTGCTCACATCCACCATCACACCTTAGACGATAATGAGATGGATGATGAGCCATAGTAAGACGATGGGTGGACACGATACTTCTCGGGGAAGTTGTTTATGAGGGGGAACCATGCAAGGGCACCGAGGAGACTTCCAAATCTGAAGAGCCCATGCTATTCTCCACACTTGATCGCATCCCCCATTTCATGCCACATGGGAGCACCAAGAAGGCCACTGAGCATATACACATCGATGAGGAGGATGTATGTAAGGCCACAAACTCCATGACTCATTTCAGTGAGCCTGACGCATCCTTGCCTCCAACATTCACTCTGCAGCTTCTTCCTACCCGACCAGAGGCATCGCATCCACCGGAGCTTATTGCGCCCACTCAAGGAGATATTTTAAACTTCAATTCTGTTTCTCATGCTTTATTGTATAATCCTTTAGATTCAGATGTTTCTGACATGGCGTACTTCCTGTAGGACACATGTTCTTATTCCACGGAAGTATGATGGGCCATGTTAACACCTGAGCTGTGTATTAAAGATATTAACTAGGAATTGATCGCATCATCCCCATGGATCAGCACATTATTCTCAGGAAGTACGACTTGTCATCATATTTCACTTTTTCCATTTCATTTTGATGATTTTCTATGGGATACATTTGTTTCGGGTAAAGATTTTTCCCATCGTGCCTTTTGTAGGATGTAGGTGGAGACCCTCAGGAGGTGCTTGGAGAAGCATTGCTAGGGATCGATGGAGTTCATAGCATCGAGTTATTAATCGAGCCACAGAAGAGCAGATGGAGCAGCTGCCTGCCCTACTACACATTCTGGATCAGCCATTTGAAACAGGTGTACTCGATCCAGTAGTGTAGAAAATTTTACGCTTTCTAGATTTTCTTTTAATAAACTCGCCTCCTCCCATTAGCAAGAAGAGCGTATTAGTTTTAGATGTCATTAAGATTAATAAACCTTTCTTTGAATAGGTCGCTCACCCCTCGGTTGGTGCACCCCAAATCATATAAACCCAATCATAAGCTCAAAGATCCACTTCATGTTCTAAATCTATATTTGGCTTTTGATGTTGCATGAATGGTCACACGACTGTTTGGGGTGACCCTCACCCCAAACAGCCATGTGAGATAGAGGAGCCATGAAGCTACCAAGGCAGTAGCTGGAGGTATATTTTGGCATGAGAAGGACACGACCGTGTGGGGGCAGCCATACAGTCGTTTATGAGCTCAGGGGAACTCTGGGGCTAGAAAGCTAAGGACAAATGGTCGTTTGGGCCTATCGACATGACCGCGTCTTGGGGATCAACATTCTAGAAGTTTTGGTTGAATTTTCAAACGACCATGTGAGCCCCAAACGACTGCGTCAAATCACCCCAGAAAGATGCTGCTAACCCATATTTTTAGCCCATGGCCACACGGTCGTTTGAAATATGAAATGACTGCGTGGCCCAAGCTTCAACCTAGCCCTCAATTTTCAGCCCAGATGGCAACACGACCATGTCAAACGGTCATGTCGCTCCCCCTATACAAAGCCCAAATCCCCAATCGATCAAGGCACGCATTCAACCTCCTCCAATATTCTCCCCTTCTCTGGTCATCCCCAGCCTCGCAACCATCTCCACCACCCTCGACCACCCCTCCTCTCCCGTCCTACCACTAATACTTCCCCCTCACAGCCACTAACCCCACTAACCCCACTAACCCATCAAACCCCTAATCGATCGATTGGAGATTCTTCGGCAAATTTTCACTGCTAGGGCTTGTTTCAGCTAAATTTGGAGCTTGAATCAGTGGCTAGGAGTCACTAGCAGTTAGTCACAGTGACAATTGCCTCCGATCTTGGGTAAACACGTTCCTTCGCTCAAAATTTCAAAGTTTTAGCACTAATTTTGGCTTTTTGCTGCGTATTGGTTGTGAACACTGATTGAGTATCATCTGGGTTGCCACGCTTCACGTGCATGCACACAAACTATCCATCATGCCCCTCGCACAAAGCGTCCATGACCACCACCCCCACATTCACAGTTGAGGAACACACGACGCGAATGACGAACCCTCCTCCTCATCACAACCACCCCCATCGGGACTTGAACCACCCTCGATAGATATGATGGGAATATAGTTTAAGAACGCTATGCAATTATCCACTTTCACACGACTAGCTCGACGTCCCATTTCCACCATGAAATTCACGAGCCCGTCTGCTCTCGATACTTTTGGGGTCCTCGAGGGCATTCAAACGCTCTTTTCCAACATCGGGTGGGACGAGTTCCTCGCCTGTGAAGCCTGCACTTACCCATGCCTCACATTGGAGTTTCTTAGTTCCTTTGCCTACACATGATCAGGCATGTCATTCAAGCTTATAAACTCCAACCACACAATCACATTCGATGCACTGAACACGATTTTTAGATGGTATGCTGCCAATATCACAGATTCTATATGCCCCGGTAGCCCTCTTTCCCCAGCTTTCGATGATTCCCACTTTTAGCAACAAATCACGGGGATACGACCCGACTCCCCTAGCCAGATGAAGGCCTCCTCTATCATCCATCCATGTCTTCGTCTAGCCCATCGCATTATAGCTAGCACTATCTTCTGTAGGTAGGACACATGCACTATCTCGCGGCACACGCTATTCTTTCTTTGGGCCATGACCCAACCACAGGTCGTCCTTCGCTTCAGCACCTATTCTCTAGCATTTTGATCAGTGCCAGGGAGTGGCTAGCCTAGCAATTCCTCTCCATCACCCAGGCTACTGGTGGCCATATTTGTTTTGGGGGTCTCATCACTGCCATTACCACCCACCCACCCATCTCCCTCAAGATCCCTGTCGAGTTACCAAAGACCCCCGGCCCTACATCCCTTGATATCCATGTGCTCATAAATATGCATATGATTAGCCAGAATTTGGCCGAGAGGTACATTTGGTTCCATGGCCCATCCCACACTCACTACGTCACCCTCCCCAATCCTAAGTGCACTCGTATCGACGAGGCAGTGCAGTGGGTATTTCCACTTGACCCAGTTTTTCCCGATGTTGCAAAGCCTCAGCCCATTCTGGCTCAGGCCGTACTAGATCCCTCTACACACCACTTCCACACTTGAGGGCATCCAGGAGCCTAGACACCCACCCCTCCTCCCACCACAGAGGAGCATCTCAACGCTATAGAGGAGAATGTTCAGGAGTTGATGTCCATATTTGCAAGATGTATGCCCTCGAGGCATTTTATCTTTGTATATCTATATAAACATCTTGTTCAAAATTGCAGTAAGTTGTATGGTAAGAATTTATCTAAGTTAAATCATAATGTAGTTATCATTAGAAATTAACTTAGGTAAAGTCCTGAGACTTAATGCAAGGTCAAACATGTATTGAGATGAGTATCTCAATTATGGAGAAATGCTTGACCGTCTGTAGCATAAGTCTAAAATGGTTCGTGGTCATAGATGTTTCGAGAAAAGGATATCGAAACATCGGATAGACCATTATGTCTTAGTCTTCACCGTATAGCGGTGACGATGATCTCATGGTCGTTCGACTTGGCGAAGTCGGAGACGAGACACAGATGCTCATTGGAGAATGAGTTCACTGAACGACCCACAAAAGTTATCATATGTTTATGATTGACAAATCTGTCAATGATAACTCTTAGTGATGATAGGCTAGTTGGTCTTTTGACTTGAGGTCATTGTATGAACCTGTGCATGAACGGTGTCACTTAGATCACTGACCTAACTTCGAGGCTAGGCCTGTCGAGAGGACTTTGGTTGGGTGACATTTGAAGCATACGAGGAGAGTAATGCCCAAGAAAGGATTCATCTCTCTCGATCAATGTGAGTTAGTGTCGTAGAGTTAGTTCGGTCTTTAGTGAAATCTCTGGCCAGAGTATGTTGGAAGAAGTCCAACATTATTTGACTAAAGATTGATGGAGGCTAACCGGATTCGAGCTATTAGGGTTGACAGTTTGACCGTGCCTTAGGCTTGAATTAAACGACATAGTTTAGAAGAAGAGACTATAACTGCAGAATTCATCACGGACACAGTCAGGGTGGCCCTGACAATACTCATGTCGATGAGTTAACCACATAATTATGATACTGAAACTGGGACGACAACTGCTGCTCGTGGTCACTGCCGTATGGGGCTTCGAGCCCAACCTGTAGTAGGGTCAGGCTGTAGGGTCTCACATAGAGTGCGAACTTCGTCTAGTAATAGGTAGAAACATTAGGGAGAATATGTATTTGATGCAAGGGATAGAAAATTGCATTTGATGCAAATGATAATTTTAAGCTTAGATAGGGACTATTTTACATATGATGCAAACTGAGTTAAATGTGTCGTAAATTGTTTACGAAATATTTAATAAGATAAATGCAAGGAAAAGTTCACCTGTAAGACGGAAATTTCCAATGTAAACACAGGTTCGAACGGCATCCAAATCGGACGCCAAATGCACCAGTTATGCCCAAAAAACGTCATGACAGCACAAATGGGTCAAGACAGACCCGGACCAGACCCGGGCGCCTGGCCAGACCAGGGCGTCTGGCCCAGCGCCCTGGGCCTGGGAGCCCAGGCGCCCAAGGCAGGAGCCCGGGCGCCAGGCCCGGGCCCACGCCTGGGCACCCTGGGCCGGCGCCCTGGGCACCAAGCCCAGGCGCCAGGCGCCTGGTCGCCTGTGCCCAGGCTGGGTTACAGGCACCCAGTCAGCCTGTTTGTGCAGTGGGGCCCACACGGTGGGCCCTACATCTGGGTGCAAAATCGTAGGCAGTGTGCAATTTTTTACGGCTGTTTTTGGATGAAAAATAGCTTTGGGCTGATCTTTGGATGTTCAATTGAGGGGTCAAACGGACTCCGATTGACTCGCCGTTTTTCCTATGCATTCACCGTTCAACGCCCTTCGATTTGATAGGTTGTATCAAGATCGAAGCTCAACGGCGAGGGAGTTAAAATTCATGGAAGTTTGGCCTTAATGAAAGGCAAACTAACTTGAATTTATTAACTCCAAACTTTAGTCCCACATCGGAAGTGGAGTAAAGGGGAGGGACCAGCCGCCTATATAAATAGGGGTCTGCTCTCCTCTTCTAAACTCTTCCCAAGCTCTAGATCTGAGCGGCTCCCAAAAATGTTGGAGCACGCTCGGATCTAGGCTTAAATTAAATATTCTCTTCTCCCTATAATTTCTGCCTTACTCCTGAAGGGCTCTAGCAAAGCCACGAAGGGGTTCGGATTCGATCCGAAATCTTGGCGAAGGTTCACACTTGGGTGAAACTATCTTTGGTGCATGGTTGGCTCGGCGACAAGAGGATTGCTCGCCTCGGGACGCGGAGCGGTTTGAGGAGCGGTTCAGCGGGGGACAGGGAGCAGCTCGAAAGACGGTGCGGTACACCTTGCCTGTACCAAGGTAAGGTTCCGGGTATGTAAATTTAATTAGCGTTCTTTTAATTTAATCACAATATGTTAGCTCCCTCTTGGGATGGTCGAACCCATCCCAAGTTGGCAGAGATCCTGGCTAAGGGTCTCGAACCTTAGGGTTTCGTTAAATAGTTTAACGTATCTATTTTTTTGCTGCATTCTTTTGTGTCCGTGGTCCATCCAACTTAGGACGAGCACATAATATGCCCTAAGGGTCCATCAAAACCCTTCAGTGGTATCAGAGCTTAGTCTGTATCTTGATCTAAGGACTGTGATTTTATTGATCGAAGAATGCTTTTTAAATGTCTTTTAAAATGTTTTAAATTTATGTGATAATTTAAAAATGATTTTAAATGCTTTAAAATTTTATGCGATAAAAATTTTAGTAGCATGCAAATTTTATGATGATTTTTAAAACAAGTTTTTTTATTTTTTTATGAGATAAAAATAAAATGTTTTAAAATCATAATTTTAAATTTAAGTGTTAAATTTAAGAATGCTTGTTTATAATTTATTAGATAAACCTTTTTCTATTTAATCGTTAAATAGTTGGACACTCATTTTATGCGTTAAAATTAGTGTAGTTTATGCTTAATGGCTATGTCCCTTATTTGATAACACAAGACAACAGCTTTAGGTCAGCCATTAAGAACTCATTAAAATTTATGAAATGAATTTTAATGACATGCTATGTTTTAATAAATCATTAACAACCTTTTGTGACCTAATTCCTGATTAGGGTAGTCCCTTAAATGACAATTATTATTTTAATCGTTATAATAATAATTCTTATTATAAGACTACGCTTAAAGCGTTGTAAATGAATTTATTAAAATCCTAATAACGATTAGGATAACACGTGAACCTTATAGTTGATAAGGACTTAATAAAAGTTATTAACAAATCCTAAAATTTTGAATTTAAGGATTCAACTAGTTTATAGGATTAATTAGTTGTTAATAAAAGCCTTTTAGTCTATGGCACGCATAGAAAAATGACAAGCTTCATTCATTGGACATGATCCGGTCAATGTGCTTGGCTAAGTTTGTTGGATCACCTTAGCTAATCTAAGGGATAAGTGATCCTGGGTTAGTCAATTCCCTGCCCGTGTTCTGCTGAACCGCAATGATGCGAATCATGATTATATGACACCCTGGACTATATCTAAGTCAAATACGTTAATAATCTTCTTTAAGATTAGCCATAGCCCTCCTTTAGGGTTTGGCAACTATAGGACCCATGTTCCTGTTGTTGAGCTACACTCAAGCTGTGACATGACAACCTTGTAGAAACCAACTTCTTAAATACATATGATGTAATCTTGATTTGAACCAAACCGTCATGTCGTGAATACACCGAGCACCGGCGTAAGTTAATCTAATGATGTAGTCTAAACTTGACCCAAACTGTCGTGTCGTGAATACACCGAGCGTCGGCGTAAGTTAGGCTAGACAAGAAAATAAGGGTCCGACTAGACTAGTCATTGTGATTTGGATGATCACACTCATGATCACAAATGGCTAGGGGTAAAAACCGATAAGAGAGTCATATCTGATATGATTGATGAAGAGTCATCTACCGATTACAGAGTCAAGAAATTTGTTGAACTACACTCAAGGTTGTTAGGCTTAAGGTGATTGGATCTCTGACCTATTAATTTAATTTGATTAAATGGTTCATTATTAAGGCTTAGAATGATCGCAAATATAGTGTGAGGATATAGATAGATAAAAGCCATTCTACCTATATTTGATATTGAACATATGCTAAACTAGGGCAAGACTATGTTTAACGATGGAATTCAAAACATAATATTAAACTAGTCAAAATATTTGGTTAATGGAATATCAAGTTAAATTCTAATCGATAGTATAAACTATATTCTCGTTGACATTAAAATGACTTTCTTAAGGACATACTTAAGGAGTACGATTTCATTAAGTTCTGAGTCCAACAAAATAAATGCACGCTACATGTCAGTCGCCTTTATATGGGGCAGCTCGAACATATTGATGTTCAAAATACGTTTCTCCATACAATTTGTTGAGCGACACTCAAGGTTGTATGGAAGACGGTTTCGATCTGCAAGGTTCGAAAATTCGATCAAACTTGTTTGAATCAAATATGAGTGCATGAGCAGTGCTAGACCATGTATCCCAACCGGATCTTGAGACGAGCAACTTGTTGAGATACACTCAAGGTTGCAAACCTCAGGCGTTTGGATACGTTAGGTGCTTGCACAGCTAATAATTTTGTTGAGACGTTTAATATTTAAATGAGATTTAGAAAAGAAAGAAGGCACTAAGGAAAGTCAATTGAGTAAGATAGTTTTATTTATCATTAGTAAAGGCATAAATAGGAGGAACTGAAAATGTGACAGATTTGATGTCACGACTTCAGAATAATTGTTATACAAAAGGATAACACATCTTTTGGCGAACGTCGTCACATTGCTTCTGAAGCAATGAGTAATATGTATAACGACTATATATTAAATGTTATTATATGAATACGAATGATAGTAGCAAACTTATATGGCAAAATAGAATAGGCTGTATCATAGAGACTAAGCTTCACAAGTCACATAAAGAGTGGTCTGACCTCTCGTATTATGAAGTCTACGGACACTTGTGAATCTTATTCTCAAAAGTACGATGGCCGAAACTCCTTCTGTAAGACAGTGGGAGAATGAGTTGTTGAATTCAGTCTTGTACATACTGATGTACCCGAGTTTAGATTAGCCAGAATAAGTTATTCTTATTTTATTAAGACACGTGTTCTTGATGAAACACAAGTCTAATAAAATAGAGAACAAAACACAGAAGTATTTCAACTGATTCGATTAGATCAAAAAGTCAAATGCTTAGCTGTATAAATCTTGCATAAATAAAAGAAAATTTGATTTTCTCTCAGGTCAAGTATCTTAATATATTGGATGTGTTAGAGAGCATGAATTGCACTTTGTTAGACATAGTGCGATTCATGGAAAAGTGGCTGAGTTACAATCCTCCCTCTGGGTTAAGTCCACGATAGAAATGCCTAGGTTTTGATAAGATTCTATGAGGACCTTATCAGTAAGATATTCATTAAATCAAACGTTAGGAAGTTAAAGGATTACTCGAGTCTCGTGAGACAAAGAGTCGAGTTAGACATCATAGTCGATAATGGTCTAAAGATAACTTCCAGGATGAAGTTCAGAGTAGAGACTCTGATTAACAACCTGATGCAAATGGTCCGTGCACGTAAATAAAGTATAGACTTTAGTTTATGTACCCAAAGAAAATATTTCTTATTGTTTGCAAGTAATTCTTTGAGTTTAGAAGATTGGTACAGAAAGAACGTAGTGAAGTAGTGCTAACGTTGGTTGAGAACGTTTTCATCCTAATTCCTATAAATGATTATGATGAAACTGTCTCGCCAGCATATGCTTACAGATCTACTCGGACCGAACTCGATGTAAACGCTATGATAACCATGAAAACTGGAGCATTCATCTATAGTTTGCTTTCTGAATATGATTTAGAAGAACGAACATATATGAATTAGCCAGAGAGTTTTTCAAGGTCAGTGGGAGAGAATAAAACATATGCGAGGCATCGAGGGGATGGAACATATTTTAATAAATTGGTCAAAAGAGTTTGACACTTTTAAATATGAACCGTCTAAAATGACCAATAACTTATTAAGAATTATTGTCGTAAGGTATGATGAGCTGGATGAGATCCAGGAAAATTAATTGGATTACGAAGGACCAAAGTAAATTATTTGGATGAGATTCAAATGAATGGTCTAAGATAAACATAGAAAAACCCCTTAAGTCTAATTAGTAGACGGTTTAGCAGATCCACTCATGAAGGCTCTACCACATGAAGTCTGAAAAGACTTAGGTGTAAATGCGGTATGAGATACTGGGATAAATGGGCCTGAGTGCAAGTGGGAGATGTTGCGAGATGTACACCATCGATGCAATTTATCTCCGTGTATCTATACAAACATCTTGTTCAAAATTGCAGTAAGCTGTATGGTAAGAATTTATCTAAGTTAAATCATAATGTAGTTATCATTAGAAATTAACTTAGGTAAAGTCCTGAGACTTAATGCAAGGTCAAACATGTATCGAGATGAGTATTTCGATCATGGAGAAATGCTTGCCGTCTGTAGCATAAGCCTAAAAGGGTTCGTGGTCGTAGATGTTTCGAGAAAACGATATCGAAACATTGGATAGACCATTGTGTCTTAGTCTTCACCGTATAGCGGTGATGATCATCTCATGGTCGTTCGACTTGGCGAAGTCAGAGATGAGACACATGTGCTCATTGGAGAATGAGTTCACTGAACGACCCACAAGAGTTATCATATGGTTATGATTGACAAATCTGTCAATGATAACTCTTAGTGATGATAGGCTAGTTGGTCTTTTGACTTGAGATCATTGTTCGAACCTGTGCGTGAACGGTGTCAGTTAGATCACTGACCTAACTTCGAGGCTAGGCCTGTCGAAAGGTCTTTGGTTGGGTGACCTTGAAAAACTAGAGTATTCATGTATAGTCTGTTTTCTAAATATGATTTAGAAGAACAAACTTATATGAATTAGCTAGAAAGTGTTCAAGGTCAGTGGAAGCGAATAAAAGGCATGCGAGACATCAAGAAACCAGAACATATGTTTTGATAAATTTGTCAAAGAGTTTGACATTTTTTCAAAAACGATTATTAACTGTGCAGATGATCAGTGACTATTTTGAAGCATTCTCGTAAGGTACGAAAAGGATATTGTTTTAAGTCTCAAGTTAGGACGTTGAGCTGGATGAGATCCAGAGAAGTAAGGTTTTAGATTCCAAAAGACCAAATTAATTATTTGGATGAGATTCAAATGTGTGGTCTAACATGAACATAGAAGTTCCTTAGGTTTATACTAAAGATGGTTTAGCAGATTCACTTACGAAGGTTCTACTACAAAAAGTCTAGAGAGACTTATTTGTAAATGCGGTATGGGATATAGTGATAAATGGGCCTGAGTGCAAGTGGGAGATTTTGGGAGATGGGTATGCCCTCGATGCAATTTATCTCTGTGTACGTGTACAAACATCTTGTTCAAAATAACAGTAAGCTATTTGGTAAGGATTTACCTGAGTTAATAATAATGTAGTCGACATTAGAACTTAGGTAAAGTCCTGAGACTTAATGCGAGATTAAACAAGTATCGAAATGAGGATCTCGATCATGTAGAATTGTTTGACTGTTAGTAGCATAAGTCTGAAATCATTTGTGATCGTAGATGTTTTGAGAAAAGGATATCAAAAGATCGGACAGACCATTGTGTCTTTTTCTTCACCATGGAGTGGTGACGATGATCTCATGATCGTTCGACTTGGCGAAGTCAGAGACGAGACACGTGTACTCATTGGAGAATGAGTTCATTGAACGACCCAACGAGAATTATCACATGGTTAACACAACAAACCTGTCAGTGATAACTCTCAGTGATGATAGGCAAGTTGGTCCTTATACTTGAGGTCATTGTATGAACCTGTACGGGAACGGTGTCACTTAGATCTCTGACGTAGCTTCGAGGTAAGGCCTGTTGAAAGGTCTTTGGTTGGGTGGCACTTGAAGCATGCGAGGAGAGTAATGACTGTAACGACTGCTTTTCATGTATCTGGATTATATATATATAATATATGTTTTGGTGGATTTTCTCCTCTTGTGTGGTTTTCGTCTCCGTAGATTTCATTTTCGATCGATTCGTCGTATTTTCTCGCTTCTTCCTTAGGATTGTCGATTTCGAAGTAAGTCACTCGTGACGGACTTCATAACGGTCGTATCTAACTATTAGATCAAGCCTAGGAGTCTTAGGAATCGATCCCGGGGTCTCGCGCTCCGTATCGGTACTTTCTGTGCTCATTAGCCGGTGTAAGAAGGGCCACCGACCGACTAGATGACGATCAGTCGGTCGGCAATCCTTCTTGGACCGACTAGTTAGCTTTCTAAATTTCTCAGGAGTTACTGTTTATCGTTAGTCGGTCTAAGAACGTTGGTTGACCGACTAGGTTGCAAACTAGTCGGTCAGCAATGCTTCTTGAACCGACTAACTCATCAAATTATTTTTGTATCAGTTACTGTTCACTCTTAGTCGGTCTAAGAACGTTCATCGACCGACTAGATGCCAAACTAGTCGGTCAGTACTTGTTCATGGACCGACTAACTCTAGAATCCTATTTTCGTTCAGGAGTTACTGTTTGCACTTAGTTGGTCAGCGTTGGTCGACCGACCGACTAGTTGCCAAACTAGTCGGTCAGTGGTTGCTCTTTGACCGACTAACCAGTGTTAAAACCCTAATTTCTGGGCAGCCGCCAGCCTAGCCTATTTAAACCCAACCCATTCGACTTCTTCTTCTCCAACACGACCCAAAACCCTAAAATCTTCCCTCTTCAGCCCCCATCTTCCTCCAAGCTCCATTTCTCCATTCCAAGCCCTAGAATCATCATCCAATCCATCCATCTACTCTATCTACCTCTCATCTTCCCCAAAATCTCACCAAAATCCATCAAATCCCCAAATCCCCCAAAACCCTAGTTTCCCCAAACTTCTCCAATCTTCTCCAGATTTGATCCTAGGGTTCCCCGGAGTGTTTCTTCCGCCTTCTCTCGGTAAGAAATCGATCTACCGTTGTTTTCATAGCTTATTTATAATTTGATGAAAACCCAAATTAATTTCATGTGTTTGATGTTTGTCTCCCCGAAAACAGCGATTTCCCCCGTAGGTAGCTCCCGTGTGACGAAGTGATCGTCAATCCCCGGTGCTAGGCAAGTGAAACTTGCCACTTAGGGTTTAGGCCATGTTTTAGGCCATTTGCATGTTGTAGGCGTAAAAGAGGCTAGGCGATGAAATGATACTCGCCTAGGCGCAAATTGGGGAACTAGCTTGACAACGAAGCTAGTTCCAACACATATAGCATGTTGCACAACTCCCATGTCATGTTTACTTTCAATTAACGGTACGCGAATATGTTCATGTCATTGCATTTCGCCTGTCACGTTTAATTCAATTAACTGTACGCAAATAAATTGTCATGATCTCGCATTCTTTAGGTATTGCTGTGATTGCGTAGTTTCGCTACAATGTTGTGTTCCTGGCTCGTGTTCCAGAAGCGGGCCATGTGTTGGTTGATAGCCAATGCCCGAATTGCGTGTTCCGGCTAGGTGTTCCCTACGCCATACTAGTGTTCCTGGCTCGTGACCAGAAGCGAGCATAATGAGTTGGAAACCCCAACGCTCGATGTATTGAATTGTGAACTAAGAATGCGAGCTCAATGTGCGGGGCAACCCTAGGCTCACTAGATGAGCTCAATGTGCAGGGACCCCAGGCTCCATATCGTGTGAATATTGGGTAGTGTTTAGTGCCGATCGGTCTGAAATGCTATGCCATTCAACGAATGGCGTAAACACCTACAAAATGTGAATGTATTGAATTGATAGTAGCTTGGCTACTCTTGTCTTGTCCCGATGATCGTTCTCTTGTACAAATTGTCTCGCCATGTTTTAATTGTGCACTCATGTTATAACTGCCATGTCATGCATACTAAACTGCTAGGTTGCTAGATGCCTCACTTTCAGTTTCCTTGCCCAAGTCTTTTTAGACTTGCTGACATGTGCCCCTTTACTCTTTTGGGTGACACATGTTAGATCCTGAGCCCGAGTACCTCGTTGAGGACGAGGTGTTTGCCGACGCCGAGCCCGAGCTTGTGTTTGACGGGGAGTACGTGGACACTGGGGACCAGTCCTAGTGTCTTCGTTGTGTTTTACTTTTATTAGACAGTTGTTTTGTTATCGGTGCGTAGCACCTATACTTTGTTGTTATGTCGTTTCTTTTGTTGGCCTTGTTCTGGGCCTTAGACTCTTTTCTTTTAGCCTGGTGGCTTTTCTGGATGTTGAACTTATTTGTGATGTTGGACAATATTTGGGAGATGTGAATTTTATTTCAGTCTCTCCTTGTGTTATTATTGCTATTCTGTCGTGGTTACAGGGACCTGTTTTTGTATTGTGGACGCTTATCGGGTTTGGGGCTTCACAGCTCCACTCTCGTGCGGACCTTTTCACGTACTCGCCTCCATTTTAGGGAAGCGGGTCGTGACAGGTTTTAGTGGTGGCCCATGCAGGTCCTCTTCTGTAACTGCGATTTTTGGAATAGCGATAATAATATTAGAATGTCCAATAAACTAAGTTCGACGTCCGAGTCATAAGCTATGAGTCTAATCTGATTTGTTTTCCGTGTCATTAGATGGCAGGAAGGCGTTTCACCCGTGGTGGGGGCAGTGGTGCGCTCCCTCATGATGAGGAGCCTGAGCGGGAACCCACCAGCGGTGAGATGATGCGGATGATGATCCAGATGATGCAAGTGCAGCAGGGCGTGCTTTTGCAAGTCCAGAATGCTCCACCTGCTCGAGCTGCCCGGGTTCTTCCGGATGCCCCTCGCTCTGAGCCAGGAGCGAAGTAATTTCGGGAGCTGGGTCCCGCATATTTTGATGGTTCTGAGGGTCCTCTGGCTGCCGATGAGTGGATTCGGAACGTCGAGGACAATCTGAAGATGGCCAAGATCACCCCGGCTGGATGGGTTGATTTGGCGAAGAGGCAGCTCAAGGATAACGCCAGGAATTGGTGGGATGCGGAAGAGAAGTTATTGGTGGAGCCGATAGCTTGGGCTACCTTCAAAGCCAGATTTGAGGGTGAGTTCTTCCCGAAGGCTGCCAAGGAGGAGATGCTGCAGCGTTTTATCGATCTGAAGCAGGGGAACTCGTCGGTGGACATGTACCACCAGGAGTTCATGAGGCTTAGTCGGTTTGCGCCGAAGATGGTGCAGGACGCTGAGGAGAGAGCTCAGAGGTTTCTGCAGGGGCTTGCTTCGGAGCTCCAGAGTTTTGTGACCTCCTCTGATCGGGAATCTTATCAGAAGGTTCTGGTAGCAGCTAAGAGGCAGGAGCTGCTCATGAACCAGAGGAAGGGGTCGGTTGTTGGTGCTGGGAAGAGGCCTGTGGAGCAGGCGAGAGCAGTGGTTAGACCTGGATTCAGGCCTAATCAGTCCGCTCAGTTTAAGAGGCCAGGAGGGTCTATTCCGAAGTTTTGCCATTTCTGTGGCAAGCCTGGTCACGTCAAGGATCAGTGTCGGAAGTTTCTGGGCCAGTGTCTGGTTTGCGGTGATGCTTCTCATGTCACGAAGGATTGTCGGCATGCGGATCCGCTGCGGAGGGCTCCTGTTGCAGCTCAGCCGTTGCAGCAGCGAGCGCCTGTTCCTGCTGGTCGTGGAGCAGCTCTTGTTCCGCAGAGGCAGGCTTTTCGGCAGGCTGTTCCGCCGAGGAGGCAGGCTTTTCTGATGACCGCTGCGGAGAGCGCGGCTGTGGATGAGGTTATCGCAGGTAATCCTCACTCTAGCTGTTACTTTCCTAGCTGGTTTGATTGTTAGATTGTGTTGTTTGCTTGAACATGGTTGTTTGCTAGATTAGGGTTTGATTGTTAATTGCTTGATTAGGTGTGATTTTGGTTTGCACATTTCCTGCACGAGTCCTCTTTGACTCTGGTGCATCGATGTGCATTATTTCTCGGAGCTTCGTGGAGAGGCATTCCTTGTCGACGTCTCCTCTCCCCAAGAGTTGGAATATCGTTACAGGGAATGGTGTGGTCTCGGTGCATCGTGGTTGCAATTCTTGCTCGTTGGTGGTCTGTGGACATGAGCTTTTTGCTGATTTCATTGTCCACGACATCATCAACTATGATGCAGTTCTTGGGATGGATTGGCTTGCGAGCTTCTATGCTACGATTGACTGCAGGAGGAAGAAGGTGGTGTTCGAGATTCCCGGACATCCAGTATTTGAGTTCAGTCGTGGTAGCAGTTCGCTTGGTCCTGTCAGATTTTGGGCCAGGCCGGTGGAGGCTGTGGCTATGCAGATGGAGTTGGAGTGGCCAGCTGTGGTGCGAGATTTTGGCGACGTCTTCCCCGAGGAGATGTCTGGTTTGCCGCCTGATCGGGCTTTGGAATTTTCTATCGATCTTGTTCCAGGTGCGCAGCCGATTTCGAAGGCGCCGTATCGTATGGCACCTGCAGAGTTGGAAGAGTTGCGGAAGCAGTTGGATGAGCTTTTGCAGAAGGGTTATATTAATCCTAGTGTGTCTCCGTGGGGAGCACCGGTGTTGTTGGTTAAGAAGAAGGATGGTTCGCGTCGCATGTGCGTGGACTATCGGGAGTTGAATGCGGTGACCATTAAGAATAAATACCCGTTGCCTCGCATCGATGATATTTTCGATCAGCTTGGAGGTTCGAGGGTGTTTTCTAAATTGGATTTGAGGAGTGGTTACCATCAGTTGAAGGTGAAGAAGGGAGATGTTCCGAAGACAGCGTTCAGGACGAAGTATGGACACTATGAGTTTGTGGTTATGCCCTTCGGTGTAACTAACGCGCCCGCAGTTTTCATGAATCTGATGAACCTGATTTTCTACGACTTTTTGGATAAGTTTGTCGTTATCTTTATTGACGACATTCTGATCTATTCGAAGTCGGAGGAAGAGCATGCCTCGCACTTAAGGACGGTGTTGGAGATTTTGAGGAAGCATCGGTTGTATGCTAAGTTTTCGAAGTGCGAGTTTTGGCTGGATCGAGTTGCTTTTCTCGGGCACGTGGTGACTGGAGATGGTATTTCAGTGGATCCTGAGAAGATTCGGGCCATCAGGGAGTGGCCTGTTCCGTCGTCTGCGTCTGAGATTCGGAGTTTTCTTGGACTTGCTGGTTATTATCGGCGATTCATTAAGGAATTTTCTCGTATTGCTGAGCCGATGACCAGGTTGATGCGGAAGGATGTTGCTTATGCTTGGTCGGGTGATTGTGAGGGTGCTTTTGGTGTTCTGAAGGAGAGGTTGACGAGTGCCCCTATTCTTGTTGTGCCTGATCACAGCGGTGGATTTGAGATCTTTTGCGATGCATCTGGCAAGGGTCTCGGTTGTGTGTTGCATCAGCACGGGCATGTTGTGGCGTATGCGTCTCGTCAGCTTAAGGTTCATGAGAAGAATTATCCGACGCATGATTTGGAGTTGGCTGCCGTTGTGTTTGCTCTTAAGATTTGGAGGCACTTCTTGCTGAGTGAGAAAGTGAAAATTTTCACCGATCACAAAAGCTTGAAGTATATTTTCACTCAGAAGGAGCTCAACATGCGACAGCGTCGATGGTTAGAGCTTATGGCAGATTATGATATTGATTTGCAGTTTCACCCTGGCAAGGTGAATGTGGTTCTTGATGCGTTGAGTAGGCTGCCAGCGGTGATGATTTTGACCTCGCAGTGGAGATTGCAGCAGGATTTTTGCGAGTCTGGTATTGAGATTGTTCTTCCTGGGGTGGCTTCTTCGTTGATGTACATGCAGGTGCAGTTGACGATCGTGGATCGGATTAAGTCTGGCCAGGCTAAGGATCCGAAGCTGGTGAGGATTCGGGAGATGGTGGAAGCCAGTCTGCGGACTGACTTTTTGATCCATGAGGATGGCTCGCTGAGGTTTGGAGCCAGGTTGTGTGTGCCTGCTGGGGATATCAGAGAGGAGCTGATGGTGGAGGCACACAGTTCGCCGTATTCTGTGCATCCTGGTGGCACCAAGATGTACCAGGATCTTCGTCTGAATTATTGGTGGCATGGTATGAAGAGAAGCGTGGCTCGGAGTGTAGCCAAGTGCTTGGTTTACCAGCAAGTAAAGGCGGAGCATCAGCGTACGGCCGGGTTGCTACAACCGCTTCCAATTCCGGAGTGGAAGTGGCAACACATCACTATGGATTTCGTGACTGGACTACCTCGGAGTCCGAAGCAGAATGACGTGATTTGGGTGATCGTAGATCGATTGACCAAATCTGCGCACTTTATTCTGTTCCGAGTGGGACAGTCCACTGAGGCGCTAGCTAGGAGATATATGGAGGTGAAATTCTTTTACTCTCCGTTTTTATTTCCTTTTTCCTAGTTTGGATAGTGATGTATCGTGAATCGTGCAGGAGGTTGTGCGACTTCATGGAGTCCCCGTGAGTATCGTGTCTGACAGAGACACGAGGTTCACATCTCAGTTTTGGCAGAGTTTGCAGAAGAGTTTGGGTACGCGTCTGAGTTTCAGCACGGCGTACCATCCGCAGACGGATGGCCAGTCCGAGAGGACGATTCAGATTTTGGAAGACATGCTGAGAGCGTGCATGTTGGATTTCAAGGGTTCATGGGAGGACCATCTACATTTGGTGGAGTTTTCCTACAACAACAGCTTCCAGGCGAGTATTGGCATGGCGCCTTTCACCGCTCTTTATGGGAGGAAATGTCGATCGCCATTGAGTTGGGATGACGTTGGTGATCGGGAGTTGTTGGGACCTGAGATGATTGTGGAGGCCGTGGATATCGTCAGGAATATTCGGGAGAGGTTGAGAATTGCTCAGGACCGTTTTAAGCATTGGGCGGATGCTAAACGTCGTCCTTTGGAGTTTCAGCCGGGCGACCATGTGTTCTTGAAGATTTCCCCGAATCGCGGTGTGATTCGTTTTGGGAAGCGTGGGAAGTTGTGCCCGCGATACATTGGACCGTTTGACATTTTGGAGAGGGTTGGCGAGGTAGCTTATCGCTTGTCCTTGCCGCCATCTTTGGACGGAGTTCACAATGTTTTCCATGTGTCGCAGCTTCGTCGATACATTAGCGATCCGTCTCATGCGGTGGATTTTTCGGAGATTACCGTTCGCCCCGATATGACGTATGACCAGTATCCAGTGCAGATTCTGGACAGGCGTCAGAAATCGCTTCGGAACAAGATTGTCAATCTTGTGAGGGTGATGTGGCGACACGGTTCACCTGGAGAGTCTACTTGGGAGAATGAGGATGAGATGCGAGAGCGTTTCCCACTTTTGTTTCCGGACTCGTGAGTTTTTGGAAATTCCGAGGACGGAATTTTTCTTAAGTTGGGGAGGATGTAACGACTGCTTTTCATGTATCTGGATTTTATATATATAATATATGTTTTGGTGGATTTTCTCCTCTGGTGTGGTTTTTGTCTCCGTAGATTTCATTTTCGATCGATTCGTCGTATTTTCTCGCTTCTTCCTTAGGATTGTCGATTTCGAAGTAAGTCACTCGTGACGGACTTCATAACGGTCGTATCTAACTATTAGATCAAGCCTAGGAGTCTTAGGAATCGATCCCGGGGTCTCGCGCTCCGTATCGGTACTTTCTGTGCTCATTAGCCGGTGTAAGAAGGGCCACCGACCGACTAGATGACGATCCAGTCGGTCGGCAATCCTTCTTGGACCGACTAGTTAGCTTTCTAAATTTCTCAGGAGTTACTGTTTATCGTTAGTCGGTCTAAGAACGTTGGTTGACCGACTAGGTTGCAAACTAGTCGGTCAGCAATGCTTCTTGAACCGACTAACTCATCAAATTATTTTTGTATCAGTTACTGTTCACTCTTAGTCGGTCTAAGAACGTTCATCGACCGACTAGATGCCAAACTAGTCGGTCAGTACTTGTTCATGGACCGACTAACTCTAGAATCCTATTTTCGTTCAGGAGTTACTGTTTGCACTTAGTCGGTCAGCGTTGGTCGACCGACCGACTAGTTGCCAAACTAGTCGGTCAGTGGTTGCTCTTTGACCGACTAACCAGTGTTAAAACCCTAATTTCTGGGCAGCCGCCAGCCTAGCCTATTTAAACCCAACCCATTCGACTTCTTCTTCTCCAACACGACCCAAAACCCTAAAATCTTCCCTCTTCAGCCCCCATCTTCCTCCAAGCTCCATTTCTCCATTCCAAGCCCTAGAATCATCATCCAATCCATCCATCTACTCTATCTACCTCTCATCTTCCCCAAAATCTCACCAAAATCCATCAAATCCCCAAATCCCCCAAAACCCTAGTTTCCCCAAACTTCTCCAATCTTCTCCAGATTTGATCCTAGGGTTCCCCGGAGTGTTTCTTCCGCCTTCTCTCGGTAAGAAATCGATCTACCGTTGTTTTCATAGCTTATTTATAACTTGATGAAAACCCAAATTAATTTCATGTGTTTGATGTTTGTCTCCCCGAAAACAGCGATTTCCCCCGTAGGTAGCTCCCGTGTGACGAAGTGATCGTCAATCCCCGGTGCTAGGCAAGTGAAACTTGCCACTTAGGGTTTAGGCCATGTTTTAGGCCATTTGCATGTTGTAGGCGTAAAAGAGGCTAGGCGACGAAATGATACTCGCCTAGGCGCAAATTGGGGAACTAGCTTGACAACGAAGCTAGTTCCAACACATATAGCATGTTGCACAACTCCCATGTCATGTTTACTTTCAATTAACGGTACGCGAATATGTTCATGTCATTGCATTTCGCCTGTCACGTTTAATTCAATTAACTGTACGCAAATAAATTGTCATGATCTCGCATTCTTTAGGTATTGCTGTGATTGCGTAGTTTCGCTACAATGTTGTGTTCCTGGCTCGTGTTCCAGAAGCGGGCCATGTGTTGGTTGATAGCCAATGCCCGAATTGCGTGTTCCGGCTAGGTGTTCCCTACGCCATACTAGTGTTCCTGGCTCGTGACCAGAAGCGAGCATAATGAGTTGGAAACCCCAACGCTCGATGTATTGAATTGTGAACTAAGAATGCGAGCTCAATGTGCGGGGCAACCCTAGGCTCACTAGATGAGCTCAATGTGCAGGGACCCCAGGATCCATATCGTGTGAATATTGGGTAGTGCTTAGTGCCGATCGGTCTGAAATGCTATGCCATTCAGCGAATGGCGTAAACACCTACAAAATGTGAATGTATTGAATTGATAGTAGCTTGGCTACTCTTGTCTTGTCCCGATGATCGTTCTCTTGTACAAATTGTCTCGCCATGTTTTAATTGTGCACTCATGTTATAACTGCCATGTCATGCATACTAAACTGCTAGGTTGCTAGATGCCTCACTTTCAGTTTCCTTGCCCAAGTCTTTTTAGACTTGCTGACATGTGCCCCTTTACTCTTTTGGGTGACACATGTTAGATCCTGAGCCCGAGTACCTCGTTGAGGACGAGGTGTTTGCCGACGCCGAGCCCGAGCTTGTGTTTGACGGGGAGTACGTGGACACTGGGGACCAGTCCTAGTGTCTTCGTTGTGTTTTACTTTTATTAGACAGTTGTTTTGTTATCGGTGCGTAGCACCTATACTTTGTTGTTATGTCGTTTCTTTTGTTGGCCTTGTTCTGGGCCTTAGACTCTTTTCTTTTAGCCTGGTGGCTTTTCTGGATGTTGAACTTATTTGTGATGTTGGACAATATTTGGGAGATGTGAATTTTATTTCAGTCTCTCCTTGTGTTATTATTGCTATTCTGTCGTGGTTACAGGGACCTGTTTTTGTATTGTGGACGCTTATCGGGTTTGGGGCTTCACAGCTCCACTCTCGTGCGGACCTTTTCACGTACTCGCCTCCATTTTAGGGAAGCGGGTCGTGACAATGACCAAGAGAGAATTTGTCTCTCCCGTTATGGGGAGTTAGTGTCGCACGGTTAGGTTCTGTTTTAAGTGAAATTTTTTGGCCAAAGTATGTTGGAAGAAGTCCAACGTTATTTGAATAAAGACCGATGGAGACTAACCAAGTTCAAACTATTTGGGTTGACAGTTTGACCGTACCCTAGGATTGACTAGGAGACAGTTTTGACGAAGGGACTATAACTGCGGTATTCATCACGGACACAGTCATGGTGGTCCTGACAATCTCATGTTAACCACATAATTATGATACCGAAACTTGGACGGCAACTACTGCTCGTGGTCACTGCCGTCTGGGGTTTCGAGCCCCACCTATAGTAGGGTCGGTTGTAGGGTCTCACACAGAATGAGACATTTGTCAAGTAATATGTAGAATTAAGGGAGATGATGCATTAGATGCAAGGGAATTAATGTGCCACAAAATGTTTGTGACAAAAGCTTTAGAATATATTAGATGTGGGAATTTTACGTATGATGCCAAAGAGAAATAAATGTGTCGTAAAATATTTACGAACATATTTAATGCAATAAACACAAGGAAATGGTCACCTGAATGACGGGAATGTCACGGTCTAAACCTAGGTTCGAACGGCATCTAAAACGGACTCCAAATGAAGAAGTTAAAACCAAAACAGCACACAAAGGGGGAAACCCAAATAGTTGTGCTAGGCACCCAAGCTTAGCCTAGAGGGCAGGGCCTGCCCACCCAGTGAGCTTAGCACAGAGGGCAGGGACTGCCCGCCCAAGCTGGGTAGTTCGGGCCTGCACGAATTGGCGGGCGCTAGGCCCGCCCAGTGGGCAGGCGCCCGCGCCCACAACGAGTGTGCCCAAGTAGGCAGACACGCATGTTGGGCTCACCCGTACTGCAGGTGGGCCCCACGAGTGGGTCCCACCAAGGGTTTTCTGAAATCCTCATTGTGGCGGCTACAGTTTTGTGCGAAAATCAGTTTTTTGGATAACTTTAGACTATCGTTTGAGGGGTCAAACGAAGTCAGATTGGAGCGCCATTTGTTCTACGCGTTCATTGTTCAGTGCTCTTTGATTTGATAGGTAGTATTAATTGCGAAGCTCGACGACGAGGGAGGAAAAATTTGCTAAAGATTGGCCTTTGTAAAAGGCAAACTTTAGTTGATTTTTTCACTCCAACATTTAGCCCCACATCGGATATGATTAGAAGGGGAGAGGGCAGCCGCCTATATAAATAGGGGACAACCCCTTCCTTGAAACTCGCACCAAACTCCAGATCTGAGTAGCTCCATTAGATATGAGCAACCTCGGATCGAAGCTTAAATAAATTATTCCCTCTTCTCCCTTATTCTTCCTTGCTCCTGATCGGGCTCTACCAAAGCTACAAATGAGTTCGGATTGGATCCGAAGTCTTGACGGATGATCCATTCACTGTAAAGCTTTCTTTGGCACGTGGTTGTCTCGGCGACATGGTGTTGCTCTCCTCGGGACGTGGTTCGGTTTGGGACGCAGTTTGGCTCTGGACGTGGTTCGGCTCGGGAGAAGCGGTGCGGAGGATCGCTTCAGAGATAAAGAAATGTTGCTAAAAATCGACGCTTCATGTTCTAAGGAAAAGTGAAAGATATGTAGTTTATTAACATGCGTTTATAATTGCAATAGTTAGATAGATCTATCCTTAGGGGTTGGTCGGACCCAACCCCTGATAGTAGAGTTTCTGGCTAAGGTTGTTTCTTTAGGGCTTGACTTAGAAAATGTTTTTAGATCTGTTTTCCACTGCTTTTGTGGTTTCGTCGTTCGACCGACTTGGGCCAGACGTCGATTTAATAGCTCTAAGGATCCAGAAAACCCTACAAAAACTTCGGATCCGATCTGAACTCCTTAGTAGCTTTGCTAGAGCCCGATTAAGAGTAAGGAAGAATTAGGGAGAAAGAGAATATTAATTTAAGCATAAATCTGAGCTTGCTCACGCTTAATAGAGCTACATAGATCTGGATCTTGGTAAGAGTTTCAAGGAGGGCGGTTGGCCCCTATTTATATAGGCGGCTAACCCCTCCCCTTTCTCAATTACCGATGTGGGACTAATGGTTTGGAGGTAAAAATTAACTTTACGTTTAACCTTCCCGAAGGCCAAACTTCAATGAATTTTTCCTCTCTCACCATTGAGCTCCAAAAACAATGTCATACATCGTTGCGAAGAGGGTTGAATGGTGAACGCGTAAGAAAAAACGGTGCTCCATTTCGAGTCCGTTTGACCCCTCAAACGATCGTCCAAAGATTGCCCAAAACCATGCATTTAAAAACAAAGAGAAGTGGAGGATCACAACTCAACAATTAGATAAAATTAAAAGGGCGTGATCATTTAAAAACAAGTGTCCATTGATAAACACAATTTAATTGCCGAACCTCCCTTGGAACTTGTCGTTGGGAGATCTTGAAGCATCAAAAAGTGCGGCTCCCCTCTCTTTTAGATTTCGGCTGAAGTTTATTTTGGTTGGAGAATTGCGGCTGAAATGATCTTGATGACTCTTTCTCTTGGCTTGCACTTGAAGCTTATGGCAAGGCTTTGAACAATGGATATTTTGCCCTTTGTAGATTGGAGATATTTGGCCTTGTGTTGCGGTAAGATAGATGATGGAGCTTGGGATTCTTGCTTGTGGATTGCTAGAGGTTGAAAGGTCAAATATTTCGGCTATAGAGGAATTGCATGAAGGATTGCAGCAATAGAGGTGATATACGATGTGTGCTAGCTTGCGGCAATAGACTTCAAACCCTCAAGAATATTTCGGCAATGAGCAAGGGTTTGAGGTGGGGAATTCTTTGGGTTGGCCGCATTTTTCACCTCTCCATTTGAGAGGGTTTTATAGAAGAGACAATGGATTTTTGCGGCATAGAAGGGAATCCCAATGGAGATAGGAATTGGCATGCTAATTGGGATTTGATAGAGATTTGGAAGAGATTTGAATTGGATTAGAATGGCAACGGGGTTTTGGTTCAATCTCAAATTGATATGAATCAATCTCCAATTGATTTGAATAAGATCGTCTCTAATTTGACTTGGTCCAATACTTGTAGCTATAATCTCCATCTCTTTGACCAAGTCCTATTTGCTAAGTGTATAGTAAATTCTCCATCTTTTAACTTGCTATATGTATAGCAATTTCTCCATCTTTTTGACCAAGTATCTCTTTGATGAACTACGAGTATGCCACTCTTGAAAAGCACTTAACACACACATTAAATAGTCCATACGTGTTTGCCGTCATCAAACTAGAGGTCTTAGATCGTTGCATCCAACAATCTCACCCTTTTGATGATGACAAACCAATACAAGATTTGAGCACTTACGATTCAGATAATACACCGTGATGTGTGTGTGAAGTGTGATGAAGGAGAGTGTATGCAACAATATACCACTTCAAGCATACAAGCATTCAACAATATAACATTGATGTGATACATATAAGCATGGCATGCTCCCCCGATTTTCATGCTCCCCCTTGAACATATATTCACACATTCAATTATTCATTAATGTTCCAAATTTTCAATATTTTTCTCCCCCTTTTGTTAACATCAAAAGTATATGAATAAAGTCTAAATCATATCACATGCAAAAATATAGTATTAAAAATTACAACTAGTACTTGCATGCCATTTTTCTTAGAAAAAGCACATCAAATTCAATGAAAAGTGTAACGTGGACTTCTACAGCATCGTGTAAGTGTGATGATAAATGATTGAAGCACAAAGGGAGAAACTCTCTTAGAAATCAACCAAACCCAATCCACATTTTCCAATAAACATGATATCACTAGGATTGATTTTTTCCACCTCATTAAAAATGAGTTCAAGATACTACACCCTAAAAGCATAGCTTATAAGGACTCTTAGATGTGGGAGTGGCATTGCTTGATGAGTAAAATACACCAACACTAAAGATTACCCATAAAGCATATGTTGGATACTCGTGGGTAGTATACTTGCCATGAATTGTATCCATTTTACATACGGAGCAATATTCATTCTTTTTCATTTTTCTTGTTTCATATTCAATTCTTTTATGCTCAATTTTTATCCATGGCATATACACATCATATCCCTTAGATTTTTCAGTTATTTTCAACCTACATTCACTTTCCAACATTTCATAAAAGAATCTCCAATTGTGCAACAATTTTCAATACTAGTGGAAGTGAAGGTGTAGGTGTAGACGTCATATTATTCAATTCATTAAACATGTCATGGCTATTTAAGAATTATAACATGTGCATGTAGCTATAACAATAATACAATGATTTCTACTAGGATATGGATGACATTCAATAGTACTACTTGAATGATACAAAGAGAAAAGATATACATTAAACACAATTGGTTTTGCTTTTAAACCTTTTCATATATTTTTTGGTTTTTATATATAATGAACTATGCAAACTAACACACTGTTGCAGGTCAAGTCCGCACACAATAGAATTTGTTTGTAGTGGGAATCACGGGTACAATGATTTACATGTTTTGGGTGAAGGCGAGGCTATGACGACTCGGAGCGCGCTTCAAGGGTGAAGAGCCCTAGGTCGCCTGGAGGTCGCATGAAGGTCACCTGCTCCCGGTAGCTGAGGCGAACTCCCTGCGAGGATGAACAAGAGGTCAGAAAGACAGGGCCGGATGTCGGCCCTAAGCCCCTCCGATGACTAAGTCAGGATTAGGGCTTAGAAAAGGGGGCTAGACACGTAGGTCGAGCTAAAAGTGGGTCGACCTACCATGGCGAGCTATGGTGGAAGAACAAAGATATGGACGACCTTTGCTCTTGTGTCTAAGTAGAGCTCTAGAATCAATTTACCAACCAATTGATCAACCTACAACCCCCTCAATGAAGGCATGAGGGAGGTATTTATGGGGCTGATAGGCGGTTGCTCACTATCTAGTCAGCCGTCGAATCATCCCTGCTGGCACTCGAGTGCCGGGGTTGTGGCAGGGATATTTACCGCATTAATGGTGTCAGGTGGTGTCAGAGGCATTAATGAGACGCGAGGGGCAGCCATCAGTTCTTCCCTTTAACCGCTGGCATTAATGGTGAGTAGGTGAGCTCACGTCTCCCTGTCAGAGATCAAGGTTGTAAAAAACGCTAGGATCTAGGCGTTCGGATTGCTAGCGCCTAGCGCCCAGAGCATTAATCGGGGATTAATCGGGGATTAATCGGCCTAGGCGGATTTGCATTTTTTAATTATTTTATTTATTTTTATATAATATATTTATGTTTATATATATATATATATTTTGACAACCCAGAAAAATCCCCAACCCCCTTCCCCCCGCCTTCGGCTTAGGAGGGTAAGGCGAGAGCCCGGCCGAGACTATGCAAACTGGGGGGAAACCGCCGTGCCCCCAACGGCCCCCGGATAAGTCCGAGAGGGGAGATGTAGCCCCAGGGTAACAAATTCCACAACAAATTCCACAATAATTACCAAGTCACGGTGGCCATAGTCCTCGAACCCCGCACCCCTTGGCTTTGGAGTGGAATGACTTACCACTGGGACACCCTCTCGTGGGCATTTATGTTTATATATATATATATATATATATTATTTAAAATACATCAAATATTTAATACATACTAAATCAAATCCAGTTTACCTACTTTAGAGTATTTGTGTGTAACAAAATAAAATTTAAAAGATACTCTTGTGCAATTAAGCCATTTACCAAAAAACGCCCAGACACCGCCCATGAACCGCCTAGGAACCGCCCAGAGCGCCCAGACATCGCCCAGAATGCTTAGGCGGCCGATTAATCCCAAAAACGCCCAGATTGACCTCCCAGGCCATACTCGGAGCGTTTACTGGCCGCCTAGCGCCTAGGCGCCGCCTAGGCGGCCGCCCAGGCCGATTTTTAGAACACTGTCAGAGATTTTTGTGCTTGGTCACCCTCAGGGGTGAGCTGTAGGGCGGCGAGTAGACTCGGCTCCTCCGGAGGATGCTCCTTGTTGCGGTCGGGCAAGCTGGACCCAGGCAAGGCGAGCTGTCAGGTCATTGAGGCGGGCTCCTTGGTGGTTCTGGAAGGCGAGCTTGCAGTGGGGCAAGGTGAGCTTCTTGGGGGCGAGGTGATCAGCTCAGCAAGCGTCCTATCAGGAGAGTCGGTGAGGTGTCATCTTGGACCTTTAGCACAGATGAGCCTCAACTTCATGGGCCGGCCTCTATGGCGTAACAATTGCCCCTTCATTCGATCCCGACGTGGCCAGCCCAGCTTCAGCTTGGATGACGAATCACCTTTTGTAACGGTCTGTATTTTTAGACTTATTTTTAGATCGTTTGTACCGGTATTTTTTTCAGTCATCCGTATAATTTTTCGTCAGTACGTTCTTTGCTACATGTCGACGCGAGCGCGTATCTGTTTTTCGTTTTTTACCGTAGCATCATTGATTAACCATAAAGTTTAACTAATCACTTTAATTTAATTATCTTGCTAATTACAGCTTGCTAATCACTTTTAACTTTTACTAGTTACTTTATTTATTTTACTAATTACACTTAGTTTTACTTAAAACCCCTAACTCTTACATGGACACTACTTACCATGAAAGACAACAAACACGTTTCTAGGCATCAGATTCCTCCCCCCAAAATGAGATTAGTCAACAAAACCATTAATCCCCGCTTTAATCAAACCCAACATGTTTCTTCAAACATTAGTCAAAAGATTTCATTAATACCTATCCTAATCAAAAACCTAATCTAATTAATAGCTTTGATAATTGCAGCAAGATTGTTCCCTTGCCAAACTTCTTCTTAAGGCACCCTCATCTTCTCCAGCAAGAAATCATTCTGCAAATTTTCCATCAACACAAATCAGCCCCAAACCTGAATCAAATCAGCCCCAATTTCCCAAACCCATCATCTTCCCAAAATCAAATCCCCAAACTCAGCTGAAATTGAAAGAGGAGAAAACACCAAAATCAAACCAAACTCAGATCTGAAAACACAACTTCAGATCTGAAATCAAAATAGACCCAAACCAATTTCAGATCAAACGAGCTCCTTCCCCATTTCTCCTCTTCCCGAGCTCTGTCGCCTGAAGGCCGTGCCGCAGCCTTGCGCGCCGCCGTAGCCCAAGAGACCACCTCCGGGGAGCTACTGCCGTCGAGCGCCGTGTAGACCCGCACGTGCGCTGCTGTGGCTACTGCTGCTGCGCCACCGCCTGGCCGGAGAACCCCCGCCCGCATCGCCAGACGCCGGAAGCTGCAAGGAGCCGTCGCCGCCGGCCAGCCCGTCCTCCTCGCACGCGTGCGTAAGCCCCTTGCCCCATTTGCGTGGCTTCCTTACTGCTGCAAACATCAATGAAAACACAAAAAAGAGTAATAAAGAAGGAAGGAGACAGACTGAGAGTGAGAGGTGTAAAGAGAGAGTGACAGAGAAAGCCAATAAGAGAGAAGGAGAGTTAGAGATAGGTATGTTATTAATATTGTTAGGGTAGGTGTAGAGTAGGTACTATTAATTGTAATCTTAACCTCATGTTAACCTTGTAATAAGCTTAGTGAAGTTAATTAGTAGGGTGTAATTATTAATTTGAATATTAACTAGTTAGTGTTGTTAATTTTAGCAAGTTAGTAGTTGTTAAATAATGTTAGGATAATGATATTAGTATAAAGCAAGGCTTAACATGCTAATATAAGAATGTTATAAGACAATATAGACATCACCCTAGCTAGAGAACCCAATAAAATTAGACGAACCCAATTCAGGGATTAACTTGATATTTTGCTTATCTCGAAATGAATCTAATTCATTGATATGTTTAATCAAAACAGAGAACCAGACATACCATTTCATAGTACTTGTCAAGACGAACCCAACAACACCAAAATCGCTGAAATTAGGCAAGTGTACGATTTATAGTGAATTTTTGAAGTTAGTCGTTCATTTAGTCTTTTACACGTAAAGTTGTATAACTCAAAATCTACACATGAAATGACATGTGATATTACCACCATGACATCCGTGACTAAAAATGTGATCCAAAGGATATAACTTGATATACCTTAGTTTAGAACAATAGTAAGGAAAATTAGTTTCCGTGTCATATTCGTTAAATTCTTACATTCAGCACTTTTGTTAAATTGTTGTAAATGTTGCTCGATACTCTCGTAACCATGGAAAATGTTGTTTAAAAATAAATGACTATATTATTTAATTGTTGCATGTCTTGGAAGAACTAACAAATGTGTGACATTGTGAAATCGTGCTCCTCGAAGGCGAAATCGTGATTTTCGTGATGTCATGTGAGTTGACAAGGCTGGCTCGTGTTCCAGCACCAATTTGGGTAGGGTTAGGGTTGAGCGGCCACTAGGCGTATGAAAAGGGTACTCTCTTTAAAGGCACCACCCGTATGCGGTGGGTTAGCGCCAATTACGGTAAGCCCCCGTGAGAAGAACGACTCACTCATCACGACATAAAGGCGAGAACCCTATGATAGACGTGAAATGCTAACATGAAACTTGAAATTGTTATCTCAGTTAAATGGACATGCTAATGAACCAAAGAAAAGATTTACTTTACTTGTCAAACTGTTTAGAACTGATGATAAGATGTATTTTACTTTATTTCATTTTATACTCAGCATGTTTAATCTTGTTGTCGTTACTTCATTTAATTTATTAGTACATCTTAAAACCATTATAAATTTGTATATCTTTCCTTGGGTTCTAACCTCTACTTGCAGACCCTTGCTGACGTACCTTCATGTTTTTGGATGTATGTCAGATCCCGAGCTATAGCACCAGGTGGACTAGTTGAGATAGCTGAACCAGTGGACCAAGACTTGTTGAACTAGTGAACTTTCATTGCACTTCTTTTCATTTATTGTACGGGTCATAAGACCCACTCTTCTTTTTCTCCATTTGTTGTAATTCCGTTAAGACGTTTGAGATTGTAATAATGTTTTACTTATCTGTGTTGTTTTTGAGTAATGCAAGCAAGAACCTGCGGGATTTCACACAGACGCTTATTGTGTTAAGTCAGGGAGGAAAGAAAAGCAAAAGTATCTCCTCCTTACTTGCACATGCGGACCCATTCGCGTCCTCGCTCCCAAGTGTAATGGGAAGCGAGGTATGATAGGTTTTAGTGGTGGCCCATGCAGGTCTATGCTCATGCAAAATACTTTAAAACAACATAGATAATATTACAATCTTGACTCTCAAACAACACCTTCCCTAGAATCTTCTACCCCGATCAAATTCATTAGAAAATCCTAGTCCTAAGATTCCTGATCCTTAGTCAACCAAATCAGTATACCCTTGATTTTTTTAAAAAAATCTCCCTTCATTTTACATTCCACTTTATGACCTTAGGAATCCATCGTAGCCTTTTGACAAGTCATTTCCTACCCATACCCACATTTGGTCATCCCATTCTAATCCTTGCTCTCAATCCACGTGATCTTCCTGACAAGCCATCATTATCCTTTTGAATCAACCACATTACTGTACTGATTCTAATTTCGATATCCCTTTCATGGAATTTCTCGCCCAGTTTAACTTTTTTAAAAATCTTTAATTTATATATACATAGGCCTCATATTTTTCAACTGACTTAAAATTATTCTTTGATTTTGAGTTTCCTTCGCTGAAAAGTTTTAGTCACTAACTTTTTAATGATTTCAAAACATACCATCCTATTTTACTTTCTACATATGGAGATCTTTATCTTTAAACCTTTTGTTGATGGCACGTATATAAATGATAAGCTTCCTTCACTAGACCATGATCAGGTCAATTGACCGGCGCCCCGCTTGCGTTGCGGCGGCGCGGTGTCGTTTACCGCAAGTTTCACGGTTAGTGTAGGGTACGGGAATATCGAACTCAGGGAGGCGAGGTTGTGCTTGGGTCAGGTAGGACCTAAATCACCCCGAGGGGCGAGCTAGCCCGAATCGGTGAATGGTTGTCACGAAAGGAAATAAAAGGGTATGAACAACAAGAAAGAAAACCCGGGACTTTGGTTTCCAACCCGACGAGAGACTCTCGCCGATACGGCCTACGGGTATGGATAGCGATCGGGATTAGGGTCTAATGGTGAGACGTTGCCTCTGAAAGTGGTACCGGCGTCCCATGGGCCCGATATTCCGGTCGGTGCCCAGGATGATACACCGGACTTCCCGGATTCGATCAGTGGGCACTCCCGTGTCCATTAACACTGATCGATCCCGGGAGCACTAAGCCCGCAACGATATCTCCCAACGTCTCATCATGCCGCTCCCGCGTGCTAGGATTCGGCGTCTACGCTAAGGGTGTGAGCTATGGCTAGGGAGTCAACCGTCAAGTTTATTCCCCCTTGGCCCAACGGTCAAAGGCGGTCTTTTTCCCGCCGATGACAATGAAACACCCCGCGTAACCGTTAGATTCCTACTCCCTATCGATTTCCTAACCCTATGGACGCATCGGGAAGAGCCCCCGAAGGGGTTTCCACCAAAATCCCAGATTTGTGAACTACTCACAAAAATTCATGAAAAAGCGATTTAAATGAAATTTAACCGTTGGAATCATAATCGGACAATTGCAATGCGGAAGTAATAGAGTAATAAAGACAATACTAAAATTTTAGAAAGATCTGAAAACTTACAAAAGAGTAACAATTACAGCCGTCACAAGGAGATAAAACAGTAGAAAAAATAACAGCTCTCGTTTCTGGAACCCTAGGGGTTCTATTTATAGACCTTCGTATCAACCGATCGGTTGACAAGTCAACCGATCGGTTGATCCGTTACAAATTAATAACAGAAAACGGCGAGCTTTCACCCGATCACATGAACCGGTCGGGTGAGTTCTTGAGTGACCGGTTGGATCTTGGAGCAGTCGGGTGAATCGATCGGTTCGACGTCCGTGTCTTCAGCTCTTCTTCTTCAGCTACAGATGAACCGATCGGGTGAGAGTCACCCGATCGGTTGGCGTTTTGCTTCGAGAAAACAGAGAACAGCCCCCGCTGAACCGGTCTGCGAACCGGTCGGGCGACTTCTTTGTGAGCTGCGGCAGAGACCGGGTGGTGCACGCGTGCATCACCCGATCGGTTGGAGATGACCAACCGACCGGGTGAGTGGCTGAAAGATGAATTCTTCGACGTTTGACCCCCTGGATCACGCGTGACTTCTCCCGTTGCTCCGGGGACTTGGGATATCATCGTTAAACGTCCCCTACGTGGTCAATCCCCTGCAATCATGGATAAACAAAGAAAAGTGAAAGAAAACGGGAAAATACACGAAAACGAATAAGAGACGGCGGAAAAACACGGAGAAACACAAAAGAAAATGTGCGTGAATATATGAAATATAAACGCACGTCAAAATCCCCCAAGCTGAACTCTTCCTCGTCATCGAGGAAGACGAGTGAGAGTAGGAGCTTGGAAGGGAAAAATAGAGAGGAAGAAAGAAAAAGAAAACTCTAAACCCTAGATCGTCCATCAGAGCCACCAAAATCAGAAACGACACACCAAGCAAGCAAACGCCAAATCACACCACTAAACCTAGGAAAGCGAGTCCAAATAAGTGTCGTGGGTCCACGCGGTGAAGCGCGAGTGAGCGTGGTCGTGTGCTAGCAAATGGTGATGCTTTCTACAATGTGCTATGAGGCTCGATATACACAAATCCAAGATATGACCCAAAATATCGATCCGAATTGAATTAAGCGGCGAATATAAGTTCAAGCATGCATGAGAAGAGTGAGAATAGAAGCGTATCATGCATCGGGGACTCCACAACTAGGGTTAAGGAAATCACGCCACTATAGCCTTGATACTAGCTAAAAAGTTCCTAAGCCAAGTGTTTTCGATAACGACGGGGGTTGAGATGATGTGGAGAAGAACACTCGGTGCAAATTCTCGCCTTCCCTTTATTCTTGGCGAGTAGGAAAAAATATTCACACGGAAATTTTTTTGGGTTTTGGGCATTTGTATTTTTTTTTGAATTTTGGGCTATACACAATTTTTCTTTTCTTTTCTTTTTGGGTTTTTCTTTTCTTTTCTCCCTTTTTTTGGATTTTTGGGTTTTTGGCTATACACATGTGTACTCTCCCAAGTGGGAGAACGGTACACGACGAGGGGATTTGCACCAAGTAAAACAAAAAAGAAGTCGAAATCTAAACACTCGGGCAAAGGAAACTATCCTCGCTAAATAGAGCATAGGCTAAATGGGTTATCCTAGTCCTTAGTTGTGGAATCCCGACGCATGCGAATTGAAGTATACGATATAAATATAGCATGCATATAGTGGAAACAAATACCGCATATTCAAATCGGAGCATGATAATCTAGGGGTCATTCCTGGACAGGTATATAAAGTAAAATCACAAAGCAGAAGCACACCAAATGCTAGTCACGACACACGACTCACAAAAAGCTAAGTGGACCCACGATGCGTGAAATGCAAGAGGACTCGAAATCCTAGGGTTAGTGAGTGTGATTATCGATGCAATGCTAGGTGTGTGTGACTTTGTGGCGATTCATCATAGGATTCATCTCTAGGAGAAAGAGCTAAAATAGAAGAAAAGAAAAAATAAAAACACGATGAAAACGACACAAAAAACGAAAAAGAAGGACTCAAACGACGCACACAGTGCGACTCCCCCAAGCTGAAGTTTGCATTGCCCTCAATGCAATATGAGTGAGTACGGGAGGGCAATGAAAATGGGGGGGAATACGCACTGACACAAAAAGAAATGAAAACGAGGAAAACACATAGATGAAACTGAAAAAGAAAGAAAGATCAAAATCAAAATCAAACAACACGAAAATAAAAATAAAACCACACGACACGACACTCAAAAAATGAAAAACAAGCACACACACAAAAATGAGAAAAACAAACAAAACACGACAGCACACCAAAATAGACGTCCCCCAAGCTAGACCAGAAAGTGCTAGCGAAATGATGTGATCGATGAAATGCAGAGATGTGCAAGGGGGAGTCAAAAACAAAAGAGGTGAAATCAGAAAGCAGGAGGAGGTGAGTCCTCGTCCTCCTCGGAAGAGGGTGTGGATGGGTGGTCGGGGGAGGCTGGGGGTGTGCTGAGAAGTGGGGAATGTGGCGAAGGAATAGGGGCAGTGGTGGTGTGAACAATGGGAGGAGTGTCGGTGGTGGTGGGTGGTGGTGGTAGGAAGGTGATCAAGGCGGTGGTGAGAGGAATAGAAATGGAGGAAGTAGATGCGGGGGTGACGGTAGTGGGTGGTGGTAGGAGGGATCTGGAGCGCACCGGTAATTTCCTCCGGCGCATGTATGGAGTGACGGAGGAGGAGGGAGGTAGCGTGGGTGCGGTGGAAGTGGTCGGGAGGGGTGAAGTGGATGCCGGGATGGGATGTGAAGAGGGAGGAGAAGAATGTGGTGGGGGGTGATGGATGTGGGGAAGTGTGGGTGGGTGGAGGAGAAGATCGCCGGGGTGGTGAAGGTGGAGGTGGTGAAGGTGGAGGTGGTCCGTGGATATGAGTAAGAAGGCGGAGAATGGCGGCCACGTTCCTCTCAAGTGCGAGGAAACGTGGGTGAGTAAGAAAGGAGGATGGCGATGGGTCCGAGGAAGAAGAGGACATGGCGAGCTCACGAAGGGCAGCGACCTCCCTCTCAAGTCCCAGACGGGCAGATACCTGACGGCGACCAAAAGATGTAGACTGACGCGAGGCAGAGGTGGTGCCGCCAGGTAAGGTCAAAGAGGTGCCGACGGCAGTGGTCATGCCGGCACAGGAGACAAGGCCAGAAATGGCCTCAAAGAGGTGCTCAGACGTGATCGGTCCCGGAGCAGAAACAGGACGACTCGGGCCAGCCCCTAAATCTCCCCCAGACGCAGGGATATCCTGCTCGCCTAAGTGGGCGGCAGGGGACGGTGGCCTGCGGGCGTCTGCGGGAAAGAAAGGAAGATTCAACCCAGCTAAGAAGTCGGGATCAGGAGGGAAAGTCCAATCTCCCACGAGAGCAAGGGTCATGCGAGCGGGGTTGGGCAGAATGATGTAAGGGGCTGGGGGTGGCCATAATGAAATATGAAGCGGCCATCCGAGCGGGGTTTAATCATGTGGATGTGCCGCAGGACATCAATATCAAGATGTGAGGGTCCTGCGGCAGCTGGAAGATTATCGGGGATGGTAATATTGAATTGGGCGTGAGAGCAGATGATCGTGATGATGCACCCACAACAAAACTTCCCCTTACCGGCCCGGCTGATCTCGAGTAGCTTGTAAACAAGCCAATCGCTACCATGGATGGGGACGGTAGGGGCCCTGAAGCTAACTCCATCATCATCCCGGACATAAGGGAAAGTCATGGCCCAAAGGATAAAAAGGTCAGGGATAGTCACAGTGCCGGACTCGTCCCTAGGAAAGAATGCAGATGAAATGATCCTGTGGGCTAAACGAAACACGGGATGAATGATGGAGGAGGCCTTGGCCCTTCCTCGGGGATAGTCACGGATCAATGTGAGGCGGAACCAGAATTGATCGACATCAAACTCGGGCGTGTACCCGTAGTGTCGGATGGAATCATCCCTGAGATTGGGGAAACCAAATATATCGTTAATCGTGTTCAGATTTATGGTGACACTACGGTTACGCACCCTGAATTTAATGATCAACCCGGACTCCCAAACAAGTGTAGAGAGAAATTCGAGTGTGAGTGCCGGGTAGGATACGACATGTGCATTAAGAAAGGCCAACCATCCTAAGTTAGCGAAAAGAGATTCGACCTCGGTGAAGACACCGAGATCGACAAGTGTACGTGCGTGCGGAAACTTAGTAGATAGATGCCCTCGAGCATCAAGCCTACGGTAAAAATCTTTGTGCTCATGGTTCCGAAAAATATACCCATGCGGGCCCAACATTGGATCCACAGGGGGGATAACAGGCGGAGGAGGGCCAAGTGTAAGTGCTCGTGTACGGGAAGGGGGGCGTGTTTGTTTTCGTCTCTTTCGAGACGGCTCCTCTTCCCGCATAATTCCCTTCCCCTTGTCCTTATCCTTAGCCATGTGTGAGTGTGCGTGTATGAATGAGTGCAAAAACAGTGGATGCACACTAACACAAGCAAACGAGCAAGCACAATTTATAGGGCAAATATATAAATATAAGCTTAGGAGCGAGTGTACCCAAGAGGAATGGCGGAGCTTGCTCGTAGGTGCCCCCACACTGTTCAGCGAGAGTAGCGTGGAGCCGCGACGTTCTCCTTCGGCAAGAATTTTTGGATGGGTGTGGTTTGGGGGAAAACTAGGTCAAAAATTCGGAATGGGAGGAGAGAGAGGGTGTAGATGATGGAGGGATTGATGGAGGAGGTGGAGAGAGGGAGTAATGGAGGAGTAGAGGACGTGGGGGAGTGAGGATCGGTTGTTGGGGAAGAGGGGAAGGCAAAACGACGGTGGATTTTTCGATCAGGCGAGGGTGAAAACGAGTGGATGTCGGGGGGTTTATATAGGGTTTTAAGTCGAACCGATCGGGTGACTTGTCACCCGATCGGTTGACGGTTAGGTCGAAATTCTTACCGAAGAAATGCTACAGGCGAACCGGTCGGGTGACTTGTCAACCGATCGGTTGGCCGCTCCACTCATTTTCCCGAGAACTTAGGGCTGCTCACCCGGTCACGTCAACCGATCGCGCTCGAACTCAACCGATCGGTTGATACTCCCCAAAAATTTCCGAGAGTTCTCCCCAGCTCACCCGGTCTGTCACCCAGTCTCCTCATTCTTCAACCGATCGGTTCATCTGGGGGCAGATCTCGGCATGTATCTGATACATCCCAACCGATCGGGTGAGTTGTCATCCGATCGGTTGGGGCTTGTTTCCTGCAAAAACCAATAGATTTGTTTAAGTCCCCGAACGGATGTTCTTGCGGCTGATTTTATTTATAAAAATAGACAAAATAAAGTCAAAAAATAACGCTGAAAAGTGGGGAAAAAGTTTAGAACATGGGTTGCCTCCCATGAAGCGCACTTGTTTAATGTCGTTGGCTCGACGCCCGCAAGAGATGCTCATGGTGGTCGATACGGGTGATGCCCGAAGTTTGGCATCTCTTTCTCGTTGGAGCTGAAGGCACTTGGAGTAGTCAGCGGCTGGAAAAATACTTGCTCGACTACCCTCCCCTTGTTCTTGGGATCCGGGGGCTTTTCCTTGGTGTTGGCGCTTCCCGCCATCTTCTTCAGGATCCGGACTTCGTCTTTAGTGAGGTCTGTGGGTTCTTTCCCTGTTCTCCTCACAGGAGGAGCCTTGGGGAACCCGGGAGGGGTCGTTCTTGCTGCACTCGGCTTTCCAGCAGCTTCTTTGTACTTGGGGCCATCTCCATCTTCTGAATCCCCCAAGTCATCGGGGGGGGGGGGGGGGGTTTCTTAAGAGAATCTCCCAGGAGCTCTCTTCAACAGCTTTTTCTTCTTCCATCTCCAGCAAATTACACCGAGGGTCGTCTGGGGGATCGGGGTACTTCATGGATAACCCCAGATCAAATTCAACTTTTTCTCCGCTGACGTTTAGAGAAAGTTTTCCGTTCTTCACATCAATCAAAATGCCAGCAGTGGCCATGAAAGTCCGTCCCAGGATGATGGGGGTGTGTGCGTCTTCAGGCATGTCCATGACTATGAAGTCCACAGGCACATGCACCCCTCTCACATTCACGGGGAGGTCATCCACAATTCCCACCGGATATTTGACCGACCGGTCAGCTAGTTGTAGGGTCATACCGGTGGGCTCCAAATCACCCATTCCTATCCTTTTGTACATCGACAAGGGCATCAAACTTACACTCGCTCCGAGATCGACGAGTGCACGATGAATCTTTACTGCCCCGATCGTGCAAGGAATTGAGAAGCTCCCCGGGTCTTTAAGTTTCGGCGGATTTGCCCTCTGGATAAGAGCGCTACACTCCGCCGTCAACACTACTTTCTCTTTTCTAGACCCTCTCGTCACCAAATCTTTCAAGAATTTTGCATAGGAGGGGATTGTTTCGATTGCTTCTAGGAAGGGGATTTGCAGGCTTAGGTCCTTGACCATGGCGAAGAACTTGCCATATTTCTCATCAATTTTTGCCTGAGCCAACCGTTGTGGAAATGGTACAACGGGTTTATACACTTTCGGGCTCTCTTCCTCCTTCTTCTTCTCTTCTTCAGAGGCTCCCTCCGGAGTCATAGGATTTGATGACGAAGCACCGGCGTCATTTGATTTTTCGGTCGGTCTCTCAACGACCAATGGTGCCTCCGGGTTGCTAGGGGACACTCTAGTAGGAATTTGTGTCCCGCTTCTCAGAACGATAGTGGACACATTTACGTGCTCGTGCACGAGTGCCGATGTTTGGGTTGCTCCCCTCGGGTTCACCTCCGGTTGTGGCGGTAATTGGTTTTGTGACCTTGCAAGGTTCGCCACTTGTAACCCCAGCTGGGTTACTTGGTCCGTGAGGGTCCGCTGACCCATTTCCAGCTTTTGGTTGATCTTCTCCTGGTTGGTAATATATTGAGTCAAGAGAGACTCAACCGGAGAGACGGCCCTCTGTTGGCTATACTGCTGCTGCTGCTGGAACGACTGCTGAGTTCTGGGGGCATAAGATTGTTGCTGAGGTTGTTGCTGAAATGGTTGCTGCTGAAATGGTTGCTGATGAACCTGATTCTGCTGTGACCTAGCCGGCTGATATGTTTGTTGCTGCGGCTGCTGAGGCGGTGAGGGCTGAAATGGTGGCCGGTAACTGAAGTTTGGGTGGTTCCGGTTGTTTGGAGAGTAGGCCGGGTTGGAATTTGTCCTTGGCGGATACGGCGCATTTCCCGTGGGATTGTAAAATAGTGCGCTCGCCTGATCCAGCGGTGGTGAGATGTCACCACCGTCGAATTCCCCAAAGAATTCGGACTACACCGCAGAAATTTGCTGTGTACCGGCCCCACCGGCTCCTACCATTAGTGCGGAGATCTGGGTCGAAAGCAAGTCGAACTTGCTTGAAAGTTTGTCGACGTCCTCGACTCTGTGTATACCCCCGGATCTGGGTGTGGCTCTCTCGTCACACCACCGCTCATTGTTGGATGCCATATTTTCCAGAATATGCCCGGCATCCTCCTCGCTCCTAGACATGAAGGAACCCCCAGCCGCGGCGTCCATAGAAGATTTCAGGTCATCCCTCAACCCATTGTAGAACAGATTAATAATCTGCCACTTCGGAAGCTCATGGTGAGGGCATCTTCTTTGCATCTCTTTATATCTCGTCCAAGCTTCATGCAAGGACTCGTGGCTGGCCTGGGAGAAGGAGGAGATCTCACTCCTCAACTTCATGGTCTTCCCCGGAGGAAAGAACTTCGTCAGAAAAGTGTTGGAGAGCTTCTCCCAGGTGTTGAAAGTGTTGGGGTCCTTCCCCCTTAGCCATTGCTTGGCTTTGTCTCGCAAAGAGAAGGGGAACAGCTTCAGACGGATAGCCTCTGTCGTGAAATCATTAATCCGGAAGGTGTCACACTTCTCCAAGAAGGAGTCTAGGTGCTCGATCGGGTTCTCCATGGGTGCACCCGCAAACTGGTCCTGCTGGATCCATGTCACTAGAGACGGCTTCAGCTCAAAGCTTTGGGCCGCAATAGCTGGAGATCGGATGGCGGAAGTCGACTCGATGGATGGCATCGAGTACTCCAGCAGAGACTTGTGAGGTGGGGTGTTCTCCTCCATGGATTCGGGATCTTCTCTTCTTCGCTTCTCGGCGGCCAAACGCCTAAGGGTGGCGTTAATCTCTGGATCGAGGGGAATCAAGTCGTCAAGACTCCTTGAACTCCTGCGCATGAAAAACAACAAACACCCGTGAAGCGACAAGTGGGAAAGAAACAGATAAAATAAGAAATAAAAATAAGAAAAATAAAAAAGAAAAAGGAGAATGCGAAAATTATCGCGAGGTAGGGATGTGAGCTAGACACGAGGGTTCAAGAGATCCTAAAATAACAAGCACGTTGCCTCCCCGGCAACGGCGCCATAAACTTGACCGGCGCCCTGCTTACGTTGCGGCGGCGCGGTGTCGTTTACCGCAAGTTTCACGGTTAGTGTAGGGTGCGGGAATATCGAACTCAGGGAGGCGAGGTTGTGCTTGGGTCAGGTAGGACCTAAATCACCCCGAGGGGCGAGCTAGCCCGAATCGGTGAATGGTTGTCACGAAAGGAAATAAAAGGGTATGAACAACAAGAAAGAAAACCCGGGACTTTGGTTTCCAACCCGACGAGAGACTCTCGCCGATACGGCCTACGGGTATGGATAGCGATCGGGATTAGGGTCTAATGGTGAGACGTTGCCTCTGAAAGTGGTACCGGTGTCCCATGGGCCCGATATTCCGGTCGGTGCCCAGGATGATACACCGGACTTCCCGGATTCGATCAGTGGGCACTCCCGTGTCCATTAACACTGATCGATCCCGGAAGCACTAAGCCCGCAACGATATCTCCCAACGTCTCATCCTGTCGCTCCCGCGTGCATGGATTCGGCGTCTACGCTAAGGGTGTGAGCTATGGCTAGGGAGTCAACCGCCAAGTTTATTCCCCCTTGGCCCAACGGTCAAAGGCGGTCTTTTTCCCGCCGATGACAATGAAACACCCCACGTAACCGTTAGATTCCTACTCCCTATCGATTTCCTAACCCTATGGACGCATCGGGGAGAGCCCCCGAAGGGGTTTCCACCAAAATCCCAGATTTGGGAACTACTCACAAAAATTCATGAAAAAGCGATCTAAATGAAATTTAACCGTTGGAATCATAATCGGACAATTGCAATGCGGAAGTAATAGAGTAATAAAGACAATACTAAAATTTTAGAAAGATCTGAAAACTTACAAAAGAGTAACAATTACAGCCGTCACAAGGAGATAAAACAGTAGGAAAAATAACAGCTCTCGTTTCTGGAACACTAGGGGTTCTATTTATAGACCTTCGTATCAACCGATCGGTTGACAAGTCAACCGATCGGTTGATCCGTTACAAATTAATAACAGAAAACGGCGAGCTTTCACCCGATCACATGAACTGGTCGGGTGAGTTCTTGAGTGACCGGTTGGATCTTGGAGCAGTCGGGTGAATCGATCGGTTCGATGTCCGTGTCTTCAGCTCTTTTTCTTCAGCTACAGATGAACCGATCGTGTGAGAGTCACCCGATCGGTTGGCGTTTTGCTTCGAGAAAACAGAGAACAGCCCCCGCTGAACCGGTCTGCGAACCGGTCGGGCGAATTCTTTGTGAGCTGCGGCAGAGACCGGGTGGTGCATGCGTGCATCACCCGATCGGTTGGAGATGACCAACCGACCGGGTGAGGGGCTGAAAGATGAATTCTTCGACATTTGACCCCCTGGATCACGCGTGACTTCTCCCGTTGCTCCGGGGACTTGGGATATCATCGTTAAACGTCCCCTACGTGGTCAATCCCCTGCAATCATGGATAAACAAAGAAAAGTGAAAGAAAACGGGAAAATACATGAAAACGAATAAGAGACGGCGGAAAAACACGGAGAAACACAAAAGAAAACGTGCGTGAATATATGAAATATAAACGCACGTCATCAATGTGCTTGTCTAAGTTTGTTGGATCACCCTAGCTAGACTGGGGGTAAGTGATCCTGGCTTAGTCACTTCCCTGCAGGGTAAGTGATCCTGGCTTAGTCACTTCCCTGACCGTGTCTTCTGGACCACAAGGACGTGAATCATGATTATATATATCATTTTCGTTCTTACTATACTACAACGGATTTTAAAACAACCAATCATATACAAATTTAAATTACTAAATAGAACTCTAACTGCCTCGGTTTATCAGTTCTGCATTCATCATGATCATCATTTAAAATTTTCGTTAAAAAAAAATCTATCTCCATTTACGAAACAAACACTACATCTCTAGACCATGACTCTTTCGTCTATTACTTACCTACTGTTTTAACTTATACCACCCACTCACTATCCTTACATACGTTATTAGGATATTGTCACATTTTTACACATACCTCACATTCTTCCATTTAATCATCCATAACCATCTCTATGCCACCTGATCAAGCTAACTCTTGTCACAACTACTGATTTGATACCACTGTTCTACAGGCTAAGTCGAGACTACTCGAACGTGATAGAACGATATAATAATAAGCGGTCTTAAATTACTACTGGATCAGTGTCTAGAAAGGAATGGGAAGGAGGTTGGTCAACCAAAGGACTTGTCCTGCGGTCATAGAAGTGACCTGTACCTTCAAGCCCTGACTGTCTGGCTGGTTTGGTAGTTAATCTAGACTTCTTATTAATAGACCAGCCTACACTATTAGATAGTCAAGCAACCTTTGTTTTCCTCATGCTCGCTCATTACTTGTCCTTTTCAGTGTTACTGCGTCTACCTGGTTGTCTTACTATTGTCATCACATTACCTGTTGGTTAAAACATTATTGCTACCATATGCCATGCCACCATCTTTACTTTTGCACTTGCACAGTCACCTTTACCTTATGCATTACATTCACTTTACTTACCACACTTGAACAACCACCAGTACTTTACTTTTCGCTCGTATATGCATGTATGTTCTTACTTCTTGCACATGTAAGATCATCTTTCTGATCAAGCTAACTTCATATCCTTGCCTCACCTGAACCCATTTGTCGCAAACTTGATTCGTTACATCATACAACTCGGTATCCTACACTATCTCTTGGTTACCACATTAGTGCATCTATTTACTTATTACCACTTTAACGAGATTAGTTTTAAATTTGCGTTATAACCCTTTTAAAATGTATTCCTCCGCCTTTATTTCTATCATCAGCAGTGTCGAATTTTGTTATGCATTATGTTAGATATGATTATTATTATTAGGGGATTATAATTACGGATATGACTAGTTTGAGATGATGTAAGGTGTAGTTGTATTGATTGTTTACAATATGATAGATAGAATGATGTGTTCAAGAGTTATATTTCATATTTGGATACACCCATACATAATGGCTTCAATATGATTCCATACTATGAGTGGTGCACAGGAAGACGAGTACATTACGGATTTGGAATTCATATTAGTAGCAGCTGATAGTAAATTTGTAGATATTACATGATTTTTGATGACGATGATGATTAGTAGAGTATGTAAAGTAACACGACTTCATCATACAGATATAGTGATGGAGACGTCGGAAATGATATGATATGTTAATACGAATGGATAGTTGCATAAATTGATCTAAGATGCTTAGGATAAGATACAATAAGAAATGACGAGATGTGATTTAATAGTTTGTTAATTAAGGTGTTTAAACTTATGAGTTATCACGATGAAGAATGAATTGGGAGCATGATAAATGTTGATGGAAGATGGTGATGTATATTAGGCGCATTGGTACTTATTGTCATATACCAGTAATTGGTAAAGCATCGTTATACCAATTTCTTGAGATAAGAATAAGGTTGGAGTTAGATGATGTCACAAATATAGTACTACAAGTTAGGTTATACAATGAGCAAGGGATGATACATTACGGATGAGACAACCTATGAGAAAGTACAGTTTTTGGAGAACGTGGGTATAGAGGATATCGTACATTAAAGACCCCCCGAAAAGATGTTACTGTCTTAATAGCAATGATGAGCGAAAGTGTAAGGAAATTTGTAAGAAGTATTGGTTGAGGATAATTAGTATTTTCCATTCCGAGGTTATCTTGTTTAAAGTATTAATTGTTTAAAGCAAGAATTATGAGATAGAAATCAAAAAGAAAAGGGAAGTATTGGACCTATATTTAAGTTCAGGATATGCTTATTGATCACTCCGTATTTTACACCTTTTTTCTGCATGATTGCATGCCATTTAGATCGCTCAAATCGTGTTTTTACGTTTATTCGACGATATTGCGATGCTTTTCACGATTTGTTGTTTTTGTCGTATTTCAGGAGATTTGGAGCAATTTGGAGTGATTCTGAGATGCACCCACTCCGGAGTGTCACCGACGACTCTCTTGAGGGGTATTTTGCGATTGGAGAGGAGTGGAAGAAGAAAGAACGTCGTAGGAGCGACGAGGAGGCAAAAACATGAAGAATTGGCATTTTCAGCATGCCACTCGGCCGAGTGGAGGAGTCACTCGACCGAGCATAGACAGCCCGCTCGGCCGGCCAGATCGGACACGCAACAGGGCCAATATCAGCGTGTACTCGACCGAGCATCGCCATACCACTCGGCCGAGCACCGAGTCATCCCTCGCCCGAGTGGAGCCAAGCCGACGGCATCAAAAATGCTGAACTCTCTGGAATCCGTCTGTACAGTCCCAAGCTCCGACTCGGCCGAGTGAGGAACACCGTCCGCCCGAGTGAAGAACGCCCACTGCCCGAGTGAAGAAAAGTCACTCGGCCGAGTGACTCCCGAGAAGACGACCCCCAAGACCCCTGACTCTTTGTAATTATACAGGGTTTGTCACTCGGCCGAGTGAGCCGCGCTGCCTGTAGCGTAAACTGTGATTTTGAGGCTGCGCTGGGGCATTTTCGTCAGGGTTTTTTGGGCGATTTTGGGGGGTATTTAACCCCAGTTTTTAACCTAGTTTAGGGAGCCTTTTCAGAACTTTTTGCAGCCTTTTTAGATTAACTTTTTAGGAATTAGATTTAGCTTTTAGGGAGGAGAGAAAAGTGATAATTTGTTGGATGCTACCTTGTTCTTCATTGGTTTGTCTCTCTCTCCCTCAAAAACTCCATTTTTATTGATTTATTGAATATAGCTATGCATTCCATTCATTTTACTTGTGAATTTCTATTGAATTTGATGATGAATTGTGAGTAGTTTCATCGTCTTAGGGCGTAGGGATGAACCCTACGAACCCTATTTCTAATTTGTGAGGAATTGGTGAAATTATTGCTAGAATTGATTAGGGTTAGTTTGGGATTGATTTAATACGAATAGCTAGGGATTCATACCGATTGGGATTTGCAAGAGATTGGATCCCAACTCGATAGGAAGCCCTAGAAATTCGAATTGGGTTGCAATTGGATTTCTCCGGAATCGGTTTGCAAGAGATTGGACTGAAACTAGGGTTTTCGATTGTAATTCTATACCAATACCCGTTTGCAAGAGATTGGATGGGCAGGAACTATCCCAACTTAGGTCGTAGCTCGAGTTTGCACGAGAGTGGGCTCGAGATACGATTGAACGATGATGTTGTTCTTCACGCTAGTTTGCCTAGGTTAGGGTTTGCAAGAGATTGTGCCCTACCCTAGGTTTGCTATAGACCGACAATAGCGCGAGAGCATGAGCTTGGTTCTACATTTAGTTGCAACTAGTCCACCCAAATTACAAGTCTAGCAATTGTGAAACCCACGAATCACAATGATGAGATACGGCGAGTAGCGGGGATTCCCTATCCCTAGGCGTCTTTATTAATTTGTTATTTCTTTTATACAATTGAACGACTGTGACCGCATTACTGCGAACGTTTCTCGACTATTCTTATAGCCAGGTGATTGAAGAAGACACTGTTATTAGGCCTCCCTGTGCTCGATACCCGCTCGCCGCTACACCGTGCGCTTGCGGTAAGACTACAGTGTCGCCGCTCCGGGACGTGTATCCGGGGCGCGACCACTTATAGTTGTAAACGTTATTCAGTGATGAGATAAGAAGTGATGATTTATTTTAGGAACACTTGTTTGAGGTTATGGGTTTAACAACCAGTGTGTTAGAATATTTAGGTTGCAGTGGTGAGTATATATATATATCTATCTATCTATTCTATAAAACACAACCTTTTTTGAATTTTGTCCTAGTCATCAGGAGTTTGTCCCAGTCATCAAGAGTTTGTCCCAGTCACAGAGAGTGGGTCCCATTAGTTGAGTTCTTCGAAATTTGAAGTTTGAATTGGGGGCGGGCTGTTGAAAATTTTGTAACCAAAAACTTTGAAAACAAAAAAATCCCACCTCTTGAGCCATCCTAATCCATGCCAAAAAATTTGAAAACTAAAAAATCTCACCTCTTTGCCCGTAGCCATGCTGTTCATGCCTCTTCATCAGCTTACATGGTTCAGCCTCCCAAGAAAATCAGCGCCCTTCGATGTCGCCTCCTCCTCTCCCCATCCTCCGACGACTTCGACTCCCCTCCCCCTAACAGGCACCACCTTCTTCTTCAATCCCTCCAGCATCAAATCCATCCCTCACTCGATCTTTTTGGTTTCTTTTGATTCTGGGTGTGAAAACATAGGAAATTTGGTTTTTGGTGTTTTTGGGTCTTTTGCAAGTGCAAGCAGAGGTTTAAAATTCGTTTTTTGTTGTTTTTTGCAGAAATAAATTTGGAGAGTCAATCACAAATGAAGGTAACGCTTCCAGGATTTCTGCTCACCAACTGTTTATACAATTGCTCAAAAGAACATTAAGATTGTTGCTCAAAGCATTGCTCAAAAAATTCTGCAAGTTTATTGTTTTTCAATGATTTCTATACATTCAGCGTCCAGCCTCCAGCTTACAGGATTCCTCCAACCTCCAGGATTAAACAATAAACTTGAAAATTTAACAATGATGGTTGCATTTGTTTCAGAACACACATGTTAATTTTCTTATTTGGTAATTCCTTCAACCTGTTAATTTTCTAATTTGGTACTGCAGGTGAAATGCTTGATCTTTCAAAAGGAATCAGACTGCACCATGATAGCCTTGACTACCCTTCTATGGTAGGCTATAAGATTGTAGTATGTTTTTTAAAGATTCTGTTTAAAGACCTATTCAAAAATGCTTGATTTGTTTTACACATGCAAGTTTATTGTTTGCATAATCACTAGCAGGTACTTAATGCATGTACTTTTTTACTAGCAGGTACTTTTATAAGATTGGATTTAAATTGTTATGACTAGCAGGTACTTAATGCATTGCACCAAAATGCTTGATTAATTACCTGCATTAAGTGCCTGTTCAATTTCACTAAACAATTTCTTGCAAGGTTTAGAATTATTTGTCCTGTTGTGAAGGGAATTTAGGGAGAAATAGGTGTAAGGGGTTAAGAGCCCCCTACCCGTGTATTTATAACTTTCAATATTGGGTTGGATACCCAATTGGCCCAATGGGCCTATTCATAACACTTCCCCTTATCCAATCAACATTGAAATAAGAGGTGGATTCTTCAGGATCCGAGTTAGGGTAACTGTCTTGTTAAAGAAAGAACAGTTAACCCATAACTTCCCATGTTTTGGGGATGTGTTTAGGGGTGGATACTTCAGGATCCAGAGTAAACGAGGTTGCCTCGTCAAAACCTTGACTACGAAAAACCCAGTGGGAAAAAACCTGTAGCCAAGGGAAAAGAGTACAACTCTGCAGTTGACTCCCCTTATCTGACCAAGCTTCAGGCTTGCAGATTTCCTATGAATCTATACATCAGTCTCCTATGTATCTATGAGTTCATAGTTCTCTCATCCTGACCCAGTTTACATTTACTCACTCTCCTCATCCCAATCCCATGTACAAGTTTTTCGAAGATACTAGTAGGCAGGGATTTGGTAAGAAAATCCGCCAAGTTATTACATGATTGGATCTTCTGTACCTCAATCTGCTTTTGCTTCTGAAGGTCGTGCGTCCAGAAGAACTTGGGGGAGATATGCTTCGTCTTGTCACCTTTGATGTAGCCGTCCTGTAGCTGGGCTATACACGCTGCATTGTCTTCATAGAGTGTAGTGGGTGCAAGAACGCCGGTCGTCAGGCCGGTGGAGGTGAGTATGTGCTGGATCACCGAGCGTAGCCAAAAGCATTCCTTGCTTGCTTCGAAGATCGCAAGTAGCTCGGAGTGGGTGGATGAGACGGTCGTCATGGTCTGCTTCACAGATCTCCAGGATATGGCAGTGCCGCCATATGTAAACATGTATCCGGTCTGAGACTTCTCTGTATGAGGATCGGACCTGTAACCTGCGTCAGTATAACCAACTAAACCAGTTGATGCCCCTTTCCTGTAGAATAGACCTAAGTCTATGGACCCTTGGAGGTAGCGCAGAAGATGCTTAACTCCGGCCCAGTGCCGCTGTGTAGGTGCAGCACTATATCTGGCTAGTAAGTTTACTGCGAACGCTATGTCAGGGCGAGTGCAGTTAGCCAGGTAAAGGAGTGCACCGATAGCACTTAAATAAGGCACTTCGGGGCCTAGTACTTCCTCCCCCTCTTCCAGCGGCCGGAAGGGGTCTTTGTGTACATCCAATGATCTGACGACCATCGGAGTGCTGAGGGGGTGGCACTTATCCATCTGAAACTTTTTCAATAAGTTCGATGTGTAAGTTGACTGGTGTAACAAGATCCCATCTTTAAGATGCTCTATCTGAAGGCCTAAACAGAATTTTGATTTTCCGATGTCTTTCATCTCGAAGGTTTCTGTCAGGCTTTTAGAAATCTTTGCGATCTCTTCAGGAGATCCGATGAGGTTTAAGTCGTCTACATAGACGGCTATAATTACGAATCCTGTTGCCTTTGCTCTTATAAAGATGCAAGGACAGACTGGGTCGTTTTTAAATCCTTGCTGTGCAAGGAAGTCGCTCAGTCTGTTATACCACATCCTTCCAGATTGTTTTAGACCATATAATGATCTTTGCAGTTTCACTGAGTAGATGTCACGTTCTCTCTCTTTTAGTGCTGCAGGCAAAGAATAACCGTCAGGCAATCTCATATAGATGTCTCGGTCTAGGTTGCCATATAGGTATGCAGTAACCACGTCCATGAGTTGCATATCTAAACCCTCTTGTGCTGTTATGCCAATGAGGAATCGGAAGGTGATCGCGTCCATGACCGGGGAGTATGTGGCTTCAAAATCCACCCCAGGACGTTGGGTAAAACCCTGCGCTACAAGCCTTGCTTTGTAGCGTACGATCTCATTCTGTTCATTTCGTTTTCTAACAAATACCCATTTATAACCCACAGGTTTTACACCTTTTGGTGTCTGGACTATTGGTCCGAAGACCTTGCGTTTGGTGAGTGAATCCAACTCCACTCCTATTGCCGCTTTCCACTTTGGCCAATCATCTCTGCTTTGACATTCTGTCAGAGAGCGTGGTTCAATATCATCGTCGCAGTACGCGAAGTTGATGGCAATATTACACGTAAATGTGTCATCTATTGTTGTGCTTTTTCTGTCCCAATACTCCCCAGTTCGTACATAGTGTATCGATACTTCATTTTCTCCCGGTTTTTCCTCTTCATGAGAGTTTGGGAGAGATGGGGTAGCAGGGCTTAAATTAGCATCCTGTGGTGGTATTTGTTTACCATTGCCAAGGGTCCTACTCTTTTGAGGGACTTGGTCCTTGGATCCCGGTGGTCGTCCTCTCTTTTTGAGAGGTCCAACCATTTCTGCTGCAGGCGGATTGCATCCATTTTGCGGTATGTCAATCCTAGCTGGAGTGTTAGCAGCAGGGACGTGTGATTTGACAATCTTCTGGTTGTCAGTAAATTTGTCCGGCAAGAGATGGACAGTGTTTTGGATGTGGAGAATCTTCAGGACCTCCTCCTCACACTGGCTTGTTGGCGGATCAAAGTGACATAAAGTTTTTGTATCCCAAGTGATACTTTCTGAAGCTTCGGGCTTCTTTGTCTGTGAGCCTAGTCTTGGGAACGATGTTTCATCGAATTCACAGTCTTCTAGACGTGCCTTAAAGACGTCCCCCGTAAGGGGTTCTAGGAATCTAATTATGGAGGGGGTGTCAAACCCAACATAAATGCCTAGGCGACGTTGTGGACCCATCTTTGTCCTTTGTGGTGGTGCTATGGGGACGTATACTGCACAACCAAATATTCTCAAATGTGAGACAATTGGTGGGGCTCCAAGTGCTAGTTGCATTGGAGAAGATGACTGACCTCCAAAGGGTCTTAATTTTATTAAAGATGCAGCATGCAAAATTGCATGACCCCACGCATTCACTGTCATCTGGGATTGAAGTAATAATGGACGAGCGATCCATTGCAGTCTCTTAATTAGAGATTCTGCTAACCCATTTTGGGTGTGAAGATGCGCTACAGGATGTTCGACTTCAATTCCCTGAGCTTGGCAATAGTCTAGAAAGACTTGTGACGTAAACTCCCCCGCATTGTCCAGACGAAGTTTCTTTATCTGGTGGTCGGGGAAGTGGGCCCGTAACTTTATTATCTGAGCTAAAAGCTTAGATAGTGCTAGGTTACGGGTGGACAGTAGGCACACATGTGACCACTTAGTTGATGCGTCTATCAGGACCATAAAGTACCTGAACGGACCACTTGATGGGTGAATCGGCCCACAAATGTCTCCGTGGATTCTTTCCAGAAAGCTGGGAGACTCCACATCCACTTTCAGTGGAGAGGGTCTCGTGATCAGTTTACCCTTGTAACAGGGTGGACATGGGAATTTGCCTTTTTGAAGAATCTTCAGGTTCTTCAGGTCAATGCCCCTGGAGTTCTTTATGATGCGGTACATCATAACCGAACCAGGGTGTCCCAGTCGACTGTGCCAGAGTTGGAATTCTGGTGTTTGGGGGCACTGCAGGTGCTCCACCATGGATGTTTCTGGAGTTTGTATACTTGTTTGGTAGAGTCCCGAGGGGAGTCCCTTGAAACGTTCCACAATGGTTTTTGAACCATTTGTAAGAGCCGTTACAAGCAAGTATTCCCTTTTATCTTCCTCGACCGTCTCTAAGTGATATCCGTTTAAACGGATGTCTTTAAAACTTAGGAGGTTTCGGATGGATTTTGGGGAGTATAACGCATTTTTAAGTGTTATTTGTGTGTTGTCGGGGAGCAATATAATTGCTTCCCCTGATCCTTCGATTATGTTTGCTGGTCCTGAGATTGTTCTCAGTGGGCCAGAATAACTACTTACGCTCGTGAAATAGTCTATGTTTTGAAGGATCGAGTGCGTCGATGCACTGTCCACTAGGCAGATAAGTTCCATATCTAAAAAAATGGGGAAAGACATTCAAGCAATAAATATAGATAAAAGATTCACTTTCATAAATAAATGCTAAAAAGATATTGTTTGACATGGAAAATAGAACTAGATACGATGCATAAAAATTTAAGATACATTGCTAATTGCATAAAAGTGGTCCAGATCTAGAGAGTATCATCTCCCATGAAATCTTCGGGAGTCCATAAGGTCTCTGCCAATGCTGCGCTCTCCATCAGGTTTGTCTCAGCTCGAGGCTTGAGGCTTGCCTGGTAGAGGTCCTGGAGGTGTTTTGCTGTGCGGCAGATTTTGGACCAGTGGCCCGTCATCCCGCATTTTGAGCATTTGTCCTCCCAGTCTTTCTTGGGAGTGCCTCCTTTGTTGGGAATCCTCTTGTGCTTCTTGTCCACGAACTTCTGGTTCTGGGGAGGAGCTGGGTGAGTGGCCTTCTTCCGATGCTTCTGTTCTTTCCATTTCTGGAATTTTGCCTTTTTGTCCGTCTTCTTCTTCTGGGAAGACTGGAAGTGGGCCTCTGCAGGAGGTGGCAATGGAGCGGAGCCAGGAGGGCGCAGGTTGTGGGTGGCAACCAACAGGTCTCTGTTCTGTTCAGCCATGAGCAGGCATGAAAGAAGGTCAGAGTACTTTGTGAACTTCCTCTCTCGATATTGTTGCATAAGGATCATGTCCTTTTTGTGGAAGGACGTAAACGTCTTTTCCAGCAACATCTTCTCCGTCACTGGTTCACCACACAACTTCAGGCGTGAGGTGATGCGGAAGAGAGCTGAGTTATACTCCGCTACGGATTTGAAATCCTGTATGCGGAGGTGAGTCCACTCGTACTGTGCACTGGGGAGTATGACATCCCTCTGATGTCTGTACCTCTCCTCGAGTGCATCCCATAGCTCGTAAGGGTCCTCTACAGTGAGGTACTCGTCCTTTAAGGTCGAGTCTAAGTGTTTCCTGATATATATAATGGCTTTCGCCTTTAATATATCGGAAACTTCCTCTGTGTGAGGTGCTTCCACTGAAGCCTCCTTGTTAGCTGGGGCAGTACTAGTTGTTGCCTTTTCAGTCTGTGTGAGACTGAAACCATGAGAGCGCATATGGAACTTCAGGTCCAACTGCCAACTCAGGTAGTTTGACCCATCAGCCTTCAGGACTGAGAAGTCTACATTTGCGAGTTTGGCCATTTTATGATCTAGCATGTAAAAAAAATAGCATGTATCATTAAGACTGAATAAAACAGACATCCACGCATGTAATGTAGTCATTTTCATGGCATGAATTTTGATTAGTGTGATTTTAACATACATGCTTTTTTTTCAGGTAATGTGAATACTTAATTACTAAAAATTAACAATCACGCATGCTGTTAAGGTAATGTGAATAATTAATTACTAGGGTTTTCGATTGTAATTCTATACCAATACCCGTTTGCAAGAGATTGGACGGGCAGGAACTATCCCAACCTAGGTCGTAGCTCGAGTTTGCACGAGAGTGGGCTCGAGATACGATTGAACGATGATGTTGTTCTTCACGCTAGTTTGCCTAGGTTAGGGTTTGCAAGAGATTGTGCCCTACCCTAGGTTTGCTATAGACCGACAATAGCGCGAGAGCATGAGCTTGGTTCTACATTTAGTTGCAACTAGTCCACCCAAATTACAAGTCTAGCAATTGTGAAACCCACGAATCACAATGATGAGATACGGCGAGTAGCGGGGATTCCCTATCCCTAGGCGTCTTTATTAATTTGTTATTTCTTTTATACAATTGAACGACTGTGACCGCATTACTGCGAACGTTTCTCAACTATTCTTATAGCCAGGTGATTGAAGAAGACACTGTTATTAGGCCTCCCTGTGTTCGATACCCGCTCACCGCTACACCGTGCGCTTGCGGTAAGACTACAGTGTCGCCGCTCCGGGACGTGTATCCGGGGCGCGACCACTTATAGTTGTAAACGTTATTCAGTGATGAGATAAGAAGTGATGATTTATTTTAGGAACACTTGTTTGAGGTTATGGGTTTAACAACCAGTGTGTTAGAATATTTAGGTTGCAGTGGTGAGTATATATATATATATATCTATTCTATAAAACACAACCTTTTTTGAATTTTGTCCTAGTCATCAGGAGTTTGTCCCAGTCATCAAGAGTTTGTCCCAGTCACAGAGAGTGGGTCCCATTAGTTGAGTTCTTCGAAATTTGAAGTTTGAATTGGGGGCGGGCTGTTGAAAATTTTGAAACCAAAAACTTTGAAAACAAAAAAATCCCACCTCTTGAGCCGTCCTAATCCATGCCAAAAAATTTGAAAACTAAAAAATCTCACCTCTTTGCCCGTAGCCATGCTGTTCATGCCTCTTCATCAGCTTACATGGTTCAGCCTCCCAAGAAAATCAGCGCCCTTCGATGTCGCCTCCTCCTCTCCCCATCCTCCGACGACTTCGACTCCCCTCCCCCTAACAGGCACCACCTTCTTCTTCAATCCCTCCAGCATCAAATCCATCCCTCACTCGATCTTTTTGGTTTCTTTTGATTCTGGGTGTGAAAACATAGGAAATTTGGTTTTTGGTGTTTTTGGGTCTTTTGCAAGTGCAAGCAGAGGTTTAAAATTCGTTTTTTGTTGTTTTTTGCAGAAATAAATTTGGAGAGTCAATCACAAATGAAGGTAACGCTTCCAGGATTTCTGCTCACCAACTATTTATACAATTGCTCAAAAGAACATTAAGATTGTTGCTCAAAGCATTGCTCAAAAAATTCTGCAAGTTTATTGTTTTTCAATGATTTCTATACATTCAGCGTCCAGCCTCGAGCTTACAGGATTCCTCCAACCTCCAGGATTAAACAATAAACTTGAAAATTTAACAATGATGGTTGCATTTGTTTCAGAACACACATGTTAATTTTCTTATTTGGTAATTCCTTCAACCTGTTAATTTTCTAATTTGGTACTGCAGGTGAAATGCTTGATCTTTCAAAAGGAATCAGACTGCACCATGATAGCCTTGACTACCCTTCTATGGTAGGCTATAAGATTGTAGTATGTTTTTAAAGATTCTGTTTAAAGACCTATTCAAAAATGCTTGATTTGTTTTACACATGCAAGTTTATTGTTTGCATAATCACTAGCAGGTACTTAATGCATGTACTTTTTTACTAGCAGGTACTTTTATAAGATTGGATTTAAATTGTTATGACTAGCAGGTACTTAATGCATTGCACCAAAATGCTTGATTAATTACCTGCATTAAGTGCCTGTTCAATTTCACTAAACAATTTCTTGCAAGGTTTAGAATTATTTGTACTAATTTTTTATCTCACGGATTGTTTACCACCCAGGCCCCCCCTGCTTTCCCGGTGTATTCTAAAATTCATCTCTTTTCCTTACGTTCCTCATTTCCCCTATCATCTGCCTCACGGATTTATTTTGCCTCACGTATTGTTGCAGACAGAATAATTTGGAAGGAATTTAAAATCGTCGCCGCACATAATTGCACAGGTTGGAATTTGAAATTTGGAATTTGGAAAGTTTTTGGCGGTATAAAGAGTTTGTAGGCAAGAGTTATTTTTAGAAAGGTATTAGGAATTACAAATTTTTGGAACGTATTAAGGAAGAGTAATTTTTGTAAGGTATTATGCAAGAGTAATTTTTGGAATTTGGAAAGTTTTGGAAGGTATTAGTAGTTTTTAGGCAATAGTTATTTTTTGAAAGTTATTAAGAATTAAGAATTTTTGGAAGGTATTAAGCAAGAGTTATTTTTGAAAGGTATTAGGCAAGAGTTATTTTTTGGAAGGTATTACGAATTTTTTGAATCTTTATGGAAGGTATTTTTGCAAGAGTTATTTTTGAAATTTTTTGGGCAGTCGCAAAATTCTGATACGAAATCATATATTTTTTGGAATTTTGAAGAAATTAAGAGTTTTGGAACTATCAAAAGTAAATAATTTGGTGAACTACCAAAGAGACGGGAGAAGAAACTTTTATTTGATAGTGATTGTAATACACATAAAATTGTGACAGCCTACTCACACTCATATCCATATTATACACGTAGCCAAATAGCAAAAAAAACCCAAGTTACTTGATATAGATTCTTTGCAATTCTGTTTCACTGGCAGTTTACAGTAAGGGTTATTTTTTGAAAGGTATTAAGAATTAAGCATTTTTGGAAGGTATTAAGCAAGAGTTATTTTTGAAAGGTATTAGGCAAGAGTTATTTTTGGAAGGTATTACGAATTTTTTGAACTTTTTGGAAGGAATTTTTTGCAAGAGTTATTTTTGAAATTTTTCTAAGCACTAACAAAATTCTGATACGAAATCACATAATTTTTGAAATTTTGAAGGGATTAAGAGTTTTGGAATTATCAAAAGCAAATAATTTGGTGGCCTAAAAAAGAGCAGGGAGAAAAAAAATTTATTTGATAGTGAGTATACACATAAAATTGTGTCAGCCTACTCACACTCATATCCAGATTCAACAAGCTTGATGCCAAAGAGCAAAAAATCCCAACTTACTTGATATAAATTCTTTTCAATTCTGTTTTTCTGGCAGTTTACAGTAAGGATTATTTTTTGAAAGGTATTATGAATTAAGAAATTTTGGAAGGTATTAAGCAAGAGTTATTTTTTTAAATGTATTAGGCAAGAGTTATTTTTTGGAAGGTATTACGAATTTTTTGAAATTTTTGGATGGTATTGTTCGGCTATCTGCGCTGTCCTCCTCCAAGTCCTTCACCTCCTCTGATCTTCACGGTCCTACTCATACAGCTTGAGTCCTGGTACAGAAATTATTAAATTAAGATTTCCATATAACAGTGCCCTTTGGATCCAATTAGACCCATGCACGGTGCTGATATAAAAATTTTAGTCCATCGTATTCTTTTTATCATTTATTTGAATGGTTTAGTCCATGTGAACACGGTCTAATTTGAACTTCATTAATTTAATGAGCACCATTTTAGCATTAGCATTAGCATTAGGACAATGCATGGTTTACCCTATCTAAAGTACACAGACTTATGCAATTTGCGTTTCAAATGGTAGATTGAGTTTTAATTTTCTGCTGATTGCGTTTCAACCAGTAAGTACCTATTATTACTAACTGGTACAAAAATTCTGAATCATGCTTATGAGTAGGGGTTCTGTGTAGATGATTCTGTCTACTATAATTATTTGTTCCGTTTAGTTCCAATAGGACAGTTTAGTTCCAATTAGCACCAGTTTATCATAGGTACAGTGCCTTCCAATTAGCACCAGGTTTGAATTATGCATCATTCATTTTTCATGTGACTTTCCTGTTCATTAGAATTCAATCCGTATATGGCTGATGGACTGTGCATATATGCAAGCATTGCATATACCCAGGAAAAACCGTGATAAAAAACCATGTAACATGTGCATATATGCAAGGCTATATAGTCATAACCTGTGCATATATTCAAGGTTCATATATTCAATGTTTGAATTATGCACGCCTTGAGAAATGACTGAGCTTATACCACCGGAGCAGCAGAAACCAAATTCTGCTATAAAACACAAACCTTGATGGATTGTGTTTTATAGCATGAAAAGAAAAAAAAACTTAGTCGTTTTTTCTTCAAAAGACCTCACATTTCCAAGGATGTCTTGAAGTTTAGCCTTGGTTTCAAATCTTTGCTGTGTAGATTTGCACTTAGATGAACAAACAATAGGATTAGAACTGACATCGAGTCGTTAAAAAAATTATAAACCATTATGTGATTAATTTTATATATCTCCAGAAAAAGTTTCAAAATACATGCATCTTTTTCAAGTAACATCAATTTTATAAACCATGCATTTTTTGGAGTTCTTCGTTTTTTTGTGTCAACCCACATGTGTTTGACACTTTGTTTCATTGAAATTTTTATGCTTTGAATATCAGTGTTGTTGGAGAATGTTCATTGAATTTTTGATGCTTTACATATCAGTGTTGTGTCAACCCACTTTGTTTCATTTTTGGAGAATGTTATTGTTATTGTTGTAATATAAATGTTGTTATCTGATTATATGTTGTTATATCAGTGAAAATGCTGGAGTATAAATTCATTTTAAGGGTGACATTGGCTTTTATTTTCACTGAAAATGTTGGCAATGTGCTGGAGAGTATATGAAAATGTTATATGTTGTTATTTGAAAATGTTGTTACAAATATTCAATCTGATACAATTTAAGCTGTAATCAGACTTTGTTTCATACAATTTGTAATCTGATACAAATAATTCTGAAATGTATTAAACAAATTTGGCAAATGTATTAAACAAATTGTATATCAACTCATTCTGAAATTCAATTGATACAGGATTGGCTGAAAAAAGAATGTTAATACAACATGCTTTTGTTGAAATTTTCCAAATTGCATATCAACTCAATTTATACAAACATATGTATTCAATATGTTGCTGAGAAAAAAATGTTAGGACAACATACTTTTGCCAAATGTATTCAACCCTTTGGCAGAGAAATGCATATCAACAATAACATCTTTGTTTGGCAATGTGCTGGAGAGTATTTGAACACAATTCTGTTTGCTTTTTTGGAGGGAAATTAAACTTAAATTGTATCAGTTTTACAATTTGTATACTCCAATTTACATGAAATAAATTTTTTGATCACATCACATTACCTTCAATTATAATCTGATACATTGCTTTAAGTTGCCTTAAGTTGATCACAGCACATTGCCTTAAGTTGCATTATCAGTTACAACTTAAATAGCAAAGACGGAGGAACACCAAAATGTTGTTGTTGATATGCATAACACCAAAATGTTGTTGTTAACAGGATTATGCAACCAAATTCTGATTTTTGTGTTTGATTATTGGATGAATAACAATAATTGTTTGTTTGTTTAGGATTAAACAAATCCTTGCATAAAAATTGGATGTTTGAGTTCAAACAATATCTCAAATACATATCCTAACATATCATGTTTGTTAGCAAACTCTGTTTTTGATGTTAACTAATGTCCTGTCAACAACTAACGTCTTTGTAAACAAACTCTTTTTTTGATTGTATCAGAACTCAACATATCAAACATGATATCCTAACATATCCTAACATGTTTGAGTTCACCCAATTTGTATCAGAACCCAAAATGAAAATACATCCTAAATACATATCCAAATAAAAATCACGTTGTTAACAATTCATGATATTTTTGTCAACATGATATCATTTTAGTTAACTAATATCCCGTCAACGAACAATAATTTTTTTGTTAATTACTATTGTTAACTAATATCATGTCAACATTTGTTAACTAATGTTTGCTGACAGGACATTAGTTAACAATTTTTCACTTCTCAATGTTTTTAACTAATATCATGTTTGTCCTAATTGATTGTTAACAAAGTCCGTTTTTTAGTTCTCAATTTTCACTTCTTAATGTTTTCTTCTGTCATCAATGTTTTTAAGTTAACATTTTTTGTTTTAACATATTCTTTTTCGTTATTAAGCTACATATTTTGATGCCATTTGGATGCTCATTTTGATATACATTAGGATAACGTTAGCATCAAAAATTATTTTACTGTTACAGCTGGATTCTATACAACTAAATCATTTCGATATACATTAGCATCAAAGTTTGCAGTTACATTAGCATTAGGATATACAACTGAATCATATACAACTGAATCCTATATATATTACTGTCATCAATGGTATAATTCATAAAACTTGGAGAAAGTTTGCGAGAAATGCGTGTTGCTACACTAATCTGCCGACATGGCTAAAGTGGAAGATATACCCAGAATTCAATCTGAAAGTCTCTCAGACTTCGATCTGTTAGCATCAGTAAGTTTTTTCATCCTATTTCTTGCTCTACATTTGAGTATCCTTTCAAAAACTGTAGAGTATAACTTCCATTGAAAACAATGCTTCATCAACTGAAGGTAGCATGGATGTCTTTGTAGACTAAGATAATACAGTAGGAGGTTTTCTGGAATCGTGTCGTCGGGGCTCTTCCAGTTAGTAATGTACCAAAACTCAGCTGGGGTCACCCATCTAGGTCATTCCTTAGGCTTACGGCTCCAGAAGCATCTAAGCTATCCCTTAAACATACTCAGTCCAATATGAACTTATGAAAATAGGATCGCTATCACTGATCATAGTGAAGGCAATCCATACAATTTGTAACCCAGATCAGAGATACCATGTTTAGGCAATCATGTCATCACCTACTTTATATGCAAGTCAGACCCACATACCTAGATCCAGGTATGGATCATCCTTAGATCAGGTCTTCATGCATGGGTGGCCGAGTTGTCTAGAGTTGGAGGTATCGCACATAAGAACGCTAAGCACTCGATAGTCCTATCGTGAAATTGCCATTTTTATTATGTTTTAAACATTCTCATTTTACATGTTTATGGCATGGGGTCTTGGAATCGCAGTAGAATAGATCTATGATTATCGGATTTTTAACACCATGCATTTTAATGTTCCGAAACATTATGTGCTCTACATATCCGCAACCTCCATGTTACTATTTACGCAAGCAATGCAAATCCAGGTTAAATGTTGGCAAAGTGCGATGGATTTATTGTGGTATCAAGTCCACTTGCCAAGTCTTGATCCGAACCCCATTCGTCGTGCCATTCAAGATTGTCGTGTCTTCATTCACATTCTTGACATGGGCATCCGTTTGTTATTTTTTCCCAAACTACCGATGCTGTTGACAGATGAACCAACCAATTAGCAGGCAAACATCAATACATTGCATAATTTAAACCAGCCATAACCAGGACCATAATCAATCTTTTGTACGTTGACATTCTTCAAACCAGCCCAAATTGCCCAATTGATATACAATCATTGCCTATAAATTGAAAGCCCTTTGGTTACTAAGCATTTCAAGACGATAAAAGATAAAAATGAACCAGTTTGTCACATGCTCTGATTTTGTATTCTCTTATTACAATGTTCCATAAGTTAGACAAATGTATGCGATTTGTGTTTGTTCTCTTATCCGGTGCAAGCTTTGAAGTTTTCTCCTTTTTACCATCTTTCACAACCACATGAAACTAATGGTTATCTTTTATCCTCAAGTGTCGTGCTCTCAAATGTTTGTAGGAAACAAGGGTCAATGCATGTCAAAAACAATTTCAATCCCATAAATTATGCTTGCAGAGTGACATCTTATAGGTTTACATACTGCTAGATAATGGGAAGTCATTGATACACAGTTAACCATGTTCACATATTCTTATGGCTCTTTATTCCTGGTTTTTACATGAAAGAAAAGATTTGTAGAATTTTATAGTTTCAGTTTATTCTGAATCATTTCTCAATATGCATTAGGAAGTGTGTATGGCTTATTCTAATTTTTGGATATCAATAGTTGAAAAGTGATATATAGGGTCTTGGTTATCTCGATAATATAAGCATTTTTTATGCTACTGATCCATTTGGAGTCATGTGCTTGGGTATCTTGCTACCGATATCCTTATTAGTCCTTATGTGATGTCTATCATACGCCATGTTCATGGTACCATTATTAAAATATTTATGTTATCTTTTCAAATGGAACAAGATATTCGTGTGCCTACCTTACAATTTATTTTTAGAACAAGATGCGAAATATGTGAATCACACTTTGAATATGTGAAATATGTCCATATAAGCTGTCTACCATACACCCTGTTCATAGTACCATTTTTAAATTATTCAGGTTATCTTTTTAAATGGAAGAAGATATTAGCGTGCATACCTTACAATTTATTTTTACAATTTATTTTTAATATCCAATGTATTGTATTTGTTGTTTGAGATATTGTCCTTACCATGCTCTTTAGATCAACCCCATGGCTACCTGGGGTCATGTCCCATAGCGGAGATTTGTTTACAGTCAACAACATAATTCATAAGGGTGAGGTTAGATAGAAAAGCCAACTATAGACTATTTATACAATATTGCCAATTTTATCATGTGTTTGTAGCATTGTAAGCGAGAATAAATCAGATTCAATTTCTGATTTGGATCTGTGGTTCATAGTCTATAGTTTGCTGAACTCTTGATCCATTGAGTTTTTGTTCACCTGAGTTGGTGATTGTTGCTTACTGATTGTAGAAAATTAGTGTTTGGTTTTGATAACATTTTAATCTTATGTTTTCCCCCGTCTTGGACTTGGCAGTGGTCGTTTTGTTGATACTAATTCCCTTTATTTCACCAAACTCTTCCAAAGGAGGGGTAACCTTTTAATCTCGCTCTTTTCGTTTGGATTTCACTTTTAATATTTATTGTGTTTACTATTTGTTTGCTTTCTTGCATGGTATGACATAGTTCTTTCTTATTTTATTTTAATTTTTTTACGGATCATTTGACATTCATCTGGTTGTAAATAATGCATCTCAAGGTTGTGAAATGCTGAAAGTGGGCCGAAGCAAATGGGTCAGACTTTGGTTATTTAGGCTTAAGTATGGAAAAATGCTACTGCTATTTTCTAAAATTCTAAGTGAAAAATATTTAAAACAAAAATAAAAGAAAGCATGAGGATTTATCCATGCTGGAGAGTAAATGGAAGCTTTACCCTTGCAAGAGAAATAGGTAATCATATGTAACTTTCCAGAAACTTAGTTAATTGCATGTAGAGTTTATTGCAATCATACCTTATTTGTGTTGCAGTGACATGAAATTCAAGTAGCCTATTGTTGCACATATGATCTAATTTTTTTGATGCTATTTTCTCTATTTATGAGTTAATTTTCTTAAAAACACTCCAGCTAATAAGGAACTATGTTGGTATTTTGAGGAAGCTGCTGGCTGGTGTGAGGATTGCAGGCGATAGGGCTTTGTCGAACATTCACTTGGATTTGCTGCCAAAAGAAGCGGACTAAGGAGCACAGTTCTGAGCCTATTTCTCCCAACTAAGCTATTTTGTTTACGCGTAACTTCCACTGCTTCAATTATGTAAAATATGTAAAATGTTTGAACACTAAATTATGAAAGGTTGTACTTTGATTCTGAATAATGTCATTAGTTCTTCTTTGTAACCTGAAAACTGGATTTTGTATATGTAAAATGCGTAAAATTTTGACAAAAGCAAGTCATAACCCAGCTGTAATAATCTCTTCTTTTGAACATTTGACCAAACATAAAGTGATGAGAATTAACTTTTGAAATTCTCACAACTTACCGAACTGATGAAACCATATAAATTTGAGTTTTCACATGACTAAAAAATTGTGTTGACTAAAATTTTTGTGGGAAACTAAATAAAAAAATGGGGGAACTAAATTCTCTGGATGAACTACTTTAAATTTTTGAGTGGAAATAAATCTTCTTGGGGAAACTAAATTTTAGGTTAACTAAAATTGTAAGGAGGACCTAATACTTATTCCGCTTTAATTATTGATGTTCATGTAAAATTAAACGGTCCAAGATTTTGAGGGAGGGATATTTTAAATGAACCGTGCCCTTGGGCACGGGTTATGACTAGTATATAAATATATTAGCTGGAGTACATATACAAAATCCAGTTTACATATACAAAATCTAGTTTTCAGGTTACAAAGAAGAACTAATGACATTATTCAGAATCAAAGTACAACCTTTCATAATATAGTGTTCAAACATTTTACATATTTTACATAATTGAAGCAGTGGAAGTTACGCGTAAACAAAATAGCTTAGTTGGGAGAAATAGGCTCAGAACTGTGCTCCTTAGTCCGCTTCTTTTGGCACCAAATCCAAGTGAATGTTCGACAAAGCCCTATCGCCTGCAATCCTCACACCAGCCAGCAGCTTCCTCAAAATACCAACATAGTTCCTTATTAGCTGGAGTGTTTTTAAGAAAATTAACTCATAAATAGAGAAAATAGCATCAAAAAAATTAGATCATATGTGCAACAATAGGCTACTTGAATTTCATGTCACTGCAACACAAATAAGGTATGATTGTAATAAACTCTACATGCAATTAACTAAGTTTCTGGAAAGTTACATATGATTACCTATTTCTCTTGCAAGGGTAAAGCTTCCATTTACTCTCCAGCATGGATAAATCCTCATGCTTTCTTTTATTTTTGTTTTAAATATTTTTCACTTAGAATTTTAGAAAATAGCAGTAGCATTTTTCCATACTTAAGCCTAAATAACCAAAGTCTGACCCATTTGCTTCGGCCCACTTTCAGCATTTCACAACCTTGAGATGCATTATTTACAACCAGATGAATGTCAAATGATCCGTAAAAAAATTAAAATAAAATAAGAAAGAACTATGTCATACCATGCAAGAAAGCAAACAAATAGTAAACACAATAAATATTAAAAGTGAAATCCAAACGAAAAGAGCGAGATTAAAAGGTTACCCCTCCTTTGGAAGAGTTTGGTGAAATAAAGGGAATTAGTATCAACAAAACGACCATTACCAAGTCCAAGACGGGGGAAAACATAAGATTAAAATGTTATCAAAACCAAACACTAATTTTCTACAATCAGTAAGCAACAATCACCAACTCAGGTGAACAAAAACTCAATGGATCAAGAGTTCAGCAAACTATAGACTATGAACCACAGATCCAAATCAGAAATTGAATCTGATTTATTCTCGCTTACAATGCTACAAACACATGATAAAATTGGCAATATTGTATAAATAGTCTATAGTTGGCTTTTCTATCTAACCTCACCCTTATGAATTATGTTGTTGACTGTAAACAAATCTCCGCTATGGGACATGACCCCAGGTAGCCATGGGGTTGATCTAAAGAGCATGGTAAGGACAATATCTCAAACAACAAATACAATACATTGGATATTAAAAATAAATTGTAAAAATAAATTGTAAGGTATGCACGCTAATATCTTCTTCCATTTAAAAAGATAACCTGAATAATTTAAAAATGGTACTATGAACAGGGTGTATGGTAGACAGCTTATATGGACATATTTCACATATTCAAAGTGTGATTCACATATTTCGCATCTTGTTCTAAAAATAAATTGTAAGGTAGGCACACGAATATCTTGTTCCATTTGAAAAGATAACATAAATATTTTAATAATGGTACCATGAACATGGCGTATGATAGACATCACATAAGGACTAATAAGGATATCGGTAGCAAGATACCCAAGCACATGACTCCAAATGGATCAGTAGCATAAAAAATGCTTATATTATCGAGATAACCAAGACCCTATATATCACTTTTCAACTATTGATATCCAAAAATTAGAATAAGCCATACACACTTCCTAATGCATATTGAGAAATGATTCAGAATAAACTGAAACTATAAAATTCTACAAATCTTTTCTTTCATGTAAAAACCAGGAATAAAGAGCCATAAGAATATGTGAACATGGTTAACTGTGTATCAATGACTTCCCATTATCTAGCAGTATGTAAACCTATAAGATGTCACTCTGCAAGCATAATTTATGGGATTGAAATTGTTTTTGACATGCATTGACCCTTGTTTCCTACAAACATTTGAGAGCACGACACTTGAGGATAAAAGATAACCATTAGTTTCATGTGGTTGTGAAAGATGGTAAAAAGGAGAAAACTTCAAAGCTTGCACCGGATAAGAGAACAAACACAAATCGCATACATTTGTCTAGCTTATGGAACATTGTAATAAGAGAATACAAAATCAGAGCATGTGACAAACTGGTTCATTTTTATCTTTTATCGTCTTGAAATGCTTAGTAACCAAAGGGCTTTCAATTTATAGGCAATGATTGTATATCAATTGGGCAATTTGGGCTGGTTTGAAGAATGTCAACGTACAAAAGATTGATTATGGTCCTGGTTATGGCTGGTTTAAATTATGCAATGTATTGATGTTTGCCTGCTAATTGGTTGGTTCATCTGTCAACAGCATCGGTAGTTTGGGCAAAAATAACAAACGGATGCCCATGTCAAGAATGTGAATGAAGACACGACAACCTTGAATGGCACGACGAATGGGGTTCGGATCAAGACTTGGCAAGTGGACTTGATACCACAATAAATCCATCGCACTTTGCCAACATTTAACCTGGATTTGCATTGCTTGCGTAAATAGTAACATGGAGGTTGCAGATATGTAGAGCACATAATGTTTCGGAACATTAAAATGCATGGTGTTAAAAATTCGATAATCATAGATCTATTCTACTGCGATTCCAAGACCCCATGCCATAAACATGTAAAATGAGAATGTTTAAAACATAATAAAAATGGCAATTTCACGATAGGACTATCGAGTGCTTAGCGTTCTTATGTGCGATACCTCCAACTCTAGACAACTCGGCCACCCATGCATGAAGACCTGATCTAAGGATGATCCATACCTGGATCTAGGTATGTGGGTCTGACTTGCATATAAAGTAGGTGATGACATGATTGCCTAAACATGGTATCTCTGATCTGGGTTACAAATTGTATGGATTGCCTTCACTATGATCAGTGATAGCGATCCTATTTTCATAAGTTCATATTGGACTGAGTATGTTTAAGGGATAGCTTAGATGCTTCTGGAGCCGTAAGCCTAAGGAATGACCTAGATGGGTGACCCCAGCTGAGTTTTGGTACATTACTAACTGGAAGAGCCCCGACGACACGATTCCAGAAAACCTCCTACTGTATTATCTTACTCTACAAAGACATCCATGCTACCTTCAGTTGATGAAGCATTGTTTTCAATGGAAGTTATACTCTACAGTTTTTGAAAGGATACTCAAATGTAGAGCAAGAAATAGGATGAAAAAACTTACTGATGCTAACAGATCGAAGTCTGAGAGACTTTCAGATTGAATTCTGGGTATATCTTCCACTTTAGCCATGTCGGCAGATTAGTGTAGCAACACGCATTTCTCGCAAACTTTCTCCAAGTTTTATGAATTATACCATTGATGACAGTAATATATATAGGATTCAGTTGTATATGATTCAGTTGTATATCCTAATGCTAATGTAACTGCAAACTTTGATGCTAATGTATATCGAAATGATTTAGTTGTATAGAATCCAGCTGTAACAGTAAAATAATTTTTGATGCTAACGTTATCCTAATGTATATCAAAATGAGCATCCAAATGGCATCAAAATATGTAGCTTAATAACGAAAAAGAATATGTTAAAACAAAAAATGTTAACTTAAAAACATTGATGACAGAAGAAAACATTGAGAAGTGAAAATTGAGAACTAAAAAACGGACTTTGTTAACAATCAATTAGGACAAACATGATATTAGTTAAAAACATTGAGAAGTGAAAAATTGTTAACTAATGTCCTGTCAGCAAACATTAGTTAACAAATGTTGACATGATATTAGTTAACAATAATAATTAACAAAAAAATTATTGTTCGTTGACGGGATATTAGTTAACTAAAATGATATCATGTTGACAAAAATATCATGAATTGTTAACAACGTGATTTTTATTTGGATATGTATTTAGGATGTATTTTCATTTTGGGTTCTGATACAAATTGGGTGAACTCAAACATGTTAGGATATGTTAAGATATCATGTTTGATATGTTGAGTTCTGATACAATCAAAAAAAGAGTTTGTTTACAAAGACGTTAGTTGTTGACAGGACATTAGTTAACATCAAAAACAGAGTTTGCTAACAAACATGATATGTTAGGATATGTATTTGAGATATTGTTTGAACTCAAACATCCAATTTTTATGCAAGGATTTGTTTAATCCTAAACAAACAAACAATTATTGTTATTCATCCAATAATCAAACACAAAAATCAGAATTTGGTTGCATAATCCTGTTAACAACAACATTTTGGTGTTATGCATATCAACAACAACATTTTGGTGTTCCTCCGTCTTTGCTATTTAAGTTGTAACTGATAATGCAACTTAAGGCAATGTGCTGTGATCAACTTAAGGCAACTTAAAGCAATGTATCAGATTATAATTGAAGGTAATGTGATGTGATCAAAAAATTTATTTCATGTAAATTGGAGTATACAAATTGTAAAACTGATACAATTTAAGTTTAATTTCCCTCTAAAAAAGCAAACAGAATTGTGTTCAAATACTCTCCAGCACATTGCCAAACAAAGATGTTATTGTTGATATGCATTTCTCTGCCAAAGGGTTGAATACATTTGGCAAAAGTAAGTTGTCCTAACATTTTTTTCTCAGCAACATATTGAATACATATGTTTGTATAAATTGAGTTGATATGCAATTTGGAAAATTTCAACAAAAGCATGTTGTATTAACATTCTTTTTTCAGCCAATCCTGTATCAATTGAATTTCAGAATGAGTTGATATACAATTTGTTTAATACATTTGCCAAATTTGTTTAATACATTTCAGAATTATTTGTATCAGATTACAAATTGTATGAAACAAAGTCTTATTACAGCTTAAATTGTATCAGATTGAATATTTGTAACAACATTTTCAAATAACAACATATAACATTTTCATATACTCTCCAGCACATTGCCAACATTTTCAGTGAAAATAAAAGCCAATGTCACCCTTAAAATGAATTTATACTCCAGCATTTTCACTGATATAACAACATATAATCAGATAACAACATTTATATTACAACAATAACAATAACATTCTCCAAAAATGAAACAAAGTGGGTTGACACAACACTGATATGTAAAGCATCAAAAATTCAATGAACATTCTCCAACAACACTGATATTCAAAGCATAAAAATTTCAATGAAACAAAGTGTCAAACACATGTGGGTTGACACAAAAAAACGAAGAACTCCAAAAAATGCATGGTTTATAAAATTGATGTTACTTGAAAAAGATGCATGTATTTTGAAACTTTTTCTGGAGATATATAAAATTAATCACATAATGGTTTATAATTTTTTTAACGACTCGATGTCAGTTCTAATCCTATTGTTTGTTCATCTAAGTGCAAATCTACACAGCAAAGATTTGAAACCAAGGCTAAACTTCAAGACATCCTTGGAAATGTGAGGTCTTTTGAAGAAAAAACGACTAAGTTTTTTTTTCTTTTCATGCTATAAAACACAATCCATCAAGGTTTGTGTTTTATAGCAGAATTTGGTTTCTGCTGCTCCGGTGGTATAAGCTCAGTCATTTCTCAAGGCGTGCATAATTCAAACATTGAATATATGAACCTTGAATATATGCACAGGTTATGACTATATAGCCTTGCATATATGCACATGTTACATGGTTTTTTATCACGGTTTTTCCTGGGTATATGCAATGCTTGCATATATGCACAGTCCATCAGCCATATACGGATTGAATTCTAATGAACAGGAAAGTCACATGAAAAATGAATGATGCATAATTCAAACCTGGTGCTAATTGGAAGGCACTGTACCTATGATAAACTGGTGCTAATTGGAACTAAACTGTCCTATTGGAACTAAACGGAACAAATAATTATAGTAGACAGAATCATCTACACAGAACCCCTACTCATAAGCATGATTCAGAATTTCTGTACCAGTTAGTAATAATAGGTACTTACTGGTTGAAACGCAATCAGCAGAAAATTAAAACTCAATATACCATTTGAAACGCAAATTGCATAAGTCTGTGTACTTTAGATAGGGTAAACCATGCATTGTCCTAATGCTAATGCTAATGCTAAAATGGTGCTCATTAAATTAATGAAGTTCAAATTAGACCGTGTTCACATGGACTAAACCATTCAAATAAATGATAAAAAGAATACGATGGACTAAAATTTTTATATCAGCACCGTGCATGGGTCTAATTGGATCCAAAGGGCACTGTTATATGGAAATCTTAATTTAATAATTTCTGTACCAGGACTCAAGCTGTATGAGTAGGACCGTGAAGATCAGAGGAGGTGAAGGACTTGGAGGAGGACAGCGCAGATAGCCGAACAATACCATCCAAAAATTTCAAAAAATTCGTAATACCTTCCAAAAAATAACTCTTGCCTAATACATTTAAAAAAATAACTCTTGCTTAATACCTTCCAAAATTTCTTAATTCATAATACCTTTCAAAAAATAATCCTTACTGTAAACTGCCAGAAAAACAGAATTGAAAAGAATTTATATCAAGTAAGTTGGGATTTTTTGCTCTTTGGCATCAAGCTTGTTGAATCTGGATATGAGTGTGAGTAGGCTGACACAATTTTATGTGTATACTCACTATCAAATAAATTTTTTTTCTCCCTGCCCTTTTTTAGGCCACCAAATTATTTGCTTTTGATAGTTCCAAAACTCTTAATCCCTTCAAAATTTCAAAAATTATGTGATTTCGTATCAGAATTTTGTTAGTGCTTAGAAAAATTTCAAAAATAACTCTTGCAAAAAATACCTTCCAAAAAGTTCAAAAAATTCGTAATACCTTCCAAAAATAACTCTTGCCTAATACCTTTCAAAAATAACTCTTGCTTAATACCTTCCAAAAATGCTTAATTCTTAATACCTTTCAAAAAATAACCCTTACTGTAAACTGCCAGTGAAACAGAATTGCAAAGAATCTATATCAAGTAACTTGGGTTTTTTTTGCTATTTGGCTACGTGTATAATATGGATATGAGTGTGAGTAGGCTGTCACAATTTTATGTGTATTACAATCACTATCAAATAAAAGTTTCTTCTCCCGGCTCTTTGGTAGTTCACCAAATTATTTACTTTTGATAGTTCCAAAACTCTTAATTTCTTCAAAATTCCAAAAAATATATGATTTCGTATCAGAATTTTGCGACTGCCCAAAAAATTTCAAAAATAACTCTTGCAAAAATACCTTCCATAAAGATTCAAAAAATTCGTAATACCTTCCAAAAAATAACTCTTGCCTAATACCTTTCAAAAATAACTCTTGCTTAATACCTTCCAAAAATTCTTAATTCTTAATAACTTTCAAAAAATAACTATTGCCTAAAAACTACTAATACCTTCCAAAACTTTCCAAATTCCAAAAATTACACTTGCATAATACCTTACAAAAATTACTCTTCCTTAATACGTTCCAAAAATTTGTAATTCCTAATACCTTTCTAAAAATAACTCTTGCCTACAAACTCTTTATACCGCCAAAAACTTTCCAAATTCCAAATTTCAAATTCCAACCTGTGCAATTATGTGCGGCGGCGATTTTAAATTCCTTCCAAATTATTCTGTCTGCAACAATACGTGAGGCAAAATAAATCCGTGAGGCAGATGATAGGGGAAATGAGGAACGTGGGGAAAAGAGATGAATTTTAGAATACACCGGGAAAGCAGGGGGGGCCTGGGTGGTAAACAATCCGTGAGGCAAAAAATTAGGACAAATAATTCTAAACCTTGCAAGAAATTGTTTAGTGAAATTGAACAGGCACTTAATGCAGGTAATTAATCAAGCATTTTGGTGCAATGCATTAAGTACCTGCTAGTCATAACAATTTAAATCCAATCTTATAAAAGTACCTGCTAGTAAAAAAGTACATGCATTAAGTACCTGCTAGTGATTATGCAAACAATAAACTTGCATGTGTAAAACAAATCAAGCATTTTTGAATAGGTCTTTAAACAGAATCTTTAAAAAACATACTACAATCTTATAGCCTACCATAGAAGGGTAGTCAAGGCTATCATGGTGCAGTCTGATTCCTTTTGAAAGATCAAGCATTTCACCTGCAGTACCAAATTAGAAAATTAACAGGTTGAAGGAATTACCAAATAAGAAAATTAACATGTGTGTTCTGAAACAAATGCAACCATCATTGTTAAATTTGCAAGTTTATTGTTTAATCCTGGAGGTTGGAGGAATCCTGTAAGCTGGAGGCTGGACACTGAATGTATAGAAATCATTGAAAAACAATAAACTTGCAGAATTTTTTGAGCAATGCTTTGAGCAACAATCTTAATGTTCTTTTGAGCAATTGTATAAACAGTTGGTGAGCAGAAATCCTGGAAGCGTTACCTTCATTTGTGATTGACTCTCCAAATTTATTTCTGCAAAAAACAACAAAAAACGAATTTTAAACCTCTGCTTGCACTTGCAAAAGAACCAAAAACACCAAAAACCAAATTTCCTATGTTTTCACACCCAGAATCAAAAGAAACCAAAAAGATCGAGTGAGGGATGGATTTGATGCTGGAGGGATTGAAGAAGAAGGTGGTGCCTGTTAGGGGGAGGGGAGTCGAAGTCGTCGGAGGATGGGGAGAGGAGGAGGCGACATCGAAGGGCGCTGATTTTCTTGGGAGGCTGAACCATGTAAGCTGATGAAGAGGCATGAACAGCATGGCTACGGGCAAAGAGGTGAGATTTTTTAGTTTTCAAATTTTTTGGCATGGATTAGGACGGCTCAAGAGGTGGGATTTTTTTGTTTTCAAAGTTTTTGGTTTCAAAATTTTCAACAGCCCGCCCCCAATTCAAACTTCAAATTTCGAAGAACTCAACTAATGGGACCCACTCTCTGTGACTGGGACAAACTCTTGATGACTGGGACAAACTCCTGATGACTGGGACAAAATTCAAAAAAGGTTGTGTTTTATAGAATATATATATATATATATATATATATATATATATATATATATATATATATATATATATGTATTTTATTATTTTCTCACCCTTATCCCTGCACATCGCTGGTAGCCTTCGCTAGCTATTTTACTTGCCTATTGACGACTAAAGCCATTGTTGTGCATAGCCACCCAATCCCCCAAATTCATCCTTTTTCAATGTCTTCTTTTCAAAAACTTCCCTTAATAAAATTAGCCTTAAATTCCCCTAATCGAATTCATTAAGAACAAATGTTTCCTTTTTAACAAACCCTAAACCAAACATGACTAGCAGCCGGTGCAGATTTTGACAGGCATCATAAGACACTCCGGAACAACACTGTCGATCTTGTTAGAGTGGCGACATGACTCGCCAAGAGAGTCCACCTGAGAGAGAAGATGGATACGAGAGCGTTGATAAGAATTCCGAGGACGGAATTTTTCTTAAGGTAGATAGAATGTAACGGCATGTATTTTTAGACGTATTTTTAGATCGTGCGTACCGGTATTTTTTTCAGTCGTCCGTATAATTTTTCGTCTGTACGTTCTTTGCTACATGTCGACGCGAGCGCGTATCCGTTTTTCGTTTTTTACCGTAGCATCATTGATCAACCATCAAGTTTAACTAATCACTTTAATTTAATTATCTTGCTAATTACAGCTTGCTAATCACTTTTAAATTTTACTAGTTGCTTTATTTATTTTACTAATTACACTTAGTTTTACTTAAAACCCCTAACTCTTACATGGACACTACTTACCATGAAAGACAAAAAACACGTTTCTAGGCATCAGATTCCTCCCCCAAAATGAGATTAGTCAACAAAACCATTAATCCCCGCTTTAATCAAACCCAACACGTTTCTTCAAACATTAGTCAAAAGATTTCATTAATACATATCCTAATCAAAAACCTAATCTAATTAATAGATTTGATAATTGCAGCAAGATTGTTCCCCTGCCAAACTTCTTCTTAAGGCACCCTCATCTTCTCCAGCAAGAAATCATTCTGCAAATTTTCCATCAACCCAAATCAGCCCCAAACCTGAATCAAATCAGCCCCAATTTCCCAAACCCATCATCTTCCCAAAATCAAATCCCCAAACTCAGCTGAAATTGAAAGAGGAGAAAACACCAAAATCAAACCAAACTCAGATCTGAAAACACAACTTCAGATCTGAAATCAAAATAGACCCAAGCCAATTTCAGATCAAACGATCTCCTTCCCCATTTCTCCTCTTCCCGAGCTCTATCGCCTGAAGGCCGTGCCGCAGCCTTGCGCGCCGCCGTAGCCCAAGAGATTGCCTCCGAGGAGCTGCTGCCGCCGAGCACTGTGTAGACCCACACGTGCGCTGCTGCGGCTACTGCTGCTGCGCCGCCGCCTGGCCGGAGAACCCCCGCCCGCATCGCTAGATGCCGGAAGCTGCCAGGAGCCGTCGTCGCAGGCCAGCCCGTCCTCCTCGCACGCGTGCGTAAGCCCCTTGCCCCATTTGCGTGGCTTCCTTGCTGCTGCAAACATCAATGAAAACAAAAAAGAGTAATAAAGAAGGAAGGAGACAGATTGAGAGTGAGAGGTGTAAAGAGAGAGTGACAGAGAAAGCCAATAAGAGAGAAGGAGAGTTATAGATAGGTATGTTATTAATATTGTTAGGGTAGGTGTAGAGTAGGTGCTATTAATTGTAATCTTAAGCTCATGTTAACCGTGTAACTAGATTAGTGAAGTTAATTAGTCGGGTGTAATTATTAATTTGAATATTAACTAGTTAGTGTTGTTAATTTCAGCAAGTTAGTAGTTGTTAAATAATGTTAGGGTAATGATATTAGTATAAAGCAAGGCTTACCATATTAATATAAGAATGTTATAATACAATATAGACATCACCCTAGCCAGAGAACCCAATAAAATTAGACGAACCCAATTCAGGGATTAACTTGATATTTTGCTTATCTCGAAATGATCTAATTCATTGATATGTTTAACCAAACCAGAGATCCAGACATACCATTTTGTAGTACCCGTCAAGACGAACCCAAGGACACCAAACTCGCTGAAATCAGGCAAGTATATGATTTATAGTGAAATTTTGAAGTTAGTCGTTCATTTAGTCTTTTACACGTAAAGTTGTATAACTCAAAATCTACACGTGAAATGACGCATGATATTACCACCATGACATCTGTGACTAAAAATGTGATCCAAAGGCTATAACTTGATATACCTTAGTTTAGAACAATAGTAAGGAAAATTAGTTTCCGTGTCATATTCGTTAAATTCTTACATTCAGCACTTTTGTTAAATTGTTGTAAATGTTGCTTGATACTCTCATAACCATGGAAAATATTGTTTAAAAATAAATGATTATATTATTTAATTTCTGCATGTCTTGGAAGAACTAACAAATGTGTGACATCGTGAAATCGTGCGCCTCGAAGGCGAAATCGTGATTTTCGTGATGTCATGTGAGTTGACTAGGCTGGCTCGTGTTCCAGCACCAATTTGGGTGGGGTTAGGGTTGAGCGGCCACTAGGCGTATGAAAGGATACTCTCTTTAAGGACACCACCCGTATGCGGTGGGTTCGCGCCAATCACGGTAAGCCCACGTGAGAAGAACGACTCACTCATCACGACCTAAAGGCGAGAACCCTATGATAGACGTGAAATGCGAACATGAAACGTGAAATTGTTATCTGAGTTAAATGGACATGCTAATGAACCAAATAAAAGATTTACTTTACTTGTCAAATTGCTTAGAACTGCATGATAGGATGTATTTTACTTTATTTCATTTTATAATCAGCATGTTTAATCTTGTTGTCGTTATCTCATTTAATTTATTAATACCTCTTAAATCCAGTATAAATTTGTATATCTTGCCTTGGGTTCTAACCTCTACTTGCAGACCCTTGCTGACATACATTCATGTTTTTAGATGTATGTCAGATTCCAAGCTATAGCACTAGGAGGACTAGTTGAGATAGCTAAACCAGTGGACCAAGACTTGTTGAACTAGTGAACTTTCATTGCACTTCTTTTCATTTGTTGTACGAGTCATAAGATCCACTCTTCTTTTTCTCCATTTGTTGTAATTCTATTAAGACGTTTGAGATTGTAATAATGTTTTACTTATCTGTGTTGTTTTTGAGTAATGCAAGAAGAACCTGCGGGATTTTACACAGACGCTTATTGTGTTAAGTCAGGGAGGAAAGAAAAGCAAACGTACATCCTCCTTACTTGCACATGTGGAACCGTTCATGTCCTTGCTCCCAAGCGTAATGGGAAGCGGGGCGTGACACCTTCCATCTAGTCGAGGATGGGTTAGCTGCATTCAATGGACCCTGTCCGCCGAATCTTAGAAATCTTGATGGCGATCCGGCGACGGGAGAGTTCGAGGCGTTCATCCGCTAAACAAATGACACGTGGCTGAGGTGATTGGAGGATAACTCGAGATGCCAACTCAGGCCATCTGGGATCTCGCCACGTGGCCCATGTCGAACGGTGGTGATCGCCTGCCTCTTCTTAGAAATGGAGCCAGAGAGCGGGTGGGAGAGTCTTTTGCCAGATATTTTGAAACTTCAAATTCTTTCCCCTTGCACCGTCAAGAGTAGCTGTCGTCATTCGTCAGAGCTTCCTTCGTTCGATCTCTACTTCAGGTATACTCCCGATTCCACCGATGTCCTCATTCACTTCTCCCACGGCTTCTTCTTCTTCGGATGCCCACATCGAACAGCACTTTGGGAAGGTCGGCATGGGTGACGTCATTGAGTCGTCGCCGGTGGTGTCGGAGACGCCATTGATGTCGGGGCCGGAGGGAGACACGACGGTAGGTCAAGCCGTCGCTTCATTGTCGACGATTATGAGGGATCCCAAGAAAGGGAAAGCACCTGAGTCGGTCGCCAAGGTCGCCAAATCCGCCAAGGTCACCAGTGGTGGTGGAACCCCGGCCGCGGTCCCCGCAGGAATTTTAGCCCAGATGTCACTGCTGCTGCCCTCCGAGATCCAAAAGATCGGTGCCCAGTACATCCGGCCTCCCTACACAGTCCGCCTCCCCGAGCCTCATGAGCGGGTTTGCTCCCCACGGGACTATGAGGTCGGCGTATACTTCCCAACCTTCACCCCGGGTCTTCGCTTCCCGCTCCACCCCTGTCTTCTTCTCATTCTACACTTCCTCGAGCTCCACCTCTTCCAGTTGATGCCGAACTTGATCAACACGATGGTCGGCTTCCTCGTGCTCTGCTCCGCCCATAGAATAAGCCCGACGCTACCGATCTTCCAGTATTTCTTTAGGGCGAAGAAGATGGAGGACTACTACTATGTCGGCACGAGGACAGGTAGGACGCTTGTCCTCGGGCTGCCGAACAAGGTCAGGGACTGGAAGGAGCAGTTTACCTTTCTCTCGACTCTGGCAAATCTGGCGCTGAGGTTGAACTGGGGGACGTTGAATCCCGCAGTGAATGCCAAAGTTGCTCTGGAGGGGAGGGATCTGGAGAATGCCGGGATCTTAGAGGCGATCCCGAGGGGGAACAGGGTCTTCAAAGACCTGGTCGCGGATGAGATGGTCGCCCAGCACGTCTGGTTCAATGGTACTCTGTATGTTTCGAATAACATCTGAAAAGCTCACCTTGATCTGTCTTCTTTTTACAAGAGCGGCCATGAGTATGTCCATGGAGGAGGTGATGAGGAAGGCAAGGGAGGCATCAACGAAGCTCCCGTTGAGAAAGGGCAAGGGCCACAAGCGGAGTCAGGAGGCGTCCGCCACTGCTCAGGCCAAGAAAGGAGAGCGGGTCAAGAGGACGAGGAAGGAGGCTACGATCGCAGCTCCTCCGTCCCACCCGAGCGAGGTGTCAGCTGGCGGCATAGTCGACCTCGACCCGAAGGAGCCCACGGTCAGCCTCGTGACCGTTGTGGGCTAGGACCCGTCGGTTAGCACCGCTGCTATTGTTCCCACCAACTCAGCCACCCCACCGAGACCTCCGACGGCATCAACAACCACCAGCCGTCCAGCGGTGGCGACCTGGCCCTTTGGATGCCTGTCGTATGGGCTAAGGAACCAGGGCCATCCGAGCTGTAAGGCTGCCCTAGCCACCTTCAAGTCAACAAAGGAGGTAGTTCTCGCCCTTCTACTAGAAGCAGTTGTTGCGTCGTGCTACCCAGTAGGGGCCCAGGAGTCGGTCTTTGATGAGGCCGACATGGCAGCCCGCTTGGCGAAGAATAGCCTACTGCCGAGGGACCGAGAGGCCCTGCGGGATGTCGATGCCGAACTCCTCTGCGCCTCGGCCATCTGGCATAATATTCAGGTATGTATTCCCTCGGCCCAGATGTCGAACTTCTATGTTGTTCCACGTGCTTATCATTTGTTTTTCTTTGTAGGTTGTCGACGCTCTGGTGCCCCTTATACGACACTCCTCGGAGATAAACCGGCTCGAGACGGTACTTGGGAGAAAGGTGGTCGCCCTCAGGGGCACCGAGGTGAAGTTGAAGGAGGCGATGGAGCGGCTGTCGAGAGTCCATGGGGACTACCAGGCCCAGAAGGACGAGACCACCAAGCTGGAGAAGGCTGTCGAGGATCTGCAAAAGAGGGACCGCCAAGAGGAAACCCGACGGGTCGTCGTCGAGGAACTCCTGGCCTCGGAGAGAGAGAGAGAGACGACTGGAGCAAAGGTCGTCGAGCTGGAGCGACGGAACACCAAACTGGAGATGATCAACTTGGGCAAAGTCGGGGCCCAGGCCGTTCTCAAATATCAAAACGACACGCTCATCCCCACGTTGACGGCCATGAGGGCAGAGGGCTTCGATGATGGTCTGGAGGCCGGCTTTGAGAGGGTAAAGGCAAGGTTGGGGAAGCTCTACCCCAGTATGAAGAACGACTTCGCTTGGCTGTCGATGGTGTCTGACGATAAGGTGGAGACTTCGACCACATTTGAGACCGAGGTGGCAGAGATTCCTGGCGGCGACGACCCAGATGGTGACCAGGTGGGTGCACGGGCCTCGGAGGGCAGTGGCCATGAAGGCGTTGTGGCAGGCACGTAGGCCCCGAAGGGTGGCGGCCACGAAGGCGTCGTGGCAGGCGCGCAGGCCCCGGAGGGTGGCGGCCAAGTCGAAGCACCGTAGATTAGGGCAGAGTTGTGCGGCCGGCCCGGGGGCCGAGCCTTGAGTCTTGTTCTGGTTTGGAGGGCCCTAAGTTGTAAAAAAATAGTTTAAACGTGAAATTTGAAAATTTTCCTTACTGTCGCTCGCTGTTTGTACGGATTGTGCTTTTGTGTGGGTATGACCCCAACATTCTGTTACTAACGAGCGCATGGTTGAGGAGAATGAGAATGTTGTGGAGTCGTACGTCCCATCCGAGTTTGCAAGCTGGCTACTAAGGGGTGGGGTGGACCCGTGACCTCCAGGGGAAGCTCTTCAGCTCAGCCTGGAGTACGTCCGGCACGGCTAGTGGCCCAGGAGGGGGGTGACCCCGTGGCCTCCGATGATGGTGCACTGCCCCAAAGTTGAGGGAGGGGAGGGTGCAAGCCGTCGCTCGTTCCTTGTCCCACCCGACGAACACTGTCGATGGCGAAGCCGTCGGACTTGCCCCGGAGTTGATGGAGGTGAGGGTACGATCTGTCACTCGCTCCTTAACTCACCGACGATCCTTTCGATGGCGAAGCTTGTCAGCCTACCCCTGAGTTTGTAGAGTGTCCGGCTCGGCGAGCTGCCAGGGGGGGCAACCCCACGGCCTCTGTTGATGGCGCACTGCTTCAGAGTTGAGGGATGGGAGGGTGCGAGCCGTCGCTCGTTTCTTGTCGGTCCTGGCAAACACTATCGAGGGCGAAGCCTTCAGGCTTGCCCCGGAGTTGATGGAGGGGAGGGTACGAGCCGTCACTCGCTCCTTAACCCACCGGTGATCCTTTCGAGGGAAAAGCTCGTCAGCATGTCTCAGAGTTTGTAGAGTGTCCGGCTCGGCTTGCTGCCCAGGAGGGGGGTGACCCCGCGGCCTCCGTTGATGGTGCACTACCCCGGAGTTGAGGGACAGGAGGGTGCGAGCCGTCGCTCGTTACTTGTCGGTCCCAGTGAACACTATCGAGGGCGAAGCCGTTAGGCTTGCCCCGGAGTTGATGGAGGGGAGGGTACGAGTCGTCACTCGCTCCTTAACCCACCGACGATCCTTTCGAGGGCGAAGCTTGTCAGCCTGCCCTAGAGTTTGTAGAGTGTCCGGCTCGGCTAGTTGCCCGGGAGGGAGGCGACCCTGCGGCCTCCGTTGATGGTGCAATGCCCCAGAGTTGAGGGACGGGAGGGTGCGAGCCGTCGCTCATTCCTTGTCGGTCCCGACGAACACTATCGAGGGTGATGCCGTTAGGCTTGCCCTAGAGTTGATGGAGGGGAGGGTACGAGCTGTCACTTGCTCCTTAACCCACCGGCGATCCTTTCAAGGGCGAAGCTCGTCAGCTTGCCCCGGAGTTTGTAGAGTGTCTGGCTCGGCTAGCTGCCCGGGAGGGGGGGGGGACCTCGTGGCCTCCGTTGATGGCGCATTACCTTGGAATTGAGGGACGGGAGGGTGTGAGCCGTCGCTCGTTCCTTGTCGGTCTCGACAAACACTATTGAGGGCAAAGCCGTCAGGCTTGCCCCGGAGTTGATGGAGGGGAAGGTACGAGCCGTCACTCGCTCCTTAACCCACCGACGATCCTTTCGAGTGTGAAGCTCATCAGCCTACTCCGGAGTTTGAGGGAGGGGAGAGTGCGAGCCTTCGCTCGTTCCCTAACCCACCCGACGATCACTATAAAGAGCGAAGCCATCAGGCTTTCCCCAGAGTTGATGAAGGGAAGGGTGCAAGCCGGAGCTCTTCCTTAACCCACCGACGATCCTATCGAGGGCGAAGCTCGTCAGTATGCCCCGGAGTTTGAGGGAGGTGAGGGCTAAAATGCAAATTCAGATAACGCACTTAGTTTACAAACATCGTGGTTTATTGAAAATAAAATACGAACTGAATGTACAGGTGCATTTATTGAAAAAACTTGAGCAAGTGCTCAGCATTCCAGGGATGAGTCAGCTCCTCGCCCTTGATGTTCACCAGGATGTATGTCGCCGGTCTCACGACTCAGTTATGGTGTAGGGGCCTTCCCACTTTGCAGAGAGCTGGCTTCGTTGGCTGATCTTGTGCTTGAAAGTGGTATCCCGGAGAACAAGGTCGTCGACTCTGAAGCCCCGCTTCTTGACACGGGAGTTGTAGTACCTCGCCATCCTTTGGCTGTGCTTAATCAAACACGTTAGTGCACGATCCCTTACCTCGTCGACGAGCACTCAATTGATGTCGAGACCCTCTTCATTAGCTTCCTCGTTGAAGTATTGGAGGTGTAGAGACTCCTCGCCGACCTCCACTGGAACGACGGCCTCTGCCCTATAAGCCAGCATGAAGGGGCTCTCGCCTGTCGTTGCTTTGTACGTCGTGCGGTAGTACCAAAGGATGTTAGGCAACTCGTCAGGCCAGGTCCCGGGGGCGTTGCCGACCTTCTTCTTCAGTGGCTCCAGGATGCACTTGTTCGCTGCTTCGGCGAGGCCGTTGGACTAGGGATGCGCCACGGAGGTGAAATGGAGGTTGATGCCACAATCCAAGCAGAAGCTTCTGAAGTCCACGGAGTCAAACTGCTTCCCATTGTCCATCACTATGGAGTGAGGTACCCCAAAACAGCATATAATCAACTTCCAGACGAAGTTCTTCATGTCCACCCAGGTGATGCACGCTAGTGTCGCTGCCTCGATCCACTTTATGAAATAGTCGACGGCGACAATCAGGTACTTCCTTCCTCCGGTGGCCATCGGGTGGAACGGTCCGAGGATGTCGAGGCCCCACTTAGCAAATGGGACTAGGCTGAGGATCGAAATCAGATCTGCCGGTGGGGCTGTTGTATGTTTGAAGAACCTCTGGCACTCCCTGCACCGCTTGATATAGTCAGTTGCGTCCTTCATCATGGTCGGCCAATGATAACCTTGTCGGACCGCCTTGTGTGCTAGGGTGTGTCCTCCATAATGGTTCCCGTAGAGCCCCTCATGGATCTCTCGAATGACCTCCTTTGCCCTCTTGGGCCCCAGGCACTTTAGATAAGGCAAGACGTCGTACCTTGCACGGTGCTTTTGGCAGAGCACACCATCGAAGATCACGAACGTCAAGGCCCGTCGCTCGATCTTTCATGCCTCCAACCTGTCCTCTGGTAGGGTTCCACTCTCCAGGTAGGCGACGATCGGGCTCATCCATGACAGATCCCGGTTGACGCACAGAAGCTATTCCTCCCCGAGACTTGGTGTGAGCATATTCTCAATGTAGATGGCCTTCCCAATCTCGGCCAGAGAAAATGATGATAGTTTGGAGAGGGCGTCTGCGCGGAGATTATTGGACCTCGGGAGGTGCCGGACCACAATTCTCTCAATCTTGAGTAGCTCGATCCGGATGTACTTCAAGTATAGCTTCATCAGATCTTCCCTGGCCTCGAAGCTGCCCTCAATCTGCTGGATGACGAGCCTCGAGTCGTTGATTAACAGCACATTCGTCACCCCAAGCGCTTTACATAGCTTCAGCCCATTGATGGTTGCCTCGTACTCTGCGACATTATTGGTTGCAGGGAAGTTGAAGTGGAGGGCATACTCCACCCATCGACATGGATGATCCATAGCTCGCCTCCGTGCTGTGCGAAAGTGGAGGAAAGGTTCTCGTCGATGAGCTGTGAGGGTGGCGCGTCTGGTTGGGCGTCGTGCGTCGCATCGCCAATCTCTTCAATAGTGCACTCTGCCACAAAGTCCGCTAACGCCTGGCCTTTAATCGCCGCCCTAGGCTTATAAATGATGTCGAACTCACTGAGCTCGACACTCCAATTCAGAATCTTGCCCGATCTCTCCAGCCTCCTCAGATTCTTCTCCAGCGACAAGTTGGTGTAGACGGTGATGGAATGGGCCTGGAAGTACGTGCGGAGTTTCCTTGCTGTTAGTACCAGGCCATAGGTGACCTTCTCGATCGGGCTGTAGTATGTCTCTGCCTCCTGGAGCACCTGGCTTGCAAAGTAGATTGGTCGCTGGATCCCCCCTTCTTCTTTAATCAGGACCGAGCTGACAGCTTCTTCAGTGACGGTGAGGTAGAGGCCGAGCTGCTCCCCTTCATCTGGCCTGGCGAGCAGCAGCGGGCTCTGCAGATATGCTTTAAGCTCATCAAAGGCCACGTCACAGCTATCATCCCATCTCACTCCCTTCCTGTCGCCCTTCCTGATGTCGAGGGCCTCCCTTAAGATCTTGAAGAAAGGGAGTGACCTTTCAGTAGACTTTGACAAGAATCTCCCCAGTGCAGTGATCCGGCCGTTCAGCTTCTGCAGGTATAGATCGTCTTTGGCTCGCTTATGCTGATGATGGCAGATATCTTGTCGGGGTTAGCCTTGATTTCTCGCTTCGTGATCATGAAGCCGATGAACTTTCCACTCTGGATGCCAAAGATACACTTCGCCGGATTGAGCCGCAGATTATAGCGTCATACCTTATGGAAGGTCTCTCCAAGATCGGCAAGATGGTCTTTGGCTGTCTTGGACTTCACCAACATATCATCGATATAGACCTCCAGGTTCCTACCGACCTGGTGGTGAAAAATCTTGTCCACCATCCGCTGATAGGTCGCCCCGGCATTCTTCAGGCTGAAAGGCATCTTGGTGTAGCAGAACGTCCCCCGGTCAGTAATGAACGACGTCTTCTCCTCGTTGTGGGGCGCCATCTGGATCTGATTGTAGCCAGAGAAGGCGTCCATGAAACTCAGCAACTCATAACCGGAGGCGTTGTCTACCAGATGGTCGATCCTGGGAAGCGGAAATCTATCTTTTGGGTAGGCCTTATTAAGGTTGGTAAAATCCACGCACATCTGCCACTTGCCGCTGGACTTCTTCACCATGACCACATTGGCGAGCCACTCTGGAAAGCTCACTTCTCTGATGAATTTGGCCTCCAAGAGTCTCTTCACCTCTTCCTCCGCTGCCTGCTTCTTCTCGCCTCCTTCCCCTCTCTTCTTCTGCCGGATGGGGCGTGCTTCGAGGTCGATATGTAGCTCATGGGCGATCACACCTGGGTCAACTCTGGGAATGTTTGAGGGCGACCAAGCGAAGACGTCAGCATTTGCACTGAGGAGGCAAATCAAGTCTGCCCTTAGCCCCTTGGGGAGCTTTGTGCCGATCGACACCGTCTTGTCCACTTCCTCTGCCACCGATACCTCCTCTACGTCCTCCACTGGAGTAGGTCATTGATGAGCGAAGTCATTCTGATCATCGAGGAGGTCGATTGACAAGGCCCGCTCGGACCCATTGTGCTTGGTGGAGCCGACGTAGAAGCTTCGGGAGAGATTCTATGACTCCCACACCTGTCCAACTCCATGCAAGGTCTAGAACTTCACCATCTGATGTAGGAGCGAGGGGAGAGCTTTAACAGCAGTCATGTAAGGTTGCCCTATGATACCGTTGTACGCCGAGGTGACGACGATGATGACGAACTGCGTCATCCGAGTGACGACCTTAGGCCTCTCCCCCAAGGTGACCGGCAGTGTGATCACCCCAACAATGGGAACCTAATGTCCAGTGAAGCCGACAATTGGGCCTAAGTACGGCTTCAGCTCCGCCTGGTCAAGCCCCATCTTTAGAATCGTGGGCAAGAACAAGATGTCACACGAACTGCCTGTATCAACTAGGAGCCTGCTCACAATTGCCGGACCGACGAGAGCTTCAATAACGATGGCGTCCTCATGGGGAAGCTCAACCCCCTCCAGGTCATCATTGGAGAAGGAGATAGGGGGACGAGCCACTTTCCTCTGCTTCGCCCCTGTGCCAGCGCCCGTTGTCAGGACTTGCCGAGCATAAGCCTTCCTCGTCGATATTGATGTACCGCCTGGGCTGGCCCGCCACATATAACATCCAAACGCACGACAGGCTTAGGCTCCTGGTGGGCCACTTTCTCGGTGTCGTGGGTTGGTTGCTCAGGCCCCACGGCGGCCCTCCTTCCTCGGTCAAGTCTAGGTGGGTCGACGAACCTCCGGAGATGTCCATCTTGGATCAGCCGCTCAATGTCTCTCTTCAAGGCGAAGCAGTCATCAGTGTCGTGGCCATTGTCGCGGTGGTACCGACAATATTTCTACATACTCCTCCCACCACCTCTCGCCCTCGCCTCCAGGGGCGGGTCTTTGAGGAGTTTGCCAGTCAGGGCCGCCGCCATCACATCGTCCAGGGGGCGTTGAGCCGGGTGTAGTGTGCCACCTCCTATGCCCTCTCCTGCATGCCCCTCAGGGTGGGATTTCTAGGAGCGAAGAACCCCCTCATGGGTCCAGGGCGATCTTGCACTCGCGGGCCCCTTGCTCACGCCCTCGAGGGCAGTCTGGGTCACGACCCCTGCCTCGGTCCTGGTCGCGGACCCAGGGGCACTCATCCTGCCTTGGCTGCTCAACGAGTCTAGCTTCAACACGGGGGGCTGCACCGGCAGGGTCTCTCTGTACTGGTCCCAGGGCCTCCTCGCTCACCATGAACTTCTCTGTCCAAGCGTAGAGGTCGGGGAGGTTGGCAGGTGGATCTCGAAGCAGCGACTTGTGAAGACTTCTGTTCGCCAATCCCTTTTTGAAGGCGGCCATGAGGGCCTCTTCGCCGCAGCTCGTCACGCCGAGTCACTCTTTGTTGAAGCACTCCAGGAAGCTGTGAATGGTCTCCCCCTCCTTCTGGACCACCGTGAACAAATAGTCTGACGCCTTCTTTCTCTTCCGCCCCGCCAAGAATTGGTTGCAGAACTTCCAGGAGAGGCCGTCAAATGAGTCAACGGAACCCTTGGGTTGGCCGTTATTCCACTCCCTCGCCACCTCCTTCAAAGTGGTTCGAAAAACTCGACAAAGGAGGGCGTCGCCTGCCCCATTGACCTCCATCTTGTCCTGGTATAGCTGCACGTGCTCCAGGAGATCGCCCGAACCGTCATAGAGTTCAACGTGAGGTAGCTTGAACCTATAGGGTATCATGGTTGAGATCACCTTACGAGACAATGGATTGGCCACTCTGAGGCCGGGGGAGGCGCTGGCTCGCCATCCCGCCGGTTGGAATCGTCGGATGAGCCACCTCGGCGCTCAGAGGTGTTCATCCCTCTCTTTCGAGGGGTGGGACTATGGTCGCGGCTCCTCCACCGTCCGTCTCCCCACCCAGGAGAATGGTGGTCTCGTTGGGGGGCTTCTGCTATGGAACTCACGCCCCCCTCGCCTTGGGCTAGGTGATCTCCCGCGACGGTAGCTTTCAACAGGATGCTCTGGCAGGGCATCCCTCTGCACCATCGAGGCCGACGCCAAGGGGACTCCTCGGCTCCCCTCTTTGAGCCTTTCTCTCTCTGCGTCAAGGAGGCGAAGCTGTCGACGAGACGCTTCCTCCTGTAATCGCCTGTACTGGGCTGCTTCTTCCTCCTTGTCGATCTCCCTTTGCAGAGCGGCTACCTCCGCTTCGTCGAACTGCCTCTGCTATACTGTCTCTACTTCGTCATCAAGTTATGGGAGGAGAGCTCTCCTCATGCTACATGGCTCGAAGGGGCCCTCTGCTCGAGACGGTCCCATCTGCCGCACAGCGATCCACTCCTCCATCATCTTGGTGAAACTCTGGAAGCTCTCGTAGATGCCGAGGGCCATGTCCTGAGAGCCTGTTGCTTGCCATCTTATCATCTTGTCAGCCAGTTGCTTGCCAAGGGTTGAGAGCCGTTTGCTTGCCATCTTGTCAGCCGTCAAATCATCCCTGCTGGCACTCGAGTGCTGGGGCTGTGGCAGGGATATTTACCGCATTAATGGTGTCAGGCGGTGTCAGAGGCATTAATGAGACGCGAGGGGCGGCCATCAGTTCTTCCCTTTAACCGCTGGCATTAATGGTGAGTAGGTGAGCTCACGTCACCTTGTCAGAGATATTTATGCTTAGTTGCCCTCAGGGGCAAGCTGTAGGGCGACACGTAGACTCGGCTCCTCCGAAGGATGCTCCTTGTTGCGGGCGGGCGAGCTGGTCCCAGGCATGGCGAGCGAACTGTCAGGTCGCTGAGGCGGGCTCCTTGGTGGTTCTGGAAGGCAAGATTGCGGTGGAGCGAGGCGAGCTTCTTGGGGGCGAGGTGATCAGCTCGGCAAGCGTCCTATCAGGAGAGTCGGTGAGGTGTCAGCTTAGGCCTTTACTAGCTTAGATGGGCCTCAACTTCATTGGTCGGCCTCTAGGGCGTAACACACACATATAAAAATAAGTTCAAGCATGCAAAAGAAACATAAAAAATTCTATGAAGGCATGCATTAAGTTCAAAGAATAAAAACCATACCTTCGCATCGTCGTTTGGCTAAGAAACTTAAATAATGAAAACGTTCAATCCAAATCTCCTCGCCAAATCTCCATCGTACCTACACGGTAGATGCTACGTATGACCTTGGAATCCAACAAGGTCCACTCATGTTAGTCATCAAAGATTTAGGAACCCATATTTGTCTGAATTTCATATTCGTGTTCCTAAACTTGCAATAATAAGATGTATGACCAACACTATCACAAGTAAAGCACTTTGCATAAATATTTTTCACTTTCAATGGCTCAATGTGAATTTTCTTATAAATATGCCTTTTAGAATGTTTCATGTCATATCCAAGACCACGTCTATTATTGCCATAAAGTTGATTCTCTAGAATAGTAGCAAACGATTGTTTTCCTATAGAGAATTTTTTTAATGACAATTCTAGACTTATGATTTTGGATTTTAATGAAGCATTCTCATTCATAATCAAAGTGCCCTTACTTATAAAAGCCCTCTTATTGTCCTCTTCATTCTTTTTAAATTCAATTATTTTTCTTTTGAGCTTGTTATTTAGCATGCACAATTTATCATTAAGCTCTCTAATCACATAATCTTTTTCAGTTTCAAGCTTAATTAAATCTTGCTTAAGCATGCTAATATCATTCGTCAAAGAGATACAAGAAAGGCAATTAGCTTTTTCATGCAACCTAGAATTCTCTTTTTCTAACAAAACAATGGTAGAATCACATGCAACAATTTTTTCTTTTAGCTCCTTAATTTCTAATGACATGTGGTAGTCTTCTTGTTGCATTTTTTCATTGGAATTTCTATAATCTTCTAGTGTAGATTTTAGCTCTACAATTTCCTCTTCCATGGCTTTACAAATAATTAGAAGTTCAGAATAACTATCAGATTTTAGCTTATCATCTTTTGTCATGAAGCAAAGGGAAGAGTGGGCACAATCCTCATCCCCATCCTCGCTATCCATATCCCATGTTCGCACCACATCTTTTCCTTTCTTCTTCGCAACATAAGCTGTGTCTTGTGGGCAATCCTTTATTACATGTCACTGCTTTTTATATTTAAAACATTTAACTTTATTAATAGCAGTTTGTTCAAATGAATTTCTAGAAGGATTAAAATGGTTAGAACGATTAAACCATTGTTGCATGTCAGCTCTTCCTTGAGAAGTCTTGATGTATTTTCTGAAAACTCTGACCATCAAAGCTATCTCCTCCTTTGCATCGTCGTCTTCACTAGCTTGAAGAGCTAGTGGCTTTGGAGCTTTTTCCTTTTCCCCTGGTTTCTCTCTAGCGTCTATATTCTGCAGCTTAAGCTCGTGAGACATTAAGTTGCCTATCAAGTCCTCCACTCTCATTTGTGATAGATCTTTCGCTTCTTGGATGTCAGTGACTTTAGGCCTGAAAGAGCTTGGCAGCACCATTAAGATTTTCCTTACATGCTCAAGGCTGGAATATGGCTTACCGAGGGAGCTAGACTTGTAGACGATGTTGGTGAACCTTGCAAACATCTCTGATATGGACTCTGATGGTAGCATCCGAAAGCTCTCGTACTCTGTGATCAGAAGTGCAAGTCTAGACTCCTTCACATGTGACGTTCCCTCGTGTGTCACTTCCATTGTATGCCATATTTCCTGCGTAGTTTGACAATGTGAGATACGATTAAATTCAGATTTATCAAGAGAGCATATAAGAGCATTCGTAGCTTTTCCATTTAAAGAATATAATTTCCAATCATTATCATCTGACTTGTCTTCAGGTTTAAGCATATCAATATTTTCAATTTTAATAACATGTGGCTTATAACCTTTTTGACAATGTGCCAAACTTTATAATCAACAGATATCAAGTAGATTTTCATCCTAGATTTCCAATAAGCATAATCTACTCCATCAAAATTTTAGGGGGTCGTGATATGGACTGACCTTCAGAAAAAGCACAATCAATAGAGTTATTCATGGTCAATCTTGCTTAGATCCTCTAACCTGCTCTGATACCACTTGTTGGATCTGGATCTAAGCCTAGAGGGGGGTGAATAGGCTAATAAAAATTCTTGTGTAACCCACAAGCAAACATACGCAGTTATAACAGATTCAGAGTAAATAAAAAGCAAGCACAGATGCACATCAGATTTACCCTGGTTCGGTCGATCACCACGACCTACGTCCAGCCCCCGAAAGAAAATATTATATTAATAGTGTACAGGCACAACTGTAATAGCTAGAGAACCAACGTCTATACACTCAACAAGCTCAGTACCCCCACTCACCGTGTTCAACACGATCAATCCTAATATATGCTCTCACTTGACGACACCCGCCAAGTTCCTCTTGTCAAGACCACCACTAGACAAGACCCCAAAATGTCACACACAAAACGGTAAAGTTTTCCCTACGGAGATCAAAAAATACTACACAAAAATAATGATGAGAGTTTAGAAATCTCAGTTTGGTGTAGTCGTCGTCGTCTCCATCAATTGCCACGGGTCAGATCTGAGTCTGACAAGATGTAGTCGTCACGTCATGCAACTCAAGTTGCGGCTCTCGCTTGGCTCCTCTTTGAATATTGCGGTAATGACCAAGTGCAAGGGTGTTGAAGAGCAAAGTTGCGGCAATGACACTTGTTGATGGACAACTCAGTAGGCCGGCAATCAGAGGAGACTTGCGGATGTGCTTTGTCCTTGAGCTTTACCAAATTTTATGCAGTGCCTTCTCACAATGATGTCTGGCCTTGATGATATTTTTGTAGGATCTTGTCAAAACAACGACGTTAGGATCGAATAATAACATAGACTTACGTTGGTGTATGCAGCGCCGTAGTATCTGAACTTCACCCTCGGATTCGACACAACGATCGGTACTTCGTCACGGAGGATCGAAGCAGCGTTTCACCGCCTAAATCTCTATTTAGAAGAGGATTTTAATGGAAGGGAGAAGAAGAACATAAGTTGCCTTATGTAAACTTATGGCATGGATGGAATTGTGTAAATGCCTTACCCTTGGGTCCTATTTATAGGCTTTAGGGATAGTTATTGTAGGAAATAACTAAATATAAGCTTATTAGCCTATATTAGCACATTTACTTATCCTCTTTTTCATTCACTTATCAAGAGCCTTTATGCACTTATAAAGTGACTTTTTCCACTTATCGAGTGGTCCTTTTCACACGAGAAAAGGTTCCCTTCGTGCACGCTTTCGTGCACGCGACATCTGAGGTCCGTATACCCTCATACATCCCCTCATGGGTGTATTCATGTCGTCCATATCCAACATCTCTCACTCACACTTGAGGGGATTGTAAGGAAACATCTTTCCTTTAACTCTTCTGTTTATCATACTGAGAAATAGGCCGTGTGACCGTCATGCGCATAGAGTCCGCTGTTGTGTACTTGTTAGAGATACACAACACTCCTCGAGGTGCAAAGTTGAGTAGATCAACGCATGCTTTACCCTAGATTATTTCTTCACATTTCTTATACTTTATATTCAACAATTGAATCCCATCTGGATTACAATTGGCTGGCCAGCTTTGAATCTCTAAAGTCCAAATGTGAATATGAAATCAATCTTCCTCTTCTTGCGATCCTTTCGATCTTGACTTGACTTGCTTTTCTAATATGCCCCGCCGGACAGAATTGACCATAGTCCATAAGCAACATGCTAAGATAGCAATCACCCAATCAAATCTAAAGGAACCAATTAGAGTCCATAAGGATAACGAGTTAAGACCCATGTGGTCTTTGGGTCTCACATAATAGTAAACACAATTACTATTCTAATCCAATGGTCAAATGCATACGTAGTATGAATACGTATTACAACATCACTCCTTTCCCAGGGAGCGTATGTCTTAATGATGTTGTAAGGATGATAATCAGACACCATAATGTCTGATTTTGAGTCCCTTTTACTACTTAAATAATCTTCTGGACCCACATCCCGCATAAGACAGATAGGATTTAAGAATCCTCTTAGATCTTTTGTAAGCATCCATATGATGCAGATCTTTCATACGACCATTTTGTTTAAGTCATGACTCTAAATCATCCGTCTGACGATTTTGACTTTAAACAGGTCTCATCTTTATTTTACCCGTCTGATAAAATAAAGGCGGTTGCTCATGTGAGAGAGCCAACCTCAATCTGTCCGACATACAAAAATCAGCTGAGATTTAAAAATGCACACAAACATTTTCTAGAAACTCATATGCAATGTTAAAAAAGAACTTATTCTTTTATTAAATTTGATCTTTTACAGACATGGGAATTTACATTGGTACAACTCAGCTCTTACGCAATCCTTGAGATGATAAGTGTTTGTAAAACACATCTCTGGGGATCGCCTTCGTAAGCGGATCCGCTATCATCTCATGCGTAGATATGTACCTTATGTCTACCTTCTTGGTCTTATCATAGTCTTTTGCAAATTTGTAGCGGATATCAATGTGTTTGGTCTTACAATGGAATTTTGGATCTTTGACATAGGCTATAGATGCTTGACTGTCGCTGTGTATTGGTACAACACCTGAGTCACTTGCATCAATTAGCCTGTCTAAGAATTTCCTAAGCTAAACAGCCTCTTGGACTGCCATGCTAAATGCTACAAACTTGGCTTCCATAGTTGAAAGTGCGATGCAAGATTGTTTCTTGCTACTCCAGGATATTGCACCAGATCTGAGTAGAAAAACATATCTTGAGGTCGATCGTCGCTCATCGAGATCACCCGCCCAATCAGCATCAGTGTAGCCTTCGAGCCTCAAGGCATCTCCTTGATAGCATAAAGCATAGTCCGCAGTTCCTTTAAGATACCGCATTATCCTCTTAACTGCTTTCCATTGTACTTGCCCTGTATTGGATTGGTAACAACTTACCATTCCAACGGCAAAACAGATGCCCGGTCTTGTACACATCATAGCGTACATAAGACTACCAACTGCACTGGAATATGGAACTTTTTCCATAATTTCCTTTTCCTTTTGGTTCTTTGGACACGATTTCAGACATAAATTATCGCATTTGCTTATAGGAGTATCAATGGACTTGCAGTCCTGCATATTAAAACGTTCTAGAACCTTCTTTATGTAAGTCTCTTGTGAAAGAGAAAGAAGTTTCTTCGAGCGATTCCTTGAAATCTTAACTCCAAGGATATATGCGGCTTCTCCCATGTCTTTCATCTAAAAAACTGATGAAAGCCAAGCCTTGATATCCATCACAAAGCCCTTGTCATTTTCGGCTATTAAAATGTCATCTACGTATAGAGACATAATAATATACTTGCTTTTAATCCTCTTGATATATATACGCAGTTATCTTCATCAAGCATGGTAAAACCATTTGATAAGACAACTTCTTGAAATCGTATATACCATTGCCTCGAGGATTGTTTAAGACCATATATAGACTTACGAAGTTTACAAACCTTATGTTCGTTTCCTTCTTTTACGAACCCTGTTGGTTGTTCCATATAGATCTCCTCGTCCAATTCTTCATTGAGAAAGGCAGTCTTTACATCCATCTGATGTAATTCGAGGTCTAAGCAAGCTACCATAGCCAGAATTAGGCGAATCGAGGTAAAACGAACAACAGGTGAGAAGGTCTCTTCGTAGTCTATCCCTTCCTGTTGCGTAAAACCTTTCGCGACAAGGCGAGCTTTATATCTGTCTATAGAGCCATCAGCCTTATGCTTGATCTTGAGAACCCATTTGTTCCCAATAGCTCTACGTCCTCTGGGTAAGTCAACTAAGTCCCAGACTTGGTTAACTTTCATGGATTCCAACTCCTCCTTCATCGCTTCCATCCATTTGTCTTTTGCAGGGCAAGATATGGCCTGTTTGAAAGTAGCAGGCTCGTCATCATCTTGTAGTAAAGTTATAAAGGTTTGCGGAAATTCATCCTCAAATCTTAGAGGAGTCAACCTTGTACGACTACTACGTCGTATTTGAGATTCTTCAAGTCCTTGTTGACTCGAATTAAGATCAATTCTAATATCACTCCCACTTGGAATGTCGTTAGAAATGCTCCCACTTGGATCATTATTCCCGTATGGAATAGGATTTGCGTCATTCGTATCATCCATTGGTGAAGTGTGAAACGTATTTTCGTCTTCACCAAGAATTCTCCCACTCGAATGAGGTAATCCTTCTTGATCATAAATCTCAAATAGAGATAAGTCCTGACTTATCTCGCCCTGTCTTGGAAACTCGTTTTCCAAGAAAGTGACATCCCTCGACTCAAATTCAATTAGACCTCCATTGTCTTCCTGACCAATGAAAACATAACCTTTGGAGTTTTCTGCGTATCGTATAAAGATACATTTCCTTCCCCGTGGCCCAAGTTTGCCATACTTATGGGAGGAAATATGTGCGTAGGATGCACACCCCCAAGGTTTCAAAATGTTTAAGTCAGGAGACCTTTGGTTCCACAACTCGTAAGGAGTGGAGCTAACTGATTTCGAGGGTACGCGGTTCAAGATGAAAGTGGCTGTCAATAATGCATCACCCCAAAAGGTGATTGGCAAGTTAGCTTGCGCCATCATTGAACGGACCATTTCCATTAAAGTCCTATTCCTCCTTTCTGCAACACCATTTTATTGAGGAGTATAAGGCATAGTCACCTGATGAACTATACCCTTTTCATCACAAAGCTCCTTAAAACTTGCGGATTGATATTCACCGCCTCTATCGGTTCGCAAGACCTTAATCTTGCGATCTAATTTATTTTCCACCAAACTCATATAGTTTATAAAGCAGGTTAATGCTTCACTTTTGTGGGATATCAAATAGATGTGACCGAATCGGGTGAAGTCATCAATAAAAGTGATGAAATAGGACTTCCCGCGTCTTGTCTTGACATTCATCAGACCACATATGTCCGAATGGATAAGCTGTAATGGAACCTCGGCCCTTGTGCTGGTTCCAAACGGCTTGCGACAAGATTTCCCTACAAGGCAATGTTCGCAGGTCGACATATCAACCTTTGAAACATTGGATAGAAAGCCACGTTTGGCAAGTCTATCTATACATGTTGGTCCAATGTGACCAAGCCTTGCGTGCCAACAAATTATATCTGACTCATAAGTCGAAGAATTTGCAACAAGGAAATTTTCATTACAAAATGAGGAATCATACATTGTATTTAATACAATAAATCCTTTAAATACATACCCAGAACCAATTAGAGTATTATTACAAGACAAGTCCACCTTACAATCATGAAAAAACCAACTATAACCAAGACCCATTAAAACGACCACAGAAATAATATTCCTTCGAATATCTGGAGCGAAGAGAACATCATGAAGTAGGATAGTGCGACCGTTGTCCAAGACGAGCTTGCAAGTCCCAACGCCTTTCACTTCAACACGTGTGTTATTTCCTACATAGATCCACTTCGTTCCTTGGGGTACCCGGTGATACTCCACGAAGGACCGTCTGTCCCTTGCTATGTGGTCGGTGGCACCTGAATCAATTATCCAAAATAGATTAGATTCTACAAGAAATATTGAACTAGAAACACATATGTAACTAGCATTACAAGTTACCTTGTCACCTCCATCCGTACAAGAACAGGCATAGTGACCTAACTTGTTGCACTTGAAGCACTTGATCCTCTTCAAGTCTTTCTTCTTGTGCCATTTCTTGTGCCCACCCTTATGTTTGGGTTTCTTGGTAGACTCTGGTTGCTTATTACGTTCATTAGTAAACTTCGAACGATCTTTCTGTTTCTTTCCCCCGTGTGAGGAACTAGCAACCATATGCACTTCTGCACTTGGCTTGGCAGCCACAAGCCGCTCTTCCTCTAACTCGAGGTGCTTAGAAACATCGCTGAAGTTCTTGATGCTCTCATTATGAGTGAGATGCATCTTCATTTGGTCCCACCCATTTGGTAGGGAACGTATGACTGCTTGGATTTGTTGCTCATCAGTGAGCACATGACCTGCATCCTTTAACTCTGAGATTAGATTTGCCATATGTCGCAGATGTTTCCCCATGGAATGATCTGGACGTTTCTTGTAGGAATCAAATCTTATAGTTAAAGAACGAAGTTTGGACATCGAGGTGCCACCAAACTTCTCCTCAAGCTTGGACCATATGTCCATGGCTAGGTCATGCTCTCGGAAGATGCACATTATGTCATCGGCCATACTGGACAATAACATAATGCGAGCTATCTTGTTCTTCCGAGACCAAGCATCAAAAGCTTCCTTGTCTCGTCTGTGTTGGGCCGTAGTGCCCAACTCGGGTTCAATCGCTCCTCTAGAACGTATTGTATCTTGATGGACTATAGTTTGTAATTATCGTCGTTGAGTTTTTCACCACTGTTCAACTCAGAGACGATGTTTTTAGCGACAGAAGACATTTTAGCTTTAAAATGCTGCAAAAGACACAAAACCGAAGGTTCAAAAAAATCATTGCATAAAATTTCTTATACATAGATATCACTCCCACTTGGAAAAAATCCCACTTGAAATGATATTATTATATTTGATAAGTTACTTTCGAAAAATATTGAAGATGTTGCTCTAGAATCGAAAAGGTCTCTACGATTCCAATCACCATCTAGAACAACTTTCAATATTTCCCCCTCACTTATCAAACGATAGTACTCTTATAGTACTTTGCAACGGAAAAGCGTTTTTGAAAAACGGATTTTTGAAAACGTATTTTTCAAACGTATTTTGCAAGGCCTACACCCCATTACAGGGTGACATAGTCGAAATATTTCGACAATTCCCCGGCCATTGCCGGGGTTGAGCCGTAGCCGTGCCAAGGCCGGATCCCCCTTGAGGAGATTTTTCTGCAAGCCATTATCGCCGTCTCCCGTATGGATCCAGTCGCTCCCCTTCTGCAGGAGAATTTGCCGCAGAGAACTGCCGTCAGCCCCGTATGGGCTTGCCTTGCGGGTGGCCGGGGTCAAAACCACTGGCACCGTAGGGCTTTTTGACATGTTCATGTTCCATCGGCCAAGGCCTCTGGCCGAGGCTGGCCAAGGCCTCTGGCCGAGGCCGGCCAATACCGGCCAAGGGTCCCTGATTGGTCGGCCAGGGCCTCTGCCCTGGCCGGCCAGGGACCCTGGCACCCCCGGCCAGGGCCTCTGCCCTGGCTGAGGCCGGCCAAGTGCCGGCCAGGGGGCCTCTGCCCTTCGGCCAGGGCCTCTGCCCTGGCCGAGGCTGGCCATGGCCGCCCCTGGCCCTGGCAGGGGCCAGGGCGCCTGGCCCTGGCCCCTGCCAGGGCCGGCCAGGCCGTGGCCTGAGGCCAGGGCGCCGGCCCTGGCCCCTGCCATGGCCGGCCAGGCCCTGGCCGAGGCCAAGGCCGGCCAGGCCCTGGCAGAGGCCAGGGCGCTGGCCCTGGCCCCTGCCAGGGCCGGCCAGGCCAGCCCTTGGCTCTGGTCGAGGCCGGCCAGGGCCTCCTGGCCCTGGCCTGGCCACGGCTGGGGCCGTCCAGGGCCTCCTGGCCCTGGCCTGGCCACGGCCGGGGCCGTCCATGCCACGGCCGGGGCCGGCCATGGCCATGGCTGGCCATGGCCCATATGGCCATGGCCGGCCTCCCCCTTGCATGGGGCTGGCCGCACACCCCCGCCGGAGGGGTGGCCGTGGTTGTTATTGGCCGTAGCCAACCCCCTCCGCATGGGGAGGGGGGATGCATAGCCTCCATGGCCCATATGGCCATGGTGATCATGCACCAAAATTGTCATCTTCTTCGTTGAGAATAACCACCATCGTCTTCTCCGATGAAGCACCCGTTCGTCGAGAAAACGGTTTTGCTTCAATGGCCTTGTGCCAAAAAATGAAGAGAACGCGTTTTCAAGGCCGCAAACTTCACGCTCCACATGAAGAGATTTCACATTCCCTATGAATGGACACTCAGCATCCATGAAGAGTGCGAGTTTGACGAGATGAACAGTCAGTTCTTCCCGTCATGGAGAGTTCCTGCCATATCCGTAATGACAGAAGACCCTAACGTGAAAAGAACAACTGCTGCGATTCTCTCCGTCACGATGCGCTCCTACCATATCCATAATGGTAGGAAACTCATTCGTGAAAAAGACAACGCCTCGTTCATCGGTGAGACCGGGGCGACGGTTAGACTGGGGCGAACCCGTATGGCTCTGATACCAATGTAGGATCCTGTCAAAACAACGACGTTAGGATCGAATAATAACATAGACTTACGTTGGAATATGTAGCACCGTAGTCTCTGAACTTCACCCTCGGATTCGCCACAACGGTCGGTACTTCGTCACGGAGGATCGAAGAAGCGTTTCACCGCCTAAATCTCTATTTAGAAGAGGATTTTAATGGACGGGAGAAGAAGAACATAAGTTGCCTTATGCAAACTTATGGCATGGATGGAATTGTGTAGATGCCTTACCCTTGGGTCCTATTTATAGGCTTTAGGGGTAGTTATTGCAGGAAATAACTAAATATAAGCTTATTAGCCTATATTAGCACATTTACTTATCCTCTTCTTCATTCACTTATCAAGAGCCTTTATGCACTTATAAAGTGACTTTTTCCACTTATCGAGGGGTCCTTTTCACATGAGAAAAGGTTCCCTTCGTGCACGCTTTCATGCACACGACATCTGAGGTCCGTATACCCTCATACATCCCCTCATGGGTGTATTCATGTCGTCCATATCCAACAATTTTGTCCCACTTGTTGAATTAATTTTGATGCACATGCAGCTGCAATTTGTGAGATGTCCTTCTGAGTTTTGTTTAGCCTGCAAAAACAAAGAGAAGTGGAGGATCACAACTCAACAATTAGATAAAATTAAAAGGGTGTGATCATTTAAAAACAAGTGTCCATTGATAAACACAATTTAATTGCTGAACTGCCCTTGGAACTTGTAGTTGGGAGATCTTGAAGAGTCAAAAAGTGCGGCTCCCATCTCCTTTAGATTTCGGCTGTAGTTTATTTTGCTTGGAGATTTGCGGCTGAAATGATCATGATGACTCTTTCTCTTGGCTTGCACTTGAAGCTTATGGCAAGGCTTTGAACAATGGAGATTTCGCCCTTTGGATATTGGAGATATTTGGCCTTGTGTTGCGGTAAGATAGATGATGGAGCTTGGGATTCTTGCTTGTGGATTGCTAGAGGTTGAAAGGTCAAATATGTCGGCTATAGAGGAGTTGCTTGAAGGATTGCAGCAATAGAGGTGATATACGATGTGTGCTAGCTTGCGACAATAGACTTCAAACCCTCAAGAATGTTTCGGCAATGAGCAAGGGTTTGAGGTGGGGAATTCTTTGGGTTGCTGCATTTTTCACCTCTCCTTTTGAGAGGGTTTTTATAGAAGAGACAAGGGATTTTTTGTGGCATAGAAGGGATCCCAATGGAGATAGGAATTGGCATGCTAATTGGGATTTGATAGAGATTTGGAAGAGATTTGAATTGGATTAGAATGGCAATGGGATTTTGGTTCATTCTCAAATTGATATGAATCAATCTCAAATTGATTTGAATAAGATCCTCTCCAATTTGACTTGGTTCAATGCTTGTAGCTATAATCTCCATCTCTTTGACCAAGTCCTATTTGCTAAGTGTATAGCAAATTCTCCATCTTCCAACTTGCTATAGGTATAGCAATTTCTCCACTGTTTTGACCAAGTCTCTTTTTGATGAATTACGAGTATGCCACTCCTGAAAAGCACTTAACACACACGTTAAATAGTTCATACATGTTTGTCGTCATCAAACTAGAGGTCCTAGATCGTTGCATCCAACAGCATCCTGCTAGGCAGGTCGGGTGCTCGCCTAGCGGACACCGACCCATAATGCCCAAAATGGGCTGTATATGATGTTTTGGCTCCATCTTTCACGTTTGGAGTAAATTTTATACACAGTTTGAACCTGGGTTTAGACCGATACATTCTCGTCATCCAAGTACACATCTCATGTGTCCACTCTATATAAAATATGCTCGTAAACACTTTACAACATATTCAATACCTTTTGCATCATATGCAATTTCCAACATTCTTAATATTATAAAGCTTATATCGCAAACTATTTGCGATACAATAAATTCCCTTACATCTGATGTATAATATCCCTAATTTCTACCTATTACTTGACGAAGGTCTCACTCTGTGTGAGACCCTACAGCTTGATCATACTATAAGTGGGGCTCGAAACCCCAGATGGTAGTGACCACGAGCAACAAATGTCGTCCCTGTTTCGGTATTATAATTATGTGGTTAACTCGTTGACATGAGTATTGTCAGGACCACCTTGACTGTGTCCGTGATGAATACCACAGTTTTAGTCCCCTCGTCAAAACTATGTCGCCTAGTCAAGCGTAGGGTATGGTCAAACTGTCAACCCTAATAGCTTAAACTTGGTTAGTCTTCATCGGTCTTTAGTCAAATAATGTTGGACTTCTTCCAACATACTTTGGCCAAAGTTTTTCACTAAAGACCGAACCAACATGTGCGACACTAACTCCCCATAAATGGGAGAGACGAATCCTTTCTTGGTCATTACTCTCCTCGCACGCTTCAAGTGTCACCCAACCGAAGACCTTTCGACAGACCTTGCCTCGAAGCTAGGTTAGAGATCTAAGTGACACCGTTCACGTACATGTTCGTACAATGACCTCAAGTCTAAGGACCAACTTGTCTATCATCACTGAGAGTTATCACTGACAAATTAGTTATGTTAACCATGTGATAATTCTCATTGGGTCATTCAGTGAACTCATTCTCCAATGAGCACATATGTCTCGTCACCGACTTCGCCAATTGGAATGACCATGAGATCATCGTCACCACTCCATGGTGAAGACAAAGACACAATGGTCTATCTGATGTTTCGATATCCTTTTCACGAAACATCTACGACCACGAACGATTTTAGACTTATGCTACTAATGGTCAAACAATTCTCCATGATCGAGATCCTCAGTTCGATACTTGTTTCACATTGCATTAAGTCTCAGGACTTTACCTAAGTTCTAATGTCGACTACATTATTATTAACTTAGGAAAATTTACCAAACAACTTACTGTTATTTTGAATAAGACGTTTGTACACATACATAGAGATAAATTGCCTCGAGGGCATACCCATCTCCCAACACATATGCATGCGGATTATAGTTGGTTTTAGCTAGTAGGTCCGATGGGTCCTTCTTGGCCCGATGCCATAAGGTCGTCTGGTCTGAGATTCCTCGACCTAATGCTCCTTACACAAACCAATTAGAATCCCAAAAAAAGAAGAAGAGAGAACGAAAAAGAAAAAAATATGTTGAAAATGAAAGCATGAATAAAACTAGCGATATCATGAATCAAGGAACGATGACGTGTTGTGAGAGCCACGTCCTCGATAGACATAATGGCCATTACCCTATACTAATCTTTCCCTCTACCATTACATAACTTCGATTCCTATTCCTTCGACCTAGGACGGGTTAGAGGAAATATTCTAAGACTTGAGCATGATAATGATTAGGTATATTATGTGTTGTTTTATGCTAGAAACGACGTCCTTCGATTATGTTTTAATCGATGGAGAGGAGTTGGCATACTTATTATTCCCATGAGCCTGAAATTCTCATTCACCTGTGTATATATGCTTCATGTTGTGAAATTCTTAAACGCCATACCATCATGTGCTTATTGCTTGCTTGCCTCCAATCTCTACTCTTTCATGTCTTTCTTAAGGATAAGAAAGAGTTTAGCTTGGGGGATTTTGATGGGGTTTTATTTTATACAATTTTCATGTTTATTTCCCTTGCTTTTTCATACCACACCACCACACTTTCCACACTGTTTCTTTCGCCTTTTGTTTCTTTTTACGCTCTGGGTTTCATTGATGTGTTTTCGATGAATTCTTGGTATTTCGGGACCCATGAGCGAGATCAGGAGTTTTGGATGCAATCGGAGTCGCACGAGAGCTCAAAAAGGAGATTGGATGTGAACAGATTCAGGACCCACACGGTCATGTGGGGATATCTCCATACGACCGTGTGGAGGATCACCACGAGAGGCAGAAGAAGCAGACCCCCACATGGTAGTTTGCCACGGTCGTGTGGGTCATCAGGAAGATTTGAAAGCCCCTCGATGCGAATCGATGTGACCGCGTCGAGGGTGGCAATTTTCGGCCTCTAGGGACCAGCATTTGACGCGATCGTTTAGCCTCCCCAAACGACCGCGTTGGAGCCCCAAAATTTTGAAGACTTTGAAGCCAGATCTCATGCCAGGATCCACACGACTGTGTGGATCCTCCACGCGGTCGGGTTAGGTTGAATCCCCAGCGTGCCTGCTATGGTTCTGGGACTGTTTAAAAGCTTTTGGAGCGCCCTACCTTTGAGGGGAGCGCCCCATACCTGCGTTTTCTCCCCCCTTTCATTCTTTTTCTTAGTTTTAGGAGTATGAGTAGGTTAGATTAGGGGTTATTCAAGTTTCCTTCGTTGATGTATGTGTAATCTTGGATATTTTGGTATTGCAACATTCGAAGATAAGTATTCCTCCTTTTTTATTTTCGTGAATTATACATGTTCCTATGTGTTTCCCATTGATTCTTTGTTATTCTATGTGTTTTTATATGCCTTGTTAGTAGATTTTGATCTAGGGCATGTTGGATCTCTATTTATGGAGTTGGGCATGGTTTGATCTCTTGGTTTAACTGTTGAAGAATCAAATAACGTTATGTTAGGATGTTTATTATCCATATATATTGATTTTCTTGATTGATCGCCAATGGAAGTTGGGGTTATTCTAGGGTTTTAATCCCTATATACGACCCATATTAATTACATAGCCAATGGGAGTTGGTGCGCAATGAGAGTCCTCCTAATATTGCCCAAGTTTCTGTCCCCGAAATATGGCTGAACGGTGTTTGGGGAATATTGTCCACTTAATGTGTCTGTCGTGTGGCTATGCGCTATGGGAATAGGCTTAGTCACACTAGAGATAGCCATGTCATGGCATCACAAAAGTAGGGGGGGCATGAGATAACATTAAGGAAGACCCTATCATGGCATCACGGAAGTGGGGCGTTGGTGATTTTCTCTAGGGCACGAGATAAACGTTATGGTATTGCTCATTCATGTAATCTTTGTTGGATGGGACGAGGGCTAAATTGTCATTTAATTGTGAAGGAACCACCTGACATGCATAGAGCCCCATGATGAAACCCTCAAAGTAAATAATTTTGTGTGTGCACTTTGGCTTGCTGCTTTGTTGTTAATTCCCGGCTATGGTATGCTTGCTGGTTGGTTCCTTTATAGGCCATGTTCTTTCATCCTGGTTGAATTCTTTAGTGTCAATTTCATGGTTTTTTGCTACACATATTGATGGTGAATGGATGGCTAGCTGATGAAGGAGCCCTGCCAAGCAGGCAGTTGGTAAAATGCTAAAAAATTTCTAAGGGCTCGATATTTGGAAAATGAAAAGTTTTTTTGGCTTGATGTTTAATGTATGGATTGGCTTGCTTACTCTGTTGGCTTTGCTAGAGCATCTTCGGCTTACATGTTACGTGTTAGCAATGTTCTGATTTTTTGGCTTGCTGTTTCATGCTTGATTTGGCTGTTGCATTCATGTCTTCCATGATCTGCCTTTTTGCTGCATCATGCATGGCTTCCCAGCTCTTTAGTGGGTTATGTAAGCAATGGTATTTCTAGGTTTGCTATTCAAAAAGAATTTCTGAGTGCTCAAGGTTGGAAAATGAAAAGTTGCTTTGGCTTAATGTTTCATGCATGCATTGGCTTGCTTACTCTGTTGGCTTTTCTAGAGCATCCTTGTAATTTATTTTATGTGTTTACAATGTTATGGTTTTTGGCTTGCTGTTTCATGCTTGGCTTGCAATCTTCATGCATGTCTTCCATGCCCTGTCTTTTTGCTACAACATGCATGGCGTCCCATCTCTCTGTTGGGTTATGTAAGCAATGGTATTTCTAAGTTTGCTATTCAAAAAAATTATGGGCAATGAAAATTTGTTTTGGCTTCTTGTATCATGCATGTATTGGCATGCTTATGCTATTGTCTTTGATGGAGCATCTTAGGATTACATTTTATGTGTTGGTAATGTTATGGTTTTTGGCTTGCTGCATCATGCTTGGCTTGCTATCTTCATGCATGTCTTCCATGCCATGACTTTTTGCTGCATCATGCTTGGCTTCCTAGATCTCTGTTGGGTTATGTAAGCAATTATATTTCTAAGTTTTCTATTCAAAAAAATTATGGGTTGTTTTGGCTTCTTGTATCATGCATGTGTTGGCTTGCTTACTCTCTTGACTTTGCTGGAGCATCTGTGGCTAACATTTGGTTTGATGTTTCATGCTTGGATTGCAATCATTTGTTATTTTAAGCTATTTTGATTGTGACTTGGCTGCTTGCTTAACGATGAAGGACACATAACATTATTCTCCCTATAATTTCATTGCTACAATTTCTCAATATTTTTTCCACACAATTCTCTCATTTCTTTGTTATATATGTTTAGAAAATGTAATACTAAATGTACTTATTTTTTCCATTGTAAGGATGAAAATGAATGTTCTATAGAGCTCTACTAGTAGATCTCGTCGTAGCGAGGATTTGAGGATATGCCCTTGTGTTATGTTGTCACCCGATGAGGCCTGCCTGGACCCTAGAAAACCCATGCACTTGATTTTGGCATTGTATATCACATGATACTATATGCTCATTATTGATGTAAAGAAAATGTTCATTATGTTTTTTTATTTATAAAAAATTCGATATATGTTTCATAAGAATCTGAGGACTGTCGTTCTGCTTCGCTTGCCTTTCTCTTGGTTGATGTTAGTTGGACATGTAAGGTTGCATCCAACTTATTTATTTGGTTTGATGGATCGGCTTATTTTGCCATGTTCTTTTTGTTCAATCCAATTCAACTGCCAACTCCATCCTAACCCCATAAGTTGAAAAATAGGGGGTAAAGCATACCTAATTTACACTATAATCACCATATCCCATATTCTCATTTTCTTTATACAACTTTCTTAATCCAAAGAAACACTAGAAAGTATTGTAGGCCGCACATAAAACTCTCAAACTCACTTTGCACACCACTTTCAAGCCCAAAGAAACAAAAAATTTTACTTTTCTCTCTATAAGATTCCACAACTCATCAACTTTCCAAAACACACTTTCAAGTTATGGAACAGGCCCTTAGCCCCACTTGTCCTTTTGAAATGTATACCCTTCTTGTCCACTAGTTTCTTCTTTCATTATCATCCTTTCTTTATCATGCTTGACGTACTGCAGTCATGTTAGATAAAGAAGGGGATGCGACACTAGCCATCCGTCCTTTACATGCTTGGTAATTTGCTCAAATAGAAAATTTAGGTAAAAGCCACGAGTCGAAGGAGTTAGATACTATAGTGAAGTCCTATGTAGCAGAACACTTACCTAGTCTCAATGTTAGCATCGAGTATAACATTGCTTAGGCCAATGATATCATATCCAACAAGGAAGACAATCTTTTCATGAACTATTTATTATTAAATTATCATTTATTATTACTCAAATTTTTTGTTCTTATCCAAGATCGAAATTGAATTTTATTTCAATATTCATAATTCTTAATCTTCTTAATTTCTTTCAAGGCACCTAAATGATAGTATGGTACTTTATTATATATGTCTCTTTAAGATTTAATCATTAGAAACCTAAATCCATTTAGCATTTGTTTTCTTAGTGTGCATGAACAAATAATTTCTAGAAATGTGCATATTTTTTATGAAATTTGTGATATATGCATTTTTGTCTAGTTTAGTTAAGTTCTGTGGAATCCATATATTTATATTATGCAATTTTCTATATATATGTGTGTGTGTGTATGTATATATGTATATGCATGTATATGTATGTATATATATGTATGTATATATATATGTATATAAATGTATATATATACGCTTTTACTTTTCTATTACATGCATAAGTTGTATACATAAAGTAATGATTTTTCTTAACTTGATTTGCTTGCACATTATTATTAACATATTTCTTTATATTAATAAAACCTAATCCTTGCTCGAGGATATACTTTTGTCTAGATCTTCTATCTTAACATTTAAGACTTCACATTCATTTTTGAGTAATCTATTTTCGTATTTGAGAATTTTATTTTCAACACCTAAGTTTCATTAGTTAAGTTAGCATTATCTAAATTAGATAAAGAAGTATTGTGTTCATTCTTTAAGAATTCATGTTCATTTTTCAGTGAATTATACAAGCCATTTAATGTTTTATATTTATCATTCAATTTATTAAAAGCTTCTAATACATCATCAGAATCTAAATTTGAGGTTACTCTTACGCCATAAAACACATGTAGTTATTTTTGGGTTGTTTCTCCTCTTCGTTTGATGAAGACTCTTCATGTGATTCCTCAAGTGTGCACCGTATTTGATTTGTCGATATAGTTCATTGGCATCCATAGCACAGAATAAGATATTCATTACCTTTGAGTTGAGTGTTAAATTAGTTCTATCTTCATTTATCCATTGTGAGGAGGGAGTTGTAGGTTTTCTATATGGGTTCTCCACGATGTTTCATAAATCATAGTCAATAGATCAGATGTAGATCACCATTCTTCTCCTCGATTAGTTGTAGTTGGAACCATCAACATTGGTGGTCTTGATGTAGATTGTCATTCGAAAAATTACGATGTTTTTGTTATTGATGTCATCCTATAAACTTATGCTGATACCACTTGGTATCATGGGCATTGATTCATTGGCTCTGATATTAAATGTTGGGTCCCTGCCTCGTGGATACGTAACATAAACATTAAACAGCAACAGTTAGTGATTATCGTAATAACAACCAAAATAATTTGTAGCAGAATGATGATATATAAACTGATTGCAACTAACCAAGAGTACAGAGACTAGCAAATCATAAAAGTGCAAATGCAAATACATAGGATTTTATTCTGGTTCGGTCTATTTGACCTACTCCAGTCCACATGCTTATTGCTTGAGATTTTCATTAATCATCTCTTGCAAACCTGCAAGAGAAAACCTTGCAACTTGGCAAACAAACTTATCAATTACAAACCCCATTCTCAACATCCTGCATTTAGAAATCACTCTCTTAACCAAGAGCAACATCTCTTAACATTGAGTCAAACTTAAAAAGCAAATAAGTACACAAACTCCTATAACCGTGAAGAACTGTGTATGTTGAACAATGACGGCTAAGAAGAGGAATTTCTACTCTATAAGATATGGATATTGGAGAATAGAAATCGAGGCTTTTCTTCTTTTCTTGGCTCACAAAGATATGGAATATCTAAGGCAATTTTGGCCAAATAAAACGATTTTCCTTTTTCTTTCTCATATCTAATAACTGAGAATCATTCCCAATTTACAAAGGAGAAACTCCGTGAGAGGAAATGTCCAAATAAATCTCTACAACGGCTAGTTTTTCAAAGTCAACTCACCCAACAACTAGTTGATTAGTCAACCAGTGAAGATCATTAGTCGACTAGTGTTTCTTTATTGGTTGACTAATGCTTCTTCATTGGTCAACTAAAATGTCTGGACAAAGTTTATGTCTTCTATTAGTCGACCAGGTGTTGAACGTTGGTCGACTAATAAGGGTAAAAACACATATTTTAAATTAGAAACCTAGAGTTTTGATAGTGATTAAATCTATATAAATTCTAAGTGTTTTCTAGAGTTTCTTGTGTGTGTGGTGCATCTTCAAGCCGTTAACATAAGTTCTAAGACAAGAAAGATAAAGCACATCAATAAACATAAAGTACAATTATTTACGACGGTTGATGTTGTCCTTTGCTCATCTCATTATCATAGATATGTATTCAATGTAAGGACCATTTATGCCTTGCAATATAAGGACCCTGCGGGGCTACACACACACACACACACACACACACACACACACATTAGAGGAAAGGTGAATAGTGTAATGGCAAGCAAATTGCTTAATTAAAAGTTACTAAAATTAAAGCACAATAAGCAATGAAAATTAAACAGAGTGCTCAACAACAACAATTGCAAATACAAGGATTTTACACTGGTTCCCGAAACTTGGGTACGTCTAGCCACACTAATATTCACCATAATTCCCACAAAGAGAAGTGAATACAATCTCACACAGAGGATTTGGATTCTCACACAGAGAAATCCGTACTCTCACACAGAGGATTTGTTCTCTCACACAGAAAGAACCAAACTCTCACAAAGAGAGTAACTCCCACAAAGAGAGTAACTAATTCTCACAAAGAGAATGAGGGGTTCGAACATAAAACGAAACGAAACAACACTTACTTATGCCTTGATATGATCTTACCAATGTGATGAAGAAGGCATGCAAGTGAAACTCAAGTGCTTGAGATGAGGCTTTGATTGCACTTGATGATCTTTCTATTTTCTAGGAATAAATCCTAACACTTCTCACTTGAGTGTATGAAATGAAGAGAAGAAAGATGAAGAGAAGAAAGATGATCTCCAAGAAAGGAATGAGAATTAGACCCTTGGAGAATTTCCCTATGAGCTAGCTTCAATGCATGAAGAGGAATGTGCTCATGAGAGGGAAATGAGAGAGATTAGGAGTGGCTATTGATTCTCAAAGATATTCAATATTAACCAAGAGTCCTAATTGAACTAAGCCATCTCATATATATTGGAAACCAAGAAATGCCCATAAAACCAACCAAAAACCCAAAGGGAAGAAATTTGCAACGGCTAGATTTTGGCAGTTTATGGCACAGACAGTCGACTGATGAACAACTAACAGTCGACTGGTCAACGGCTATCAAAATCTCAATGGCTATATGACGTGCCCCCGGTTTGCGAGCCGCAAATGGCCGGGGGACCCGCGTGAGGGTTTAGATATTTGTAATCTCAAGCGCACGGTGTTGTAGTGTGGCTTGGGGGTCGAACACAGGGAGGCTAGGATGTGCTTGTGTCAAAGATGACCAAAATCACCCCGTGGGCGAGCTAGCCCAGATCGGATGATGGGTTGTCACGGTAAAGGAATGTAAGGTATAAACAATATGAAAATAAAACCCGGGACTTTGGTTTCCACTCCATCGAGCGAATCTCGCCGATACGGCCTACGGGTAGGATGGCGATCGGAATTAGGGTCTAATGGTGAGACGTTGCCTCTAAAAGTGGTACCGGCATCCCATGGGCCCGATATTTCGGTCGGTGCCCAGGATGATACACCGGACTTCCCGGGTTCGATCAGTGGGCACTCCCGTGTCCATTAACACTGATCGACTCCGGGAGCACTAAGCTCGCAACGATAACTCCCAACGTCTCATCCTGCCGCTCCCGCGCGCTAGGATTCGGCATCTACGCTAAGGGCGTGAGCTATGGCTAGGGAGTCAACCGCAAAGTTTATTCCCCCTTGGCCCAACGGTCAAAGGCGGTCTTTTTCCCGCCGATGACAATAAAACACCCCGCGTAACCGTTAGATTCCTAATCCCTATCGATTTCCTAACCCTATGGACGCATCGGGAAGAGCCCCCGAAGGGGTTTCCGCCAAAATCCCAGATTTGGGAACTACTCACAAATATTCATTAAAAAGCGATCTAAACGAAAATGAACCGTTAAAAACATAATCAGACAATAGGAATGCAAAGGTAGTAAAGCAATTAAGATAATACTAAAATTTTACAAAGATCCGAAAACTTACAAAAACTGGAAAATTACAGCCGTCACAAAATGAAGAAAACAGTAAAAAATAACCAACTCCCGAATCTGGAAACCTAGGGTTCTATTTATAGAAAACGACATCACCCGATCGGTTGACAAGTCAACCGGTCGAGTGAGCTGCTTCACAAAATCACAGCGCAATGCGGGGGTTTCACCCGGTTAGTATGAACCGGTCGGTTGGAACTTGGTGCGGTCGGTTGGATCTTGGTGCCGACCGGTTGGATCTTGGAGCGGACCGGGTGAGGAGATCGGTTGGAGCTTCGAGTCTTGGCTGTTGAAATTCAGCTACAGGTGAACCGATCGGGTGAAGATCACCCGATCGGTTGGAAATCAGCTTCGAATTTCCAGAGACTTTGAGCTTTTGACCCGGTCACTGAACCGACCGGGTGACTTCTCGTGAGCTCCAAACTGCGCCCGGGTGGTGCACGCGTGCATCACCCGATCGGTTGGAGATGACCAACCGACTGGGTGAGGGGCTGAAAGAAGCAATCTTCTTTGTTTGACCCCCTGGATCATACGTGACTCCTCCCGTTGCTCTGGGGACACATGATATCATCGTTTTACGCCCCAAATGCCAGCAAACTCCTGCAAAACACGGAAAACACGGAAAAGTGAAAGAATACAAGAAAATACAAGAAAACACGAGAAAACAAATAAAAGATGGCGGTAAATACGGAAAAACACGGAAGAAAACGCACGTAAATATATGAAATATAAACGCACGTCAAAATCCCCAAGTTGAACTCTTCCTCTTCCTCGAGGAAGACGAGTGAGAGTAGGAGCTCGGAGGGAAAAATAAAGAGAAAGAGAGAAAAAGAAAACTCTATATCCTAGATCGCACGTCAGGGCCAACAAAATCAAAAAACGACACACCAAGCAAGCCAACGCCAAATCACATCACTAAACCTAGGAATACGAGTCCAAATAAGTGCCGTGGGCCCACGCGGTGAAGCGCGAGTGAGTGTGGTCGTGCGCTAGCAATCGGTGTCGCTATCTACGATGTGCAATAAAGCTTGATATACACAGACCCAGGAAACGACCCAAATACTGATTCGAATTTAAAATTGCGGTGAATATTAGTTCAAGCATGCATGAGAAGAGTATAAGAATAGAAGCGTATCATGCATCGGGGACTCCACAACTAGGGTTAAGAAAATCACACCACTATAGCCAAGATACTAGCTAAAAAGTTCCTAAGCCAAGTGTTTTCGGAATCGATGGGGGTTGAGATGATGTGGAGAAGAACACTCGGTGCAAATTCGCACCTTCCCTTTATTCTCGGCAAGTAGGAAAATATTCACACGAGAATTTTTTTTGGGTTTTGGTCATTTGTATATTTTTTTGTTTTTTTTTTGTTATACAAAATTTTTGTTTTCTTTTTGGGTTTTTCTTTTCTTTTCTCTTTTTTTGGATTTTTGGGTTTTTTTGGCTATACACATGTGTACTCTCCCAAGTGGGAGAACGGTACACGACGAGGGGATTTGCACCAAGTAAAACAAAAAAGAAATCGGAATCTAAACACTTGGGCAAAGGAAACTATTCTCGCAAAATATAGCATGGGCTAAATGGGTTATCCTAGTCCTTAATTGTAGAATCCCGAGACATACAAAATGAAGCGTACGATATATATAGCATGCAGAAGAAGCAGACAGTAGAAATAAGTACCACATATTCATATCGAAACATGATAATCTAGGGGTCATTCCTGGACAGGTATATAAAGTAAATCACAAAGTAGAAGCACACCACACGGTTAGGCACAACACACGACTCACAAAAAGCTAAGTGGACCCACGATGCGTGAAATGCAAGAGGACTCGAAATCCTAGGGTTAGTGAATGTGATGCTAGGTGCTAGGTGTGTGTGATTTTGTGGCGATTCATCATAGGGTTCATCTCTAGGAGAAAGAGATAAAAAGAAGAGAAGAAAAAATAAAAACACGATGAAAACGACACAAAAACGAAAAAGAAAGACTCAAATGACGCACCAAGTGCGACTCCCCCAAGCTGAATCTTGCATTGCCCTCAATGCAATAAGAGTGAGTACGGGAGGGTAATGAAAATGGGGGGGAGTACGCACCGACACAAAAAGAAATGAAAAACGAGGAAAACACAAATACGAAACTGAAAATAAAAGAAAAATCAAAATCAAACCACACGACACGAAAAACGAAATAAAACCACACGACACGACAAAAAGCACACGACATGACACGAAAAAGGGGGAAAACAAGCACACTCACAAAAAGAAAATAAAATAAAACACGACAACACACCAAAATAGACGTCCCCCAAGCTGGACATGACAATGCTAGCAATGAAATATGAGCGTGAAAGTGCAGAAATATGCAAGGGGTGGTCAAAAAAACAAAGTGAAATCAAAAATCAGGAGAAGGCGAATCCTCGCCCTCCTCGGAAGAGGGTGTGGCTGGGTGGTCGGGGGAGGCGGGGGGGGGGTGTGCGGAGGAGTGGGGAAAGAGGTGGAGGAATAGGTACAGCGGTGGTGTGAACGATGGGAGGAGTGTCGGTGGAGATGGGTGGTGGTGGAAGGACGGCAATCAAGGCGGTGGTGAAAGGAATAGAAATGGGGGGAGAAGATGTGATGGTGACGGTAGTGGGTGGGGGTTGGAGAGATTTGGAGCGCACCGGCAATTTCCTGCGGTGCACATATGATGTGACGGTGGAGGAGGAAGAAGGTGGTGTGGGTGCGATGGAAGTGGTCGGGAGGGGGGAAGTGGATACCGGGATGGGAATAGATGAGGGAGGGGGAGATGATCGCCTAGGTGGGGGTGGGGGAGGTGGGGATGTGTGGAATGGCGGAGGAGAAGAACGTGATGGGGGAGGTGATGGAGGTGGGGATGTGTGGGAGGGTGGAGGAGAGGATCGTCGAGGTGGTGAAGGTGGAGGTGGTCTGTGGATGTGAGTGAGAAGGCGAAGAATGGCGGCCACATTCCTCTCAAGTGCGAGGAAACGTGGGTGAGTGAGAAAGGAGGATGGTGATGGGTCCGAGGGGGCAGAGGACATGGCGAGATCACGGAGGGCATCGACCTCCCTCTCAAGAGCAAGACGGGCAGATACCTGGCGGCGACCAAAGGATGTGGACTGACGTGAGGCAGAAGTGGTGCCGGCAGGTAATGTGGAAGTAGTGCCGGCGGTGGTGGTCATGCCGGCACAGGACACAAGGCCAGAAATGGCCGCTAAGAGGTGCTCAGAAGTGATGGGGCCAGGAGCATAAACAGGGCGACTCGGGCCAGCCCACATATCTCCCCGGGACGCAGGAATATCCTGCTCGCCTAAGTGGGCGGCAAGGGAAGGAGGTCTACGTGCGTCAGGGGGAAAGAAAGGAAGGTGCAACCCCTCAAAGAACTCAGGGTCGGGCGGAAAAGTCCAATCCGCCACGATAGCCACAGTCATGCGAGCGGGGTTGGGGAGAATAGTGTAGGGGCGAGGGGGGTGGCCGTAATTGAATTTGAAACGACCGTCGGGGCGGGGCTTAATCATGTGAATGTGCCGTAGGACGTCAAGATCTAGACGTGAGGGTCCTGCGGCAATGGGAAGACCACGGGGGATATGGATATTAAACGGGGGGTAAGAGACAATGATAGTGATAATGCCCCCACAGCAGATTTTGCCCTTCCCGGCCCTGCTAATCTTGAGAAGCTTGTAAACAAGCCAATCGCCAGCATGGATAGGGACAACCAAGGCCCTGAAACTAACTCCATCATCATCACGAACAAAGGGGAAAGTCATGGCCCAGAGAATAAAAAGATCGGGGATAGTCACGGTGCCTGACTCATCCTGCGGGAAAAATGCAGATGATATGATCCTATGGGCTAGACAAAATATGGGATGGATGATGGAGGAGGCCTTGGCCTTACCCCGGGGATAGCGGCGGAGTATGGTGAGGCGGAACCAGAAATTATCGACGTCAAATTCCGGGGGATATCCGTAGTGACGGATAGCGTCATTCCCTAGAATAGGGAAACCAAATATATCGCAGATGGTGTCTAGGTTTGTGCGAATGTTTTGGTTACGCACCCGAAAAGTGACGGTCGACCCCGACTCACAAACGAGGGAGGAAAGGAATTCTAGGGTGAGTGACGGGCAAGATACTGCAGAGGCATTAAGGAAGGCCAACCAACCTAGATTAGCAAAAAGAGTCTCGACCTCGATGAATACACCGAGGTCGACGAGTGATTGGGTGTGGGCAAACTTGGTTGATAAATGCCCCTGAGTGTCAAGTCTGTGGTAGAAGTCTTTCTGCTCCTGGTTCCTAAATATGTATCCATGCGGGCCCAACATGGGGTCCACAGGGGGAATGATAGGCGGGGGAGGGGCAAGTGTCAGCTCACGTGTGCGGTGAGGAGGACGTGTTTGTTTCTGTTTCTTACGAGACGGTTCCTCCTCACACAAGATACCTTTTCCTTTATCTCTCTCCCGGGCCATGTGTGTGTGGATGATGCAAATGGGTGCAAAATACTATTAAAGTGCACACACACGAAAACCAAGCAAATCAAATATTAGGGTAAAAATTGAAATTCGAGAAGTGGAACGAAGTTACCCCGTAGCAATTAGAGTTCCCCGCTTGTAGATGACCCAATGCCGTGTAATGGGAGAAGTGTGGAGCCGCGACACTCTTTTTTCAGCAAAAAATTCGAAAGTGGGGGTTTGTATTGGGAATTAGGGCTAAAGAAATGAGAAATAGGAGAGGGAAAGAGAGAAATGGACGGTGAGATGCAAGGGGAAGTTGGAGAGAGAGGTTAATGGAGGATTTGAGGTTGTGGGAGAGGGATTTGTGACAGTCGGTTGGTTGGAGGAAGGCGAAACGATGGAGAAACGGCGAGATCGGGCGAGGGTTTGTGAGCGGGTGGGTCGGGGGTATTTATAGGTTTTAAGTCGAACCGATCGGGTGAGTTTTCACCCGATCGGTTGACATTAGGTCGAAAATTGATGCTGAAAAACGCTACAGGCGACCCGATCGGTTGAGAACTCAACCGATCGGTTCGCCGCTCCACAGATTTTCCCGAGAACTCAGAGTTTTTTCACCCGGTCCCTCAACCGGTCTCGCATCTTGCCACCCGGTCGGTTGATGAATTCTGAAATTTTTCCGAGAGTTCCCCAGGTCACCCGGTCTGCTCACCCGGTCTCTTCTTTCTTCACCCGGTCGGTTCATTTGGTGACAGACACGGCTGTAAGCTGATACATCCCAACCGATTGGGTGAGTTATCACCCGGTCGGTTGAGGCCTTGTTTTCTGCAAAAACCCAAAAATTGCCTAAGTTCCTTCACGGAAGTTGTTTCGGCTGGATTTATTTATAAAAATAGAGAAAAATAAAGTAGAAAAAGTCCTAAAAAGAGAAGAAAAAGTTTAGAACATGGGTTGCCTCCCATGAAGCGCTTTTGTTTAATGTCGTTTAGCTCGACACCCGTTGATGATTTTCATGGTGGGCGATACGGGTGATGCCCAAAATCCGGCATCTCTTCAGCTCCAGAGGTTGTGGCTATTGGTGTAGTCGACGGCTGTAAAAAGATTTGCTCGACTACCCTCCCTTTGTTCACAGGATTAGGGGGCTTCTCCCTCAAATTGGCGTCCACCGCCATCTTTTTCAGGATCAGAACCTCATCGCCGGTGAGGTCCATGGGTTCTTTTCCTTTTCTCCTCGTGGGAGGAGACTTAGGGAATCCGGGAGGGATCACATGTCGCGCGACCGCCTCATTAGCCACTTCATTCTTAGGGGAGCCAACTTGCTCTCCAAGGTCCCCCAAGCTATCGGGGGGATTCCTCGAGAGCACTTCCCAGGCACTCGTTTCAACAGCTCTATCTTCTTCATTCTCCAGCATATTGATAATAGGATCGTCCGGGGGGTTTGGATGCTTCATCGACAAGCCTAAGTCAAATTCGACTCTTTCTTGGCCCACATTCAGGGAAAGCTTCCCATTCTTTACGTCTATCAACACTCCGGCGGTTGCCATAAAGGGTCGTCCAAGAATAATTGGTGTATGCTTGTCTTCCGGCATGTCCATCACCACAAATCAACTCGTACATGCACCCCTTTCACATCGACGGGGAGGTCGTCCACCACTCCCACCGGATACTTGACCGAATGGTCAGCAAGTTGCAATGTCATGCCGGTGGGCTCTAAGTCTCCCATCCCTATTCTCTTGTACAATGATAGGGGCATTAAGCTGACGCTCGCACCAAGATCGACGAGCGCCCTCTGGATTTGCACTTCCCCAATAGAGCAAGGGATGGAGAAACTTCCGGGGTCCTTGAGCTTGGGCGGATTTGCACGCTGAATGAGGGCGATGCACTCCACCGTTAACACGACCTTTTCCTTTCTAGATCCCCATGTCACCAAGTCTTTCAGAAATTTGGCATATGAGGGAATCGTCTCTATGGCCTCGAGGAAGGGGATTTGTAAGCTCATATCTTTCACCATGGCAACGAATCTGCCATACTTCTCATCGATTTTGGCCTTGGCAAGCCATTGTGGGAAAGGCACAACGGGCTTGAATACCTTCAAATTCCCTTCTTCTTTCTTCTTCTCTTCTTCGGGAGTTCCCTCCGGAGCCACAATTTTTGGCGACGGGGCACCGTCGTCATTAGCCTTTTCAATTGGCCGCTCAACGGCCAGTGGTGCTTCCGGTTCTTTGGGCGGCGCTCTAGTAGGAATTTGTGTCCCGCTCCTCAAGACGATGGCGGACACGTTTTCATGTTCATGTGTGAGTGCCAAGGTCCGATTTACCCCCCTAGGATTCACCTCAGGCTGTGGCGGTAATAAATTCTGCGGTCTCTGAAGGTTCGCCACTTGCAACCCCAGCTGGGTCACCTGATCAGTGAGTACTCTTTGTCCCATCTCTAGCTTCAGATTGATTTTCTCCTGGTTGGCTATGTATTGAGTCAAGAGGGACTCAACCGGAGAAATGGCCCTCTGTTGGCCGTATTGCTGCTGGGCGGGCTGCTGATTCCTAGGGGCATATTGTTGATACGGTGGTGGTTATTGTTGCTGCTGAAATTGCTGCTGCTGGAACTGCTGCTGGGGCCTAGCTGGCTGGTAAGTCTGCTGTTGTTGCTGAGCCGGCTGTTGGTAAGGCGCCCGGTAACTAAGGTTCGGATGATTCCGGTTGTTGGGAGAGTAGGCCGGGTTTGAGTTGGTTCGTGGTGGAAATGGCGCATTCCCTGTAGGATTGTAAAACAATGCACTCGACTGATCCAACAGTGGTGAGATGTCACCACCGTCGAACTCTCCAAAAACATCGGATTCTACCGCAGCAATCTGTTGTGAACCGGCGCCACCGGCGCCTACCATCAATGCGGAGATCTGGGTTGACAGCAAGTCAAACTTGCTTGACAATTTGTCGATGTCTTCGACTCTATGGATGCCCCCAGATCTTGGTGTGGCTCTCTCGTCACACCATCGTCCATTGTTGGATGCCATATTTTCCAAAATTTGTCTGGCATCTTCTTCGCTTCTTGACATGAAGGACCCTCCAGCCGCGGCATCCATGGAAGACTTTAAATCGTCCCTCAGCCCATTATAAAACAGATTTATAATCTGCCACTTGGGGAGCTCATGGTGGGGACATCTTCTCTGCATCTCATTGTATCTTGTCCAAGCCTCATGCAAGGACTCGTGGCTGGCCTGGGAGAAGGAGGAGATCTCACTCCTCAGCTTCATGGTCTTCCCCGGGGGAAAGAACTTTGTCAGAAAAGTATTGGAGAGCTTCTCCCAGGTGTTGAATGTATTCAGGTCCTTCCCCCTAAGCCACAGCTTGGCCTTATCTCGCAAGGAGAAGGGGAACAGCTTCAGTCGGATCGCCTCAGTTGTGACACCGTTAATCCGGAAGGTGTCACATTTCTCCAAGAAGGAGTCTAGATGCTCGATCGGGCTCTCCATGGGTGCACCCAAAAACTGATCCTGCTGGATCCACGTCACCAAAGATGGCTTAAGCTCGAATCTTTGGGCCGTTATAGCTGGAGGACGGATGGCGGAGGTGGACTCGATGGAAGGCATCGAGTACTCCAGCAGGGACTTGTGAGGCGGGGTGTTCTCCCCCATGGCTTCAGTATCCTCTCTTCTTCGCTTCTCGACGGCCAAACGCCTAAGGGTGGCGTTTATCTCTGGATCAACGGGGATCAAGTCGTTGAGACTTCTTGAACTCATGCGCATGAAAACCAACAAATACCCGTGAAGCGACAAGTGGGAAAGAAACAGATAAGATAAGAAATAAAAATAAAAAATAAAAATAAGAAAATAAAAAGAAAAAGGAAGAATGCGAAAATTATCGCGAGGTAGGGATAAGAGCTAGATACTAGGGTTCATGAGATCCTAAAATAACAAGCACGTTGCCTCCCCGGCAACGGCGCCATAAACTTGACGTGCCCCCGGTTTGCGAGCCGCAAATGGCCGGGGGACCCGCGTGAGGGTTTAGATATTTGTAACCGCAAGTGCACGGTGTTGTAGTGTGGCTTGGGGGTCAAACATAGGGAGGCTAGGATGTGCTTGTGTCAAAGAGGACCAAAATCACCCCGTGGGCGAGCTAGCCCAGATCGGATGATGGGTTGTCACGGTAAAGGAATGCAAGGTATAAACAATATGAAAATAAAACCCGGGACTTTGGTTTCCACTCCATCGAGCGAATCTCGCCGATACGGCCTACGGGTAGGATAGCGATCGGAATTAGGGTCTAATGGTGAGACGTTGCCTCTAAAAGTGGTACCGGCATCCCATGGGCCCGATATTCCGGTCGGTGCCCAGGACGATACACCGGACATCCCAGGTTCGATCAGTGGGCACTCCCGTGTCCATTAACACTGATCGACTCCGGGAGCACTAAGCTCGCAACGATAACTCCCAACGTCTCATCCTGTCGCTCCCGCGCGCTAGGATTCGGCGTCTACGCTAAGGGCGAGAGCTATGGCTAGGGAGTCAACCGCAAAGTTTATTGCCCCTTGGCCCAACGGTCAAAGGCGGTCTTTTTCCCGCCGATGACAATAAAACACCCCGCGTAACCATTAGATTCCTAATCCCTATCGATTTCCTAACCCTATGGACTCATCGGGAAGAGCCCCCGAAGGGGTTTCCGCCAAAATCCCAGATTTGGGAACTACTCACAAATATTCATTAAAAAGCGATCTAAATGAAAATGAACCGTTAAAATCATAATCAGACAATAGGAATGCAAAGGTAGTAAAGCAATTAAGATAATACTAAAATTTTACAAAGATCCGAAAACTTACAAAAACTGGAAAATTACAGCCGTCACAAAATGAAGAAAACAGTAAAAAATAACCAACTCCCGAATCTGGGAAACCTAGGGTTCTATTTATAGAAAACGACATCACCCGATCGGTTGACAAGTCAACCGGTCGGGTGAGCCGCTTCAAAAATTCACAGCGCAATGCGGGGGTTTCACCCGGTCAGTATGAACCGGTCGGTTGGAACTTGGTGCGGTCGGTTGGATCTTGGTGCCGACCGGTTGGATCTTGGAGCGGACCGTGTGAGGAGATCGGTTGGAGCTTCGAGTCTTGGCTGTTGAAATTCAGCTACAGGTGAACCGATCGGGTGAAGGTCACCCGATCGGTTGGAAATCAGCTTCGAATTTCCAGAGACTTTGAGCTTTTGACCCGGTCATTGAACCGACCGGGTGAATTCTCGTGAGTTCCAAGCTGCGCCCGGGTGGTGCACGCGTGCATCACCCGATCGGTTGGAGATGACCAACCGACCGGGTGAGGGGCTGAAAGATGCAATCTTCGTCGTTTGACCCCCTGGATCACGCGTGACTCCTCCCGTTGCTCCGGGGACACATGATATCATCGTTTTATGCCCCAAATGCCAGCAAACTCATGCAAAACACGAAAAATACGGAAAAGTGAAAGAAAACAAGAAAATACAAGAAAACACGAGAAAACAAATAAAAGACGGCGGTAAATACGGAAAAACACAGAAGAAAACGCGCGTAAATATATGAAATATAAACGCACGTCACTATAATCTGAGCCAGGACAGGAGACAGTAGAAGACTACACAGGCGCATGTAGATGATCAGGCGCTTATATATCCATTATCAGGCGACTGTCACTTGGGATGGAAATGGAGCTGGAAAATGCAACTTTCGCATTAGCCCCTTCAAACGATAGATGACCATTTCATAGGCAATTGTAAAAAGACAGGTGACTGTAAATACTGCATAAGTCGACTGACTTGCAAATTGGGATGAAGCCCAGAAAATGCAAGTTACGCACAGATGACTGTAGCACAATTCCCAGGCACCTGTTGGAAGACAACGACTGTAAAATGAACTTCAGTCGACTGATGCGAAAGCTCAAGTAAGAGTCAAGAAATAAGATGACTTTAGCAGTGCATACCAGTCGGCTGTAGAAGGATGGGCAGGTTCCTGGAATCACCCAGTCGCTTGTCATGCCTTCATCAGTCGACTGTGGGAGAGCTAAAAACTCAAGTAAGAGTTTAAGGCATGGTGAATCTAATGGAATGATATCTATGAAAATCCTAAGGCTCACTACGATGGTTAAATGCATATGCATAAGAGTATGACCATCTATCAAGGCATAATCCTAGACTCAAAAAGAGAAATGCAAGTAAATGAAATTACATGGATTACATATTGCATCTACTAGAGTCTAAGTCTTCAAGGACATAATACCTTGATGCTCCCTAACATCATCCAAGCTTTAGTACCTCTTGATGAGCTTCCCTTCATCAAGCTCCAAGCATTGGCATTGCTCCTTTAGATGTCCATCCATCATCATGCTCCAAGCTTTGGCTTCATTAGATGATCTTCAGGCCTTCATCCAAGCTTGAGCACTCAATCACTCTTGGAGGTATTTAATATATCCATTACATCATTCTCCAAGCATTATGCTTTGTCTCATCAATATATAATCATTAAGATAAACTGAGACTAAAACATAAGATAGATTAACACACTAACATAATGTGTTGATCATCATCAAAACTACGTTAGTCTTCAACCCAATAACTAACATGCAATACTAACAACAAACACTCTAGAGGGGGGGTGAATAGAGTAATGGCAATAATCGTGAAATTAAAAATTAAACTTGCAAATACAGAATTATAAGTGCAAGAGGAATTTAAACAACACAATCAAGAAAACGCTAACACGCAGATTTTACCCTGGTTCCCCAACTTGGATACATCCAGCCACACCAAATATTCACTATAATCCTACACAAGGTAGTGAATACAATCTCACAAAGAGATACCCTACACAAGGGATTTTGTCTTACACAAGAACCCAACCAACCCTATATAAGGGTCAAACTCCCACACGGGGAAGTACTAACTCACACACAGAGAATCAGGGTTAGCATACACTAGAACACAATCACTCATACACAAGGGTTAAACTCCCACAAAGAGAGTGACCAACTCCCACAAAGAGAGGAACTAATTCCCAGAAAGAGAATTAGGGTTTCAAGAAAAAGACGAAACAAAAGACTCTTACCTATGCCTTGAAGAGATGAACTTACTCAATGAAGTATGCAAGGCATGGAAGAGGATCTCTGTAACGACATATTTTTATATATACGTATTCCGTACGTATTTAAGTTAATATAGTGATTTATGTGTGTAGTTAACGTATGATTCTACCCATTATAATTTTATAGCTCGAAACACGCGATTTATAATTATCATCTTCATGTTACGATTTTTGATTGATGATGAATGCAAGGGCTAGATCATAATAATCCAATTATCTTAACTGAATCAATTATCTGGATCGAAGCTTTATCCTAATGGATCTTACTAATCTTAATATCGTAACTGAAATGATCCTTCTAAATCAAATCTTGATAGATTAATTTTCGTAATCAAATCGAATCTTAAGGATCTCAATATTCCAACCAAATCCATCCTCAAATATTTCTATAATCTAAATATCTTAATGAAATTGGTTTCCCTAATCAAATCTTATTTTAAAGGATCTAATTCAAAAATCTTAACTAACCCCTCACTTTCCACACTTCCCACGTGCCCACTTTCCCCATGTCCCCTCTCTTCTATCTCCTACTCTTTATACCTAAAACTAGGGCAAACAAAGAATAAGCAAACTCAGCCGCCCTATTCTACAAAGAAAAAAAGAAATAAAACCCTAAACTATTCTATCTCCAGCCGTCTCTTCCTATTTTCCTAATCACCCTCACTATCTCTCTCCCCCAGGCTTTCTCCTCCAAACCCGATGGCTGAACACCACCCCCCTTCGAACAGAGCACCCTCACCTCTTTCAACCCCACGCCTCCACCTCGAGCCCCAGCACCGCCGACAAACCACCCATCTCCGGCACCCCTCCATCCAACTCAAAGCCCCGACCACCCTCAAACCCGCCATGTCTTTCCCCTCCTCACTTCCTCCCGAAGGCCACCGTTCGTTCCCGTCAACCCCAGAACCCGCCGCCGTCCCTTCCTCCCTTCCTCACTCAACTGCCCATAACCCGCTCCGGCGACCTCAGTGAACACCCCGCCAGGCCGCACAAACCCGCCTCTGCCATACTCCGCCCAAACCGCCATCGCCGCCCTCCGATCTCCTCTCCGACGGACACCAGACCCTTTCCCCAACCCTCTGTCCGAACACCACAAGCCCCACCGACCTCGCCCCACTTCCATGGAGAACCCATACACTACTCCGACCCTTCGACTCAGCCGCTGCTGCACCGCCCTCTCCCCTTCATACACCTTGCCACCGACCCCCTAGTTGCCTGAGAAGCCCTGCCGTCACACCCCCTCGTCGAACCCCACACATGTGCCTCCTGCCGCTCGGAAACCGTGAGCAATGGCAACAATGAGCTGCCGCCGCCACCGTGGACTGCCGCTAGCCGTCGCCATCTCCCCTGTTCGCCCAGCCCCGCCCTGTCAACCCTTCAGCCAAGCAAGCTATGCCACCCTACTGGTACACACCAACGGCGGCGAAGAAATCATAACGGTGAGTTTCACCAACAAATATTTAGTTTACAAGCAACTGTAGCGTACATATTATATTATACAACGTTGTAAGCTATGGGTAGACTAATATTAAGTGTACTGTGTAATGAGACGTGAATAGTGTACCATAAGATGCAAAACAATTTGATGAACAGTATATTAGTACTATATTTCATAAAGTTTGTAATATGTTAGGTACAACCATTTATATAATGAGTAAACAGTACCCTTTTGGCTATTGGTTGAAAATTATGTTAATCGGTAACTTACAATAATGATGATGTAATATTAGTTTAGTAGTGCCAACTGATAATATTAGTTCTGTAAATAAGTTTATAGTATTAGTTTAGTAATTCACTTGATGTTAGTTCCTTTATAATCAGTAAGTTGGTTAATACATATAATGTTAGTACAGTTGTGATTATATATATGACTTGTTAGTTTACTCATAATAGTTTATAATGTTATAGTATAATACATATTTATATATTAGATTATACATATATACAGCGTATAGTAGTAATTGAACTTAGTTGATTAAAGACTTTATAGCTTGATACCATAAATCTGTTGACCCAAATACATCGCGCTTTCCTTTGCAATCACCTGGATACCTGAAATGACAAAAACAGGCAAGTGTGTGAATTTATACAAATTATTGAAGTATTAATGTTTAATTGCATCTCTCTCTATGTGTGTGTGTGTGTGTGTGTGTGTGTGTGTGTGTGTGTGTGTGTGTGTGTGTGTGGATCCCTAATAAGTAACTTGATAATGCCATGTGAAGGACACGAAATACTAAGACAGACTTAATTAATGAATTGCGTTACACACCCTGCGGGGGAATATGGCACTCACCTAGCAAAGTGAGTGATCCCTTGTACGGACAGCCTACGGGCAATATGGCACTCACCTAGCAGAGTGAGTGATCTCTTGTATAGATACACAACCTGGCAAGAAATAAGGTACTCACCTAGCAGAGTGAGTTATCCTTTAACCTAGCAGGGAATAATGCACCCTCCTAGCAGAGAGGGTGATCCTTTGTCCAGATAAGCTAGCAGCGAATAAGGCACTCTTCAAGATAGAGAGAGTGATCCTTTGTCCAGACTTGTCTTGTGCACTTGGGTTGGGGTAGGGTTGAGCGTGCGCATGGTTTAGAGTGTTTGATCCCCCTCAAACCGTAAGGCATGAACCCTCTTGACACACACCATCTTGTTTTGTCTTGTCTTGTAGCCGGTAGCACACGCTACGGCCATTGCCATGCCACGTTTACTTTCTTCTATCGCCTTTTTTACTTTTCTACAATGTCTATATAAAATTGCCATGCTCATTACTCCACATTTAAAATGTTTAGAACTGTCATGCTAGTAGTACCTTACTTTACCATGCTTTGAATTGCCATGTTTAATGCTGTCGACATCTTGTAATAAAATCATTAATTCTTCATAACTTATTATTATTCGCATATTTTGCCTTGGGCCTTCTTACATTTACTTGCAGGCCCTTGCTGACATACATTCACGTTTTTGGAATGTATGTCAGATCACGAGACAAGTTGCTAGGAGGACTTGTTTGAGATACTGACTTAGAGAGCCAGGTGTTCGCTGTAGACGTTGAGTTACTCCCAGTGGGTGACTAGAGAGTAGAGTGTTGTTGCCTACCTAGTTTTGCTTTAGTACCCTGTTTTAGGGTCTACTTTCTCTTTTGTAGGTCTTTTGCCTATGCTGAGGCCATGTTGTATTATTTCATGTACGAACTCTGGATGTGGCTTAAATTTAATGAAATGTTATTCTTATTATTCTAAAATGCTTGCAAGAACCTCTATGTGTGTTATCACAGACAGTGGGCTTGAGCTTCACATCTCCAGCCCATGCAGACTTTCGTCTCGTTCTTGCTTCTGTCGTTTTGGGAAGCGGGGCGTGACAGGTTTTAGTGGCGGCTCATGCAGGTCATGCATTTGCAAACTTCAGAACAATAGAAATACTTTCATTAGCCAAAACATCTAGAATTATCATGTACATGGAATTTACCCAAGAATTCTTGTCTCAGCATGATAGGGAAACCCATTAAACCAGGATTGTAGGAAGACTTAATTAGACATCCATGCTTGTTAGTTAAACACTTTCGCTAAGTTGTAGTCACTATCATCTTAGGAGTCATCTCAGTCGTATTACTATCTTCGGTCTTATCCAGCTCTGACCATGTTAGATTTTAGGAGTTTCTTTTAGTCGTCCTCTTGGACCTATCAAATTTCGGGCCCAGTGAAACTTAATGAACGACGCACCCGTCCTTAAGGGACCCTTTTCCTTGATTTCTCTATTACAGTCTAGTTCATTAGAAATCTTAGTACTAAGTTTTCTTAATCTTTAGTCGACTCAATAATTAGGCCCCTGATTTTATTATTATTCCTAGTCGTTACACCTCTATGTTAATGACCGTAGAATTTCATAGTAGCAGTTTCACATAAATTAATCCCTCATTGTGTTTACATTTTGACCATTCAACTCCCTCCTTTGCCCTCGACTCACCTGATTCCTTCATGACAACCATCATTAACTTTTTGAATCTTTTCCATTGCATACCTTAATTCTTTTAAAAGTAACTTTCGATATTTCCTTATTGAATTCTTCGCCCAGTTTAATTTCTTTGAAAACCTTCAGTATATACCTGAATTCTCTACCCCTAAGTCGATTTAAACTCAATCTTGATTATGAATCTCTCTTGACGAAATCTTTAGTTACTATCTCATAGCGATTTTCTAACCTATATCATTCGTACATCTGTTTCAAATAATCTCGTAAGCTTACTCTACCTTCTTCATATAATGTATTTCGTTTCTTTAAACCTTATTTCTATTTTCGCTAATTCAATATGTCATTTTCTTTTCCTACTAGACTTATTTCAAAACAATTTATCGTACTTACTTTTTAAATACTTTTTCTATGCTAAATAAAACGTCAACTTTTAAGTGTGTCGGTTTGCTATTCATCATATTCATACTCCAAATTTTTTTTGTACAAATCGATCTCCATTTGCAAGACAATCACTACATCCCTATACTCATTATTTTCTTCGTCCAATACTTAATCCGTGTTTTAACGTATAGCAGTTACTCACTATTTTTACATATTTTATAAGGATTTTTATTTATTTTACACCTATCTTTCATTCCCTTACTTAATTATTCATAACTATTCTTAAGCCACCTATTGAAGCTAACTCTTTATACTTGCCTCATCTAGAATCATTCATCGATCACAAATTTGATTCGTTGCATCTTTCAACCCTGAATACTACTCTATTGCATAGTTACCACATTAGTGCTTGCCAAATTGCCTAGGTTAACTTTAGTATTAGTATAGTGGGTCCATTAGCATTAATTCTGATGTTGTTGTGGTGCATGTATATAGGTAGTGTGTGTGGACCTGTGTGTGTGAATCTCAGTGTCTCACTCAGGTATGAATGAGCACCCGCTTGGCATATATATATATATATATATATATATATATATATATATATATATATATATATATCTATTATACATTTGACAGTGTTTTTTGAATTCTAGGGCTGATTAGGACAAGATAAAGAGTGGCTAAGATTTGATCTTGGTAAATCAATGGTTGAGATTGGATTTTGTGAAAATTTTAGTGGTAAAACTTAAATTTTGATGATAAAAGTGTCTTGGGAACTAAAACTTTGAAATTAGAAGTGTTTTGGGAAAGATAGTGGAGATTAAATTTGGGGGTGAAGTGCCTTGGGAACCTAAACTTTGAAATTAGAAGTGACTTGGGAAAGATTGTGGAGATTGAATTTGAGGGGGAAAGTGTCTTGGGAACCTAACTTGAAAATTAAAAGTGCCTTGGGAAAAATTATGGAGAAGCATGATCCATTAAATTAAACAAAATAAAAAATTAGCGTAAAACAATTAGCGGAACAACAAATTAGCGTAAAAGTACGCTGAGGTTTGTTGTTTCGGCTCCGGCGCCGAAGGCGTCCGCTAAATTTTTTTACGCTAATTTATTGTTCCGCGCTGAAGGCGCGGACGCCAAATTTATTGTTCAACGTCAAATTTGTTGTTCCGCGCCAAAGGCGCCTGCGCCGAATTTGTTGTTCCGCGCCGAAAATGCCCGTCGCGCTAAATATTTTTATGCTAATTATTGTTCTGTTAAATTTTGGCTGTGGAAATAATTTTTCGGGGAACAAAGGTTTCGCGGAGGAAATCTTAAATGAACCGTGCCCGCGGGCACGTGTTATGACTATATATATATATATATATATATATATATATATATATATATATATATATATATATAGTGTCGAGTAGTAAGTGTTATAATCGTGCCTACGTGTGGAATGGCTATATCACTATAGGAATATCTGTGCGTATTAGAATTAGTATTGACTATCTTTAGGGGTGTATGTACTTTAGATGTACTTGTTAACGTTTGTAATTGTATGCTAGTACAATGATATGCATGTTAGGTGTAATGATAATAGGTGTACTTATAGTTGAGTGTACAGGCCTATTATATGATCTATATGTTAGTGCGTATGGGCGTGTACTCGTGCGTAGATATGTATGTGGTTAGTTATAAGTATGTATATATATTGTATGAATATGTGTGATTTACGTATAGTAGTAGGATGATAATTAGAAGCGTATGTGTATACTAGAAGGTATACATAATTGTATGTTTGTAACTACGTATAGATGGGTGTATGTAATAGTCTACTAACTTCATGTAAATTATTATAATTGTGTACATATGACAGTGCATGATGTATTAATAATAATGTGGGTGTGATTGTGTATTAAGACATAGGATATATGTATAGATAAATGTATGCTTGATGTGTAGTACTATTATCTTTAATTCGTAATGTATATGTATAAGTAAAGTGTTAGTAATTGCCCGGATTACTACTTTAATTGTATGGTATAATGGCAATGTATTAATAATGTTGTGTACTAATTATGGTATGTTAGTAATTATATTGATATGAATTAGTGATGTAAGTATGAGTGTTATTATTATTACTAACTTGGTGGTTAATAGGTATTACTTATAGTGGTACTACTATTACTATTACTATTAGTGCTAGTAGTATTGATTGAGCGTTTACACATGATCGCGTAGTCGATATTTATTAGTGGGGTGTGTGCATAGTTGAGAGTGCGATGTGCGTATATCGAGAGGAAATAAACATGAGTGCCATCATTATCCATCCCCCGCACCCTAGTTAATAGAAATTCCGAGGACGGAATTTTTTTATAAGGTAGGTAGGATGTAACGACCTATTTTATGTATATACGTATTTCATACGTATTTAAGTTAATATAGTGATTTATGTGTGTAGTTAACATATGATTCTACCCATTATTATTTTATAGCTCGAAACACGCGATTTATAATTATCATCTTCGTGTTACGATTTTTGGTTGATGATGAATGCAAGGGCTAGATCATAATAATCCAATTATCTTAACTGAATCAATTATCTGGATCGAAGCTTTATCCTAATGGATCTTACTAATCTTAATATCGTAACTGAAATGATCCTTCTAAATCAAATCTTGATAGATTAATTTTCATAATCAAATCGAATCTTAAGGATCTCAATATTCCAACCAAATCCATCCTCATATATTTCTATAATCTAAATATCTTAATGAAATTGGTTTCCCTAATCAAATCTTATTTTAAAGGATCTAATTCAAAAATCTTAACTAACCCCTCACTTTCCACACTTCCCACGTGCCCACTTTCCCCATGTCCCCTCTCTTCTATCTCCTACTCTTTATACCTAAAACTAGGGCAAACAAAGAATAAGCAAACGCAGCCGCCCTATTCTACAAAGAAAAAAAGAAATAAAACCCTAAACTATTCTATCTCCAGCCGTCTCTTCCTATTTTCCTAATCACCCTCACTATCTCTCTCCCCCAGGCTTTCTCCTCCAAACCCGATGGCTGAACACCACCCCCCTTCGAACAGAGCACCCTCACCTCTTTCAACCCCACGCCTCCACCTCGAGCCCCAGCACCGCCGACAAACCACCCATCTCCGGCACCCCTCCATCCAACTCAAAGCCCCGACCACCCTCAAACCCGCCATGTCTTTCCCCTCCTCACTTCCTCCCGAAGGCCACCGTTCGTTCCCGTCAACCCCAGAACCCGCCGCCGTCCCTTCCTCCCTTCCTCACTCAACTGCCCATAACCCGCTCCGGCGACCTCAGTGAACACCCCGCCAGGCCGCACAAACCTGCCTCTGCCATACTCCGCCCAAACCGCCATCGCCGCCCTCCGATCTCCTCTCCAACGGACACCAGACCCTTTCCCCAACCCTCTGTCCGAACACCACAAGCCCCACCGACCTCGCCCCACTTCCATGGAGAACCCATACACTACTCCGACCCTTCGACTCAGCCGCTGCTGCACCGCCCTCTCCCCTTCATACACCTTGCCACCGACCCCCAGTTGCCTGAGAAGCCCTGCCGTCACACCCCCTCGTCGAACCCCACACATGTGCCTCCTGCCGCTCGGAAACCGTGAGCAATGGCAACAATGAGCTGCCGCCGCCACCGTGGACTGCCGCTAGCCGTCGCCATCTCCCCTGTTCGCCCAGCCCCGCCCTGTCAACCCTTCAGCCAAGCAAGCCATGCCACCCTACTGGTACACACCAACGGTGGCGAAGAAATCATAACGGTGAGTTTCACCAACAAATATTTAGTTTACAAGCAACTGTAGCGTACATATTATATTATACAACGTTGTAAGCTATGGGTAGACTAATATTAAGTGTACTGTGTAATGAGACGTGAATAGTGTACCATAAGATGCAAAACAATTTGATGAACAGTATATTAGTACTATATTTCATAAAGTTTGTAATATGTTAGGTACAACCATTTATATAATGAGTAAACAGTACCCTTTTGGCTATTGGTTGAAAATTATGTTAATCGGTAACTTACAATAATGATGATGTAATATTAGTTTAGTAGTGCCAACTGATAATATTAGTTCTGTAAATAAGTTTATAGTATTAGTTTAGTAATTCACTTGATGTTAGTTCCTTTATAATCAGTAAGTTGGTTAATACATATAATGTTAGTACAGTTGTGATTATATATATGACTTGTTAGTTTACTCATAATAGTTTATAATGTTATAGTATAATACATATTTATATATTAGATTATACATATATACAGCGTATAGTAGTAATTGAACTTAGTTGATTAAAGACTTTATAGCTTGATACCATAAATCTGTTGACCCAAATACATCGCGCTTTCCTTTGCAATCACCTGGATACCTGAAATGACAAAAACAGGCAAGTGTGTGAATTTATACAAATTATTGAAGTATTAATGTTTAATTGCATCTCTCTGTGTGTGTGTGTGTGTGTGTGTGTGTGTGTGTGTGTGGATCCCTAATAAGTAACTTGATAATGCCATGTGAAGGACACGAAATACTAAGACAGACTTAATTAATGAATTGCATTACACACCCTGCGGGGGAATATGGCACTCACCTAGCAAAGTGAGTGATCCCTTGTACGGACAGCCTACGGGCAATATGGCACTCACCTAGCAGAGTGAGTGATCTCTTGTATAGATACACAACCTGGCAAGAAATAAGGTACTCACCTAGCAGAGTGAGTTATCCTTTAACCTAGCAGGGAATAATGCACCCTCCTAGCAGAGAGGGTGATCCTTTGTCCAGATAAGCTAGCAGCGAATAAGGCACTCTTCAAGATAGAGAGAGTGATCCTTTGTCCAGACTTGTCTTGTGCACTTGGGTTGGGGTAGGGTTGAGCGTGCGCATGGTTTAGAGTGTTTGATCCCCCTCAAACCGTAAGGCATGAACCCTCTTGACACACACCATCTTGTTTTGTCTTGTCTTGTAGCCGGTAGCACACGCTACGGCCATTGCCATGCCACGTTTACTTTCTTCTATCGCCTTTTTTACTTTTCTACAATGTCTATATAAAATTGCCATGCTCATTACTCCACATTTAAAATGTTTAGAACTGTCATGCTAGTAGTACCTTACTTTACCATGCTTTGAATTGCCATGTTTAATGCTGTCGACATCTTGTAATAAAATCATTAATTCTTCATAACTTATTATTATTCGCATATTTTGCCTTGGGCCTTCTTACATTTACTTGCAGGCCCTTGCTGACATACATTCACATTTTTGGAATGTATGTCAGATCACGAGACAAGTTGCTAGGAGGACTTGTTTGAGATACTGACTTAGAGAGCCAGGTGTTCGCTGTAGACGTTGAGTTACTCCCAGTGGGTGACTAGAGAGTAGAGTGTTGTTGCCTACCTAGTTTTGCTTTAGTACCCTGTTTTAGGGTCTACTTTCTCTTTTGTAGGTCTTTTGCCTATGCTGAGGCCATGTTGTATTATTTCATGTACGAACTCTGGATGTGGCTTAAATTTAATGAAATGTTATTCTTATTATTCTAAAATGCTTGCAAGAACCTCTATGTGTGTTATCACAGACAGTGGGCTTGAGCTTCACATCTCCAGCCCATGCAGACTTTCGTCTCGTTCTTGCTTCTGTCGTTTTGGGAAGCGGGGCGTGACAGGTTTTAGTGGCGGCTCATGCAGGTCATGCATTTGCAAACTTCAGAACAATAGAAATACTTTCATTAGCCAAAACATCTAGAATTATCATGTACATGGAATTTACCCAAGAATTCTTGTCTCAGCATGATAGGGAAACCCATTAAACCAGGATTGTAGGAAGACTTAATTAGACATCCATGCTTGTTAGTTAAACACTTTCGCTAAGTTGTAGTCACTATCATCTTAGGAGTCATCTCAGTCGTATTACTATCTTCGGTCTTATCCAGCTCTGACCATGTTAGATTTTAGGAGTTTCTTTTAGTCGTCCTCTTGGACCTATCAAATTTCGGGCCCAGTGAAACTTAATGAACGACGCACCCGTCCTTAAGGGACCCTTTTCCTTGATTTCTCTATTACAGTCTAGTTCATTAGAAATCTTAGTACTAAGTTTTCTTAATCTTTAGTCGACTCAATAATTAGGCCCCTGATTTTATTATTATTCCTAGTCGTTACACCTCTATGTTAATGACCGTAGAATTCCATAGTAGCAGTTTCACATAAATTAATCCCTCATTGTGTTTACATTTTGACCATTCAACTCCCTCCTTTGCCCTCGACTCACCTGATTCCTTCATGACAACCATCATTAACTTTTTGAATCTTTTCCATTGCATACCTTAATTCTTTTAAAAGTAACTTTCGATATTTCCTTATTGAATTCTTCGCCCAGTTTAATTTCTTTGAAAACCTTCAGTATATACCTGAATTCTCTACCCCTCAGTCGATTTAAACTCAATCTTGATTATGAATCTCTCTTGACGAAATCTTTAGTTACTATCTCATAGCGATTTTCTAACCTATATCATTCGTACATCTGTTTCAAATAATCTCGTAAGCTTACTCTACCTTCTTCATATAATGTATTTCGTTTCTTTAAACCTTATTTCTATTTTCGCTAATTCAATATGTCATTTTCTTTTCCTACTAGACTTATTTCAAAACAATTTATCGTACTTACTTTTTAAATACTTTTTCTATGCTAAATAAAACGTCAACTTTTAAGTGTGTCGGTTTGCTATTCATCATATTCATACTCCAAATTTTTTTTGTACAAATCGATCTCCATTTGCAAGACAATCACTACATCCCTATACTCATTATTTTCTTCGTCCAATACTTAATCCGTGTTTTAACGTATAGCAGTTACTCACTATTTTTACATATTTTATAAGGATTTTTATTTATTTTACACCTATCTTTCATTCCCTTACTTAATTATTCATAACTATTCTTAAGCCACCTATTGAAGCTAACTCTTTATACTTGCCTCATCTAGAATCATTCATCGATCACAAATTTGATTCGTTGCATCTTTCAACCCTGAATACTACTCTATTGCATAGTTACCACATTAGTGCTTGCCAAATTGCCTAGGTTAACTTTAGTATTAGTATAGTGGGTCCATTAGCATTAATTCTGATGTTGTTGTGGTGCATGTATATAGGTAGTGTGTGTGGACCTGTGTGTGTGAATCTCAGTGTCTCACTCAGGTATGAATGAGCACCCGCTTGGCATATATATATATATATATATATATATATATATATATATATATATATATATATATATATCTATTATACATTTGACAGTGTTTTTTGAATTCTAGGGCTGATTAGGACAAGATAAAGAGTGGCTAAGATTTGATCTTGGTAAATCAATGGTTGAGATTGGATTTTGTGAAAATTTTAGTGGTAAAACTTAAATTTTGATGATAAAAGTGTCTTGGGAACTAAAACTTTGAAATTAGAAGTGTTTTGGGAAAGATAGTGGAGATTAAATTTGGGGGTGAAGTGCCTTGGGAACCTAAACTTTGAAATTAGAAGTGACTTGGGAAAGATTGTGGAGATTGAATTTGAGGGGGAAAGTGTCTTGGGAACCTAACTTGAAAATTAAAAGTGCCTTGGGAAAAATTATGGAGAAGCATGATCCATTAAATTAAACAAAATAAAAAATTAGCGTAAAACAATTAGCGGAACAACAAATTAGCGTAAAAGTACGCTGAGGTTTGTTGTTTCGGCTCCGGCGCCGAAGGCGTCCGCTAAATTTTTTTACGCTAATTTATTGTTCCGCGCTGAAGGCGCGGACGCCAAATTTATTGTTCAACGTCAAATTTGTTGTTCCGCGCCAAAGGCGCCTGCGCCGAATTTGTTGTTCCGCGCCGAAAATGCCCGTCGCGCTAAATATTTTTATGCTAATTATTGTTCTGTTAAATTTTGGCTGTGGAAATAATTTTTCGGGGAACAAAGGTTTCGCGGAGGAAATCTTAAATGAACCGTGCCCGCGGGCACGTGTTATGACTATATATATATATATATATATATATATATATATATATATATATATATATATAGTGTCGAGTAGTAAGTGTTATAATCGTGCCTACGTGTGGAATGGCTATATCACTATAGGAATATCTGTGCGTATTAGAATTAGTATTGACTATCTTTAGGGGTGTATGTACTTTAGATGTACTTGTTAACGTTTGTAATTGTATGCTAGTACAATGATATGCATGTTAGGTGTAATGATAATAGGTGTACTTATAGTTGAGTGTACAGGCCTATTATATGATCTATATGTTAGTGCGTATGGGCGTGTACTCGTGCGTAGATATGTATGTGGTTAGTTATAAGTATGTATATATATTGTATGAATATGTGTGATTTACGTATAGTAGTAGGATGATAATTAGAAGCGTATGTGTATACTAGAAGGTATACATAATTGTATGTTTGTAACTACGTATAGATGGGTGTATGTAATAGTCTACTAACTTCATGTAAATTATTATAATTGTGTACATATGACAGTGCATGATGTATTAATAATAATGTGGGTGTGATTGTGTATTAAGACATAGGATATATGTATAGATAAATGTATGCTTGATGTGTAGTACTATTATCTTTAATTCGTAATGTATATGTATAAGTAAAGTGTTAGTAATTGCCCGGATTACTACTTTAATTGTATGGTATAATGGCAATGTATTAATAATGTTGTGTACTAATTATGGTATGTTAGTAATTATATTGATATGAATTAGTGATGTAAGTATGAGTGTTATTATTATTACTAACTTGGTGGTTAATAGGTATTACTTATAGTGGTACTACTATTACTATTACTATTAGTGCTAGTAGTATTGATTGAGCGTTTACACATGATCGCGTAGTCGATATTTATTAGTGGGGTGTGTGCATAGTTGAGAGTGCGATGTGCGTATATCGAGAGGAAATAAACATGAGTGCCATCATTATCCATCCCCCGCACCCTAGTTAATAGAAATTCCGAGGACGGAATTTTTTTATAAGGTAGGTAGGATGTAACGACCTATTTTATGTATATACGTATTTCATACGTATTTAAGTTAATATAGTGATTTATGTGTGTAGTTAACATATGATTCTACCCATTATTATTTTATAGCTCGAAACACGCGATTTATAATTATCATCTTCGTGTTACGATTTTTGGTTGATGATGAATGCAAGGGCTAGATCATAATAATCCAATTATCTTAACTGAATCAATTATCTGGATCGAAGCTTTATCCTAATGGATCTTACTAATCTTAATATCGTAACTGAAATGATCCTTCTAAATCAAATCTTGATAGATTAATTTTCATAATCAAATCGAATCTTAAGGATCTCAATATTCCAACCAAATCCATCCTCATATATTTCTATAATCTAAATATCTTAATGAAATTGGTTTCCCTAATCAAATCTTATTTTAAAGGATCTAATTCAAAAATCTTAACTAACCCCTCACTTTCCACACTTCCCACGTGCCCACTTTCCCCATGTCACCTCTCTTCTATCTCCTACTCTTTATACCTAAAACTAGGGCAAACAAAGAATAAGCAAACGCAGCCGCCCTATTCTACAAAGAAAAAAAGAAATAAAACCCTAAACTATTCTATCTCCAGCCGTCTCTTCCTATTTTCCTAATCACCCTCACTATCTCTCTCCCCTGAGGCTTTCTCCTCCAAACCCGACGGCTGAACACCACCCCCCTTCGAACAGAGCACCCTCACCTCTTTCAACCCCACGCCTCCGCCTCGAGCCCCAGCGCTGCCGACAAACCGCCCATCTCCGGCACCCCTCCGTCCAACTCCAAGCCCCGACCACCCTCAAACCTGCAGTGTCTTTCCCCTCCTCACTTCCTCCCGGCGGCCACCGTTCGTTCCCGTCAACCCCAGAACCCGCCGTCGTCCCTTCCTCCCTTCCTCACTCAACCGCCCATTACCCGCCTCCACCGTACTCCACCCAAACCGCCATCGCCGCCCTCCGATCTCCTCTCCGACGGACCCCAGACCCTTTCCCTAGCCCTCTGTCCGAACACCCCAAGCCCCACCGACCTCGCCCCGCTTCCACGGTGAACCCATACACTACTCCGACCCTTTGACTTAGCCGCCGCTGCACCGCCCTCTCCCCTTCGTACACCTCTCCATCGACCCCCTAGTCACCTGAGAAGCCCTGCCATCACTCCCCATCATCGAACCCCACACCTGCGCCTCCTACCGCTCGGAAACCGCGAGCAACGGCAACAACGAGCTACCGCCACCGCCTGGACTTCCGCTCGCCATCGCCATCTCCCCTGTTCGCCAAGCCATGCCCCGTCAACCCTTCAGCCAAGCAACTCATGCCACCCTACTAGTACAAACTAACGGCGGCGAAGAAACCATAACGGTGAGTTTCACCAACAAATATTTAGTTTACAAGCAACTGTAGCGTACATATTATATTATACAACGTTGTAAGCTATGGGTAGACTAATATTAAGTGTACTGTGTAATGAGACGTAAATAGTGTACCATAAGATGCAAAACAATATGATGAACAGTATATTAGTACTATATTTCATAAAGTTTGTAATATGTTAGGTACATCCATGTTATATAATGAGTAAACAGTACCATTTTGGCTATTGGTTGAAAATTATGTTAATCGGTAACTTATAATAATGATGATGTAATATTAGTTTAGTAGTGCCAACTGATAATATTAGTTCTGTAAATAAGTTTATAGTATTAGTTTAGTAATTCACTTGATGTTAGTTCCTTTATAATCAGTAAGTTGGTTAATACATATAATGTTAGTACAGTTGTGATTATATATATGACTTGTTAGTTTACTCATAATAGTTTATAATGTTATATTATAATACATATTTATATATTAGGTTATATATATATATATATATATATATATATATATATATATATATATATATATATATATATATATATATATATATATATACATCGTATAGTAGTAATTGAACTTAGTTGATTAAAGACTTTATAGCTTGATACCATAAATCTGTTGACCCAAATACATCGTGCTTTCCGTTGCAATCACCTGGATACCCGAAACGACAAACCTAGGCAAGTGTGCGAATTTATACAAATTATTGAAGTATTAATGTTTAATTGCATCTCTCTGTGTGTGCGTGTGTTGACCCCTAATAAGTAACTTGATAATGCCATATGAAGGACACGAAATACTAAGACAGACTTAATTAATGAATTGCATTACACACCCTGTGTGGGAATAGTGCACTCACCTAGCAGAGTGAGTGATCCCTTGTACAGATAGCCTGCGGGCAATAGGGCATTCACTTAGCAGAATTAGCGATCCCTTGTACGGATACACAACCTGGCGGGGAATAAGGTACTAACCTAACAGAGTGAGTGATCCTTTAACCTAGCAGGAAATAAGGCACCCTCCTTGCAGAGAGGGTGATCCTTTGTCCAGATAAGCTAGCAGCGAATAAGGCACTCTCCAAGCTAGAGAGAGTGACCCTTTGACCAGACTTGTCTTGTGCACTTGGGTTGGGATAGGGTTAAGCGTGCGCACGGTTTAGAGGGTTTGATCTCCCTCAAACCGTAAGTCGTTAACCCTCTTGACACACACCGTTTTGTCTTGTCTTGTCTTGTAGCTGGTAGCACACGCTACGGCCATTGCCATGCCACATTTACTTTCTTGCACCGCCTTTTTACTTTCCTACCATGTCGATATAAAATTGCCATGCTCATTACTCCACATTTAAAATGTTTAGAACTGCCATGCTAGAAGTACCTTACTTGACCATGCTTTGAATTGCCTAGTTTAATGCTGTTGACATCTTGTAATAAAATCATTAATGCTTCATAACTTATTATCATTCGCATACTTTGCCTTGGGCCTTCTTACTTTTATTTGCAGGGCCTTTACTGACATACATTCATGTTTTTGGAATGTATGTCAGATCACGAGACAGATTGCTAGGAGGACTTGTTTGAGATGCTGACTTAGAGAGCCAGGTGTTCGCTGTAGACGCTAAGTTACTCCCAGTGAGGGACTAAAGAGTAGAGTGTTGCTGCTTACCTAGTTTTGCTTTAGTACCCTGTTTTGGGGTCTGCTTTCTCTTTTGTAGTTCTTTTGGCCATGCTGAGGCCATGTTGTATTATTTCATGTACAAACTCTGGATGTGGCTTAAATTTAATGAAATGTTATTCTTATTGTTCTGAAATGCTTGCAAGAACCTGTACGTGTGTTATCACAGATGCTTAGTGAGCTCGAGCTTCACAGCTCCAGCCCATGCGGACCTTCGTCTCGTTCTCGCTTCCGTCGTTTTGGGAAGCGGGGCGCGACAATCTCCAAGTGTTGAGATGAGCTTGATTTCATTTGGAGGATTTCCCTTGAGCTAGCTTCAATGCATGAAGAGGATTAGAGCTCTAATTAGTGGGAAATGAGAATTAGGAGTGGCTTTTAATGATCTTCAATAATGATCAAATGTTTCAAGAGTTCTAAATGAACTAAACCCATTCCTATTTATAAGAAGCCCCAAAAATCCCATAAAACCCAAGGTAGAAGCCAATGAAAGGATTCTGCAACGGTTAGTGTTAAGGCCAAAATTGACCAGGACACTTATCAAGCTGACGGAGACTCGAAGCACTGAGCTGGAGCCTTGTCAGCGTCTAGAGTGGGACCCTTGGTTGGAGGAACCAGGGACGGATGATGATAGTTGAGGGTGGTATAACCTCTAAGGATCGCCTTACCCTTGCAATACTAACAACACACACTAGAGGGGGGTGAATAGTGTAATGACAATAAAATTGTCCAATTAAAATTTAACTTGCAAATACGGAAATATAAATGCAAGAGGAATTAAAAGGCACAATCAATCCAAACGCAAACACACAGTTTTACCCTGGTTCCCCAAACTTGAGTACATCCAACCACACCAATATTCACTATATTCCCACACAGAGAAGTGAATACAAATCTCACAAGGAGATACCCCACAAAGAGGATTTATGCCCTACAAAAGGACCCAACCAATCCTACACGAGGATCAAGACTCCCACACAGAGAATCACTAACTCCTACTCAGAGAATTAGGGTTAGCCCTACACTAGGACACTAAACTCCCACAAAGAGAGTTACTCCCACAAAGAGAGTTATTCCCACAAAGAGAATATCCTAAGTCCCACAAAGAGACAACCTCCCACAAAGAGAGAAAGTTCTAATTCCCACAAAGAGAATTAGAGACACAAATTACACCAAGTAAAATAAATACTCTTACTTATGCCTTGAGATGCTTACTCATGAATGGATGTAAGGCATGGAAGAGGATCTCCAAGTGTTGAGATATGCTTGAGAGCACTTGGATGATTTCCCTTAAGCAGGACTTCAATGCATGAAGAGGAATGAATGCTCAATAGAGGGAAATGAGGGAGCTTGAGAGTTGCTTATAGATCTCTTGAGATTTTCAAATGTATCAAGAAGAATCAAGAAGAAGCAAGAGATGGCAGCACACTCATATATATATATGAACCCCATATCAAGCCCCAAAACACAAGGAAACAGCCAAAGAAAGAATTCTGCAACGGTTAGAAACTGGAAAAAAACGACAGGAACAGTCGACGGATGATCAAAAGACAGTCGACTGATCAACGGCTAGAAAATATCCAACGGCTATATTCTGAGCCAGGACAGTCGACTGATGAAGAAAATACAGTTGACTGACAAATAGGACAGGCGCCTGTAAATCCTTCAGCAGACGACTGCTGCAAGGGATGGAATGAAACAGAGAGCTGCATTCTTTCTCCAGTTAAGCACGCAGGCGACTGATGTCAATAATACAGTCGACTGTCTATTAGTCAGGCGACTATAAAACCTTAAACAGTCGTCTGCTGTATAAGATGGAGAAACAACAGAGAGATGCAGAGAATGCACTTACGCTATATAGGCCACTGGTGACCAATCTACAGGCGACTGTAAACTGACCAGTAGTCGACTGTGAGTAAAGCTCAAGTTTGAGTCAATTGAAATGTTGACTTGAGCAGTGCATATCAGGCGACTGTAGAAGGATCTACAGGCGACTGGAAATCATCCAGTCGACTGTGTTTCCTTCAGCAGGCGACTGATGCAGGGAATGGAATGAAACAGAGAGTTGCACTCTTTCTCCAGTTAAGCACACAGGCGACTGATGTCAATAATACAGTCGACTGTCTATTAGTCAGGCGACTGTAAAACCTTAAACAGTCGTCTGCTGTATAAGATGGAGAAACAACAGAGAGATGCAGAGAATGCACTTACGCTATACAGGCGACTGGTGACCAATCTACAGGCGACTGTAAATATACAGGCGACTGTAAATATACAGGCGACTATAAACTGACCAGTAGTCGACTGTGCGTAAAGCTCAAGTTTGAGTCAATTGAAATGTTGACTTGAGTAGTGCATATCAGGCGACTGTAGAAGGATCTACAGGCAACTGGAAATCATCCAGTCGACTGTGTTTCCTTCAGCAGGCGACTGATGGAAAGCCAGAGACTCCAAATGAGTCTTTGGACAGAGTAAACCTATTGGGTTAGATTCTATGATAATCCTAGGGCTCACTAAGATGGTTAGATGCATATGCATGAATGAGTAAACCATCTAACAAGGCATTACATTAATCCTAGACTCAAAAGAGAGAGAAAGCAATAAAGTAAATTACATGGATTACAATGCTTTCCTTAGAGTCTAAGTCTTCAATCTTGATGCCTTGATTGCTCTCCATCATCTCCAAGCTTTGGCACTCCTTGAGTCCAAGCTTTGGCTCTTCTCCACTTGATGTCCATCCTTGCACCAAGTAATTAGTCTCCAAGAAAGATATTCTTGAGATAAAACTGAGAGACTAAAACATGAGAGTCATTAGTAGGAAAATAAGATTGGTATGAAACACCAATACTCAACACAACTTTCGATCGACCTACGGGCAACCGCTGCATCGATCGTTCAAGGTTGAAGAGCCAAACATCGACCTTCGATGTTGGGTGGCGATCACCGATCTGTACCACATGGAGTTGTTAAGGGGGTCGGATCTGGGTTCCAACCCAAATCCACTCCGATGCTTAAGTTAGTATGGAACTTAATGAAGCGAGGGAGCTTAGTGTAGCTGAGATCGACCCACATAGGTTCGTCTCTAGACTAACGACGCAAGCTCGAATATAGAATGGTAACGTGAGAAGATAGAGTTCTATGTCTAAGATCTCGTACCTTGAAGATGGAACCCATTTACCTTCGTTTTTCGGCCTCTTTATTGGTAGCTCCTTCTTGATGATGTGTAACTGACTGGACCAAAATGTTGCAGTTAAATTCCCAAGTATAGGAAGTCGGACAAGTAGTAAACCTGGCGAGTCTTGGGTCGTATTCCACAGGGATAAACTAATCTACAAGTTTTACAATTTGAAACTTGCATGGAAATGATTTAGTGAAGTATGAACCACCCTTTGAAGGTGAATTTTTGGTTGGGTTTTTGATTTGAGGTAAAAACGTATACGAAAAATAATGTGAAAAGGTAATACGGTAAAAATGTGTGTGTTTTGTGTTTTCGTTAGCGTTGTAGAGTATCGTGGTAATCATTCTTCATGGATGACTCAATCCCTCATCCATGCCAAGGTATGGGGATCGGATGATTTAACTTTAAAAGAACGGTGATTTTTAGCAAATTACATTAACGTTGAATCGGTCGTTTTTCTAAACAATAACGTATAAGTAGATGAACCATGCAGTTCATCACCCTCCTTGGGCCCCTCTACAGGTTTGTGCACGTATACAATGCCTTGCGGCATGTCATCCTAAGTGGATTCCTCTCGGATAATGCGTAATTAATTAAAATAGGGAAAATCGACTTTTCAACGTTATAGATTATAATAAGTGCTATGAAGAAATGAAACATGAAACCCATCAATACTAACTACTACACAACACACTCACATGAATTTCAGCCACTCATGGTAACAAAAACAACAAATATAATTAATACAAACATCATTTGATTACAAAACATAATTAAAACTAATAAAAACATAGAAAAATGGAGAATTTTCACCCAAAACGATGCCAAAACTTCTCCAAACTTCTCCAAACTTCTCCTACAACTGTTCCAACTCCTCTGGAATTTGGGGTAGAAGCCCCCAAAACTTTTCACTCAATTCGGAGTTAGAATGATCAAGTTATGAGCCAAAAACCTTATTTTATAGCCATTTTAGGCTTAACGGGCCTGCGGGTTGAAGACCCGCAACCCACCAGTCAATAGTCAAAGAGAATGGCGGTCAAAGGGGCTGGCGGGCACCACCCGCGTGAAAAACACAGGCAAGCACCCGTGTTTCTACATGAACGGGTGGGCCATGCCTGCTGGTCAACGGGCAGGCGCCCGCCTGTGAACAGGCAGACCCGCCCGCCTATGTAAACAGGCGGGCGGGCGCCCTCCTGTTTGACCAGGCGGGTGGGCGCCCTCCTGTAGAAAGCGGGCGGGCACCCGCTTTTCTGAAGCGGTCCCCCTTCATTCCCTTTTTTAATTTTTAATTTCTTTTTTATATTTCTTTTACAATAGCTTTATTGGGCCTTTTTAATCCCCAAAAATTGCTCCGATCTCCGAAAAATATGGAAAAATAGCCTTTGGATTCGGAAAATTGCAAGCTTGGCCTGAAAAATAAAATGGAGACAAAATTAGGTCATAAAATGGTATTTTGTGTATAAACAAGCGATATGCTCTAGAATTAAATGATCTTTCAATAATACACATATTAGAGAATAAATAGATATTAAATATACGCAAAATACAATCAAATGAGGGGGTAATAAATGCAATATTCTTCCAGAATCACACCCCCCAACTAGGTTTTTTCCTGTCATTTAGCAAAATAAGCGAATATTCCAAAAATATGTTATACACCCCAAAAAATGAATTAAGAATAATATTATCCAATACAGACCAATAACTATCATGGGTTTTCATGGACTAATGCAAAAATCTACAATTTTATCTCAATCGACAGATATTCGGTATCGCATAAATGCAATTGTTTAATCAATAGGTAATCATGTGTCCTAGAATGTAAATTTCCTAGGATTAGGCCATCACAACATCCAAATCATAAGATCATGATCTTGAATCCACTCAAAATATCTCATCTCTTTTTTCTTTTTTTAAAACATTTTAGAGCAATCCATGTAACGAGTGTTAGGTCAATGACTCCCAAACCAGACGGTCTTAGGGCATTAGGTTTTGAAAACCCCCTCAGACTTAATAACTCGGAATGTTTAAAGATTATTATGCACTCCCCCATGCTTCATTTTTCGGTGCGAATTCCCATGCTTCCTGAGGCACGAGAACCTGGCTACAAAATAGAAGCTAGAAGAATGGTGCATTTTATTCACTTTTTTTGTTTTTCTTTTTTCTTCTTTTTTGACATGAGACATGTTTGAGTAAGATTCTCCATCACTTAGTAATCAGCAAGCTTGTGTATGTGGTTGGCCTTTATCCTGAGAATTTATAACATTCTTCACATAATTTCCAATTCAAAAACGCATACGTGACATGAAATTGCCTACACCAAACAATAGTTTCATGAGATTACAATTACGGATACATGCACTAATTTACATGAAAGTTATGATAATTTAAAATTCTACGCAGGGGTAAAACATTTTTAATCTATTTTACAATAATGAATATAGGTGTTCAATTAAAGACGATGGAATTTCCACTTCAAAGGGACATATAGATGGTTTGGTTGAAAAACACAACACTCTTTATTGTATTATTCAAACATATGCAAACTAATTTTTTTGCAAACAAACAACAATTTTTTTAAAATGCAAACTATATATATATTGTTTATGCAAAACATATATGATATATTGTTTCCTACTTCCTTCCCCCAACTTAAAATGAACATTGTCTTCAATGTTTAAAGCGTAGTAGAATAAAATATGGAGATCAAAATATGTGAATGCATAAACAAACAGCTTCCCTTTCAAATATATATAACGACGTATAAGGGTAAAAAGGGAATAGATCACTGTAGCCTCCCAAATGGAGGATCACAAATATCTATTGGTAGAGAAATTTGTTCCAGAAGCTCCTTGCGTATATCCTCCGTCAGTGCTCGAGATGGCGACGCCAAAGGCAATTGTGTAAAAGTTGACATCCAGTAAGTGCGAGACGTCGCGTATGGTGAAGGTACTGTCTCCATCACAAAAGGAGGATCCAGAATCTCTAGTTGAGGTGACATCTGCACGATCAACTCCTTGCGCTCCTCAGCCAGCTGCTGCGAAGCTAGGCCTCCACCGGCCTTCTTGGATTCCAGCACTACAACTCCCAGACGAGCTGCATCAATCCAAGCGTCATCCTTATGCCATGTAACAAAAATGTTCCAAAATGGGTCGTCAAAATTAACTAAAGAATTTAAATTCAATTGACGACATTTTGAATCAAAAGTATATGGAATTGTAATTTGTGATTCAATAATATAGGGCATGAAACTGTGGCAACTCCCCTGATGTGTGTCGCTACGCTCGATCTGATACTTTGCATTAGGATGAGGAAGTTTGTGCAGAAATGGATCTGGAGGGTAAAACAGCGCTGGCTCAATGTGGACCATCTCGTAATCGCCATCAATCTCCTCCTGCGGTGAAGGAAGTGGGAACTACTGAACTGAAGTAGGAAGAAGGTATGGCTCGGGCTCCATCTTCGTCTGTAAGCTTGCTATCCTCATTGTCATCATCAAAGTAGATTCCCTCATGGTCAACACGCACCACATCATACATATCCTCTTGCTCCTCAAGATATGGTCGTTCATCCTCTTTCTTTTGGCTCCAATGTCCCCCATCAATATGCTCTTCAAGTTTTTCCAGAGGGTCACAATGGATTGAGCCCTCAGGCGGAACCTCATGCTGACTGTGGACATGTTGGAGTGCAAACTCATACTCAGCAAGATCATTCAAGTGCCAACATGCTTCCTCGGTCGAATAAGAAAAGAATTCCCCATTGCAGCTTGGCTGCACGAAATCTTGCACAGAAGGCAGTAATCCCGTGTAGAAGATATGTAGGAGATGATCATCGTGGAAGCTGTGGTGTGGACATGCAAGCATCAAATCATTGAACCTATGCCAAGCTTGATAGTAGGCCTCCTCATCAGTTTGAGCAAAACTCACTATATGATGCTTCGTGGCCTGTCGCCCAAGTACATGTGCAAAGAAAATAGGAAAAAATACTCGAAGAAATTCAGCCTGAAACGACAACCAAGTAAAATCTGAGTCAAGAGGCAATGTTTCAAACCAATGCGAAGCAAAATCTCTCAAAGAATATGGGAAGTATCGACGAAATAAGTTATCAATGCATGTACTCCCACCAAATAAAGTGCGGCATATCGTTTCGAATTTTTGTAAATGTAAATGTGGGTTCCCCTCCTCCGTACCATGGAAAACTGGTAGGAGCTGAATCAACCCCAAAATAAAGTCTGAAACGATTGCATCATTGTCCATATCTTGATTCATTTAAAAAAATTTACAGTTTTACAAGTTTTTTTGGATTATATAAAGAAAAGTGAAAATATAAAGAAAACAAACTTACATTAAAAATGTAAAAGAAAGAAATTTTAAATCACATATTAAAGATTAGACACTCTAATAGAAAACAAAATGACTAAAAATGTAAAAGAAAGAAATATTAAATCTCACACAAAAAAGATGAGAAACTCTAACCAAACATCCAAAATAAAAGAAAACTAGTTATAGAAAACGTAACAAAAAATGAATAACCAAAGGAAAGAAAAAAATGGATATACAAAGAATATATAAACAAAAGTGGACAAATCTTACCAAAATTTCCAAGCTAATTAGAAATCGTAAGAAAATATAGACCATTGTCCCCGGCAACGACCCAAAAACTTGACTGGACCAAAATGTTGCAGTTAAATTCCCAAGTATAGGAAGTCGGTCAAGTAGTAAACTTGGTGAGTCCAGGGTCATATTCCACAGGGAAAAACTAATCTACAGGTTTTACAATCTAAAACTTGCTTGGAAATGATTTAGTAAAGTATGAACCACCCTTTGAAGATGAATTTTTGGTTGGGTTTTTTATTTGAGGTAAAACGTGTACGAAAAATAACGTGAAAAAGTAATACGGTAAAAATGTGTGTGTGTTGTGTTTTTGTTAGTGTTGTAGGGTATCATGGTAATCATTCTTCATGGATGACTCAATCCCTCATCCATGCCAAGTTATGGGGATCGGATGATTTAACTTTAAAAGAACGGTGATTTTTAGCAAATTACATTAACATTGAATCGGTCGTTTTTCTAAACAATAACGCATAAGTAGATGAACCTCGTAGTTCATCACCCTCCTTGGGCCCCTCTACGGGTTTGTGCACGTAGACGATGCCTCGCGGCATGTCATCCTAAGCAGATTCCTCTCGGATAATGCGTAATTAATTAAAATAGCGAAAACCGACATTTTCAATGTTTTAGATTATTACAAGTGCTATGAAGAAATGAAATATGAAACCCATCAATACTAACTACTACACAACACACTCACATGAATTTCAGCCACTCATGGTAACAAAACCAACAAATATAATTAATACAAAGATCATTTGATTACAAAACAGACTTAAAACTAATAAAAACATAGAAAAGTGGAGAGTTTTCACCCAAAACGAAGCCAAAACGATGCCAAAACTTCTCCAAACTTCTCCTACAGCTGCTCCAACTCCTCTGGAATTTGGGAAGAAGCCCCCAAAACTTGTTTCACTCAATTCGGAGTTAGAATGATCAAGTTATGAGCCAAAACCTCATTATATAGCCATTTTAGGCTTAACGGGCCTGCGGGTTGCAGACCCGCAACCCACCAGTCAATAGTCAAAGAGAATGGGCGGTCAAAGGGGCTGGTGGGTGCCGCCCACGTGGAAAACGCTGGCGGGCGCCCGCGTTTCTACAGGAACAGGCGGGCCCCGCCCGCTGATCATCGGGCGCGCGCCCGCCTGTAGAAAGCAGGCGGGCGCCCGCTTTTCTGAAGCGGGCCCCCCTTCATTCCCTTTTTTTAATTTTTTTCTTTTTTTATTTCTTTTACAATAGCTTTATTGGGCCTTTTTAATCCCCAAAAATTGCTCCGATCTCCGAAAAATATGGAAAAATAGCCGTTGGATTCGGAAAATTGCAATCTTTACCTGAAAAATAAAATGGAGACAAAATTAGGTCATAAATGGTATTTTGCGTATAAACAAGCGATATGGTCTAGAATTAAATGATCTTTCAATAATACACGTATTAGAGACCAAATAGATATTAAATATACGAAAAATACAATCAAATGAGTGGGTAATAAACGCAATATTCTTTCAGAATCAGTAACCGTCTCTCATTGATCGGGGCACGATCTTCTCCAGGATTCGAGTTAACGGCTACCCATTTACTCGGTCCCAACGGTCGAATGACCCGTTCGCCCGACTCATTCGTATCCCGCTTGGAGTGCGAGGGTAATGGGTCGTGGATGCTAAACGGGCCGGGTATGCAGATACCCAAATTGGGTTCGTACCTGTGCACTAACAATGGCCCCCATCATTTATGCCTCAGGAGTCGCGCTGACTGGGACTGAATGATGAGTAGTCTCCTTAAATGCCCACGGATTTCAAAACATTTGATTTGATATGTGCCGTCAAAACCCTTTCGCCTTTGGAGCGATCTCCGTCGTTTCTGGTGGCTGGCTTTGGACACGTGGCATGCATCGGAGGTCAGCCGGTTGGGTTTATTAACATATAAGAGAAATTTCGAAGAGAGAGGTTGAGATTTTTTCGGCTTCATCTTCTTCCTTGTTTCGCCTGCTTGCTTCCATCGTCGCTTCTCTCGGAGATCGCATGTTCCTTCTCAAGGTATCTCCTCTCGTCGACCTTGATTCTCTTGTAGATTTGTTAGGCATATTTGCTCCGGTAGTATTGAAGGTGCCGAACCCTGAGGAACTAGCAGAGCGCTTCCGGCCCCCTCGCCGTGTGGAAGTTCCTGGGAAAGGGAAAGGAAGTTGGGTTGAGCCTGACCTTCCCATTCGTCAAAGGGATTGGAAGTCGAAGGTCCCTGGAGTTATCTTAGACATGGCCCGTAGGTTCTCCCTCAATCTGACTGCCGAGGTGGCACGGTTTTTTCTGTAAACCCTTTAAGGTTAGGGTGCCTAGTTCGGATGAGAGAGTGTGCTTCCCACGAAAGAAATAGGTTGGGGTGTATCTCAAATCTTTTCGTTTAGGACTCTGATTCCCCCTTCACCCCTTCATTACAGAAGTTCTGTGCTTCTCGGAGCTCTCGCTCTGTAGATTGGCTCCTCACGCTTTCCCTCCTTTAGTCGGCTTCATCGAGTTGTGCGAGCTGTGTGGAGTCTGTCTGACCCTCGGGTTGTTTAGGTACTTCTTTAGGATCATAGATGACCCTCGTCGAGTGTGGTACCATATCGTTGCTCACCCGGATATGAGGCTCATATACGACCTTCCATTTTCTGACCCTGGGTGGACGGATACTTTCGTGCTCGTCGTCCGACCTGATCTGGGGCCGTTGCACAATGGCTGGAGTTCTCCGAACCCCGAGCTTGCAAAGGAGTCTCATCTGTCTCTGGAGAAAGTCAGAGCCAGGTTGTTGCCGAGCGAGGCCGAGGCAGTGAAGACTCTATTGAGTCGATCGGGGCATGACAGGTCGATACATTATCTGATAGACGACCACAAGATAAAGATCCTTTAATGGAGCCCGGGTAAGGCATACCAAATCCACATCTTCATCTTCGCCACTCATGGTAATTATCTTCGTTGCCTGCAGATATGACCAACGAAAATCAACGCGGCGACGAGTCCAGTTTGGACCGAGTATGGAGGGAGAAGAGGAAGAAGAAAAGTATGATCGAGAGATCAATTGCTTGAACTGATCGGTCGAGTGCACGTGTCAAGGGATCAGGTTCTCGATCCCCCTCCACGTCCATCAAAGCTCCTCCTCCGAAGGGGGAGAGACCATGCAGGCACCCCGATCTTCCTCCCGAGCCTCTTCAAGGCAGGCCTCCAGCCAAGCCCCATCGCGGCCCCCTGTCCCCTTGGCCTTCGTCGTGGTTGCAGCGGCGCCAGAGATGGTTGACATCGACTCTGTCGACGTCATCGTGCCGACTGAAGGAGTCTGTTAGAAGAGGGAGACGCCTTCCCGCGAGGAGGAGTTGTCTCCAAAGAGGAGGCGAGTAGATGAAGAGGGCCAATGGGGAAAGGCAAGGTGGCCGCTCCTCTCAAGACTCCCGAGGCGGTGGAGACCCATTCAGTTCTCCAAGGCCCCACGATGCCCCTTATGGATCAGTGGCCGTGGGGCGACATCGTGTCGCCTACTCTGTTGGTCGGACCGATCCCTGGGGAGTTCGATCGAGCTCTACTGCTCAATCGGCTTTCGGCTCGATCCTCGGGGCCAGTCCAGGGTGAGTTTCATCTGCCCCCCTTTGCCGTTGGCAAGGAGGAGTCTGCCCTAACTGACTTCGGGATGACTGCCAGGGTGGTGGAGAACTCGATCCTCCCCAAGGACTTAGAGTTCCTGTAGAAGTTGGACCTCAAGCGGATGGCCAACTTCTTTGTGGGGAGCGGATACCAGGTATGTCATTTGAGCCTTTGTTTTTTTGGTATCCTAGTAGGTCGATGTTCTTGACTGACCTCTGTTTTGTTTGCAGATGTCCGTTCTCGGGGCCGCGCTCTGCCGTCAGGTTGCCGACTTGATCGACATAGGTCAGCGGGTGGCAGACACGGAGCACCGAGCACTTCGCTTTGAGGCACATGCAAAGGAGGTGGAGGAGGCCTTGGGGAAGACCCTTGTTGACAAAGCGGCGGTCGAGTGGGAGGCAACGGAGGCTAAGGACAGCCTTTCGTCGCTATCGACCATTCACAAGTCTACCGAGCTTCAGTGGCGGACAGAGAGGGCCCAGCTCGAAGAGGAGCTCGGTGCCTTCAAGAAGGAGACGATCGAGCTTCGGACCAAAGTCTTCGACTTTGAGAGGTGGGCGGAGGCTAGCCATGTGGAGAAGGCCGAGCTCCAAGCCAAAGTTGCAGAGCTCGAGGAGGCTGCCGCAAAGGAGAAGACTGAGCTTACCGCTAAGCTCACGAAGGCGATAGAGGCTTTCACCAATGTTTTGGTGTTAGGGCATGATCCCCCTCCCTCTTAGGTCTTAGGCAGTCCCTCTGTAACTCCTAATTTTGTAATTTCTTTGATTTGAAATCAAAGAAGAAAAAATCTTTTACGACTTTGTTTTTTTATCTGCATCTAAATATCTGCGTGTGTATGGCCCCTCGATGACCTAACTTGAAAGAACATAGAAATCCTTAGGAAAGTTATGTCATGGATAGGTTAGGCATATTCACTTAATGAATATAACCTCTTAAACCATGAATCACGCTCCTTTGGTCATATGGAAGGGGCGTGGCCCCTTCGACTTACGGCCGCCGAAGGCCATTAGGGGGCGAGGGGCGTGGCCCCTTCGACTTACGGCCGACGAAGGCCGTTCGGTGGCGAGGGGCGTGGCCCCTTCGATTTACGGCCAACAAAGGCCGTTCGGTGGCGAGGGGCATGGCCCCTTCGATTTACGGTCGACGAAGGCCGCTCGGTGGTGAGGGGCATGGCCCCTTTGACTTACGTCTGACGAGGGTCTCTCGGTGGCGAGGGGCGTTCGGTGGTGAGGAGCATGGCCCCTTGGACTTACGGCTGACAAGGGTCGTTCGGTGGCGAGGGGTGTGGCCCCTTCGACTTACGGCCGACGAGGGTCGTTCGGTGGCGAGGGGAGTGGCCCATTCGACTTACGACCGACGAGGGTCATTCGGTGGTGAGGGGCATGGCCCCTTCGACTTACGACCGACGAAGGTCGTTCGGTGGCGTGTGGCATGGCCCCTTCGACTTATGACCAACAAAGGTCGTTCGGTGGCGAGGGGCGAGGCCCCTTCGACTTACGGCCGATGAAGATTGTTCGATGGCGAGGGGCATGGCCCCTTCGACTTACGGCTGACGAGAGTGTTACGACTGATGTCAAAGAACGATCTACTTTGCATTCATAATGAACATGTATATGATAAAAATGAACAGTCAATTTATCCCTTTAGTACAATCATTGATAATACTTTCGTAGATGTTCCGTTCCAAGGATGACGAAGTTCCCTATCATCCAAAGTAGCGAGTCGATAGGTGCCAGGACCGAGTACGTCAATCACTTTGTAGGGTCATTCCCATTTTGCAGCTAGCTTTCCCTGTTTGAGAATCTTGGGAGTGAAAGCGGCCTTGCGCAGCACCAAGTCTCCTACATGGAAGATACGTTTGCGGACCTTCGAGTTGAAGTAGCAGGCCATGCGCCCCTTCTGTTTGATGAGGATCGCTAACGCCTATTCGTAGACCTCGTCCACCAGTTGTAGGCTGAGCTCGAGGCCCTATGAGTTTCTTCCTTCGTCGTAGTATTGGAGACTAAGCGGTCGCTCATTGACCTCGACGGGAATGACGGCCTCATATCCATAAGCCAGCATGAACGGCGTTTCCCATGTCGAGATTTTGTATGTTGTTCTGTACGACTATAATATGCCAGGGATCTCGTCCAGCCAAGTTCCTTCGAGCCCGACGATTCTCTTCCGCAGGAGCCGAAGGATATTTTTGTTGGTTGATTCTACCAAGCCGTTTGACTGGGGATGAGTGACAGAGGCGAAGTGCAGCTTGATCTTCAGCTCTGCGCAGAAGTCCTTGAAGCCAGTGCTGTCAAATTGTGTCCCGTTGTCTGCTACTATGGATTGGGGGATGCCAAAACGACATACAACGGACTTCCAGACGAAGCTCTGAGCCTCCATCCAGGTAATTCGGGATAGGGGCTCCGCTTCGATCCACTTAGTGAAATAGTCGATCGACACTATCATGTATCTCTGTTGCCCACTCACTGGTTTGAATGGTCCAAGGAGGTACAATCCCCCTTTGGCAAAAGGAACTGGGCTGACGATGTGGATCAGATCAGTCGGTGGAGCCGAGCTGATCTTTGAGAACTTTTGGCAAGTCGAGCACCATCGAACGTATTCGACGGCGTCTTTGAACATCGTTGGCCAAAAATACCCTTGTCTTATGGCCTTCAAGGCCATGGACTTTCCTCTACAATGGTTCTCGCAGTCGCCCTCGTGGATCTCCTGGATCACGTAGTGTGCTTCCTGCGGGGCTAAGCATTTAAGATAGGGGAAGATGTCATACCTGGTCCATCGTCTTTTGTACAATGAACCATCTAGCAGGACGAATTGGAAGGCCTTTCGCTCTCGCTTTCGTGCCTCCACTGGGTCGGTCGGCTTTTCCCTAGTGTTTAGGTAGCGGATGATCGGATCCATCCATGTAACCTCTTGATCGAGGTTCAGTAGTTCTTGTGTCAGCTCGCTGGATGGAGCAGATGTTGTACATACACGGTCCGACCGAGTCCCATGAGGGAGGACGATTCAAGTTTTGACAAGGCATCAACCTGATGATTCTTCGACATTGGCACGTGATGAATTTTGACGCGTGCGAATGTACCGAGCTCGGCTTTAACGACTTGCATGTAGATTTGCATTGAGTCGTCGTGGGCCTCGAAGGTCCCATTCAATTGATGGACGACGAGGCTGGAGTCGCTGAGTAGTTTGACCACTCTCACCCCCAGGGCTCGAGCCAGTCGGAGTGCATTGATGGCCGCTTCATATTCCACACCATTATTAGTGGTTTGGAAATCGAAACGGAGGGCGTATTCGAATATTTCGCCCGCAGAGGTTTGGATGATTATTCCGGCCCCACTTCCAGCTGTGTGGCCAAACCGTCGACTTGAACAATCTAGGTTCCCTCGTCTTCACTTGTGTCTCTCATTCCGATTGGTGGGTTGACGCTTGAGGAGGACGAGGGGGAGGCTTAGGGAGTGAGACGGCTACGTAAACGTCCTCTTGGGGGCCGTCGTTGTAGGTGAGTTCGATGATAAAGTCGGCGAGTGCCTGTCCTTTGATGGCGGTCCTCGACTTGAACTGAATGTCAAACTTGCTTAGTTCGACCCCCCACTTTGTCATTCTTACCGAACGATCGAGCCTCTTCAGGGTCTGTTCTAAGGGAGTGTCGGTGAGGACCAAGATGGTGTGCGCTTGGAAACACGGTCGTAGCCTCCTTGTAGATTGGACTAGTGTGAAAGCCATCTTTTCGATCCTTGTGTAGTTGATCTCCATGCCTCGGAGAACCTGGCTGACGTAGTAGATGGGTCGGTGTACCCCCTGCATCTTCTTTGACGAGCACCGAGCTTACGGCCTCCTCGGTGGTGGCCAGGTAGAGGATGAGCTGGTCATCCTTGTTTGGCTTCGTCAAGAGTGGTGGGGTACAAAGGTACTCCTTTAGCTCGGAGAAGGCCTTTTTGCAGTCTGCATCTCACTCGATGGTTCTCTTGTCGCTCGATGCGGCTGCTACCGCCTTTCTCAACACATTGAAGAAAGGCAATGATCTCTTGGCTGATTTAGACAGGAATCATCCCAAGGCTGCTATCCTTTCGTTCAGTCTCTAGAGCTCTCTAAGATTCGAGTGCTCCTTCATCGTGATGATGGCAGCGATTTTTTCGAGGCTGGCTTCGATCCCTCGATTCGTCAGCATAAAACCGAGGAACTTCCCCAAACGAACCCCGAATGTACACTTGGCAAGGTTCATCCGAAGGTTGTATCGCCAGATCTATGTAAATATCTCCAGAAGTTCTGCAATGTAATCCGTTGGCTTCTTCGACTTAACCAACATGTCGTCGATGTAGACTTCTAAGTTTCGCCCAATTTGAGCCTCGAAGACATCGTTCATCATGCGCTAGTACGTGGCACCTGCATTTTTCAAACCAAATGGCATCTTAGTGTAACGGAATATACCTCAACCAGTGATGAAAGAAGGTTTCTCCTTATCTTCTGGTGCCATTTGGATCTGGTTATATCCTGAGAAGGCATCCATGAAGCTGAGAAGCTCATAGCCCGAGGCAGTGTCAACAAGATGGTCGATTCGTGGCAAGGGGTAGATATCTTTAGGACGCACCTTGTTAAGGTCGGTGAAGTCGACACACATTCGCCGTTTGCCATTTGCCTTCTTGACCATCACGACATTCGAGAGCCATTTGGGGTATTTGGCTTTTCGAATGAAGCAAGCTTCTAGAAGTCGATTAACTTCTTCGACCGCCGCTTTCATCTTTTCGCCTCACATGTTTCTCTTCTTCTACTTCATGGGCCTGGAGGTCGGGTCTACCCTCAGCTTGTGGGACGCAACCTCAGGGTCGATGCCTGGCATATCCTTCGGGGCCCAGGCAAAGATGTCAGCATGCTCTCTCAAGAGAGCAATTAGCCGCTCCCTTAGGTCGCAAGGGAGAAGTGACCCAATTGAGACGGTTTTTCCTTCCTTGTCGGAGACTTTGAAGTTCTCCATTTCTTCGACCACAGCAGGCCGTCGATCTACGATCTGAGGGTCGACTAGATCCACATGCTTGACCCTCCTCTGGGAAGTGGATAGTGTGTAGCAGACTGTGCGTGTTTCTGATTCCCTTTTGCTTTTCCAACCCCTTTGGTGGTCTGGAACTTGATCATCTAATGGAAGGTTGAGACCACCGCTTCGATGACGTTTAGTAGCGGTCTTCCGATGATCCCATTGTACGTCGATTTGATTTTTCACTACCATGAAACTGGTTAGGCGAGTGATTTGTCGAGGATACATACCGAGGGTCACCGGTAGGGTGATGATGCCCGCTATCGGGGCAGAATGCTCGGTGAATCCCACCAGGGGCCCCGTACAAAGCGTCAACTCCACAGTGGACATTTTCATCCTCTCCAATGTAGTGAAGAAGAGTATGTCACACGAGCTTTCGGCATCGACAAGCTACCTTTTCACGACGATCTCTTTGATAAGCACCGTGATGACAATGGTATCATCGTGCGGTAGTTCCACACCTTCCAGATTTTCATCCGGAAAGGAGATAGGCGGTGTGGAATCTCTGGGGCACTTTTGCCCCATGGATACAGTCATCAACCTCCTAGCATAAGAGCTTTGGAGAGAGGTTGATAACTTCGGGTGCGGGGGTCCTCCCATTACCATGTTGATGATCCCGATGCTGGGAGGTCTTGCGGCAACCTCGAAGGATGTGGTTGGGCGAGTCGATGTGGTTGGACGAGTCGACAAGGTCGATCGGTTCGTCGATCGGGATATCAACTCGTTGTTTCCCACAGACGGTGCCAAACTGTTAAGGCCAAAATTGACCAGGACAATTGTCAAGCTGACGGAGACTCGAAGCACTGAGCTGGAGCCATAGAATGGTAAAGTGAGAAGATAGAGTTCTATGTCTTGGATCTTGTACCTTGAAGATGGAACCCCTTTAACTTCATTTTTCGGCCTCTTTATAGGTAGCTCCTTCTTAATGATGTGTAATTGTCCCTCATTGATTGGGGCACGATCTTCTCCGGGATTCGAGTTAACAACTACCTATTTACTCGGCCCCATTAACTCTCCCTTGAATGTCAGCGCTAGCCCAACGGTCGAATGACCTGTTCGCTTGACTCAGTCGTATCCCGCTTAGAGTGCGGGGGATAATGGGTCGTGGATGCTAAATGGGTCGGGTATGCGGATACCCAAATCGGGTTCGTACACGTGCACTAACAGTTAGATTCTGAGATTTTACGGTAAAGACATGCGCCTGTAGAAGGAACGACATGCGACTGATCAACGGTCAGATTTAATCCCAATGACTATAATTTGAGCCAGGACAGACGACTGTAGAAGACTACACCGGTGCATGTACAATGTGCAGGCACCTGTAAAGACTTCGTCATGCGACTGTCACATGGGATGGAATGGAGCAGAAAAAACACAACATTTACACTTGTGCATTCAAACGACTGAAGAGTAAAGTCCATGTGCCTGAAGAATGACAGGAGACTGTAAACTCTACATCAGTCAACTAACCCATAAGATGAAGTGATGCAGAAAAATGATAGGTTACACACTTTGGCATATAGACGACTGTAGAACAATGTCCAGGCACCTGATGGTAGACATGCGCCTGTCAAATGGACTTCAGTCGCCGGCACCAAAAGCTCAAGAAAAGAGTCAAGAAATATTGACTTGAGTTGTGCATAACAATCACATGTAGAAGATTAGCCAGGCGCCTAGTGATCACCAGTCGCTTATCCTACCTTCAGCAATCGCCTGTTGGAAATCCAGAAACTCCAATGAGAGTTCTTGGTAAGGGGAACCTATAGGATTGGTTTCTATGATAATCATAAGGCTCACTAAGATGGTAAATGCATATGCATGAATGAGTAGACCATCTAACAAGGCATTACAAAAATCGTAAACTCAAAAAAAGAAATGCACGTAATAGAAATTACATGGATTGCATTTTGCATCTCCTAGAGTCTAAGGCTTCAAGCTCTTAATGTCTTGATGCTCCACATCATCTTCTAAGTTTTGGCACCTCTTGATGAGCTTTCTGTCATCAAGTTTCAAGCTTTAGTAATGCTCCTCTTGATGTCCATCCTTGCACTAAGCTATTAGTCTCCAAAAAAACTATTCTCCATTTGATAAACATGAGACTAAAACATGAGAGTCATTAGCAACAACATGATATTGTGATTATTATCAAAACAATATTGGTCTAAAACACCAATACCTAACATTCGATTAATCTTGCCTTGTTGCTAGATATGTCTTCAAGTTCATGTCATCAATGCTTGAGCTTATGGGTCAAGGCTTAAGATGTACATCTCCTAATAGGTGCATATAATGCATTAGTGCAAGCATTATATTTGCGCATCCTAAAAACATACATTGTGATTATAAGCGAGTTTGGCCTGATATGGCCATATAACCCGGTATCCGACCCACTATGTCAGCTGAGGATTTTCCTTAACCAACAAGACCAAGTCTCATGTGTCCATTGAGAGAATCAAGGGTTGATTGAGGGAATGTCGGGGGTAATTACGGGGTGGAGGATATGGCGATGGCCCTATATATAGAGAAAAGTTTTTCTCTTCTAAAGCATCAAATATTCAGCCATATTTCGAAATCCCCAAAAAGAATATTTCTCTTTTCTCTCCTCCTGTTCTCTCACAGGTATTAGAGTGTTATTTTTCCTCGATCCAAATTTCTGCAGCGATCCAGACCGATAACCCTTCAATCCACCCGAAATTTTTCCCAAGACGTGCATCACCGTTTTTGTTTTCGGTTTAATATTTTTTTGTTTGCCGAGCAACACTCTCTTTCTTCTTTAATTTTTGTTCAATCATATCTGAAAGACTGAAACACCCCAAATGACCTAATGAAATCATCACACGCTCAAAGGAATTAATTCCCCCACCAAAATCCAATTTCATCTCAATTTTTCTCCATACATCCATCAAGCACAGTGCGGCGGGGCCCCTATTTTTTCTTACAGAGGCGGTAGAGGCATTTTTTGAGGTGCACAACAGAGCAGGGCCCTCCAACTAATAACCACAGTGTCGCTTCTCTTAAGGAGTTAAGCAGGACAGAAGTTTTCCTTGATTGCAGCGTCACCGAGCTGTCATAGGTCGAACATAGCATTTGCTTTGTTTATTCTGGTTCGCTCTCTCTGACCTACACCATTGTTTATGGGGCAGCTGTTAGGTAAAGAACAATATCCTGGAGAGGGACAAAAAATGGCAAGATGTTCCATATGCTCAGGCTATTGAAAGTTTGATATATGCAATGTTGTGTACTAGACCAGACTTGGCGTAGCCAGTTAGTTTAGATATCAAAGTAATCATGGTCTAGCTCATTTGGAAGCTGTTAAGAGGATTTTGAAATATATTAAGAGTACGGTGCACCATAAGTTGGTTTATCAAGCAGATTCACTTGAGGTTCTAGGTTACTCCGATGCAGATTTTGGAGGGGACAATGTAACGGTCGCTTTCTGACCGTTCGTATTTTGCACATACTTTCCTCTTTTGTACGCGTATTTTTCTTCATCCTTTCTTCTATCCAGAATACGCGATGTTATATGTCGTTGTGACCGTATGGAAGAGTAGTTATTTGTGGGATTTTTAGTGAACGTCATTTCACGGTTCGTTCTCCCACAAATCAGCTTTGATTGTAGAGACGTCGTAACTTTAGACTTCGATGTCGGACCTTTTTATTTTTAGTTTGTTTTTCGTGAACTTAGCACGTGATCGATCACCGTACCCCCGAGCCTCTTGTCGTCACGGTCGTCCCGATATTTTATTTTCATAATTTTCGGACACCGTTAGCCCACCCTAACCCACTAATCACATTTGAAGCCCAATTAGCCTAATCAATTTTGAATTTCAAACTTAATCCCAAATCACTTGAGATTCTTACGTATCAATATGGGATTTCCTATAGCTATCATCATCTAACTTAAACCCTTTCCCTCTCACACACCCTCTCTCCTCTTAACCCAAAGTATACCCCTTTTTATACCCATTTAGCAAACTTTCCCATCTTAAAAACAACCCAAAACCGAAATCACCTAGGTCACGCAACCCTCCCAGCCGTCGCCTCTTCTTTGTTGCGCTCTTCTTCTTCCTCATCGCCGACGAGTCTCCGGCCACCCCCAAGGCTCCGGCCATATCTTACCTCTCTTCCCTCTCTCCTCTCTCTTCTCTCTCTCCTCGAAAATCACCTAAGAGCTTCTCTTGTCCGCTAGAATTTGACAGCCTGTGCCCATCTTCTAAGTCAACAGTCGCCCCTCTCCAGCCACCGTCGGCAACCGCCCCTACTGCCATCAGCCACCCCTCGACCCACTCTACCTACTGCAAGTGCCTCCTTGCCCCTCAGGCCGCCACATCTTCGCAGTGAGTCAAAACAGCGACCCTGCACGCAAAACTGTCCTTTTCGCCTTCTCACGGCCGGCCACCGCTGTGCGCAGCCACTGACAGCCACCCATCAGGCCAAGCAACCCCCCCTTTGACCTCCTCCAATCCCTGGCATCCCCCCTTGCTCATAGAAGTCCATGCATGTCGCAGATCTCGCGTGTTTTCCCCGATGTCGTAGCCGTCGCCATGTTGATTCGTTGCGCTACTCGCAACCAGGAGATCCCGAAGCCGTACCAGCTGCCGTGCCATCTCGCTGCATTACCCGTAGCCGAGACAATCCCGAGACGATCCTTACTGTGCTACCTGCAGTCGAGGACACCGAGCACATCTGCCGTTTCAGATCCGACGTTGACACGTGCGCGTTCGTCGCACTAGGTTTGTCTTTTTACTCGTAGCAACCCAAACTGTACGACATTGAAAACCTAATTAAAATCCGACAACCTAATCACTAAATTTATTTTCTGCACCATTAAACTGTTGTGAAAATCTAGAGTCAACGATTGCGTTGATCCGACTGTGCACATAGGATAGATTTGACGAATAGGGTGAACTTCCAAAACTTGACATGAAAACTGATAGGTTAGCCACGACCAACTTAGAAACTTACGATAATAGGAACTCTCTAAAAACGCGACCTGATACCGTCGTTGACTTGTGACAGCGGACATTGACTGACACGATGTCCGAGACGAGACGCTTCCGACCGACGTACTCCTTGCCACCACAGTCAAGTGCCCACATTTGCGTAGTTTCGGCCAAGTCTAGGCCAATTCCTTTCTAGAACTGTAAAATGTTGAACAAAGAGAACCAGACGTAAAATGATAGCGTTTGGGACCCCCACATGACAACCTAGGCTTGACAACGAAGTCTAGGTATAAACTGCTTAACTGCCATGCTAGGAACTATCTGTGTGTGCGTGCGTGTGGACCCCCTAAAAGAACATATCCAACTCATGTCATGCCATGTAACAACATTCACGTCGTGTCTTACACAGCCTATGGGCAATAAGGACACTCTCCGAGCTTGAGAGAGTGATCCTTGGTACAGATTCACCTACGGAAAGCCCGTCACCCACAGAGTGAGTGGTTGACCCTGTGGACCGTGGGGATAGAGGCACTCACCGAGCTAGTGTAAGTGGTTCGAGACAGAGGTACAGATTCACCTACGGGAAGCCCGTCACCCACCTCATGAGTGTTTGACCCTGTGGACTGTGGGGATAGAGGCACTCACCAAGCTAGAGTGAGTGGTCCGATACAGAGGTACAGATTCACCTATGGGAAGCCCGTCACCCACCTCGTAAGTGGTTGACCCTGTGGACCGTGGGGATAGAGGCACTCACCGAGCTAGAGTGAGTGGTCCTATACAGAGGTATAGATTCACCTACGGGAAGCCCGTCACCCACCTCGTGAGTGGTTGACCCTGTGGACCGTGGGGATAGAGGCACTCACTGAGCTAGAGTGAGTGGTCCTACACAGTCTTGTCTTGTCTTGTCTTGTGGTGGGGTAGGGTTGAGCGACCACTAGGTTAGAGAGTTTGGCCACTTTCAAAGCTGAAGGCGTGAACCCTCTTGGTGTCAAGTCTTGATGTCACACAGTCTAGTCTAGTCGTGTCTTGTCTCGTAGCTTACACTACGACTTTGCCTGCCACGTTTACTTTCAGCACTGTCCTTACTTTCCTTTACTTATGCATGTCAGGCTGTTGCATCATATCATTTTAAATCAACTTTAAAATGTCGCTCTTAAATTCCTTTACACTTGTAGTAGAGTCTAACCCTTCTTTGTAGACGTTACCTGACGTACAGCTCCTTTTCTCTTTGGTGTTGTACGTCAGGCACGGAGACATAGTCCACGGACGAGCCAGCCTTACTCGAGGACTTGGAGCCGGAGGACGTTGATCCGGAGTACGTGCCAGACGAGGACCAGACCTAGAGGTTCCTCACTGTTGCTGATCTTTGGAGGTTACTGCTTTTTAGTTTGGGTGCGTAGCACCGATTTACTTACTGTCTAGGTTGGGTGCTTCGCACCGTTAATTTCCTTTCTACAGTTGTAGCCGTGCTCGGCATCTTTTGTTGGACTTGTTATGTGCTGGACATTATCTTTTAAAAAATGAATGCAAATTTCCTTTCGAGTACTTTAATATTATTGTTATGAACTTTTTAATTGCAAGAACCTGTAAAATTTTAAATGGTAACTCTATAGACGCTTATTGGGTCTGAGCTTCACAGCTCCGGCCCATGCGGACCTTCGTCTCGTCCTCACACCCGTTTTAGGAAGCGGGGCGTGACATACAAAGATGACAGGAAGTCAACTGTAGGACATGTGTTCATCTTTTGGTGGTGCAGCTATTTCTTGATGTAGCAAGAAACATGGTTTTGTAGTGAGATACACACAAGAAGCAAATATATAGCATGTAGTATGGCGGCTACTCATGCGGTCTGGATCAGACGGTTCCTGTTGGACTTGGATCTCAATTTGGTGGATGGATCAATTGAGATGTACTATGATAATCAATCAGCCATCAGCTTGATCCACAGTGGTGCAAACAGTTCCAAAGGAAGACATATTAAGATACAATATCATTACATACATGATATGGTTGGAAAAGAAAGAAGTCAATGTGACTTATGTTCCGACAAGTGACATGATTGATGATCACTTGACGAATGGTGTTGCGGGGTAAGATCCACGTATGTCACGCCCTGCTTCCCAAAAATATGGAGGCGAAGCGTGAGAAGGTCCGCTCAAACTTGAAGCTGCAAGCTGCAAGTCCGATAAGCGTCAATCAACTTTAAAACTGCAGGTCCTTGCAACGCGAACGAAACAAAGATAATAATAATGAAATGAGACAAAAGAGATATCTCAGAATATCCATAAAATAAGTTTCAGCATCACAGAAAAAGCCACCAGGCTGAAAAGAAAAAGAGTCTAAAGGCCCAAACATGGCCAACAAAAGTACAGCGTACAAAACCAAGGTGCCACGCACCGACAACTAACAACAAAACCTAAAGCAAAGAAAGCTCAGCTAGGTCACCAAGAAAGGTCACCGGTGTCCACAAAACTCCTCCTGTGCAGACATGGACTCAGGCTCAGCGTCAGCAAAACATCACGTACTCAGCAACGGTCTCTGGCTCAAGGTCTAACATGTGACACCCAAAAGAGCAAGGGGCACATGTCAGCAAGTCTACAAGAGACTTGTGCAAGGAAACTGAAAGTAGGTAAAGCAACCTAGCAGTTCTAGCATGAATGCAATGACATGGCAGTTTAAAGTATGAGTGCAACAAGTAAGGTAAGTAAAGTAAAGTACGAGCATGGCATTTGAAACATGGCATGGATGTCAAGTTTTACATGAACAAGCACAAGTACAAAAGACAAGTCTAGTAAGCACGTCGTGCACAGAGTTCACGCCTTACAGCTAGAGTGGCTGATCGGGCCAACTCCTAAGCTGAGTGGTCACTCAACCCTACCCCTCCACGTGTATCGAGCCAGGGCCTTACCCCCGAACGGGAATGCTCTCTTCTGGATCACGAGCCAGGAAGTGTTTTTAACAAGTATGGCGTAGGGGTGCACCTAGCCGGACAAGGAAGTACAAGTACAAGTATTGCAGCGTGTGCTACGAATGCGACATTCAATGCATGGATGACATGACATGGCAAGTAGTAAAGCGTACAGGTAAGGAAAGTAAACATGGCAGTTTAGTATGCATGATCAACAAGTTAAAGAGTTGGATCTAGCTTCGTTGTCAAGCTAGATCAATTTAGGTGACGGATCTAGTTTCGTTGTCAAACTAGATCAAGTAGGCGTCTAGCCAGCTATCATTTCACTGACTAGTCTCTTTTACGCGGAAAACAAGAAAGTGGCCTAAAAACATGGCCCTAAGTAAGAGTTGGCAAGTTTCACTTGTCTGCAAGTACAACGTCTGAGCACATCGTCCAATGCGTCCAAACTCACAATTATCCTACGTGCACAAGTCCACCGGCCTAGAGGTCCATATTATTAATCTTGATTAGTGAATTTAAAACATTTAAACCATTTTAAAAACATCAATTTTAGTCTTGATTAACAGGCAATAGGTTGGGGGTCCTAAGGGTGCAAAGCGTTACCTCAACACGACGCGAAAGCTACACTGGCGTCGGGTAGCGACGCCAGGGGTGGGAATAAGAGAACGCGCTCCAAGTCCTGATTCCAATATAGATTCCTCGCTGGAAAGTTCAGAGCATCAACCGGAGCGACGAGTCCAGATTCCAAAGCTAGCACGTGCGACGACGGCCTACGACGTGTCGCAACGTCGTACACGGCAAATCGTCGGAGAGAAAGCACCTAGGTGGGGCCCACAGTAGTCCTAGGGGCCAATGGGGGACCCACAGTACCTCTGGAGAACTTGGGGGCCCACGGTGGCAAGTGGTGCGACGGGTGCGGGGTTGCGACGAATGGCCCTCGGTCGGACACGCTCGGTGCAAGGAGATCCGTCGGTTGGGCACTGGGGGAGCGGGGTTGCAGTGCTTGGGGATGTGCAGCAGTGTGGGGTGTGCTTGGTGCGGGGCCTTGCTTCGGTCGGAGCGGGAGACAGCGCCGGTCGGGCGCTTGGCGGGTGCATTGCAATGTTGCAACGTTGCAACGAAGCGGGGCTTCGGTCGGAGCGGGCAGGCGCTTCGGTCAGACACGGGGGAAAGCGGGGTGCGGAGCGGGCTTGCGAGCGGGTGCGGGGCGATGCGGATGAGCGGAGCGGGCGACCGGTCTGACCGAGAGCTTCTCTCGGTCGGGCACGGGGGATGCGGAGCGACGGCTGCTGCGGTGCGGGCTGAGCGGATGAGCGGGGGAGCTAGCGGTCGGTGCGGGGGTTTTGAGCCCGTTTCCTCGGTCGGACACGGGGGCGGCTGTCGCAACGTTGCGACGATTCGTCGCAACGTCAAATTTGGGTTTTGGAAGCGGCTAGGGTTATTTTCTTGCGAAAATAGGTCTTCCTAAAGGTTGTTTATATAGTGTAGATGGGTTGACTAGGTCTAGGGCTAATCCTAATGTGATTAGGAGTTTAAAATAATTTAAAATTTGAATCTCACCCTCTCCAACTCACCCAAGGCTTGGGTGCGGCCCAAATGAGCTGGAAATTGGCTCAAAAATTCTTTAAAACGTTTGAAACTCAAATAAATTTTCTTTGGCCGAAATTAATTTAAAACATAATTATTAAAAATATTATAAACCTTGCCAAAAATATAAAAGTGGTCAAATAAACTCCAAAAATTATAAAATAAATATCGAGGTGATCGTGATGATGAAAGTGAGCTAACTAAGAAGACGGATCTCAATTTTGACATCGGACGACGAAACTAAAAATAGAAACGTCTCCCGTCAAAAGTGAAAATCGCAACGTCTCATCGAATAAGATCAAATCGTGGGAAAACGACTCGAGGGATGGCGTTCCAATTTAATGCCACTATTTAATACTCTCAGAGACGTTCACAACGGCATATCACAACAAAGTGTTCGCAAACATCCAAAGTCTAAAATAAACACGTGCACGGCCAGAAGCACGTGCACGAACAAGGTACATCGAAAAGTGGTCGTTCCATCCTCCCCACCTTAGAATAAAGTCCGTCCTCGGACTTTCTATTATATCTAGTCGCTCTAGTAACTACCCCAATCATGTCACATTATAATTCAAACCAGGTATAGTCATTGTCACGCCCCGCTTCCCAAAATGGACGGAAGCGAAACGTGACGAGGCCCGCTTAGGCCAGAGCTTTAGAAGCTCGGACCCAATAAGCGTCTGTAGGGGTACCATTTAAAAGACTTTTCAGGTTCTTGCTTTTTTTTTAGTTCGAAACAACAAAAGTACAGAAAAGAAATTTGCATTCATTAAATTAGAGATATGATGTCCAACAAGTACAAAGTCTAAAAAGAAGCCTAAGCGTGGCAAAGAAAACTGAAAGTAGTAACCTCTGAAGGTGGCGACTAAAAAGACCTCAAGGTCTGGTCCTCGTCAGGCACGTGCTCTGGGTCGACGTCCTCGGCTCCACGTACTCCAGCGAGTCTGCTTCGTCCACGATCTCTGGCTGAACACCTGACGTACAGCACCCAAGAAAAAGGAACTGTACGTCAGGTAAAGTCTACAAGAAGGGTTAGACTTTACTGCAAGTGCACCGAACTTTAAACAACGGTTTACTGGTTGATTAGCATGCTGAGATTCTTTTACACAACAGTTTACTGGTTGATTAGCATGTTGTGGTTATAACAGAGTAACACGACAGGAAGTAACGCAGCAGGAAAGTAAAACGGGACAAGTAGTAGTCGTAGCGTGTGCTACCAACTACGGGACTAGCCTACAGGTGTCAAGACAAGACGTGACATGACGGAAGCAAGGCAGGACAAGACAAGTGAGACACGAAAGGGTTCACGCCTTACGGTTCGAGGGGGATCAGACCCTCTTACCGTGCGCACGCTCAACCCAACCCCAAACCCCAAGACAAGACAAGACAAGATATCCGTACAAGGGATCACTCGCTCTAGCTTGGCGAGTGCCCTATTGCCCGCAGGCTGAGAATCCGTACAAGGGATCACTCTCTCTAGCTTGGAGAGTGCCCTATTGCCCTCGGGCTGTGTATCCGTACAAGGGATCACTCTCTCAACTTGGAGAGTGCCCTATTGCCCGCAAGCTGTGAGTCTGTACAAGGGATCACTCGGCGAGTGCCCTATTGCCCAGCGGGCTGTGCAAGACGGGACGTGACGTGACAAGACGGGAAGGGTTATTCTAGGGTGTCCACACACACGCACACACATGATAGCCCTACAGCATGAAAAAGTTGTTGTTGTCAGGCTCAGACTTCGTCGTCAAGTCTGAGCCGTCAAGAGTCGTCCCGGACGCTATCATTTCACGTCCGGTTCTATTTGTTCACAGTTAACAGTTCTAACCAACTAAGGCCTAAGCACGGCCAAAAGTGCAAGTGGATACACTTGCCTGCGATTGCGAGTGTGTCGTCCGTCCGGGGCGTCTCGTCCAGTCGTCGCGTCCGCGGTAGTCCGTCTGAAACAGTCACGGCGACGGTGTCAGGTCGCGAATTCGTCAAATCCTATTAGGTTTCGTTTCTAGGTTTTCGGGACTATCCTATTCGTCAAAAGTCACTTTTTGATGTATCAACCTAATCGACGATCTATCCTATGTGCACAGTCAAATTTGTCCGTTCGTCGATTTTCTATGTTCTTACAACGTTTTACAGGAGCTGAAAATTAAATTTAGTTCAAGTTGACGGTTTTTAGTTTAGGGTTCAGTCAGCTATTGTGGGGGTTTCTACGAGTTTCGGGGAACCAACCTGAACCGGAGTTTGCTGTTGATTGGATGTCGGGTCTGATCGGAGGACTCCTCGGCTTCAGATCTGGTCCTCGCACGTCTCTCCAAAAGTTCAAACTTACGACGAAGGCCTATGACGTGTCGCAACGTCGTAGACGGCAAATCCGCGAAGTGGCACGTCCAAGTGGGGCCCACAGCAGTGCTAGGGGTCCAAGGGGGCCCACAACACCTCAGGAGCACTTGGGGGGCCCACCACAGAAGTTGGTGTGGGAGAAACCCACTTGCGACACTAGGCCGTCGGTCGTTCACCCTCAGTGCGAGGGTTTCTCTCGGTCAGACCGAGAGAAGCTCTCGGTCGTGCGAGCTGCGATGCGGGGGAGGTCGGCACGGCGTCGGTGCGAGGGTTCTTGTCGGTCAGACCGACAGATCTTGTCGGTCGGGCGCTTGGACGAAGCTGGCAGCGGAGCGGGGTGCGGAGCGGCTTCGGGTGCGGAGCGGGCCTCGGTCAGACCGACGGGGCGGGTCGGTCAGGCGCTGGCGATGCGGAGCGGGGCGATGCGGCGGCTGTGCGAGGGAGCCTCTCGGTCAGACCGAGAGAGAGCTTCGTTCGGAGCGGGCGATGCGGGGGAAGCGATGCAGCGGCTGAGCGAGCGACGATGCGGGGTGCTGCTCCGGTCGTGCAAGGGGATTTGCGGGGGAGAGCTCCGGTCGTGCACGTTGCGATCGTCGCAACGTTGCGACGAAGCTTTAGAAGATGAAACGGCGGCTAGGGTTTTGAGCTATGACGAAATAACTTTTCCTAGGGCTAACTTAAATAGGTTAGAGCTAGGGTTAGGGTTTGGGTTCGGAAAAATATTATTAAAATAATTTAAATTAATTAATTTACTTAAAAATTACTCTCCTCTCCCTCACGCAAAATGGGTGCGGCCAAAAATTCTAAAATTTTTCCTAAAAATTCTTTAATACGTTATTATAATATAGAAATTTTATTGTAATTAAAAATATCATAAAAATTGGTTTTAAAATTATTTAAATCTTTCCAAAAAAATAGAAAATAGGTCAAATTAAGTCCAAAAATTATAAAATAATTATGGGGTGTTCTAGATGACTAAAGAAAGATAGTGGAGAAGACGAATCTTCATTTTGATGTCGAGAGACGAAACTAAAATTCGTAACGTCTCGCATCAAAGCAGAAAGTCGCGACATCACGCCAATTAAGATAGCGTCGCTGAAGAACGACTCGAGATATGTTGTTACAAAGTTATTCCACAATCTAATACTTCCAGAGACGATCACGTCGATATATCACTCAATAATATTCAAAAACAAATAAAGTCAAAAATAAGCACGTGCACAATCAATAGCACGTGCACAAAGAAAGTACGATCGGAAACCGACCGTTACAGTCATTACAAGTGCTTATATATGCACTATGCAGTCAAACATTAACACTACCAACATGTATATATATATATATATATCCACGTACGTTATACACTTACACCCATTATAGTCAGTCAAGTTCATACACGTATTTCAATCATATACATATACGTATATCCCTTATATAGCTACTACTTACCTAGCACAAACAATAGTTCAGATACTCTCATAAGGATAGTCTCACACTAGCAAACAAAATCGTTGTTCTACGTATAGATAACTACCTATGCGCAAACAAAACATGGGTATACAACTCCCTAATATTTCTTAGTATACATCTAACACCAAACACATCAACTCATGTGGTCACACCACACCATTATTAATCAAGCTTCACTATATCTAATACACATTCACCTCTACTATAATTTCACAATATATGTAGTCATTCAAATGCATTCAAATAGTTCACCATATATTCACATCACATACGGTCCTATAACTGTATTTACGACACGCCACATATACCATAGTCACCAATACCTATAACTGAGCACATACTTACCCGTGCATGGTGCACACCCACGCACGCTAACATTTCATTCACGTACACCAATCGTATCATCATATATCCAGTACATCTACACACCTAGTTTAGCTAGCACACATACGTTCATACAGGCAAGTCCTTAGTAAATAGCTATACCTCAAGACCAACACCTATAACTATATACTGGTGTAGCGACCCACAATCATGTGTGTAACACAACCAGGCACAAACACTTCTATCACTATACATACACCAAACATTTCTATATTCAAACTACCAACATACATTCAATATACTTAGAGTATACACACTCAAGCTTGAGTGAGACTCAATACACATATCAGAATATTCTATATACGTAACACTGCATTTATACCTATACCAATACCACTCCAATATGTATATATGTCTACCAATACAACCATATACTTACCATAAGTCAACCACACTTAATATTTAGTCAGGTAATACTCACATAGTTCAATCACTCTATATACCATAATAATAATAATACAGACATCAGCACACGTATAATTATAATACACTCCCTAATACATGCATACGCATTCATCGTATAGTCACACACATGTAACATATATATTCACACCATAGTCTACTACCTATAATTAGTATACTAACACATCTTTACATACATAATTAATGATGTGCAATAGTCGTGTATACCTCACGATATGCATGCATGCAACATCCCGTAAAAACAAGCAATACCATTCAAAAGTATAACCCTACTACCATATTTATACCACATATATACTCAAGCAACAATACATAACTACTTACATCTAAGCACAATACATACCTACATACGAGCACATACTCATACGTACTAACATATGGGTCACTCAATAGGCCTACTCACTTAACTATACATACACTTATTATTATCACACCTAACATCCACATAGCTTTACCAATCATTTTATTTCAACCATTACAAGTATCTCTAACTACATACACTCCATTAGATATTCCATCACTAACTCTTATATACACAGGCATCTCTAGTATGGTATAGCTAACCACACACAAAACTATAAATACTAACACACAAACAACCTCATAATATCACGAATAACTCCGAGTATATATATATACTAGTCATAACCCGTGCCCCAAGGGCACAGTTCATTTAAAATATGCTCCCCTCAAAATCTTAGACACTTAATTTTAAACAAACAACAATAATTAAAGCGCAATAGTTTTAGGTCCCTCTCAAAATCTTAATCCCCCAAAATTTAGTTCTCTCCAGAGAATTTAATTCTCCTCAAAAATCTAAAATTTTTAGTTTTCCTCAAAATTTAGTTTCCCCAGAAAATTTTGTTCCACCTATTGTTTTTTTTGTTCCCCAAAATTTTTTTAGCCCCCCCCCCAAATATGTATTTCTCCCATTATTTAAACAAATTTTCTATGATGAAGTCAATATTTAATTGTCACTTAACTCTACCTGCGGACTTGAAGAACACTGGCTATACATTATCCAGTTTGTAGCTTAATTTAACCACCATGACATTTGGTCTGGATTTGTAGGCTTCTCGTCACACTTCAAATGCACTTACAAAAAAAAGAAGCTGTTCTATTTTAGAATTTGTCAACATTTTATTGATCTTACTTTTCTTTTTGTTATGAAATAGTTTGAGTCTTTCAATTTGATGTTCTCAGCATAAATTTTTTCAGCTTGTCTTGTGTTGATTTTCTATGTCCCTACAACCCTATATAATGTAGGTTTACTATTAGCTGTCGCTTGAAAGCTGTGGAATTGTATTAAGGCATGTATGCTTTTTTCTTTTTAAATTCTTTGTTGTGACACTTAACTAATAATGTTTACAATAACACATATAATATTATCATAAGTTTGGTATTTCACCTCCTGCAAAATCTAAAATAGACTTAAAAAACAAAATGCGATCGAGTATTCACATTGCTCCATAACTTGTTAATGGTTTTTCAAAGAAGAATCATTCCCAACTTTACCCTTGCACAAACATAAAAGAAAAACATGGAATGTTCCATATAGCAATCGACTACTCTCAGAGATGTTTTAGTTATGCTTCTATTTCAAATAGTAAGACAACAAACATGCATAAATAAAGGCCTCGGTATTCTTTGTGAGCTCTAAGGATATGCCCAAGTTCAGCTTTTTGAGTTTTAAAGTTACATCTAAAAAGATCAGAAGAAACTGCCATATGTACGGCCATAAAGATCCCTGTACTAAAAAAGTATGTGACATGTGCATATATTAGACATTCATAGGCTAAGAAAATTTATGCTAATGATCTATTTCTTGATTCATGTAGTAAAACAGAATTCCTCTGATCAACCACGTTTCCTGACGCACAGAGGATGCTAACGGTCATCACAATGTCCTTGATTCATCATTCAACTCAAAGAGATAAGCATTTCCCTCTTGCAAGACATTATCATGTACAAACAATTCCACCGTGCAAAATGTCATCTCTAAGCTTCTCGGTCGAATCAGAAGCAATGAAGCTAGGAGCAATGATTTATACCTGAAAATGCAATTTACATAATTATACCTGAATATGCAATTTACATAATTAATTAAACTATCCTTAGATTTAACTTAAATGATTGAGAGGACTACACTCACATTTATGTTTCTGCTTGCAAATTCATTCACCACGGCTTTGGTGAAGCCAGTCAGCCCCGCCTTTGTCGTGCTATAATTAGCTTGGCCAATGTTAGGCTGCATATAAAAAAGAAATTTGAAATCAAGCTTTTTCATGATAGTACCCAAAAACATGAAAATCCCAATGCTAATAGAAATTTGAACCTTTGCATTAGATTGATTTATTTTCTCCTCAAAATCTTCAAAATGCTACTCCCAAAGAATCACCTTATATTTTATCAACTACAAATCAAGCTTAAGTGCATGAAGAGCCTAAATACAGAATTCTTTAGTCCGATATCAACATAGCTCAGTTCCTAAAAGTAGAAGACATGACAATCCACAAATTTCCCAAAAGATGGCGAATTTGAAACAAATGCCACCTATAAAAGACCGCATTATATAAAAATGCTCTGTGTCTAGTTTAGCAGGAACTCTCACAATGCGAACAAATTTAACAACGGAATTGTTAATGCTCAAATTTGAATATCGCCACCCAATTTGCAATCAAAACAGACAAATGATGTTTTCATTAAAGAAGTATAAGAAACAATGCAACAAACCATTACTGTTGGACGCAACGATCTAGGATCTTTTTGTTTGATGATGACAAATGTGTCGTGATATCTAATGTGTGTGCTAGTGTGTTTCAGGATTGGCGAAACAATATATTTTCACCTTTTGGCGGAATTGCTATTCGTATAACATATTGGGAGAAAGGGAGTGTGTGTGCACAAAGAAGATTTGACTTGGTCAATGCGGAGAGAGATGGAATCTATTTGGGATTTGGTCAAACCAATTAGAGATTTATTCCAATTTCATATCCAATTTGAATTGCTATCAAATCTCAACTTATTCAAATCAAATCTCCTATACACATCCATATTCAAAAGAAACTTTTGTCCTATATATACCCATCTTCTTCTAGGGTTGAAAGAGCGCGGCTTAAACATCATTTGTGGCCGGCCGAATTATTTCTCAAGGAGCTCTTCATTTTTTTTTTCTTTCAGCCTCAAGAGCCGCACCTTCAGCCTAAAAGGATTTCAAATCAAAAAAAACTATTGCCGAAAATCTCTTTGTGCTCGGTATCTTCCCATTGCCGCATCTTCCTCAAGAGGCCATCTTCTGTGCGAAATCCAAAAGAGCACAACATTTTTTTTCTTTGAATATCAAATAATTGAACCCTGCCTCATTTTGTTTTTGACATCTGAATTCGTTTTCCTGGTACAACAAATAAATCTCAAAGGCACTTCATTTTCCCAAGGAGAAGAAAAAAAAAATCATCCAAGCTGCAAAATTTTCAAATCAAATCTACAAACTGCGATCTCCTCTTCAAACAAAGCCAAAGCTGAATTGTTCCAAAGGCCAGCCACAAAGTTTGACTACCTCCTTCAAATCATCAAAGCCGCAAGTTTCTGACTCCTCTCCTACAATTTATCAAGAGGAATAAAGCCAACATCAAGGAAAATAAAAGGAGATCAGTGGGCAAAAGAAAGGTAAGTAATTGTGTACTAAATTTAGTTCTCACATTTGATTTTTGTTGCTTGCAAGGAACAAAGAAATTATGCAGGGAAAAGATCTCTTCCTACAAATAAAAGGGCCAGGCCGCAATGTTTGACTCCATGTCATCTTCCAAGCTGCAAGTTTGATCCTTCTCCTTCAAGTCATCAAGCTGCAAGATCAAGGAGAATCAAGTCCCAAGATAAAGCAAGAAGTGCAAGCTGCAAAGTTTGACTTCCTCTCATACAACTCATCAAGTTGCCGAGACCTCAGGTTGCTACACCATCAGCATCTCCACCAATACACTTGTTGACTCGGGAATCAAATCATCATAACAGTTGTGGGCTAGTGTTGGAATCTCACCAAGCAACCAAAAGTCACGGGCCAATCTTGCAGAGCCAATTGGGAGCCAAGTCTGAGATTGTCTGCAAGGCCGGATATTTGATGGGGCCAAAGTATTGAGAAGCTTGTTTTTGATTACATCAGCCGGTCAAGTAAAATCCCAGTTGCCGCACGAATTCTAAAGGGAAGCAAGGAAACTTTTGTTTATTGAAACCTGTTTTTTTTGCAAGTCACGCATGCATGTCTGATTGGTTGTTTGCAGGACATGGTTAATGGGGATTAAGAAGAAGGCTTAAAGACTCAAGTGCGCAAGCGATACCAGCAAGCTGCAAAAATTAATTGAAAGGGATCCAACAGACTTGCTACGGAAATCATCAAGCTTCAAGAGTGCACAAGCCCTTGTCCGTAACATTAAAGAAGGGCGCAACAAATTTCAGATAGACACGTCGCATCTTGAGTTACTGAGGAGACGTTGTCGAGAGTCTACTACTACTTGCCAGAAGACATCTGGCCCGTGCTTATTGACGAAGACATCGCTACTACACGATCTGAGCTTTCTAAACTCTATACTTTATAATTTTGTGTAGCAATTGTGATAGATCTTCGTAGGGGAAACTTTACATATTTTCTGTGACTATTTTGGGACTTGTCTAGTTAGGACTAGACAAGTGGGACCCAGCTAGTTTGGGACTAGCTGGTAGAAAGCTTTGCTAGGATTGATAGTGAGAGGAAACACTGTGTGTGGGGTACTGAGAGTCTGGCGAGTGTAGAGACGTAGAGGGTGCTCTGAGCGTGCTCTAACTTGTGACTTTGTACCTATTGCGCTATTCAATCTAGTATTTGCTTTGGGGGCTGGAGTAGGTCGTTGGGACGACCGAACCAGGGTAAATCTGCTGTGAACTCTGTGTCTGCTTCTTATTACTCTGGTTGTGCTTTTAACTACGTGTGATTTCTCGTGGGTTGCACGAGAATTTTTTATTAGCCTATTCACCCCCCTCTAGGCTAGGATCCAGATCCAACAAGTGGTATCAGAGCCAGGTTAGTAGATCTAGCCTAGTTTGACCATGGACCACATTGATAGTGCTTTTGCTGAGGGTCAGTCTATCTCACGTCCACCTAGATTTAATGGAGTAGACTATGCTTACTGGAAAAATCGTATGAGAATCTACTTGATTTCTATTGATTATAAAGCTTGGCAAATTGTTGAAAAAGGCTATAAATCACCTGTTATTAAAATTGAAAACTCTGAGATGCTTAAACCTGATGATAAATGGGATGATAATGATTGGAAGCTTTATTCTCTTAATGCTAAAGCTATGAATGCTCTTATTTGTGCATTAGATAAATCTGAATTCAATCGTATCTCACATTGTCTAACTGCGCAGGAAATATGGCATACTTTAAAGGTGACGCACGAGGGAACGTCACAGGTGAAGGAGTCTAGACTTGCACTTCTGAGCACGGAATACGAGGGATTTCGCATGCTACCATCAGAGACGATATCAGAAATGTTTGCGAGGTTCACCAACATTGTCTACAAGTCTAGTTCGCTCGGTAAGCCCTATTCTAGCCTTGAGCAGGTGAGGAAGATATTAAGAGCACTGCCAAGCTCTTTCAGGCCTAAAGTTACTGCCATACAAGAAGCGAAGGATCTATTGCAGATGAGGGTGGAGGACTTGATAGGTAATCTAATGTCCCACGAGCTTGAATTGAAAAACGTGGATAAAAGGGAGAAACCTGAGGAGAAGGAGAAAGCTACCAAGCCACTTGCTCTGAAAGCTGACGAAAGTGAAGAAGATGATGATGACATAGCGCTAATGGTCAGAAACTTCAGAAAGTATGTCCAGACCAAGCAAGGAAGAACAGAAATGGCACCCAGGTTTAATCGCTCTAAATTTTTTCAGTCTTCTAAGCAAACTTATGATCAGAATGCTACTAATAGAATGACTTGTTTTAAATGCAAGAAAAGAGGACATCGAATGAGGGACTGCCCACATGAGACAGCTCAGGTAGCTAAAGAAAAGGGAAAATCCAAGGTACTTACTTGGGACATGGATAGCGAAGCTGAGAGCGAGGAGGAGGAACACGAAGCCCATTCATGCATGGCATTGATGGGAATACACGATGAGGTAATTTCTGGTAGTAAAACTGAACTCCTTACTCTTTGTAAAGAAATGCAAGATAAAATAGTAGAGCTTGAATCCACTATAGATGACTACCAAAATGAAAACTTTGAAATGCAACAATCTGAATATGAAATGTCTAAAGAGATTGAAAAACTCAAAATTGATATTGTTGCTCGTGACTCTACTATTGATAGTTTGAAAAAGGAAAAATCAAGTTTTAATGATGAAGCACCTTGTCTCTCTTGCCCTTCCTTGATGAATAATATTAGCATGCTTAAACTTGATTTGATTAAGCTCGAAACTGAAAAAGACTATGTTATTAGAGAGCTTAATGATAAATTCTGCATGTTGGATAATGATTTTAAAAGAAAAATGGTTGAATTTGAAAAGAAGGAAGAGGAAAACAAGAGAATTTTTATAAGTAAATGCACATTGCTTGTGGAAGAAAATAAATTGTTGAAAACCAAAGTCTCTAATCTTGAATTGGCCATTAAGAAATTCTCTACGGGAAAACAATCGTTGGACACTATTTTAGAGAATCAATTATATGGCAATAATAAAAGAGGACTTGGTTTTGGTCTGAAAAACGTTGAAAAGCAAAAATTCAAGAAATTCCACAATGCACCGTCTATTGCGAAGAACTTATATGCAAAGTGCTTTACTTGTGATAGTATAGGCCATACTTCATACTATTGTAAATTTAGGAACACTAAAATCAAGTTTAAACAAGTGTGGGTTCCTAAAACAATATTGGCTAACACTAGTGGACCTTGTTGGATTCCAAGGTCACACTTAACACCTTTCATGTAGGTGTGATGGAGTTTTGGCGAGGAGCGTTAAATTCAATGCTTCATTTTTTTTAGCTCCTTCGTCAAATAGCGACGAGAAGGTATAATTTCTATCCCTCTTTGCATTTCATTGCATACCTTCATAGATTTTTTGTGTGCTTGCTTTTTATTTTATTTTGTGTGCCTGCATGCATGATTTTTAATGTTTTTATTTCTGAAAAAAAAATTGGAAAATCAAAAATAAAAAAAAATTTGTGCTTATTGATTATCCTCTTTTGTATCTCTTAAGTTGTATTGTATGAATGATCAATCTATCCCTTGTAGAAGTCAATTCATTATTGTTGTAGCTACGTGAACATGATGTTATTCTTTTTAGTAGCCATGACATGTCTCATAAGTTTTAAACTTGACTTCTACACCTACATTTGCACTTTCACGATATTTGATGTTTTAGTGCTTTTTGGAGATTCTATTGAAGAATAATGGAAAGTGAATGTAGGAATGATTAATTTCTGAAATTTCTAAGGGATATGATGTGTTTAGCCATGAATTAAAATTGAGCACAAAAGAATTGAAAAAAAAATTAAAAAAACGATATTTGCTCCGTATGAAAAATGGATACACCTCATGGCTAAAACACAACCCACGAGAATCCAACTTGAGCTACATGGGTAATCATTAGCGTTGGTGTATATAACTCGTCAAGCAATGCCACTCCACATTTAAAAGTCCTTTTAGGCTATGTTTCGGGGTTCGGTAACTTGAACTCATCTTTGATGAGGTGGGAAAAGTCAATCCTAGTGATATTCATGAAAAATGGAAAATGTGGATTGTTTTGGTTGATTTTCTGATATTGAATCTCCTCTTGCACTTTATTGTCTATATCTTTTCACTTACACAAAGGTGGGAAGTCGTGTTACAAAATTATATGAGCTTGGCTTGTCTATTATTTGGAAAACTCATGCAAATTACACGCTACTTCTAATAATGATTTATTTTTGCATGGGATATTTTTGTGACTTCATCAATCCACTTTTGGTGATTACAAAGGGGGAGAAAGAAAAGATTTTGACAGCTTTGAGCTTTGATGTTGATATTATTTGTTGAAGGAGAGCTTTGATGTTCTTGAGTACTTGTTGAAGGGGGAGCGGGGGTAGCATGCTATTGTATTTGTTATAAGTCTGTGCATGCCATGTTGTAGTGCTTGAATATTCATCTCATGATCCATATTGCATTACACCCTTTAACACACTTCACACACTCCTATTGATAAAATCTTTTGTGGGTTTGTCATCACCAAAAGGGGGAGATTGTTGGACGCAACGATCTAGGATCTTTTTGTTTGATGATGAAAAATGTGTCGTGATATCTAATGTGTGTGCTAGTGTGTTTCAGGATTGGCAAAACAATATATTTTCACCTTTTGGCGGAATTGCTATTCGTATAACATATTGGGAGAAAGGGAGTGTGTGTGCACAAAGAAGATTTGACTTGGTCAATGCGGAGAGAGATGGAATCTATTTGGGATTTGGTCAAACCAATTAGAGATTTATTCCAATTTCATATCCAATTTGAATTGCTATCAAATCCCAACTTATTCAAATCAAATCTCCTATACACATCCATATTCAAAAGAAACTCGTGTCCTATATATACCCATCTTCTTCTAGGGTTGAAAGAGCGCGGCTTAAACATCATTTGTGGCCGGCCGAATTATTTCTCAAGGAGCTCTTCAATTTTTTTTTCTTTCAGCCTCAAGAGCCGCACCTTCAGCCTAAAAGGATTTCAAATCAAAAAAAACTATTGCCGAAAATCTCTTTGTGCTCGGTATCTTCCCATTGCCGCATCTTCCTCAAGAGGCCATCTTCTGTGCGAAATCCAAAAGAGCACAACATTTTTTTTCTTTGAATATCAAATAATTGAACCCTGCCTCATTTTGTTTTTGACATCTGAATTCGTTTTCCTGGTACAACAAATAAATCTCAAAGGCACTTCATTTTCCCAAGGAGAAGAAAAAAAAATCATCCAAGCTGCAAAATTTTCAAATCAAATCTACAAAATGCGATCTCCTCTTCAAACAAAGCCAAAGCTGAATTGTTCCAAAGGCCAGCCACAAAGTTTGACTACCTCCTTCAAATCATCAAAGCCGCAAGTTTCTGACTCCTCTCCTACAATTTATCAAGAGGAATAAAGCCAACATCAAGGAAAATAAAAGGAGATCAGTGGGCAAAAGAAAGGTAAGTAATTGTGTACTAAATTTAGTTCTCACATTTGATTTTTGTTGCTTGCAGGGAACAAAGAAATTATGCAGGGAAAAGATCTCTTCCTACAAATAAAAGGGCCAGGCCACAATGTTTGACTCCATGTCATCTTCCAAGCTGCAAGGTTGATCCTTCTCCTTCAAGTCATCAAGCTGCAAGATCAAGGAGAATCAAGTCCCAAGATAAAGCAAGGAGTGCAAGCTGCAAAGTTTGACTTCCTCTCATACAACTCATCAAGTTGCCGAGACCTCAGGTTGCTACACCATCAGCATCTCCACCAATACACTTGTTGACTCGGGAATCAAATCATCATAACAGTTGTGGGCTAGTGTTGGAATCTCACCAAGCAACCAAAAGTCACGGGCCAATCTTACAGAGCCAATTGGGAGCCAAGTCTGAGATTGTCTGCAATGCCGGATATTTGATGGGGCCGAAGTATTGAGAAGCTTGTTTTTGATTACATCAGCCGGCCAAGTAAAATCCCAGTTGTCGCACGAATTCTAAAGGGAAGCAAGGAAACTTTTGTTTATTGAAACCTGTTTTTTTTTGCAAGTCACGCATGCATGTCTGATTGGTTGTTTGTAGGACATGGTTAATGGGGATTAAGAAGAAGGCTTAAAGACTCAAGTGCGCAAGCGATACCAGCAAGCTGCAAAAATTAATTGAAAGGGATCCAACAGACTTGCTACGGAAATCATCAAGCTTCAAGAGTGCACAAGCCCTTGTCCGTAACATTAAAGAAGGGCGCAACAAATTTCAGATAGACACGTCGCATCTTGAGTTACTGAGGAGACGTTGTCGAGAGTCTACTACTACTTGCCAGAAGACATCTGGCCCGTGCTTATTGACGAAGACATCGCTACTACACGATCTGAGCTTTCTAAACTCTATACTTTATAATTTTGTGTAGCAATTGTGATAGATCTTCGTAGGGGAAACTTTACATATTTTCTGTGACTATTTTGGGACTTGTCTAGTTGGGACTAGACAAGTGGGACCCAGCTAGTTTGGGACTAGCTGGTAGAAAGCTTTGCTAGGATTGATAGTGAGAGGAAACACTGTGTGTGGGGTACTGAGAGTCTGGCAAGTGTAGAGACGTAGAGGGTGCTCTGAGCGTGCTCTAACTTGTGACTTTGTACCTATTGCGCTATTCAATCTAGTATTTGCTTTGGGGGCTGGAGTAGGTCGTTGGGACGACCGAACCAGGGTAAATCTGCTGTGAACTCTGTGTCTGCTTCTTATTACTCTGGTTGTGCTTTTAACTGCGTGTGATTTCTCGTGGGTTGCACGAGAATTTTTATTAGCCTATTCACCCCCCCCCCCCCTCTAGGCTAGGATCCAGATCCAACAATTACTGTTTCAGAGTGTTTTCTCACTACAAAAGCGTTGACCGTGGACAAACCGGTCAACGTGGTCAAGGGGCCCGCTTGGGTCCCTCGGGTGAGTCGAGTTGGTGCAGACGAGGCTCGAGTCGGATCTGCAGACGACGTGGAGCGCGTCGGCTGGGTCGAATCGGGGTCCTCGGTCGTTGGTAGGGCGAGGGGAAGCCTCGGCCTGGGTTGAGACGCTCGGCCTCGGTCGGTTGTGCTCGGCCTCGGCGGTCGGACGACGAGGGGAAGCCTCGATCGTCCAGCTGGTTGCGTGGTCGGCGAGGGGCGGAGGAGAAGCCTCGGCCCGTGGATTGGATATCCTCCTGCGTAGACGAGAACACTCGTCAGGGAGGCCGGACCTTGGTTCCGGCCAAAACCCCTCTGATGCCTAAGTCAGACAGTGATCTGAAAGAGGAGGCCCGGCGGAGACGGTACGATTCGAGAGGAGATCGGTACGGTGTCTCACGGCGCGAGCGGGGGAGGAAGGAGGAGAAATGGGGGAACTAGGTCGTTGATGGAGTACCTTAGGCTTTGGATACCTGAGATGCGGTCCCTTCTTCTGTCGTCCTCTTAGCCCTTTTATTGACCTCCCACCGAGTCTGCCCACGACTCACGTCCGCCCTCAATCGTGCCCCCTCAATCCGCCTCCCCCGCTGCCGCTCCCTGCGCCATGCCAGCACCTCCCCATTACAGCCATTCAGTGGTAACGGGATCGAGGGAACGGTTATCGCTGGAGTGGGTGAGTGACTCGTGCGATATCGGGGCCGGGTCGGATCGATATTTGGGGGCCCTCCATGGGGCTTTGCCAGACGGGCCCGATCACGCTGATGGGCTTCCGGTCGGTGCTCGGGCATCCGGGCTCGTATCTTTTGGGCTTCGTTCGGTGGGCTGTTGTTTTTGGGCTTTCGGTAAAATAGACGTATCAATTGCCCCCATCGATTCGACCGATGTGACTCCTGGGGTTCCGAGTGGTGCGTCAGTCGAGGCGTGGTTATAAATGAAGGTAATGATGAGGCGGATCGATTGGACTTCCTTTGGCGCCGATTTCGAAACACCGCCGGTTCTCCGAGGCCTGCCACGTGTTCCTGTCAGGCGCTTCGAATTCGCCCCTGAGTCCGGTATATAAGATCTCCGGCTGTGTGGATCTCAACTTCTTCTTTTTCTCTTCCTCCTGCTTTTGCTCCCCGCAGCTTGGAGTCTCCCATCGTCGTCGTTTCCTTGTCTTCTCCAAATTAACGAAAAGGTAATTCCTTTCTTACTTTCATATTATGGCTGCTCTTAGGATAGGTGGTTGCGGCCAAGGGGCGAGGGATCCTCCTGAGCCGAGGCGGGGCGGGCCCCGGCTTGTGGGGTCAGGCCCTTCCTCCGAGAGTCGTTCCTTTCGAGATAAGGGGAAGGAGAAGCTCTTCCCGGAGTACGTTGGCGATGACGTGGCATCGGCTGCCGTGCGGCTTAACGTACCCCCGGTTATCCTCCGAACGCCGTCGAGGACTCTTCCTTCAGTGGCCACGGGGATCCGGGAGAGGTATCTTTGCTACCCGTATGATGTCCGAGTTCCGTTCATCGACGAGCGGATCTGCCTTCTGAGGAGCAACGAGGTCGGCGTTTACGTCGAGATGTTCCACCTGGGCCTTCGTTTCCCGCTCAATCCCTTCCTCATCCAGGTCATGGAGTATCTCATGGTGCCCCTCTGCCAGTTCACCCCATGTTCGATCGTGGTACTGACGGGCTTCGTGATGCTCTGCTGTACCCGTGGTCTGGAGCCGTCTCTCCCCCTTCTCTTTTACTTTTATCGGATCCAGACGGTCGGCCCCGGGTCATGGTTGCAACTCCGAGCCCGCTCGAGGAGGGAATGCCTGATCGGGCTACCCCGCTGGTCGGGGGATTGGAGTTCGGATTACGTCTTCGTGGTCTTCCTGGATGGCGCCCGAATTCTGATAAGCTGGGGCGGGTCGGTCCGGCCCGACTCAATGCCAGCCCTCTCCGAGGCGGATCTGGCTGCCGCCGCGCTGCTGTCGACCCTCCCCTTGGAAGCGAAATCCATCTGGCCCTTGTTGGACGACCTACTCTTGAAGGCCGTCTTGTGGTCTCCGGGTAGGTCGCTTTATCAGTCTTGGGTTGCCCCGTAGCTTACCCTGATTTCGGTTTCCCTTGCAGGAATGGCTGGTCGCGAGTTCACCCGTGATGTTGATGAGCTGATCCGTCGCGGAGCCGCTCGGAGCCGGGGTAGTACCTCTGGAAGGGCGCCTCGGCGGACCGTTGAGGAGGAGGTGCACCGATCCGAGCCTTCCGTGGGTAAGGTGGTGGCCGCGCCTCCCGCCTCTTCTTCTGGCGATCCTCTTTCCAGGGGGGTCACAAGGGCCGGACCCGCCCCGCCAGCCCAAGAGGCGGGGGGTAACGTCGGGACCGGTGCAGTCCCTCCTGCCCTTGGCGTGCCCCCTCTGGTTCCCGAGGGTGGGGATGGTGCAAGGCGGAAGCGCTCCCCTCCGACGCCCTCAGAGCCTCACGGAGGAAAGAAGAGGAAGGAGGACGCGGATCCCTCCAGTCCGGCGGGTTCCGTGCTCCCTGCGGCGACCATCGGGGATCTCCCGGTAGCCTTGACAACCACCCCCCTCGCAGCGTCCTCGCCCATATCACCGGGGATCGGAGCCCTGTTGGCGAGCAATTTGGCTTCCCTCGATGTTGTCCCTGGGAGTTCGATATTTGTCGACCGAGCCTTGGCCCAGCAGGTTGCTGAGGTCTCCGTCCCTCCCCGGGACAGCAGCCTCCTCAAGAAGATCCCTGCCGACAAGATGTCGGATTCCTTGGTCTGGATCCTTCAACAGGTTCGGTTATCTTGCTATTCTCTCCTTCCCTTTATCCTCTTCTTAGCCCATGTCTCGTCTTCCAGGGTTCAGCGCTCGCCGTGGAGTTGCAGTGCCGAGCCGTCCGCTTGAGGGAGCTGGAGGAGTCCTCCATGAAGGCCCACGAGCGGGCCGGGCGGCAGAGGTAGCTATGACGGAGGCTCAGATGGAGTCTCGTCATCTCAAGCTCCGTGTGGCCGAGCTGGAGGGGCGAGTGGGTGACCTTCAGGGAAAGTTGGAGGACGCTCGGTAGTCGGCTGAGGACGCGGCTGAGTCGTTCCGCCTGGAGAGGGAGGAGCTTCAGAGGGAACTATCAGATCGGCGTCAGGTGGCGCGGCTTGCGGAGGAGGTGGAGAGGGGTGTCGTCGGGACCCTGGGGAAGAAGATCTTCGAGGTTCTCAGGGAGGCCTTCGGTACGTATGAAGACCTCATCGCCCCTCGGATTGTCGAAGTCATCCAGTCTTCCTTCCGGGATTGTGCGGAGCGCGTTCGGCAGGCTCCTCCGCTTGTCGATCCCCCTCGCTCCGAGCAGGGCGAAGTGCCCGAGGATGTGTCCTCTCGAGCCCGGGCTCCCTAAGCCATCCCCCCTGGCCTTATCCTCAAATTTTTTAGCATTCGCTTCGCTTTGGGCCAGTATACTTGAAATGGATCCCTGCCCCTGCTATCTCCTTCGGCTTCGCTACCGGCTCCAGAGCCAATAATTGCTGGTTGCATGGCTGCTCGCTTGGGCCGACTACTTTGGGTCTTTTGTCAACAAATTTTGCTCTGTCGGTGTCGACCTAGCTTCTGTAGGTGACGAACTTTGTCATTCGTCGTGAGTGGATTATTTGTAGTGAGGTTTCTTCGCTTCGATTCCCTGTAAATAAGACACATTTTTGTACCCTGGTTAACTGTTATAAACGAAATTGACTAACTCGGACTTCTCGCGTATTTTGCGTTGCTGCCTTGTTCTTGGCCTAGGACTGGATGACGTCCGTGCTGGCTGGGGGAATTGCCCCCAGACTTATGAGCGCGAGAGTTGATTGGCGAGGGCCAAGCTCCTCGACTTAGGACCGGTCGGCGTCCGTGCCTGCTGGGGGAATTGCCCCCAGACTTATGAGCGCAGGAGTCGGCCGGCGAGGGCAAAGCTCCTCGGCTTAGGACCGATCGGCGTCCGCGCTGGCTGGGGGAATTGCCCCCAGACTTATGTGCGCAGGAGTCGGTCGGCGAGGGCAAAGCTCCTCGGCTTAGGACCGTTCGGCGTCCGCGCTGGCTGGGGGAATTGCCCCCACCGGTCGGCGTCTGCGCTGGCTTGGGGAATTACCCCCAGACTTATGAGTGCAGGAGTCGGTCGGCGAGGGCCCAGCTCCTCGGCTTAGGACCGGTCGGCGTCCGCGTCGGCTGGGAGAATTGCCCCCAGACTTCTGAGCGCAGGATTCGGTCGGCGAGGGCAAAGCTCCCCGTCCAGTGAGGCGGCGGTCTTCATCCTTCTGCACCCTTAGTGAAACATCGATTCCGTCGAAGATTAAGAAAAGACAAAAGGGAATGCAATTGTACTCTTAAGAGTCCTGTCGGACTAGTACATTTGGAGGAAAGGAAACAGGGAATAAAGCTAGACAGAGGGATGTAAACCTAGATAATCCCCTCGGACTAGGCTACGACTGGGGGGAGAGAGCTCGCCCGCTCACTCTATGATGCGGAGGGGTCCTTGGACGGTGTTGATCTTCTTCCCCTTGTCCGGCTACATAGAGGTCCCCTCCCCGTGAGTCGGCTCGTCGGCTAAGTTCCTGGCGTGCCCCCGGCTCATCAGCTTCTCTATGTCCTTCTTCAAGTGCCAGCAGTCTTCAGTGTCGTGGCCATTGTCTTTGTGGTACTTGCAGTACTTCTCCCCACTCTTCCCACCTCTTTTTGCCTTTGGTGGGGGGCGATCGGCGCGCTCTTCCTTCTGTACTTGAGCGAGGACGGCGTCTGGGGTGGCGTCCCTCGTACCTTCTCCGCGTTGCCTGTTTCTCGGCCTCTTCTCGGTCCGGTACCCTTCGGGGCTGCCTCGTCCGCTGTCGCCACGCTTGGTCCCTCGAGCGGCTTTCCCCGCATCAACGGCCAAGGCCTCTTCGGTCAACATGAAGCGCTCGGCCCTCGCCATAATCCCGGGGAGGTCCTTCGGGGGATCGTTGTGCAGAGATTTCTTAAGGCCTCTATGGCGCAGCCCTTTCTTAAGGGCCGTTTGGACCACAAGGTCGGGAGGGCTGTTCACGTTCAGCCTCTCCGCGTTGAAGCGGCGCATGAACTGTCAGAGCGGCTCGACTGGGCCCTACACTATGTTGAACAGATGTTCAGCATCAGGCTTTATCTGCCTCCCTGCCATGAACTGTTTGCAGAACAGCTGGGTGAGTTCCTCGAAGCTGTCGATGGAGCGGCTGGGCAGGCTGCGGTACCAGGTCCTCGCCGCTCCCCTGAGAGTAGAATAGAAGCCTCGGCAGAGCAGGTCATCGTCAGCCCCTTGGAAGGACATGTCCCCTCGTAATCCATCACGTGGTTCCCCGGATCCCCTATCCTGTCGTACTTCCCCAGCGTCGGGATCTTGAATCTAGAGGGGACCCGCACGTCGGTTATCCTTCGTGATTGGGGGCACCGGTCCCCGTGGATGCCTCCGGGGGTTCGACACCCGTCGGCCTCCGGTCTGTTTGGTGGTGGTGGGGGCACCGGCGCCGGCGGGGCTGGCTCCACGGCCCTCGCCACACTGGGGGTCGGGCTGACCCGGCGCTCCCGGCTCCTCCGGCGGGAGCTCCCGCTCCGTCGCGATCGGTCTCTCGAGTGGTGTCGGCTGCTTCTCCTGCGGCGAGGTGACCGTGGTCGACGAGATGACGCGGTCACCGATTCGTCCCCCGTGCCTTCAGTCTCTCTTCGGCTCCTTTCACGATGAGGGGAGGAGGCGCGTGATCTCGCCTGGCGCGAGCCGGACAACGTGAACCGGCGCTCTGCGTTCGGTCTTTGGTTCCCGTGGTCGTCGACCACAGCGGATCGCAAGAGCGGGGGATCCCCCGCCCAACGATGGTCGTCGCCTAATGCGCCTCCATTAACTGGCGCAGTGCTGACGAGCTGATGTACTGCCGCGACCAGCGTCTGGAGGTTCGCATTGGTCTCCTGGGCCAGGGCACGGAGTTGCCCCTGTGTGGGTAATTCCGACCCACCAATCTCTTCAGTTGTGGGGGCGGGGTGGTTGTTGACGGGCGTGCCATCGAGGTTGCCGTTGGATGCGCCATTCCCCTCCTCCGGGATGGGGGGGCATGCGTTTCCTTCCATTGCTGGCTCGTGCCATTGCAGGTGTGATTTGCTTCTTCGTGGGACAGTTCGTTCCCACAGACGGCGCCAGATGTTTCAGAGTGTTTTCTCACTTCAAAAGCGTTGACCGTGGACAACCCGGTCAACGTGGTCAAGGGGCCCGCTTGGGTCCCTCGGGTGAGTCGAGTTGGTGCAGACGAGGCTCGAGTCAGATCTGCAGACGACGTGGAGCGCGTCGGCTGGGTCGAATCGGGGTCCTCGGTCGTTGGTAGGGCGAGGGGAAGCCTCGGCCTGGGTTGAGACGCTCGGCCTCGGTCGGTTGTGCTCGGCCTCGGCGGTCGGACGACGAGGGGAAGCCTCGATCGTCCAGCTGGTTGCGTGGTCGGCGAGGGGCGGAGGAGAAGCCTCGGCCCGTGGATTGGATATCCTCCTGCGTAGACGAGAACACTCGTCAGGGGGGGCCGGACCTTGGTTCCGGCCAAAACCCCTCCGATGCCTAAGTCAGACAGTGATCTGAAAGAGGAGGCCCGGCGGAGACGGTACGATTCGAGAGGAGATCGGTACGGCGTCTCATGGCGCGAGCGGGGGAGGAAGGAGGAGAAATGGGGGAACTAGGTCGTTGATGGAGTACCTTAGGCTTTGGATACCTGAGATGCGGTCCCTTCTTCTGTTGTCCTCTTAGCCCTTTTATTGACCTCCCACCGAGTCTGCCCACGACTCACGTCCGCCCTCAATCGTGCCCCCTCAATCCGCCTCCCCCGCTGCCGCTCCCTGCGCCATGCCAGCACCTCCCCATTACAGCCATTCAGTGGTAACGGGATCGGGGGAACGGTTATCGCTGGAGTGGGTGAGTGACTCGTGCGATATCGGGGCCGGGTCGGATCGATATTTGGGGGCCCTCCATGGGGCTTTGCCAGACGGGCCCGATCACGCTGATGGGCTTCTGGTCGGTGGTCGGGCATCCGGGCTCGTATCTTTTGGGCTTCATTCGGTGGGCTGTTGTTTTTGGGCTTTCGGTAAAATAGACGTATCAATTACTATAGAGAAGAGAAAAGGAATTAACTGACAGCCAGTCATGTCAGCATTGAGAGAAAGGTAATCATATTTTTAAAAAATTTAAAAGCAAAGTTTTGAAGATTTCTCCCTAATTGCAGGATTGAACCCGTTATTTCCCCTAACTCATCAAGCCCCCCCTCTCCCAAACTTTCCCAGATACAAACCCATCGAATGCATTTTAATCATAAACCCAAACAAATAACCCAAAAAATTGAAAGTTGACCTCAAGCATTAGCTTTCTTGACAAACTATGGGTCAATCAACTTGCTGCAGTTTAATAAAAATAAATCTTCTTTCATTCTTTCATTAATATACACACTGTAATGCTCTGACGTGGTCAAAACCTAATGGGTTAGGCATGAGAGAGACTGACCAACGGTAGGGAGAGGTAATGATATAGACTAATCAGCGACATATGGGTGGCATCTTTAGCTCTGACTTGGGGAGCTCTGACGTGGGTCAGAAGCGAGAAGATCCTGAATGCAAGAAAGAAGAAGGCGGGTTACAAAGAAGAAGAAGCTCATGAACCTATCAAACCTTAAAAAACATCAGGAAAAAAATTGCCTTTTGTGAACCTGATCAGAAAAACTTTAAGGAATTCTAAATCACAAAAACTTTAAGAAATTGTGTTTTATTTTAACCTGTTTCTAATTGATGCGCTTTAGGTCGCCTGCATCGTGGAAAAGGAAGATATCTCCAAAAATAGCCAAACTTTAGTCAAAATTGATATTGAAGTAAACATATGAACAACCCAGGGAACTCATGAATTTTTCTGATTAGGCCATGATGAACAACCCAATGAACTGTATTATAAAAATTCAATAGTCAAAATTGTTTATAGAACAACCCAACTCACATTTCTGCTCTAATCTAATGTGAAAATTATTCATTGGGCATGAAAGAGATTTTTTTACAAAATATGACTAAAGGATTTTAACTACTGTGTTTATAGAACCCAACTAACCTTTCTTCAGTAATCTGTAATAGAAAAATCTATTAGTCAAAATTGTTTATAAAACACCCCAGCTCACCTTACTGCTCTAATCTGATGTAGAAATATTGTTTATTAGTCAAAATTGTTTATAAAACAACCCAGCTAACCAAATCACAACCCATGGATCTGTATTAGAAAAAAAATCATCAAATCATATTAGAGCAGAAAACTCACCTTTACATCAGAGCATGAAAAAAATTTAAGGTGGAAGAGGACTTCATATCATATTTTTACCTTTGTTCACGTTTAGTACTACATTAGTTGCCCTTGTAGCTGGCATTTAGGATATGTAAATATCAATACAGTAGTTGCACGTTTTCACGTTTAGTACAAATGTATTTCTCAATCTTCAAAATAAATGACCCAATCATAGTCAGTTATGTTGCATAGAAAGAGCGAGGTGAAAAAAATGTTAACCTTTTTTGGGCAATCTGCTTTCAAAGCAAGCGGCGTACGTGTAAGTTTGCTCCTCTCACCCTAAGATTCAACTCCTCTACATCACCATCCAAATGATCCAGAGCCTCGTTCTTCCTGCATGAGCCAGAAACAATGATATGATCTAAAGAGGTTTTTTAAAAAAAATAAGTGAGCAACATGTCCACGTTATTCTCTCTTAGCCAATTGTAAAAGGTGATGATTGTGATAAATTGGTATGTGCACGGTTATGTATAATTTTGTTAAGAAAAAAAATTGTCCATTCATGTTCCATGTTATGTTCATAGAGGGTTATGTTTGTCAACATTTCTCCAATGCTGTATATGCATTTAAAACGATAAAACAAATGACCAATACGTAAAAATGTACAAATCCTCATGTCAACAAACCAATTCTAATCAGAATCCTAGAATTATATAAAGTTTGAGTTTGTCATAGAAACAAACCAATTCTAATATGAATGATGTTGGGGTTTTTGAGAGAGAATGTTTTGTGAATGGTGGAGTTGCCATAGAAACATAGAATAACAGGAAAACCTGATGGGATAACTGGAAACCTTTGGTAGCCAAATTGATGTTCTCAAAACTGGAAAACATCAATATAATCAATAAAAGTTAATAACTGGAAAACATCAAGTTCTCAAAACTGAGTCAGTTGTAGGTTAGTTGGTTCTAGCAACTAAAGAAATTACATAGAGAATGTAACATCAAGAAACCTGATGGGAAGATAGAAGAATGATATTGGTAAAATAACTGGAAAACCCCCTCAGCAAAAGATGTAAAACATACCTTTAATTTACTAACAGAAGTTTGTAGAAATTGGATCCTGTGTTCCATTTCCTCGATCAGCTTATTGTGCTCATCTATATGAAGGACTTTAGACATGGCAGATGTTTGATTGGATGAGAAGTTGTTTGGGGAAACCAAGTTGATTGGAACCAGCCTATGGCCTAGTGGTACTCGCCCTCCCCTTGTAGTGGTAGGTCAGGGTTCAATGCCATCCTTTGTAACAAAAAAACTACAACAGCGGTCAAGATTCAATGTAATAAAATGTTATTTATTAGATCCAATCATCGCAAATAAAGTAAACAGCTAATAATCACATATCTCAGTCAGAGAGAATAAAAAACTGAACCGATATCAAGACTTGGCTTTTATCTAACTCCAGTTAGCTTCCATAAAACAGTTCCATTCTCCGACGCAATAACTTCCATATTTGTAAATTTTCTTTGCTTTACTTCTATTTTTTTCTCAATATCTTTCACTAAGATATCAGAATTTCTTCAAATGAGTTCAAAGATTCACTGTTGCGAAATATCATGGGTTTTGTCTAAGAATAATTGATAGACAATGAACTGTTTTTGACATTACAATTTACATGATTCGTTTTATAGAAGAAATTTTTGGAAGATAAGGAATATATCTGAACGCAACATACAAACTGAGAATATCAAAAATCACTAAGAAATTTGAAATGTTTGTAATCGTAGTTACAATAAAACAGTATGATTAATCTCATTTGCCAAATGAGTCAAGAACTTAGACATCCAAATGCCATCTGGCCTCTTAAGGTACATCCCTAGATCTGTTTTTAATTTACAAATATTAAAACTAATGGTTCCCTAATGCCAACAATATGTACTTAACCCACAATATATATACCTTATCTTCAAGAATTAGCCCAGCAAACCCAGCTTTAATATAACCTTTCACCATACTCTTAACATTCATTTTATTCATGTATCCATTATCCAACACAGCCTGCGTAAACTGATACCCTTGATCAACCATTTCACCACAGGAAATGACGCCCACGTCAGGCAACCCCAACCTAGCGGCCGATACTGAAAAACCTGAATACGACAACAACATTCATTTGAATCTCAGAACCACACATTACCCAATTAACCAAATTACAAAATTTCAGTGAGGCCAACAATCGAACACATACCTCTCAAGAAACAGAACTGGAACATGGCTTGATAATTCATCAAAAATATCAGTTAAGATATAATTTGCTCGGCTTCCCTTCATTCTTCAACATGTAAACAAAGGAAACTCATTTCACCATTTACTTTGTTAACTCCTCAAGAATGAAAATTTGTTAATAATCAACAAAAAAACATCAGTTAGACTCAAACGCTTGTTCAATAAAAAACAAAAATAGGCAATTTGTGCTTGTTAACTTGCATAATTTAACTTGTGCTAATGAATCAACAAAGTTAACTTGCATAATTTAATAATTTGTGCTAACTTTACATAGCTTGAAATTTATGTAAGCAGAAAAACGTTGCTAATGCTTTCTTTCACATTATTCTTGAAGGGCTCCAGTCACACATGAGCAAAAGAAATGACTGGAAGGGATCACTCTAATTGAGACAATATGATGTCATATAACATAAATGATATGTGAGTATTGTCCTTGGTGCTAACAGCAGGTTATGTCATTCTAGTTTATTGTTTTCTTTTGCTTCATTAAAAGATAGGGAACTACAGAGGCAGTTTTGAAAAGAAGATAGAGGGCTGAACTATAATTTGGTTCACCGTCCATGATGTTGAGCGAATGCAGTTTTGAAAAGAAGATCGAGGGCTGAACTATAATTTGGTTCACCGTCCATGATGTTGAGCATGCACAAATTGCGATAGAAAGTGTCAGAAAGCACTTGACAAAATTCTGTTAGATATAGTTTTTGTAAGGAAGGATTGTGAAATAAGTCACCAGAATAGGCTGTCAGGGGCTCTAATAGAAGGCAAACCTTAAAACTGGGTGATATTATCTTGTGGAAATTGATAAGAATTAAAGCTGCATTGTAATTCAGGTGCAACATTATAATCATTGGTATTACTTTATGCTATGTTTACTCCTTTCTATATTGGAAAATATTCTCCAGTAATATCTGATATGTTTAGCTGACATGTTGTCTGCTTAAAAGTTCTCACTTTGTTAATACTAATTATTAGCTCTCACCTTCCTTGGAACTTTGGCATATTTACTCATTCTTTCTAAGAAAGGAAGCATGTAAATATTGCATATGAAATGATTGAGGATCAGATAGTTACTTGTAAGTAGACATTTTCTTGTTGCATAATCAATAGATGGATTCAATTTACATGCCCATATGAAAGAATCATAGGAAAAATCAACATGGTCAAAAAAGATAACATGCTACTGGTATGCTAGAATTTGCATGAAACAAAGCTCATTGCTTTGCCCTCTTTCTACATTCACGACCAAATCTCTCATAAACTTGACAGACTTTGTTACAGGTGAATTCGCCGCCATTAGATTATATAAAATGCCATCATCTTCGCCAATGGTCGGCCGTTGCTCGAACCTTGTAACCACCTTCAGCTTCCCATTCTCCTTCCATTCCTCATTGTTAAATTAACAAAGCTCACACTATCATGTTTAACAACTTCATATTAAATTAACGAAGATATAAAAAACTGTTTAGTTCATAAAATTTGTGCATGTAATCAAGTGTGAGAAATTGCAGATAGAACTTGCACAATTTTTATGGCAAAGGGTGTGCCTATCTAATTGTGTCTGTAATAAAAAAAATATGCCTATAGAATTTAAATTGTGCCTGTATTCAAGCATGTAATCAAGCCTATCTAATTGTGCCTGTCAACTTCATATTAAATTAGATAGGCATAAAAATTGTGCCTGTAATTAGTTTAACACCTTCATATTGAATGAGAAATGAAAATCTGCAAGTTCTATCTGCAATTTAGATAGGCTTTTTCAAATAAAAATGAAATTCCAAGACTTTTATTTCAGTATTTACATGCTCATTTCTCATTCTTTTCTCATGCGCAATTAGAAATTACTGTTCTTTCTGTTCATAATGCATAATGCATGTACATCCTATTTTGTGCCTGCAATTAGATGTAATTTTCATGCAAGTTAAATACCTATACATTTGCATCCAATTTGCATAATGCATTTTCCTGTACTCAAGTGAAATTTTCATTTCATCAACATACAAAATTTGCAAGTTAAATGCATGTACATCATCGTGTTCATTATTTACATTGTTCATCCGGTTCATAATGCCATTTCTAATTAATTGCCTGCAATGTGCCTCCAAAACAGAATGTTAAATGCATGTACATCCTGGGCATAATGCATTTCCCATATGCAGTATGCAAGTTAAATGCAGGCACAATTTTGTGTGTTAAATGCTCATTTCTCATTCAACCAACAAATGAACAGGATACACATTTCTCATTCATTAGAAATTAAAATTTTACCAAAAATCTTTGGGACACTGTTATTGGTGATATTGGCCTTCGAATTCCATTCTGATCTGTTACAACCTTCACAAAATAATAAACCAGTGTCAGAAGTTTTATCTTAAATCAAAAATGAAATTTTGATTAAATGGGTCTTCCTTCGAAAGAAAAAAATTCCAGGTGGAGTGGAATGACATTCACCACCCCATGTCACCACCCCATGTCGTCACCTCATTTACTCCTCTTTTTCTCTCTCATCCGTCTCTTCGCTCACCGTGGAGCACCTGAACTCACTGGAGATTGAGCAGCCCTCGTCGCCTTTCGCTCATGGAGCCATGTGTTTTCATAGAAATGATGAAGACCTCTTTAATCAGGATTGAAAGTGGACTACATCAGGTGATGTTTTGCTTAGAGATGGTACTGAAATTTTGGTGAGTTCGTATGGAATTTTGCCTAAATCGCATGTGTCAAAGAATCATGCTCTTAATGAAAATTCGTTCTCAAATAATCAAAATTCATGAAATTTTAGCTAAACCACATCTGGATCAAAATCAAACATTACCATTCAAATCTGACATGGAACCTCGCCGTCGACTCCCCATGCGCGTTGCGATTCCGGTAGCATCACCGTCCTCCGACTGCTATGGAAACAATAGCTTAGTTTCCATATGAAAAATTGACAAAACAACAGCTTAGATTCCATCAAGTTTTTTTCAAATGTAAATTGTGCCAATTTGAAGACTCTAAGCAGTGGAATTCTTGCACATTATACTTCCTAAGGCTTAAATAAAAGAATTTTTGCTACTCTAAGCAGTGGAATTCTTCCATTCTCTTATGGAAAATAAAACTAAAAAAAGAAAATTGAAAACATTATACTACTATTCAGATTCCTAAATATATCTAAGCTTAAAGGTTGATGCTTCCATTCTGATTCCTACATAAATCTAAATGAAGGTGACGATATATCCAAGCAAAAATTATACTATGATGTATGATACTTTTAAGTACCAAGGAGTAATGTACATAGTGGAACTCGATTGAATTTAACATTTCAACTACAATGACAAACAATGATGAATTGGAGTTGCAAACCATCATGCGCAATAAATAAACCACAATTGCACATATGCTTCCAATTCCAAGGACGCATGGCCTCCTAGCATCTATCAATATATCATCCTCGATGTCAAAGATGAACAAATGAAGAACAGAAAGTATGGGTTGATGGATGGGAACATATCTAATTCAGGGTATCAATATACCAGCAAAGTATGGAAAAAAATTGAGATAGCAAATCATGAGTTATATTTAGTATATTAATGAAGAAGTAGCATAAGTTAGTATTTGTATTTGTTTTATGCAGCAAAGCTGATTGATGAGGTTTGGGAGTCTAAAGCTTGCTTGCATATATGGCCATGTCTACTTCTATGCACACACAATATTTTTATCTATAATGTCCTTTAAGTCTCATAAGCATGTATTGCACATATAGGTAGCAAGAGTGGTCTTACCATCCATCTTATGTCCGGTGTGCTGGAAAGGCCTTGATGGCACTTTATGGAATAAATTTGGTGAGTAAAACTGAACCTAGAGGGATCTGCATGTAAAGAAGTAACTATGAGTTATGTTGAAAGAAGCAAACATCTTTAAATATAACAGCCTTGTTAGCATGCATTTTGGTAATATCACTTTCCATTGGAAAATTGACATTCTAGCAAGGCAATCTCACCTTCCCAAGCTTTTCATAACTCATCTATTAGTAAAAGATTAACAATTCATTGAGCATGTTTTTTTCTATTTTGGAAATTTTGAGATAAGTATTAAGTCATAATTTCAAGAATGTATAAGAGCTTTGTTTTTTAGTAGATAACTTACTTATGAAAGTTCAAAGTATGAAGAATAAAGAAGTAACGCAATTATGCATCCCCAATATTAGCAACAATTTAAACAATCACAATTCAGATACATGAGTGAGTATGAAGAAGTGTATTACCCAAGGTGTTATGAATTTGCATAACACCCAAATGAGTGAAAACAATGCACAGAGTGCCGAAGCTGTGTTCTCGTTGTTTTCCCATTCATTCAAGTTTCTTGCATTGTTAGTTGTCTTGTGAGAACTCTTGCAGCATTTATCCAATGTTTTTCCTTCTAGTAGTTGTACTCATAAGAGCTTTCCAAATACAATGCAAGTGATCAACTGGGTGCCTTTTTGTTTTTCTCTTTCCCATCTCGATCTTACTCATGTATCTGCATTATGAAACAGTTGCAATACACTTGGGTATTATGCAAAGCATGGACTGAAAATAATCAATGTCAGAAGTGCATTGTTTTCTCTCCACTTCAGATATATTCAAAATGGACATATATTACCCATTAATTTATTCACCAGCTGGATTCTTCTCTGCTTTCCCTCGAGGGGAACATCCCACCTCACGTACAACCGCTCACGCTCCTCTTCAGTCAGCCTTGAGTTCAACCTCTTGGAAAGAAACTCTCTTTCTTGTCTCAATGCTTTGATGCTGCATTTATGAAGGGTCTGCAGAGACTGAAGCTAACGAAACAAATAGAACAGAAAACTAAAAATCGGTTTTTTAACATACCTTAAAGAATGTTGCAATTCTTCTTCGCGGTTCTGGCGGCTTCGGCTTCAGCATGGGGGAGCTCCGGCCTAGTGAGCGTGGGGTTGTGGCACGTGGTGTTGATCCATGGCCATTATATCCGAAGCAATGCAGTAGCAGATGCTCTGAATGGTTCAGTATTTCCGGTAAAAGTCAAATATTTGTATGCCTCATGTTAGATACAAAGCAGAACAATGAATGGTTAAGAATCACTCATCTCTCAATGTAGAACAATGCAATGAATCAGCAGCTTGATGAGTGAGATGAAATACAGACTTTGTAATATCCGAATTGAAGAATGTACCAGCTTTGGTCGCATGGAGAAGCATTTGGATGTGTAGAAATCTCATGGCTAACCCAATCAGAAGCTTTGCTCCCAACACATTGATGCTCAAAGCCACGTCATATCTACAGCGAAAAACAAATAAAGCCGCATCAAAGCCACGCCATCTCGTGGAAGATTCTCATTCATGCTTGACCCTGGTCACAAACACATAATTCTGGAAGCTATATGCATACCTTTATGGCTCATCATAGAAAGCATCAATTATGTTAAAGTGATCAGGATCAACATCTTGCCATTTGTTGATAGTCTCAGGCACTATTTCTACCAGATCACACAACTCAGATGTTTCATTAGCAATTCACTGCAGGAAAGTGGTCTTCCCAATGCTAATGTTTCCCTCAACACAAAATGATGTCTCCTTCTTTTAATTTGAACAAAGCTGGGTCAGAATGATGTCTCCTTCTTTTAATTCTTCACCCAAGCTCTCTTTTATGAAGGATGGTATTCTTTATGCATGGTTTTTATGGATGATTCACATAGAGCTCCTAAAGAATTCAACCATCTTCAGGACTCAATTTAAAAACCTGAAGAGGTGGGAAGAGGAAACGAAGGATTTGTTATAATCATATTAGCACAGTTCATGATTCAAACAAAGTGCAAAAGTAGAACACTAACCTTTTCACCCAAATTACATTACATTAATCAAACTTCCATCTAGCACCAATCAAGTGTGCAGAGAGTAGATGAAGAATTTGTAGCTCCGTTCATGATTCAAACAAACTGCAAAAGCAGCAAACTAATCATTGCACCCAAATTAACTTGTATTAATTAAACTTCCAGCTAGCACAAATCAAACATGCTCTCATTTCATAAGAATTAAAAAACACACCACTCAGATTATCATAGTAAAATTTTCACATCAATGCAATAATATGAATAGGCTGCTCCCAATTCAGTGAATATATTCCATACTTTTCAACTGTATTTTAAACCTTAAAAGGTGTAATTATCCATGCATTTAAACAAATTATCCATGCACAAATCAAACTGACTGCTGTAACTTAAGCCATTCTCTGCAAACAAAGTTCAATTTTGTTTCAAAGAAACCAGCTAACTAAGGAGAAACCCTTGACCCTTTTTCTACATTTCCCTCACCTCTTCTAAAAGTCTAAACAAACAATTAAAAATGTCAGCTTGATGAGAAACAATCGATGCAAATATTTGCAAAAGGATTGTAATACCTTCAGATTCATCAACTTCACCATTTGTGTCGTTTAACTGATTCTTTTGATGTTCCTGATGAAAAAAAGCATTCAAAAACAAAATATTGAAAGATTTAGAAAGATGGTTTTACAATTAACTGAATACATGCACTTTACAACAAATTAAGAAGAAAGATGGTTTTACAATTAAAGAGAACTTGGAACTCAAAAGATTACTCAAAGGGAACTTCGCATACCTCATTCCATCATCAAGAACTCAAAAGATCCCACCCCGACCAAAAGTGCTGCACTCATTTGCAAATCATGTTCTATAAAAAGGCTGGAAGTAAATCTAGGGGTTAGTTTTGGTTATTACCCAAAAAGCACAATACAGAAGAAAGCATCATCCATTAATACCTTTGAATGGCCTCCGCTCAAGATCCGGCTTTGAATGGCCTCTCTGATCATGGATCTCCCTTCGGATGCCAGGGCTCAGTCTCACCATCAAGAGATCGCCCTCTCCGACCATCGCCTCCGCCTCACTCATCCCTCCCATCCCGAGCACCCTTGTGTTCCTCCTCAAGCTATCCGCCGTGATCTTCCCCCTCTCTTTGAATGGTCGTAAAGATGAAGGGGCTGAGGCAGCGAGATGATTTTACCCCTAAAAATTTCGAGCTCCCTCCAATTTTACCGATTTTGGTGAGTTCTCTGCTCCCAACGCGTCTGGAAAAGCGTGCAAAATTCAAATTTTTTTCGCTCACGTGCATTCTTGATGACGGGGACATTTTTGATGACCGGGACAAACAAAGATATGACTGGACTTATGACTGGGACAAAATTCAAAAAAGTCCTTCTTTATAGAATAGATATCACACAATAGGCAAGCATTAATATACTATGGGGTTATACTCATTCAACCCACGTACACAACTTAGGTACGTGCACTACGACTACATCACAAGGTCCAAGGGCCTACTAACAACTTAGAGTTGACACAGACATTGACGGGCACTAAAGCCTAAGCAATAGAGGGAGGTCGAGGTCGAAAGCGTGACGAGGGAAAGATCGATAAGCACGAGTTCAGATAGGACGAATACAAGGAGACAGCTTGGTTAGGGAAAACTGTGATTCTCTGGTGAATGTTTAGGTAGAGGAAAGGGAGATGTAGTGGTACTTACATAGGATGGAGGAAGGAAATGGCGTAAATAACTAAAATACGTGAAATTGAAAACTGTTGTACTTCAAAAAGTTGGAATCCTTGTCTGTATAAAAATATTTGGGGGTCGATAAAACGAGTTGTTCAAAATAAGTTTGAGTCGAATATACATAATAAGAGGAAATGATTTATTGGCTTATCGAAAATCATTAAGAAAAGGAAGTAAATCATTCGCACGAACGTTAAGGACGTAGTTTTTAGAAAATATTATACGACAGTAATTTAATATAATTTTGGCAAAATTTTGGAAATGAAATTAAAGTAACTGAAGAATTTAAGCTCGTGTTAAACGCTTTCAAAGTCTTCAAGCCAGGGAAAGGAAATTTAAAATGATCAATATTGGAACTACTTTTTAGAGGAACCAGGATGTGCCAAAAATAAAACTGGTTTACACAAAGCTCTTAGCACACGAGCACAACGAGCCTGGTACGGATATAAAAATAATTGAAATTCCATTTAGTCTAGAAATTATTCTAAAAGTATTTATGGTGAGCGAAAAGATAATAATAATAACTTAGTAGTAGAATTATCAAAATTGATAGCAAAGCTTTAAAATCAAATCATGGAGGGTCTAAATCAGGAAGTGGTTATGAAATAGTAATTTTACAAAAATCTAAAGTAGGGAAAACGACGAGCATAAAATCGACTTGCTGAAAGCTGAATTTTCCATGTGTCTTGAAAAGTATATTAAAGTAAGCGTGATGTGTCATTTGAATGGCATAATAAGAAAAGAAATTATAAGTCGAATTGGACAAAATAAAAGTACGGTTCAGAATAAAATTAACATATGAAAGGGAAAGTGTATTTCCATAGGTACGAAAAGCATAGGCTGGAAAAATATAATAAGCTAGTATTCAAAAAATTTCGCCAAAAGTTTTAAGAATTTGAGTCAACGAAGGAGTATGAAATATAAGATACATATATTAAAAATTGAGCAAATTTAAACTTAGGGAAAGAGGAAGTCGAAAAATACTTTCAGAAGATTCAATATTTGTAATGGAGAGGTTTGAAATTTTACGACGATCGTCATGAGGCGATCTCGTGAATCGAGGCAAGTAAAATGGTCGGATAATCAATACATGCACACGCCTAGGATATGAATCAGGAGAATCTACGGGGGAACTCCTACGGTCGACCAACTAAAGACTAAGAACTAAACGCTAAGACTTTCTAAGGAGCTAGACGGTATTGAAATGCGTTCAGCTTGGTCCGAAATCGATGAACCCAAACGAACGACTAAAATAAATTCTAGAAGTCTAATATGGTCAGAGTTAGGCAAGAACCACTAAGGTAACTCCTACGACGATTAAATCAGTTGCTAGAAGGGAGTCTAACTATCAATCAGTGGCCTCTAACTAGCAAGCACAGACGTCTAACTAAGTCTTCTTAACACCTAGTGTCATAAGAAAATGACTAGACTCGGGGCTTATAACTCGGATGTTGCAATTTATTTAATGGACATTTCGTTGTTATCGTTGTTCCGTTAATTCGCAATTGCAAGACTGGACCTGCATGGGCCACCAACAAAACCTGTCACGCCCCGCTTCCCAAAAATATGGAGGCGAAGCGTGAGAAGGTCCGCTCAGACTTGAAGCTTCAAGCTGCAAGTCCGATAAGCGTCAATCAACTTTAAAACTGCAGGTCCTTGCAACGCAAACGAAACAAAGATAACAATAATGAAATGAGACAAAAGAGATATCTCAGAATATCCATAAAATAAGTTTTAGCATCACAGAAAAAGCCACCAGGCTGAAAAGAAAAAAAGTCTAAAGGCCCAAACATGGCCAACAAAAGTACAGCGTACAAAACCAAGGTGCCACGCACCGAAAACTAACAACAAAACCTAAAGCAAAGAAAGCTCAGTTAGGTCACCAAGAAAGGTCACCGGTGTCCACAAAACTCCTCCTGGGCAGACATGGACTCAGGCTCAGCGTCAGTAAAACATCACGTACTCAGCAACGGTCTCTGGCTCAAGGTCTAACATGTGACACCCAAAAGAGCAAGGGGCACATGTCAGCAAGTCTACAAGAGACTTGTGCAAGGAAACTGAAAGTAGGTAAAGCAACCTAGCAGTTCTAGCATGAATGCAATGACATGGCAGTTTAAATTATGAGTGCAACAAGTAAGGTAAGTATAGTAAAGTACGAGCATGGCATTTGAAACATGGCATGGATGTCAAGTTTTACATGAACAAGCACAAGTACAAAAGACAAGTCTAGTAAGCGCGTCGTTCACAGAGTTCACGCCTTACAGCTAGAGTGGCTGATCGGGCCAACTCCTAAGCTGAGTGGTCGCTCAACCCTACCCCTCCACGTGTATCGAGCCAGGGCCTTACCCCCGAACGGGAATGCTCTCTTCTGGATCACGAGCCAGGAAGTGTTTTTAACAAGTATGGCGTAGGGGTGCACCTAGCCGGACAAGGAAGTACAAGTACAAGTATTGTAGCGTGTGCTACGAATGTGACATTCAATGCATGGATGACATGACATGACAAGTAGTAAAGCATACAGGTAAGGAAAGTAAACATGGCAGTTTAGTATGCATGATCAATAAGTTAAAGAGTTGGATCTAGCTTCGTTGTCAAGCTAGATCAATTTAGGTGACGGATCTAGTTTCGTTGTCAAACTAGATCAAGTAGGCGTCTAGCCAGCTATCATTTCACTGACTAGTCTCTTTTACGCGGAAAACAAGAAAGTGGCATAAAAACATGGCCCTAAGCACGAGTTGGCAAGTTTCACTTGCCTGCAAGTACAACGTCTGAGCACATCGTCCAATGAGTCCAAACTCACAATTATCCTACGTGCACAAGTCCACCGGCCTAGAGGTCCATATTATTAATCTTGATTAGTGAATTTAAAACATTTAAAACATTTTTAAAACATCAATTTTAGTCTTGATTAACAGGCAATAGGTTGGGGGTCCTAAGGGTGCAAAGCGTTACCTCAACACGACGCGAAAGCTACACTGGCGTCGGGTAGCGACGCCAGGGGTGGGAATAAGAGAACGCGCTCCAAGTCCTGATTCCAATATAGATTCCTCGCTGGAAAGTTCAAAGCATCAACCGGAGCAACGAGTCCAGATTCCAAAGCTAGCACGTGCGACGACAGCCTACGACGTGTCGCAACGTCGTACACGGAAAATCGTCGGAGAGAAAGCACCTAGGTGGGGCCCACAGTAGTCCTAGGGGCCAATGGGGGACCCACAATACCTCTGGAGAACTTGGGGGGCCCACGGTGGCAAGTGGTGCGACGGGTGCGGGGTTGCGACGAATGGCCCTCGGTCGGACACGCTCGGTGCGGGGAGATCCGTCGGTCGGGCACTAGGGGAGCGGGGTTGCAGCGCTTGGGGGTGTACAGCGGTGCGGGGTGTGCTTGGTGTGGGGCCTTGCTTCGGTCGGAGTGGGAGACAGCGCCGGTCGGGCGCTTGGCGGGTGCGTTGCAATGTTGCAACGTTGCAACGAATCGGGGCTTCGGTCGGAGCGGGCGGGCGCTTCGGTCAGACACGGGGGAAAGCGGGGTGCGGAGCGGGCTTGCGAGCGGGTGCGGGGCGATGCGGATGAGCGGAGCGGGTGACCGGTCTGACCGAGAGCTTCTCTCGGTCGGGCACGGGGGATGCGGAGCGACGGCTGCTGCGGTGCGGGCGGAGCGGATGAGCGGGGGAGCTAGCGGTCGGTGCGGGGGTTTTGAGCCCGTTTTCTCGGTCGGACACGGGGGCGGCTGTCGCAACGTTGCGACGATTCGTCGCAACGTCAAATTTGGGTTTTGGAAGCGGCTAGGGTTATATTCTTGCGAAAATAGGTCTTCCTAAAGGTTGTTTATATAGTGTAGATGGGTTAACTAGGTCTAGGGCTAATCCTAATGTGATTAGGAGTTTAAAATAATTTAAAATTTGAATCTCACCCTCTCCAACTCACCCAAGGCTTGGGTGCGGCCCAAATGAGCTAGAAATTGGCTCAAAAATTCTTTAAAACGTTTGAAACTGAAATAAATTTTCTTTGGCCGAAATTAATTTAAAACATAATTATTAACAATATTATAAACCTTGCCAAAAATATAAAAGTGGTCAAATAAACTCCAAAAATTATAAAATAAATATCGGGGTGATCGTGATGATGAAAGTGAGCTAACTAAGAAGACGGATCTCAATTTCGACATCGGACGACGAAACTAAAAATAGAAACGTCTCCCGTCAAAAGTGAAAATCGCAACGTCTCATCGAATAAGATCAAATCGTGGGAAAACGACTCGAGGGATGTCGTTCCAATTTAGTGCCACTATTTAATACTCTCAGAGACGTTCACAACGGCATATCACAACAAAGTGTTCGCAAACATCCAAAGTCTAAAATAAACACGTGCACGGCCAGAAGCACGTGCACGAACAAGGTACATCGAAAAGTGGTCGTTACAACGTACAATGAATTTTTATTGATGGGAACCAAGGGCACGATGGTTATAAGTGAGGGGGTGATTGTTTACAAGTATTTGGGGATGTTGAGGCTAGGCGCACTTCGGACGACGATCTCAGGATCAATCCCGCAAGGTCGCCCTTTATCCGCCGCTCCCCTTGAGTAGGTCGCAGGTTGCTCACTGCTTGGAAGAGCCCACCTGCGCTAAGAGCAGCTCATCCGTGAGGTTCCAACCCTTAACCTCTCTGATGCCTAAGTCAGAAATGGGGCTTAGAAACGTGGACCAGACACATGGGCCGAACTAGAAGTAGGTCGACCTTACATGGCGTGCTTGAGTGGAAGAACGAATATATTGACGATATTTGCTCTTGTGTGTGAGTGAGAGTTTGAGAATCAATTTACCAACTCCTCTCTTGATGGAAGTGGAGGGCAATTTATAGCTGATGGTGGCGGTTAGGTAGGGCTGACCTGGCGTGCTGAGCTGGCATGTCAGACTGCAGAAGATTCGGTCGAGGATGTCAGAGCAGTGTGTGTCAGCCATGCTTTTGTCAGACGGTGAATCATCCAGGGGTGGTTTGTCAGAGTGTCAGAGCTGAAAGCATCAGGCGGTCAGACGGCGCAGCAGTCAGGTGGTGCTTTGTCAGGCTGTCGAGTGGCGAAAGTGTCAGTAGCGTTCTCGTACAAGGGCGTTTGTCATGTTCGATGGGATAAAGGGTTATCAAGGTGTGTTCGAGGAGCGGGGCCGCGCATGGGTCGCTTGGTCGCTCTCAGAGGATGACGGTCGAGTTGGTTGTTCGCCTGGCGAGCTTGGAGGGAAGCAGGCGGCCAACTGGCAAGGTTGGGGGTAAAGTGCGCCCTTACCATTAGTCAAGGCAGACTTCATGGTGGCGAGCTGGCTAGGGGGAGTAGGCGACCAACCGGCGAGGTTGGGACGAAGCGCGCCCTTCAGCTAGTCGAGGCGGACTTCATGGATGACGGATGAGCTTGTGTGTGTCTGGCAAACTTGGAGGGAAGGTCGAGGTATCACGATCTTTAGGTCGTAAAAATTGCCCCCGTCATTCAAGCTTGAGGCAGAAGCCCGGCCTAGTTCGGATGACGCACCATCTCTCCATCTGCCTGGAGGGGGAGGGACGGCCTTCGCTCTGAGTGTTGCAGGAGTTATTTTGAAAAGCCCACCCACCGTTTCACTGCCATCATTTCGATTTGAGAGGCAGGAAAAGATTGAGGCGTCTCAGCCATCTAAAGAGCGACGCGTGACAGACGTGACTGTGGGTGGCAGTCGAGGCATCAGAGAAGCTCGGATCCGCGCCACGTGGCAGAGCTTCAACGGTGGAGATGAATCGGCGTCCGCTATAAGTATGTGAAGGGGGAATCCAGCGAGAGTTTTTCTACTTCTGAGTTCCTTCGAGCTTTCGCCTTCTTCTGAGTTCCGATTACCGTCGCCGGAGTTCTTGCTACTGTTCCGACTGCTTCAACGGGTCGTCTTCCTTCTTATAGGTATTGTACTTGCTCCTTAGCATGGGTTCTCCTACTTCCTTACGTTTGACTGCTTCGAAAGAGATAGAATAGTGGTTTAGGGGCGACAGAGCACCGGACAGCTCCGTCGCAGACATGGAGGAGGGGGTGGAGGAGACTTCACCGGTCAATCAGGGCTGCCCCGAGAATAGGCCGGCGGCCGAGCTTGCTATAGGTTCGTCGTCGGCGTTCCCTAAGGATCCGAGGAAGGGAAAGGGGCTGGCTATGACGAAGCCCATTCTATCTGCTCGGGCTGTCGTAACCATGGTCAAGGCCGAAAACGTCCCTACTGAGATCTCGAGTGTGGAGTCGGTAGCACTGACCTCCTTCATACCTCTAGCCCGCGTAAAGTACATTAGGCCGCCCTACACAATCTGTCTTCCGACAGCCACCGAATGGGTGTGCTTCCCCAAGGACTACGAGGTTGGGGTCTACGTCGCCTGCTTCGCCCAAGGACTTCGTTTTCATCTCCCTCTATGTCTTCACATCCTACATTTCCTCGAACTTCCTTTGTTCCAACTGATGCCGAACTCCGTCAATTGCATCGTGGGCTTCCTCGTCCTCTGTGCGGGGAGAGGAATCAATCCGACCCTCCCTTTGTTCCAATACTTCTTCAGAACCAAGAAGCTGGGGGCGCACTACAATTTCGTGGCGAGGAGAAAGCGACCTCTACTCTTGGGCTTGCTGGGGAAGATTAATGTTTGGAAGGAGAGGTACATGTTCCTCTCGACGCCCAAGGATCTAGCGTTGAGGTCGAACTGGGGTGTACTAAATCCGGAGGCGAACAGGGATGTCTGCCTTGATGCAGACGATGTAGAGCGGGCTAAGATCTTGCAAAAAGTCCCTGCAGAGGACATGCAATATGAGAAACTTGTCAAGGAGGAGATGATAGTCCGGCACATCTGGCCCGAAGGTAATCCGAGCTTTGTAGTTGTCGCTCTAATTTTCTCACCCTGATATATTTCCTTCTTGCAGATTAGATGATGAGCTTACTGATGGAGGAGTGAGGCTGACCACAGAGCATGCCGCCAAACAATCAGTGAAGGGCGACCTGAAGAGAGCTCAAGAGGGCACGTCTATGGCGAAGGCTGAGAAGCTCGTCCGGACGAAGAAGCTAAAGGTGGTGGAGGCCATGGCTGCCTCAGGCCTGCTGACGATTGTGGCAGACACCGGCCGTTCTAAGGAGAGTGTCGTCGCCAAGGTTACCCCCACTCCGATCGATCTTGACGCCGAGGAGGAAGAAGGGACTAAGCCAGAAACCCCAGTGTCTCAGAGTGGGCGATGACCGACGATCCCTGTAATCCCACTTCGGACGGCCCTGCCCCAGGGGTCTCCAGCCGGGTCGGGCTCCAGCGGGCGGACGATGGTCACAGATCACTGGCTCAATGGTTGCCCTCCGTCTGGACTTGGGAAGCACGCTCACCTGAGCTGCGAGGCGGCGCTCGTGGTGTTCAAGTCCAAGAGGGATGAGCTCGTGACTTTGTCGACGGAGGACTCGTTGCCGTCGTCATACCCAGTGGGCTCCGTCGAATCGGTCTTTGACAAAGTCGGGGTAGCTGCGAGGCTAGCTGAGAACAGTCTGCTGCCTAGAGACAGAGAGTCCCTGACGAATGTTGATGCGGAGAAGTTGTGCGCCTCGGCCATCTGGCATAGTATGCAGGTAGGTCACTACCCCTTTTAAGATATAACTCCTTGTTCGTGTATGCACTCTAACCTTCTCCTTTTTTCTATGCAGGCGAATGCCTTGATGGTCTCCCTCAGGCGCCACAGGTCTAGGATCAACAAAACTGATGCCGTGCAGGGGAGGAAGTAGGCTGAGCTTGAAGCCGTGAAGAAGGCTTCTGAGGAGCAGGAGGTGAGGCATAGGGCCCGATATACCAAGCTGCATGAGTCGTTTGCCGAACAGAGTGCGATGATCAGGAAACCAGAAGTATGCTTGGAGGAGTTTGAGAAGAGGGTTCAGGTAGAAGAAGCCCACCGGATCAATGCAGAGGCCGCCCTTGAGCAAGAAAAGAAGAGGGCGGTAGAGCTGGAGCACTTAGTAGCAGTGGGGAAGACCGAGCTGGAGGCGAAGCAGGTCGAAGCAGTCCGACACTACCAGCTGACAAAGCTCGTCCCGGCAATGGCGGTGATAAAAGAGAAAGGCACATCGGAGGGCTGGGAGGCGTGCCTCCAGAGAATTAAAGAGAGAATGGGAAGCCTCTATCCCTCGGTAGAGGTAGACTTCTCAAAGCTGGCGGCCTCGGATAACAAGGAAGATGAGGAAGAGACTACGCCGATAGATGAAGAGGCACCGACAGCCGAACAATAAGTGGGGTGCCGTACTCAAGAGGATGGTGAAGTTTGGTCAGAGGCGACCAAGCAGAGGGCGACCATGGAGAGAGTGGCCAGGATGCCGTATGAATGTTGGGGTGGGGTTTTTAGGGGCCGGTCTAAGGGCCTGGGTGTAGGACTTGTCTTCTTTTTGTTTTCTTTAGGCTGAAGTTTTTGGTTTTTTTCTTTGGTGGTGTCGGCCGGGGTGTGACCATTTTTGTGAGGTCGGCACCTAGAAATACTTGTAAAATTTTTGTCAATGAAATCTATTGTCCGGACGTAATTTTCTAGACTTGTGACTAAGCGTTGCCTTCTAGCTTTGCCCTTATGTGTATTGCCCCCGACATTCGGGGCAGGCGAGAGCTGGGGAGAGGCCGGGTCGGATGTCGAAAGTATAGACCGATGCTTGTCTTCCGGAGTTTGAGGGAAGGGGAGGGTATGAGCCCGTAGCTCGGCCTTAGTCCTCCGGAGCCTATCAAGGGTGAAGCTCCGTAAGCTTGCCCTGGAAGTTGAGGGAGAGGAGGGTACGAGCCCGTAGCTCGCCCCTAGCCCTCCAGAGCCTATCGAGGGCGAAGCTCCGTAAGCTTGCCCGAGAAGTTGACTGAGGGGAGGGTACAAGCCTGTAGCTCGGCCCTAGCCCTCTGGATCCTATCGAGGGAGAAGCTTCGTAAGCTTGTCACAGAAGTTGAGGGAGGAAAGGGTACGAGCCCGTAGCTCGGCCCTAGCCCTCCGGAGCCTATCGAGGGTGAAGCTCCGTAAGCTTACCCCGGAAGTTGAGGGAGGGGAGGGTACGAGCCCATAGCTCGGCCCTAGCCCTCTGGAGCCTATCGAGGGAAAAGCTTCGTAAGCTCCGGAAGTTGAGGGAGGGGAGGGTACGAGCCCGTAGTTCGGCCCTAGCCCTCTGGAGCCTATCGAGGGTGAAGCACCATAAGCTTGCCCCGGAATTTGAGGGAGAGGATGGTATGAGCCTGTAGCTCGGCCCTAGCCCTCCGGAGCCTATCGAGGGGAAGCTCCGTAAGCTTGCCCCGGAATTTGAGGGAGGGGAGGGTACGAGCCCGTAGCTCCGCCCTAGCCCTCTGAAGCCTATCGAGGGCGAAGCTCTGTAAGCTTGCCCTGGAAGTTAAGGGGGGGAGGGTACGAGCCCGTAGCTGGGCCCTAGCCCTCCGGAGCCTATCGAGGGCAAAGGTCCGTAAGCTTGCCCCGGAAGTTGAGGGATGGGAGGGTACGAGCCCGTAGCTCGGCCCCAGCCCTTCGAAGCCTATCGAGGGCGAAGCTCCGTAAGCTTGCCCCAGAAATTGAGTGCGGGGAGGGTATGAGCCCGTAGCTCGGACCTAGCCCTCCAGAGCCTATCGAGAGCGAAGCTCCATAAGCTTGCCCCGGAAGTTGAGGGATGGGAGGGTACGAGCCCGTAGCTCGGCCCTAGCCCTCCGGATCCTATCGAGGGCGAAGCTCTGTAAGCTTGCCCCAGAATTTGAGGGCGGGGGAGGGTACGAGCCCGTAGCTTGGTCCTAGCCCTTCGGAGCCTATCGAGGGCGAAGCTCTGTAAGCTTACCCTGGAAGTTGAGGGATGGGAGGATACGAGCCCATAGCTCGGCCCTAGCCCTTCGGAGCCTATCGAGGGCAAAGCTCCGTAAGCTTGCCCCGGAAGTTGAGGGAGGAGAGGGTACGAGCCCGTAGATCGGCCCTAGCCCTCCGGAGCCTATCGAGGGTGAAGCTTCGTAAGCTTGCCCCGGAAGTTGAGGGAGTGGAGGGTACGAGCCTGTAGCTCGGCCCTAGCCCTCCGGAGCCTATCGAGGGTGAAGCTCCATAAGCTTGCCCCGAAAGTTGAGGGAGGGGAGGGTACGAGCCCGTTGCTCGGCCCTAGCCCTCCGGAGCCTATCGAGGGTGAAGCTCCGTAAGCTTGCCCTGAAATTTAAGGGAGGAGAGGGTACGAGCCTGTTGCTCGGCCCTAGCCCTCCGAATCCTATCGAGGGCGAAGCTATGTAAGCTTGTGTCACGCCCCGTTACCCAAATTGGGGAGGGTCGGCGCAACAAGCCGCTGTATTAAAATACCAAGCGCTAATGTGTACACCAAACATCTTGCAGGCCACTGCAAACGCTGAGGAAACACAGGCAATATAAGTACGAACTAAAAAATAGTACAGCTCTAATCACATTAGGAAAGTACAAGGTACAACAACGCAGGCAACAAAGTAAAGCACAACAGTCAAAACATCCCAATGCCACAGAGCAATATATCTACACCACTAGTACTGTACAAGTCCACTGCACAACCCAGAACAGCTAGGGTTCCCACAAAAGTACAACTCAAACCTACGGGGTACAAGGGGAAAGGGGGGTACAAAACACTGCTCTCATCTCACTCCCACCGCAGACGCTACACTACAAGTCCCACACTAACTACTGACTCTACAGACCATGCTGAGACGAGCTGCCCTCCGGGGTCTCTGTCCTCGGTCTCGTCGCCTGAAGACTAGTACATGTACCTGTGGGGGGGAAATGGGACACGTCACAGCGTGCCCAGTAGGAACTCCACAACTCTACTACTCTAATCATAGAGCACAAGCAAGAGAAAAGGCATCACATTCAAAGGTTACAAATTTGTTTGTAATTATTATATGTTAAGTTTTCATGCATGAATTCGAAACCTAAGTAATAGGTTATACATCGGGGACTGGACCTAACCCGGTAATGTGGGTGGAATGCTACAACTTCCCGAGACAAGGTCTTACGAAAGAAGCCGTTCACCAACACAACCAACTCAAACACAACCCCAACCTACTCCCCGCCTCTGAGGGCTCGTGAGGAGTGGTCAATAACTCAGTAGTCCATCCCCGCATGTCCACTCGTTATCTTGGTTTCCCACAAACCCTCCTAGGGCACTCACCCACCTCGAGTGAAACGAGTCAATCCTAGGTTTTCTTTTAACTAGCCTTTAATCCTAGTGTATTAAGCATGTAAAAAGAGGTCAAATGCATCCCTTTTCACCGGAGTGTCCACAACAAAGACTTGCATGTTCCATAAGCCATAAACATAAACATCCAACTCAAAAACTTGCTACATAAAGTAGCATATCCACATGCAAACACCTCAAAAACTAATGCATCTACATGAGCAATATTGAGCATTAATATCTGAACATAGGAATAAAACAAAAATTCGAGTCATCACCGAACAATTCAATTTGCTGCAATTTCACCAACGGTCATAAACATCAATGGATATCAGCCATTTCCAATGCGAATTTGGCAAAAGTTTGTAAATGAAAGTTGTAGATGCATTAGTTATGGTTTCATATATCCAATATCAAAAAATTAGAGTAAGTGTGCTAATTATAGAAGCATGTTTACTAAGTTGTACCAATTCTTTTTAAATTCAGGAAACATGACTCAACTTCAACAGCAGTTATCACCCTTTTTAGTCAGAATCTGAGTTTTTCACCCAGGCAAGAATTGTAGCCCTTGAAATCTAGTTATCAAAGCTGTATAAATTTGCAGAAAACGGACAAATACAATTTACGTTACAGCCAATTTAGTGCAGGGATGTAGATTCTGCTTTCTGCTATGTTACTGTAACTTGGCTATTTCAAGGCTTTGCAAGCAGAATCAGGTCAAGGGTCCTAAGTGAGAGTTGGAGTATATAGAATTATCTTTCCAACATTATTTTTTCAGATTTTATTTCTATCTATAATGACTGCAGCACTAGGAACGACTTACTAAACAAATTCAGTTTTTTTTCAAGTGATTGATTTTGTTAAGAATTTCAAGATGGACTTGTTCTTTTGAGATTTTACACACATATGTGATCTCATGTGAGTGCTCCTCTAGACTATAGCTTTCATAAAAATGTAACCTTTTAGCAAACTGAAAACTTTTTATTAAAGGTAGCATTTTTATTAACCATACAAACTAGTTTATCCCTAAAAATGTCATCTTTATTCCAAATATTCTATCTTTTTCCATAATATCAACTAAAGACTTAAACTTTGGCAGAAATCCATTATCTCCTTAAGAAATTAACCAAGCATGCAACATATAGCCTATTTCTATAACACTCTTCCCAAATTTACAATAAAATTAAACAAGCATGCAATGAAATTAACCAAGCATGCAACATATAGCCTATTTCTACAGCACTCTTCCCAAATTTACAAGAAACTTAAACATGCAAGCAATTTTCTTCCTTCATCTACAATTAGAGAGGGAGTTGTAAAGAATCCTACTTATTTGGAGCTTCAAGAGAGGTCCTATGGTTTGAATGGAGTCTCATCTAGCTTGACCTCCTCTCCTTCCTCCGCTCCTTCCTCCTCTTCTTCTTCTTCTTTTCTCCTTTCTCTTCCCTTTTCTCTTCCTTTTTTTGGCTCTAGAATATTTTTGGCCAGCCCAAACCGGGGGAGAGGGGAGAAAAAAAGACATTAAAATGAAAAAAGAAAAGGGGAAAGAAAAGTTTAGAATAGTGTAGAATGTTGTAAGATGGTTTAATTACAAAATTCCCTTTAGAGTTGCCATTATTTACAAGTTTGCCATAACTCATTTTCATTTCATTTCATTTTTTTTCTTAATCAAAATCAAAATGAACCCTTTTTGCACAAAACCATCATTTCTTGCCAATTTTGGAAATATACCCAATTTTGGGTATAAATGCAAAATTGAGGGGGGTACAAATGCAAATATCTTCATTCTAGTGAACGGGCATGCATAGATATACAAGAGACTAGGGCTAACTTAATAACTACTTAGTATTTACACACGAGGGTTGTTACACCCTACCCTCAGACCAAATTCTGTCCACGGAATTTAACAGGATTAGGAGAGCAATATTTACTTATAGCAACCAACAACTACAGAAAGATATAAGATACATTAGTTATTGCTCAAACAGGTACGGGTACTTCTCACGCATCTCATCTTCTCGCTCCCAAGTTGACTCCCCCGGAGACTCTTGTTGCCACATGACTCGCACCAAGTCAATGGTCTTCTTCTTCAACGTCTTCTATCTCCGATCCAAAATAGCCACTGGCTGATGCTCATAGGTGAGATCCGGCTGTACTTCTATCTCTGAGAAGTCTACAACATGATTGGGATCTCCCACATATTCTCTGAGTTGAGACACATGAAAAACATTATGCACACCTTCGAGTGACGGCGACACCACTAGAACCAACCTTGGCGGAAATCTCAAACGGACCAATGTATCTAGGACTCAGCTTCCTATGCTTGCCAAATTGGATAGTTCCACGAATCAGTGACATCTTTATGAACATGTAATCCCCTGGCTGAAATTCCAAGGGTCGTCGTTTTGTATCAGCCCAGTGCTTATATCGGTCTTGTACGATGCACATATTTTCTCTGACTGTTCGCACCACATCTGTTGTTGCCGCCACCAAGTCGGGTCCCAAAAACTCTCTGTCTCCAACATCATCCCAACTTAAAGGAGACCTACATTGTCTTCCATACAAAGATGCAAAAGGAGCCATACCAATACTTGCCTGGTAACTATTATTGTATGCAAACTCACCCAGATGCAGGTGGTCCTCCCACGAACCCTTGAAATCAAGCATACATGCCCGCAACATATCCTCAAGAATCTGAATGGTCCTTTCAGACTGTCCATCAGTCTGAGGATGATACACAGTACTGAAATTCAGACGTGTCCTCAGACTAGCCTGTAAACTCTTCCATAAATGAGAGGTGAATCTGCTCTCTGTCGGATACTATACTTACAGGAACTCCATGCAGTCTCACAATCTCCTCCATGTACCTCTTACCAGAATTTCTGTGGACTGTCCAACTCGGAACGGAATAAAATGTGCCGACTTGGTCAATCGATCAATGATGACCCAAATCGCGTCATTACCTCTAGGGGTCCAAGGTAGACCAGACACAAAGTTCATGGTCACATGTTCCCACTTCTATTCTAGAATGAGGAGAGGCTGCAACAATCCCGCAGTTCTCTGGTGTTCAGCCTTCACTTGCTGGCAAACCAAACAGGACGCCACACTCTTGGCTACACTCTTTTTCATTCCAGACCACCAATAATATTCATTCATATCACAGTACATCTTGGTTCCTCCAGGATGGATATAATATGAGAAACTGTGTGCCTCCTTCAATAATTCCTCCCGAATATCGCCACTTGGCATGCAGACCCGTCTCCCAAACCTTAACGATCCATCTTCAAGAACTCGGAAGTCGAATCGAAGTCCAGCCTCTACCTGCTCTCGAATCCTCTTTAGCTTAGCATCCCCTGACTGGGCTGCCTTGATCCTGTTCACCAAATCAGACTGAATTTGCAGCCCCATCATAACAGTCTCCTCTCCTGGAAGTACAACTTCTATTTCCACCTGTCGGATTGCCCATCGAAGTTGCGGCTGAGAAGTTAGCCTCATCACAGCGGGTAATCTACTAAGAGCATCTGACACCACGTTCACCTTTCCAGGATGGTATTGCAGATCGACATCATATTCGGCCATTAATTCCAACCATCGACGCTGCCTCGTATTAAGCTCCTTTTAAGTGAACACGTACTTTAGACTCTTATGGTCGGTGTATATCTTCACATGCTCGCCTAGCAGGAAATGTCTCCACAATTTCAGGGCCAAAATCACCGCTGCCAACTCTAGGTCATGAGTGGGATAGTTCAGCTCATGATCCTTCAATAATCTGGAAGCATATGCTACAACTCGCCCATGCTGGTGAAGGACACAGCCTAGCCCTCTCCCAGATGCATCACAGAAAACTTCAAAACCACCTGAACGATCAGGGATAATTAAGATAGGAGCAGTGGTCAACCGATGCTTCAGCTCATCAAACGCTAGCTGGCAATCTTTCGACCAGACATACGCAACATCCTTCTTTGTCAAATGAATCAAAGGCGAGGCAATCTTCGATAAATCCTTAATGAATTTCCGATAGTATCCATCCAACCCCAAAAAGCTTCGAATCTCTTGACTGTCCGAGGTATAGGCCAGCTTTCCACTGCGACAACCTTCTCAGGGTCAACAGACACTCCATCCCCAGAGACTATGTGCCCAAGAAACGCAACCTTGGTCAACCAAAATTGGTACTTGCTGAACTTGGCATACAGTCGGTGCTGCCTGAGAGTATTCAAAACTATCCGCAGATGCTCACCATGTTCATCCTCATTCTTCGAGTAGACCAAAATGTCATCGATGAATACCACCACAAACTTATCTAAATACTCGAAGAAGACTTGATTTATCAGCCTCATAAAAGTAGCTATGGGCATTCGTCACTCTAAAAGGCATAACCAAAAATTCGTAATGACCATATCGAGTCCGGAACGTGGTTTTCGGAACATCAGATTCCCGCACCTTCACTTGGTGATACCCACTTTGCAAATCCAGCTTCGAGTACACCCGGGATCCACCAAGATGATCAAAGATATCATCGATTCGGGGAAGGGGATACTTATCTTTCACTGTCACCTTATTCAATTCCCGATAATCAATGCACATTCTCCGAGATCCATCCTTCTTGTTCACAAGTAACACTGGCGCTCCCCACAGTGACACACTTGGACGAATCAATCCCCTATCTGATAAATCAGTCAACTGATTACAAAGCTCAGTTAACTCTGGTGGGGCCATTCGGTATGGAGCCTTCGCTATCGGTTGGGCGTCTGGAATCAGATCAATAGTAAACTCCAAGGACCTGTCTGGGGGTAATTGACGCACCCGTAACCTACACCTAGGTTCCACTTGGCGGTGTCACACTCGCCAGGCGTAGTATGGCCCCTCGGCTACGATTTCGGGCTCAATCTGCAAGCGGACGATGTCGAGTAATAGTATATAAGATGTCGGATCCCACAGGGATGGTGATAGTGTCTACAGGTTCTCAGTCTGTTTCTAAATGTAGAAGTGAGATAGCGGTCGAGGGAACAAAATTGGGTTGGTTGTTGTTTGTTGTAATATCAATAAAAGGGACTAGGGATTTAGGGATCGCCACTAGGATCATTGGGGGTTGATGTTGGATAGGATCCTCACGTTGCATTAGGGCTAGGAAATTAATCCCCCAATTCATACCACTCTCGTGGGTTAGAATTGTGGGGTATTTCGGTGGCTCTTGTTGACGCAATGGCGGTAGCTGTCAACGTAGTGGTGTAGTTCGTCGATGGATCCCCTCAAGACGCGAGCCGGGCATGGTCACGTGCCTTCGTTGGATCCAATGATTTCCCTATTCGAATCCCTAGATACCCCTTAAGCGCATCAATTCCACAGACCATGGGCATGATCTCAGTACGGATTATCTACGGATTCGGTAGGATCTACCGAAATACAACCTTAAATCCTCAATTCAACGTAGGGATCTAGATCTACATTTTCCCCTAGAATCCTAGGGCTAACCCATCAACCCTAGAATAAATCTACTCACTCATGGCGATAGAAACGCACAAAAGCACCAATTTCACAAAGGAAAACATCTTAGCAATTGAGAGATTAGGGCTAAAAGAAACTTACAGCAAGAATAGACGAACAATAGATCCAGATAAAAACAAAAGCAATAATCTTCAGTAATTGATCCAAAAATCGCTACAAAAATAAGTATCCAAGATTCCGTACAAAGAAATCGCGCTCAGCTCCCTCTAAAAATTCCTAATCAAAAACTAATCGAAGTCTCTCCACAGCTGCTCGAGATCGCTAGCTTCAGTCGCTCCCCAAATTGCACGCATCACGGCACGTTCAAATCATTCCAGAAATGCCCCTGGAATAGCCGACCAAGTAGGTGACTTGGTCGAGCAGCTACTGCTCGGTCAGTAGCTCGGTCTGTGTATGTGAGTTGCTCGGCTGCTTGGAGAATTTGAAATCGTCCTGCCCGGACCGACTAGATCTATGCTCGGTCCGAGTAGGCTCGACTTGGTCTGATACACGGGCTCTACTCAGGCGATGCTCGGGCTGTGTAATCTGAGGCGACTCGACCGAGCAGATGAGCTGCTCGGTTCGAGTCTGCCCGTATCCGTCGCTGATGTAATTGATATGGCTCGATCCGAGCAGCTGGGCTGCTCGGACCGAGCATTTTCTGGGAAATGCTGCAGCAGCTCCTGGACTTCTCTCTCTGCTCTCTCTCCCTCTTCTCTCCTCCAATGGCTCCGAAAGTGTGGCGTGTTGAATATTGGACTCCCTGGATTTGGTTTTGATGATGAGCAAACATAAATAATCCATGAACTAACAATTTGTGAGCGCAGTATTGGAGATCGTCGCCAAATTCACGAGAACATTCAAAGCGACATCTCAACACTTCACAAAACTCGTATTCATGCCTAAAGCTTCGTTGAAGCTCTTGCGCCGTTTTGGAAATTATGAAGAATCAATCGAAGCTCTCGAAGACCGTTTATTAAGGTTTTATTTATAGTCTTTTTAGCTTCGATATATAGAATGTTAAGCCTTGAGTATATCTTACCATTCTAACTTCATAACGCTCATATCGTAGCTCTAGGATCTTAGTACAAGTTCATTCTAACTTCCTCGAAGCGTCGCGCTTCGATTCGGACTTGTTTGTGCATGTTAGTTGGTACAAGAACAAGTACTGACCGACTAGATGGTGATCTAGTCGGTCAGCAACTCTTCTTGGACCGACTAGTTTGTTTCCTTAATTTCTTGGACTTTATTGTTTACAGTTAGTCGGTCTACGTTGACTCACCGACCGACTAGTTTGTGAACTAGTCGGTCAGTGATGCTTCTTTGACCAACTAGTTGTGACTTACTGTTCATGCTAAATTTCTCCTAAGCTACTGTTTATCGTTAGTCGGTCTAAGAACGTTTGGTGACCGACTAGTTGACAATCTAGTCGGTCAACTTTTGTTCTTGGACCGACTAAGTCAACTTGTGTTCAGACTATTTCATTTTGCCTCTTAGTCGGTCTACGTTCACTGACTGACCGACTAGTTGTGAAACTAGTCGGTCAGAAAGTCTTCTTGGACCGACTAGATTTCTAGGTCTGAAATTCTCTTTCTTCTCAGTTCCTCTCTTAGTCGGTCCATGCTGTTTGACTGACCGACTAGTTGATGAACTAGTCGGTCAGTGATTGTTCTTTGACCGACTAATTCTCCCAGATTTCTATCCGTTGGAGAATGACCTAAGTTGTTTTTATGGGACCCTATAAATACGAACCTAGGTCATTTCTATCTAGGTTAGAGCTTCCATTCAGAGATTCATTGAGATCAAAAGAGATAGCCATTCTCACTCAAATCAAAAGCTCTCTTCCTCACAAGAAACCCATTCTCTCTCATTTCTAGATCTAGAATCCATCTAGAGAGAAGATTGTTCTTGGTGAGCTCTTCAAGCTATTGCTTGATCCAAGTCTCCAAATCATCCTTAGACACCTATTGCTGGTCATTTCCTTGGTGCTAGGTCTTGGTGACTTCATCTTCCTCAAATCCTCCATTTCACCTATTGGGTAAGAAAAACTCAAGGTATAGGATTTTGTGGTAAGTTTGCTTATTTCAATATAACTCATTTATATTACTTGTTGATTCTCTCGGTTGTGAGAGAAGGTTGTGATCCCGGGTTGTGGGATTCACTATTGCCGTTGTTGTATGATTTGATCTTGTGAATGTTTTTCACAAGATATTCATAGTGAAAATCTTGAGTTAGGGTTTCTAACTCAAGTATCCGGAGGGGATCCGGGTGGTTGGGACGTAGGATCACCGGGAACAAGTCGGGGAGACTTGGGTGGATCCGAACCCATTAACATCATTTGTTTGCATTGTTAATTTTGTTGTTGTCATTCAATTTAAGCTTCCGCAAATTGATTTGGTAGTTGTTTGCAATTTAATTTGGAATTATACTCCTTATTATTTTAAAGTACTATTCACCCCCCCCCCCCCTCTAGTACTTGTGCAGTAGCTGGTAGGGCATTACATTTGGTATCAGAGCCAGATACTTAGCTATGTCTGCCAACGACAACAAGGCCGTGCGTCCACCTTCCAACTATGACACCTTCAGGAACCGAGAAGGAGCATCTTCGGTGATGGAAGGACATTCCTCTACGAGGCCTCCATTCTTCAACGGTACCAACTACGGGTACTGGAAATGCCGGATGGAAACCTTCCTCCGGAGTGCATCCTTATGGAGGACCACAATGAAGGAATACATTGAACCCGAAGAAGAAGACTTTGAGAAATGGACTACCGCAGAGATCGCCGCGGAGGTAAGCAATGCCAAGGCAATGAACGCCTTGCAATGCGCTTTGGAGCCCGAGGACTTCAATAAGATATGCACATGTAAGAGTGCATATCAAATTTGGAACTCCCTCCTCATTCTTCATGAAGGGACGAGTAGGGTAAGAGACTCTAAACTCGTAGTCGTAAACAAAGATTACGAAATGTTTCATATGCAACAGGGCGAGAAGATGAAAGAATATTACGCTCGCTTCGTTGACATAATAAACGAGTTAGAGGCCCTCGGCAAGTCCTACACTCAAAAGGAGAAGTGCTCAAAGCTTATTGAAGGACTTCCCTCTTCTTGGGAAAAACGTACCTTCGCCATCGAGGAAGGTAATGACATGAACAAATATACCGTAGTTCAACTAATGGGTACTTTGATGTCATACGAGGTACGCAAAGATAGCAAGGTGAAGTTACAAGAAAAGATGAAGTCCTATTTGAACCAAGATGCGCCTAAGAAAAAGGCGATTGCATTCAAGGCGGCTTCATCCACCTCTACCGATGATGAGGACTCGGAAGAAGAAATGGACATGGAATCCATTGCACTCATGGCAAAGAAGTTCAATCGCTTCTTCCGAAAGGGTAACTTCAAAAAAAATCTAAATTTACTTCTACTAACGTCTCTCCACCTTTGTGCTTTAAATGCAATAAGCCAGGACACATCAAAGCGGATTGTCCTCAAAACAAGCAAAAGGAGAAGTGGAAGGCGCCGAAGTTCGACAAGTCAAAGAAGTACAAAAAGGGGTACAAAAAGGGACTTGTCGGAGCTACATTCACCGACTCCGAGGATTCCTCAAGCGGAGAGTCGGACGATGAGAAAGTGGAGCAAGCGCACATGTGCTTCATGGCAAGAGAGGAGCATGATCAAGGATCTTCCTCTTCCGATGATAGCGACGACGAAGGCGATGAGGTAACTATGGATGATCTTAGGGATGCTAACTCTCATTTATGGTCTAAATACACTAAGTTAGTAAATAGATATACTAAAGTAAAAGATGACCTAGCTAGCATTCAAACCTCGCCTAAGACTATCATCACCAACAACGACACCGTTGTTGAAGAGTTAAGAAATGAGATTGTTAATCTCAAATCTAAACTTGAACATGTTAGCATTGATGATCCGGAAGAATATAGGATAGCGGATTTAACTTCTCAAAACTCGACCTTGAGTATTGAGAACGAGAATCTTAAATCTCGTGTTTATGTGCTCACATCGCAAGTATCCACATTAGATACTTCTATGCGTTCTCTCAAAGAGAAATATGAGAACACATTAGGCCGAATCAATAGATTCAATAAGGGTAAGGACCATTTGGATAAGATCCTAAGTGACTTACTTCCGGCCAATCACCACATTGGTTTGGGGTATACGATGGGATGTCCATCCAAAGCGGCCACTACTTTTGTTAGGCCAACTTCCGGTGACTCTACGAGTGGTAGCAAACACTCTATTGGTAGTTTATCTACCAATGGTGCTTCCACCTCGTCCACACCCTCTTTTGGAAAGAAACCCACTTTGGGTGGACCTCCAAAGAAGGGGCATGCTTATATGTACACAAATATCATGCCACGTAGGAACACACGTCCTACTCCACCATCTCACACATATGATGATTTCTATGCTACACGTTCACGGGCATGTGCACACCATGTGAGACACCCTCACGCACGTGTTCCCACACATGCATATGTTCACCCACCTCATCATATGAATAATTCTCGTCGTGCACCATTCCATCATGTTCCTTATGCCTATCCACGACATGCATCACGTAGAAACCAACAACGCATGCATGCACCCAATAGGATGATGGCTCCCAAAATTTTCACTATTTGGAGCCCAAAGGACACAAGCATGGATGAAAAACAAGTATATATGAATGCTTATTTTTCGGATGTTGTGCATAGTAGAAATTATGTGGGGAAGTCAAAGTCCAATTGGACTTGGCTTCCAAAGGTCTAACTTTTGAGGACCCAATGACCTTGGGTACCATGATATGAATGTTTCTATCTTTAGGTACTCAAGGAAAAGAAAAAGAAGAGGAGCAACAAATTTAAATTTAGCTCCAAAGGGAATTGGATACTCGATAGCGGGTGTTCAAAACACATGACGGGTGACGCTCAATTGCTCTCCGGAGTGGTTCCCATTGCAAATGGAAATCGCGTCGTATTTGGAGGCAACGAGAGCGGAACCATCGTCGGTGTTGGTAAAGTGGGTAACCCTTCTAAACCCTTAATTAGTGATGTCTATCTAGTTAATGGTTTAAATCATAATCTTATTTCAATAAGCCAACTTTGTGACAAAGGTTACAAAGTTAGCTTTGCGAAAGGATTGTGTCATATTTCAAATGATAATAATAAATTATTATTTTCCGGCACACGCCATAAAGATATTTATATTTTGGATCTTCCTAAGTCATATGAACAATGTCTCGTTGCCAACACAAGTGAACAACACTTATGGCATCGACGCTTTGGACATGTGAACTTTGGAACACTTTATAAGCTTTCGAAATTAAATTCCATTAAAGGTTTTCCGAAGCTCGTTTTCGAAAAGAAAAGTTTTTGTGATTCTTGTCAACGTGGCAAGCTTCCTAAATCTTCATTTAAACCTAAGAAAAGCATTTCTACGAAACGGCCACTAGAGCTATTACATCTAGATTTATTCGGGCCAACTAGAGTTGCTTCCTTAGGAAATGCAAGATATGGACTAGTCATCGTTGATGATTATTCAAGATTTACATGGGTATTTTTCTTAGGTAATAAAAATGAAGCTTTTGAAAACTTCACAATATTTGTGAAGAAAGTACAAAATCTCATCGGAACCACCATTGTCACTATTCGTAGTGATCATGGGGGTGAATTTGAGAATGAGTCTTTCTCAAATTTTTGTGATGATCTTGGAATTACTCACACGTTTTCTTTCCCTCGCGCACCTCCTCAAAATGGTGTTGTTGAGAGGAAGAATAGAACGCTTGTGGAGTGTGCTCGCACTATGCTCGAATATAGTCAACTTGGTTATCAATTTTGGGCGGAAGCGGTACACACCGCTTGTTATGTGTTTAATAGAATACTTTTGAGGCCCGGCACCAAACAAACTTGCTATGAATTGTTGTTTGGTAGATTGCCTCAAGTTAAACATTTTCGTGTTTTCGGCGCAAAATGTTTTATTAAAAACACACATGATAATTTGGACAAGTTTGATCTGAGATCGGATGAGGGGATATTTGTTGGGTATTCCTCACGTAGCAAAGCCTACCGGATATACAACAAAAGATCCTCTACGATCGAGGAATCACTTCATGTCTCTTTTAATGAGAATTTTACTATTTCAAATGATAATGATTCTATGGATGTTTTATGTGATTCGTTTGAAATTCTAAGTCTATTGATTCAATTGATTCTATTGAGACTAACCCGACTAATGAAGTTGTTGAGAATGTGCCTAGTGATCAAGGTATTCCCAAGCGGCTTCATACCGTTCGCGACCATCCCCATGAGCAAGTCATTGGCAATATTAATGATAGTGTCAAGACGAGATCTCAAGTCCACCACTTCGCCAATTGTGCCTTTGCCTCATCGATTGAGCCAAAGAATATAGTTGAAGCGTGCGAAGATAGTGCTTGGATCCTTGCCATGGAGGAGGAACTCATTCAATTCGAGAGGAATGAGGTATGGGAGCTTGTTCCTTTGCCATCGAAGAACCACACCGTCATAGGGACAAAGTGGATCTTCAAGAACAAAACCGACGAAAATCAAGTCGTCGTCCGGAACAAAGCTCGGTTAGTTGCTCAAGGCTATCGCCAAGAGGAAGGTATCGATTTCGAAGAATCCTTCGCTCCGGTAGCTAGATTAGAATCAATTAGACTTTTATTGTCTTATGCATGCCATAAAAATTTTAAGTTATTTCAAATGGATGTTAAAAGTGCATTTTTAAACGGAGATGTTGTTGAGGAAGTTTACGTTTCTCAACCTCCGGGCTTCATAAATGAAAATTTCCAAATCATGTTTTTAAACTAAAGAAAGCTCTTTATGGTTTGAGACAAGCTCCTCGAGCTTGGTATGATCGCCTAAAGAATTTTCTTTTGGATTTGAATTTTAAAATGGGCGAAGCCGATTCTACACTTTTTGTTAAGCATGCGAATAATGATATTTTATTAGTTCAAATTTATGTTGATGAATCATTTTCGGTGCTACTAACTTCACTCTTTGCGAAGAGTTTTCTAATGTTATGAAGGACCAATTTGAGATGAGCCACCTGGGCGAACTCAAATATTTCTTAGGTCTCCAAATTCGCCAATTGAACGATGCAATCTTCATCCACCAAACGAAGTATACGGTGGAGTTGCTTAAGCGATTTGGAATGGAAAGTGCTTCCGGGAAAAAGACTCCAATGAGCACGACTACGCATCTTGACAAGGATACGGGCGGTAAGGATGTAGACATTCGTCTATATCGAGGTATGATAGGTAGCTTACTTTATCTTACCGCAAGTAGGCCCGATATTATGTTTGCCGTATGCATATGTGCTCGTTATCAGTCTCAACCTAAGGAGTCTCACTTAGTAGCGGTAAAGCGTATTTTCCGTTATCTAAGTTATACACTTGATTTTGGATTACTTTATCCAAAATCTAGCACGTATGAGTTAGTCTCATACAGTGATGCCGATTATGCGGGATGCAAATCCGACAGGAAAAGTACTAGTGGCACTTGCCATTTTCTAGGAAATTCTCTTGTCTCTTGGTTTTCCAAGAAGCAAAATTCCGTATCACTTTCAACCACCGAGGCGGAATACATTGCCGCCGGTGCCGCTTGTGCCCAGGTTCTTTGGATGAGACACACTTTGAAGGATTTTGGTATTCATTGTGATACTAGCCCTATCATGGTGGATAACCAAAGTGCTATCTGTCTTTCAAAGAATCCGGTGCACCATTCCCGATCAAAACACATAGATGTCCGACACCATTTCTTAGATGATCATGTTGCTAAAAAGGACATCATTTTAGTGTACGTTGAAACCCAAAAGCAAATCGCTAATATTTTCACGAAACCCCTAAAGGAGGACTCCTTTGTGCGGTTGCGTCGAGAATTGGGGATTATGGGTGAATCCGAGATATAGGATTCATGTTTCATTCAATTATCTTGCATGCTATTATATTTCGCGATATTTCGTTCATGCTAGATTTATTGAATTTTTGGGAATTTTATGTGATATGTTTGAATTTATGATCGAATTCGTATTTCAATGTCGTATTTAAGATTTCGACGTTTTATGGGGTAATTTAGATGACTAATGAGAGTGTTAAGATGTTTCATCCAAGTGGTTTGTGAAGAGAAATCAATTATCAATTTTTGGACTCTTCTAGTCGGTCTCAGTTCATTAGCCAACCGACTAGATGCTCATCTAGTCGGTCAGCAAGTGAACTCAGACCGACTAGATCAAGCTTTTATCTAACTCTTTTCATTTTCTTTCTTTAGTCGGTCACAGTACACTTACCGACCGACTAGATTGAAAACTAGTCGGTCAGTGAATATACTGCGACCGACTAATTCTAGCCCTAAAAATCCCTGTTTGCCTCTGTTTCGACTTAGTCGGTTCAAGCTCATTGACCGACCGACTAGATCGTAATCTAGTCAGTCAGTGCTTGAACTGTGACCGACTAAGTATGTTAGGGCATTTGTGTATTTTCGCTTCCAGACCGACTTATCTTCATTTTCATCCGACTAATCTTAGTTTTAGTCGGTATTCCCCTCAGCTCCAGCCCGTAAAAACCCTCTTCCCTCTCGAGACTCTTCGTATTCCCGTCGACTCCGGCCAGATCTCCGGTCATCCCCGCCGTCCGCCGCCGTCGCCCCCTCTCCTAGGTCTCGATTCATACTCTAGGGTTTGTTTTATATCTCATCTAGGGTTCTAGGTTGGTGTAGTTCTTGTGTTAGGGCTTGTGCTTCTAGGGTTTGTGTTTTCCGATTTCTTTTGATCTCTAGGGTTTGTGTAGCTAGTAGTTTCAGTTGCTTGTGCTCGTCGTGCCTCGACCATGGCAAAGACGAGGATTCCTATCGCCTCTTCTGGGGCTTCTCCTATGTCTATAGGGCCTTCCGACCCTAGGAATCCACCTAAGCCTAAACGTCGTGCCAAATCTACCCAAGCTTCTCCGTCTTCGCCTCCTCTGAAGAAGCAGAGGACGGCGACCGTCAAACCCCGTAAATCTAAGACTAAAAAGGCCATACTCCACTCACCCTCTACTCCTCCCGATTCCGACACTGAGTTTGTGCCTGAGGATGAGCCTAGCCATAGGGAACCCACTCCTCCACTTTGTCCTAGGACTCGCCAGCCAAAGGGAAAGGGCCCAATGCCAGCGGGTGGTGTTGACATATCGTTGTGTCGCGACGACCCTATGTGTCTCGCGGCCTACAACCGTATTGAACACTGCCCGATGCTATTGGAGCACTACGTCCAGTTTTCAGATTTCCTTGGCTTAGCTGACCTCCTCTCCTATAGTGGTCTCCTTGATTATCTCCGATATGATCTTAAGGCCAATCCTAAACCATATCCTCGCCTTGTGAAATTGTTCTATGCCAATCATGTCCGAGGCCAGTACGATGCGAGTCACTCCATCGAGACTACTGTCTTGGGAACTCCTATAGTTCTCACGGCAGAAATCTTGGGGGAGATACTTGGTTGTTCGTCGTCCGGCCTCCTGCCTTCAGACATTTCCGTCGATGATATATCTTCCTTGGATCAGTCCGTTCTTTCTGACATCTTCCATGTGATCCCTCCTGCCTTTATTGGAGTTCCTTCAAAGTCATTCAAGCCAAATGCATGGGTATTGAATCTTATTCTGAAGTCGTGCTTGCTTCCCAAGTACGGCTCATCTTCACTTCCATCCCAGCCATTTTTGAAGCTCATATACACTCTTATCTTGGGTTGCGAGATTAATTGGGCTCGCGTTTTACTCGATAAGATGGACTCTTTCGAGTGTATACGCAAGACCAATAAATCTGCGCATATTCCATATCCGTGTCTGCTGACCCTTGTCTTTTGTCATTTCCGAGTCCCTCTCCCTCCTGACGATGAGCGTCCCTTGGGTACTCCTCTAAACGTGACGGTCGTTAAGAAATCTCTAGCGGCGCCTCGTCACGTGCAGAGGTCTACCGCATCTGCTTCCCAGTCTACTCCCTCAGCTACTGCAGCCCCCGCTCCTCCTGCCACATTAGACGATGTCGTACGCCTTCTTCGTCAGCACGACTCACGTTTGGCTCGTACTGAGGAGGTCGTCTGTCGTATGGCTCGTATGATGGGGATTGATCTTCCTCCTTCAGTTTCTGAGGCCGAGGAGATGGACGATGAGGAGCTTGACGAGCTTGTCACTTCCTTAGCCCGTGGCGATGAGGCCACTGCTGCTGCTGCTGCTGCTACCACTTCAGCTCCTGGAGATGGCACCTCTTCCGGTGCTCCAGAGACTTCTGCTTCAGCACTTCAGACTTCTGAGCCTGCTGCTGACCCTGCTGTCGAGCCTGCACTTCTATCTCCTGATGCTGTTGCGACCCCTGCTGTTGCGACCCCTGCTGTTGAGCCAGTTGTTTCCACACCTACCCCGACGATCCCGTCTGTTGAGACGCCTCTTCTCCCTGCAGAGCCTGAGTCCACTCCGTCGACTGGACCCACGGAGACTGCAGATCCAGCCACTTCCTCGTGATCGTTTGTTCCGAGGACTCTCCACTACTCTTTGGATGACATATCTTTTTTTGAGAGTATTTTGGGTTAGGATGGAGATTGAGGGTTGATTTGATGTATTTTTGAGTTTTCTGGATGTCGGTGTTGGATATTTTGATGTGTTGTATTTTTTGTTGTTGGACGTTGATGATGTTGATGATGATGTTCTCATGATGATGTTGTATCAATGCTATATGATGTATTTCTTTTTGATGGGTATGTTGCATTTGTTGTATCGATCTCTTTTTTTTGGGATGTACTCTTGATGTTTCTATCTATATATACATCGTTGTTCATGTTGTGATAATTACTTCCTCGTGCACATTAATTCTCATTCAATGTCCATGCTATGTAAAATCGTCGCTCGACGATTGAAAAACTTGGTTAAATAGATTTTATTTCTATATTTGTATAGAATTGTTTTCCATGCACAAATTTAACCAAGAATATTGAATATTGGAGAGTATGTTTCATTATTCAATAAATAAAATTATTACCAAATATTTTTTTTTGATGATTTTGATTATCGTTTTTTTTGATAATGGACAATTTGGCACACCTTGATTTGATTTCATCATTTTTCCCTTGGTGTCAATTAGGTCCATCGTCATTGTCTACGACTCCCGATGTTGGATTTTCCATTTCCTAGTTGTTGTCGTTGTATGCCCCCCATTTTTGGGATAATGCCAAAGGGGGAGAGATAATGATAATAAATAGCGCAAATGAAAATTTAACTCAATTTCCAAGAATCTAGTTTGATATGTTAGATTCAGGGGGAGTTAAGATACATATAAGGATTTTCAAAATCCGATATTTCGAAAATCGATTCTCTTTATTTATCTTACTCATCTGATTGATGCAATTCATATATATTCATTTTGGAATTAACGTGTCATCAATGCAGGGGGAGTAAGTATTTTACATTTGAATCATTATTTTTGATTATTATTTATGTTGGTTTGTCATCACCAAAAAGGGGGAGAATGTTGAATATTGGACTCCCCGGATTTGGTTTTGATGATGAGCAAACATAAATAATCCATGAACTAACAATTTGTGAGCGCAGTATTGGAGATCGTCGCCAAATTCACGAGAACATTCAAAGCGACATCTCAACACTTCACAAAACTCGTATTCATGCCTAAAGCTTCGTTAAAGCTCTTGCGCCGTTTTGGAAGTTATGAAGAATCAATCGAAGCTCTTGAAGACCGTTTATTAAGGTTTTATTTATAGTCTTTTTAGCTTCGATATATAGAATGTTAAGCCTTGAGTATATCTTACCATTCTAACTTCATAACGCTCATATCGTAGCTCTAGGATCTTAGTACAAGTTCATTCTAACTTCCTCGAAGCGTCGCGCTTCGATTCGGACTTGTTTGTGCATGTTAGTTGGTACAAGAACAAGTACTGACCGACTAGATGGTGATCTAGTCGGTCAGCAACTCTTCTTGGACCGACTAGTTTGTTTCCTTAATTTCTTGGACTTTACTGTTTACAGTTAGTCGGTCTACGTTGACTCACCGACCGACTAGTTTGTGAACTAGTCGGTCAGTGATGCTTCTTTGACCGACTAGTTGTGACTTACTGTTCATGCTAAATTTCTCATAAGCTACTGTTTATTGTTAGTCGGTCTAAGAACGTTTGGTGACCGACTAGTTGACAATCTAGTCGGTCAACTTTTGTTCTTGGACCGACTAAGTCAACTTGTGTTCAGACTATTTCATTTTGCCTCTTAGTCGGTCTACGTTCACTGACTGACCGACTAGTTGTGAAACTAGTCGGTCAGAAAGTCTTCTTGGACCGACTAGATTTCTAGGTCTGAAATTCTCTTTCTTCTCAGTTCCTCTCTTAGTCGGTCCATGCTGTTTGACTGACCGACTAGTTGATGAACTAGTCGGTCAGTGATTGTTCTTTGACCGACTAATTCTCCCAGATTTCTATCCGTTGGAGAATGACCTAAGTTGTTTTTATGGGACCCTATAAATACGAACCTAGGTCATTTCTATCTAGGTTAGAGCTTCCATTCAGAGATTCATTGAGATCAAAAGAGATAGCCATTCTCACTCAAATCAAAAGCTCTCTTCCTCACAAGAAACCCATTCTCTCTCATTTCTAGATCTAGAATCCATCTAGAGAGAAGATTGTTCTTGGTGAGCTCTTCAAGCTATTGCTTGATCCAAGTCTCCAAATCATCCCTAGACACCTATTGCTGGTCATTTCCTTGGTGCTAGGTCTTGGTGACTTCATCTTCCTCAAATCCTCCATTTCACCTATTGGGTAAGAAAAACTCAAGGTATAGGATTTTGTGGTAAGTTTGCTTATTTCAATATAACTCATTTATATTGCTTGTTGATTCTCTCGGTTGTGAGAGAAGGTTGTGATCCCGGGTTGTGGGATTCACTATTGCCGTTGTTGTATGATTTGATCTTGTGAATGTTTTTCACAAGATATTCATAGTGAAAATCTTGAGTTAGGGTTTCTAACTCAAGTATCCGGAGGGGATCCGGGTGGTTGGGACGTAGGATCACCGGGAACAAGTCGGGGAGACTTGGGTGGATCCGAACCCATTAACATCATTTGTTTGCATTGTTAATTTTGTTGTTGTCATTCAATTTAATCTTCCGCAAATTGATTTGGTAGTTGTTTGCAATTTAATTTGGAATTATACTCCTTATTATTTTAAAGTACTATTCACCCCCCCCCCCTCTAGTACTTGTGCAGTAGCTGGTAGGGCATTACATGGCGAACTCCTCCAGAGCCCTGCCAATGAGCTCACGAGCATGCCAGATGTGTCCATACCCAAGTGGGGGTCCGAATCGCTCCAAAATCCCTGAAAATTCACGAAACACTACGAAACTCGGAAATATCGTCAGAAATGCAGAATCGTAGTAAAAAGTGGGATTTGGATACGAAAATGATATGGGATGTGATGAAATAATGATATGAAAATGATGGAAAATATGGACACATCAAAATCCCCAAGCTTACCTCTTACTCGTCCTCGAGGAAGACGAATAATCGGTACGCCGGGAGGAAAACAAAATGAAAATAAGAAAATGAAAATAGAGAGTAATGAAAAACAAAAAGAGAGAGGTAAGAGGAAAGTGCTATGGATGATCGGTCAGATCTCCGGCCCAAATAGTATATCACGATGCTCCGAGTGCTAAACATACATGCTATTGGTAATTTCTAGCTTTATATATCATATGACATGCAGTGCAGGCAAAGAACAGTGATCTACTGAAATAATACCGTCAAATCATATCAATCTCATGCAATCCCTAGAGTCTAGTATAAAGGAATTGGCAACGTCCTTTTCAATCACAGATACACAAGGAGCATAAAAGAATCACACAGCATGCAATAGAGAATAGAAAAAATCATGACATTCAGATATTCACTTCGATATGTGAAAAATCTCCAAAACTAAAGTATTTCGTAAAGTTTAGGTTTTTATAAAATCTCCCCGATGTGCACCGTCTCCACTCTAATGTCAAGCTCACTCATATAATCAGTTGGTTTACCCCCCCAAGCTTAGCTTGAGGCGTCGCATCAATGAAAATGATATGGAATTTTTATTTTTCTTCCCATAATAAATGATAGCTTCTAGTGAAATAATACAAGATAGTATTTATTCTTTTTCTTTCTTTTTCTTTTCTTGTTCAGATATGAATATATACACATTTTTTTCTTTTTTTCTTTTAGAAGCTATATTTTTTCTTTTTGGGATTGGGAAGTAGGATGCGGTAAAGATAGCTATGGGGGTGAAACCAACTGATATGTAGAGATATAAAATAGATATGTGGAGAAGGAAAATAGTGGGACTCTCGGTTCACTCATAAGAGGGTGCACATCAGTTTGATAAAATAAAACCCTAACTAAACTCATATATAGCATGAATATTTTCATTTCTCTAGATGAATACTGAAAAGGCAAGCAGTAATAATCACAGTATCATCAGGCATGCAAACAGAAGTGAATAAGATAAGGAAAGCAGGTGCTCCAAGTGTTCTAGTGATGCGTGAACATTGGTGCGTTTCCCAACATAAATATACCAGATACTAGTTCATGCAATCGATTTTCAATTCATTTTAGGTATTACATCAGATAGATCATCAATAGAAGAGCATGCATATAGATAATAAAACCGAAATTCACCCTAATAGCATGCCATCGAAAATGAGCATCGCAAAAAACTAATAAAGCCTAGAGAGATATCATCATGTGGACCATCCTTAGCAAAAATAAAAAGAAACAGAGAAAAAGGGAAAATAGATAAAACGAGATGCATGCATGGAGAAAAACATAAAATATGATGCAAAATGAGAAAACATAAAACGAGGCGGGAAAGTGGTGAAAAGGTGAAATAAAAACTGAAAATAAGGGAGGAAAATGAAAAAAATTGAAAATAAAGCGGTAGCGTTCATCCCCCAAGCTAAACCTAGCAGTGTCCTCACTGCTAAGAAATCGCTCGTGAGTGGGAGATGATGCTAAAGGGGTGGTGTGGGTGGGGAAATAAAATAAAAACTATATAATAAAAGAAAAACATAATAAACATAAAAATATGATATGATGCAATGCAATGTATAAAGTGATGCATGGGTATATCCTCCCACAAGCTGTGTAAAAGTAGGGCATCGAAAAGACAGATGGACACAAAAAATATGGGGGAGGCAAAAGCTGGGATGGACTACATCAAGCAGAGAAATCACCCTCCGGGGGTGGTGATGGGTCCCCCTGCTGTGGACCCGGGGTAATGTGTGGCAGGTCTGGCTGTGAGTCATGGGGAGGGCTAGTGGTGAGATCGATGGTGGGAGTGGAAGGAGCAGCAGTATATAAGACCAGGGCAGAGAGTGGATCAACTGTGACGGATGATCAGAAGTAGTAGAAACAGGCTCTGCAGAAGCATGTGGAAGTGAAGCATTGAGTGGTGCTGAGTGGGTCACAGTGTCCGGCCTGGGAGGAGGAGCGTGTGCAAGTATGACAATAGGTGGGCCACGCTGACGAAGAAGGTCTATGATAGATAAAAGATACGACTCGACCCTCGATCTGTGTGTCCTAGTCTCGACTAGAAAGTCATCGAAATCCCACTGCATGCGGGAAGTCAACTCCTCTAGAGCGGTCAATCGAGAGTTGGAGGAACGAAAGTCGGGCGGAGAGGTAGGAAAACGTCTGTGAGATACTACTCTCATGAAGTGGCCCTGTGCAACTGATGCACGGTGCCGAGCCTAGAATGTAGGAGAGGGTGAACTCGCAGGTATGTCAGAGGCTGCAGAAGGAAGAGCGGTAGTCGACACAGAGGAAAAGATAGACATCGACACACACTCGGACAAAATGGCAGCGGAGGTGGTGGAGGTGGTGCCAGATAGTGGAATGTGTGGACCTAAAGAAATAGGAAGTGATGCAATCAGGTCCAAAAGAGGTGGTAGGGTGGGAGCAGAATCGTGGACGGGAGAGTCAAGATCTATCGGCGCGTCATCAAAATGTATATCGGTGCCCTCCGGCACCGATGCAGAGATAGAAGAAATCTGAGTCCCGGGGCAGGAGGTGAGGACAATCCCCACGGACTCGACGGAGGCAGACAGTGTGGAAACAGAAGTGGTGGAAGCGACGGCTGCATAAACTAATGGCTGAACTGGTGGGGCAGGGAGGCCGGCTACCAAAGTATCTATATCTAGGAGCTCGAAATCCGGGGAGCGAGAAACCGGGTCATCGGTAGGTGCCTCGACCGGTGCTCCAAGTGGCTCAAGAACATGGATGGGCGGGAGCGGGAAAACCTGAGGAATCATCCAGACAAGCTGGACGGTGAGAATGTGCGTCAGGTGAGGGGTGGGTAAAATCAAGTGAGGGGTATGGGTGGTGCCCACTAGATACTGCCAGTGACAAGAACCGTGTGGACGAATGATGTGCATATGCTCGAGCACGCCAATGGTCAGGCGTGTCGGGCCAGGAGGTCGGTAAAGGTCAACTGGAATCGGGATGTGAAGCATCTGAGCAAAAATAGTGCAAAAGGCCCCGCAGCAAATATCGGTGGAGTGGTAGCTGATGGCCATCTGGTAAAGTCTGTGACACAGCCAGTGGGCTGCGTCAGAAAGCATGAACAGTCATAGAGAGCCGTCGGGGTGCAAATGGAGAGGCTGAGTCATACCCATAAGATGGATAAGCTCGGGAAGGGACATGGTCCCGACCTCATGTCTGCAAAAAATGGTGCAAGCAAGGTGCCGCTGAGCGTAGCGAAGGCATGGGTGCACAATGCATGATGCCTTCACCCGGCTAGGACGATACTGTGGCAGTCCAGAAATACGCTCCCAATGGAGCGGGCATCAAAATCGGTAAGATCATAGGAAGGGGAGAAGGCCAGTCTGGGCTCTGGATGGCGGGGAAGTGGAAATACTCCTTGATCATAGCGAAAGTGACAGTGCAATCGTGATCAAGGAGGCGGAAAGTAATACCGTCACTGGCCGGGGTGAAAGCAATGGAGGCGAGACCCTCTAGTGCAATGTGGGTGTAGGTCGGGGCATGGACACCGAGGAATCGGTCAAAACCGATAGCTCGGTAAAGGTGGTGAACTCCCTGTAGGAGTCCCAGGGACGTATGGGTGGGCACGTCAAGAAAAGCGGTAGGGACGAGGCGGCGCTGGGAGAGCCTGTAAAAGAGCTCTCGATGAGCGGGGTCTCGGAACTGGATACCAAAGGTCAGGAGACGTGCAGTGGGGTCATCACTGGGGGTGCGGGGTGTGGAGGCGAAGAGGTAGAGACGGTAGATGGTGCAATGGTGACAGGTGTGGTGGTGGTGTGGATGGTGGTGGTGACAGCCGGAGCTGTGGTATAGGGTGTGGTGGTGGTAGTGGAGGACGCGGTAGTGAGGCTTGCACGACGCTGGGGACGAGAAGAGGAGGCGCCAGAAGACGGCCTTTTCCCGCGAGCAGGGGGTGTGGTAGATCCACGTGTGTGAACCATCGTGATTGCGATATATGAAGTGCGGTATGAAAATAAAGAGGGGAACGAGTGTACCGCAAGTACTAATGATGCGAAGGCGCAAAAGATCCCCCAAGCTAGTCCACGCTGATGCTACTGACGTAGGAGGAGAGTACCTGCAATTTGAAATGGGAAAAATGTCAGATAATCGATCAAAAACGTGTGGAAAGCAGATATACTGTGACACGGACCGAGCAGAGAGCTACTCGGTCCGAGTTGTGCAACTCAGGTAATGGGGATGACTCGGTGCGAGTCATGTGACCGAGTCGTTTGACTCGGGGGGGCGGAATGAGCAGTGCCCTAGGGCACAATTCGGGGGGGTTTGCGGCGGCAAAAGATAGAGGGGGGGTTTCTTGCGGCGGCGGGGGGCTTTGAAGTAGGGTGGGTGTGGTTTTGGGGAGGCGGGTGGCCGGCGCCGTCGGCGGCGGTGGCACCGTCGACGGTGCCGTCGACGAATAGGGGAAAAGGGGGCGGGGACGGGGGTCTGATGGGAGAGGGAGAGGGGGGAGTCGGCGAAGGGATGTGGGGAGGCGGCGGCACCGTTGGCGGCGGGGGCACCGTCGACGAGGCCGTCGTATAAGTAGGGCGGTGGTGATTTGGGGGGGAAGGGAGGATAGGGGTGGAGAGGGGGGAGAGAGAGAATGAAGGGAAGAGAGTGGGGGTAGGAGCTCACCGGAGCGAGGCGGCGCGGAAGGCGGAACCGACGGCGGTTCGGGTGGAGACGGCGGGGGAAAGAGAACGAACAGGGGGGATGGGTAGGTAGCTCGGGGGGGCAAAACGAGGGATTAGGAAATTTTTAGGGTAAAAAAAATTTAACATCAGTTATTTATAGTCGGGTGTCGGTTTTTGGATCCGACCCGACTCGGTCCGAGCAGCTAGGCTGCTCGACCTGGTCGATGTGAAAAAAAATTGAACGAAATACCGACTTGACTCGGTCCAAGCAGCTAAGCTGCTCGACCGGGTCAACTTAAAAATTTTGAATGAAATACTCCCTCCGAGTCATTTCCTACTCGGTCCGAGCCAATAATATTCTGTCCGGGTCGACAGAGTGACATTTTCTCCCCAATTTTCAAGCCTGTACGACTCGACCGAGCAGTAGGATGCTCGGGCCGAGTCGAATCCTGCTCGGGCCAAGCCAATAATACTCTTTTCAGGTCGATAGAGTGACATTTTCTCACCAACTTCAATCTCCTGTAGTACTCGATCGAGCAGCAGTCTACTCGTTTCGAGTCTATGTCTGCTCGGACTGAGCCGCTAGCTGCTCGGGCCGAGCAAAATGGCCGCGTTTCTCCGTATATGAGCTGCTCGACCGAGCATATGAGCTGCTCAGTCGAGTCTCCTGTTTCTCTTTTTCCTCTTCTTTTCCCTTGGTTTTCTTCTCAGATCTTCGAATTCATTGCTTTCCTCCGGCTTCCTTCCGTTTATAATGCCCATATGCATACCCCCAATTGTCCGTCCTACACAAAATACGAACTCATCACATTTTTATGATTTTTTATAATTTTATCTAAAATCAAGAAATAAAGATAAAACTAAGAAAACTAAGAAAGAAAGTCCAAAATCTAAGGAATTGGGTTGCCTCCCAATAAGCGCTCGTTTTTAGTCATGAGCTCGACTCCCTAAAATATAGCAATGCTCATTTGGCATGCGTGGTGGTCGCGCGTCCATCTCCGGGGTGGTTCAAACCGGCGGCGTTTGATTTCCACTCGCTCCAATATTCTCCTCCACATAAGATATAGTCTCCAGCGCTTGACGATATGATGATTGGCGTAGAGACTCCTCATCCAATACTTGGATGTACGCGGCGACCGCTTTGTTGTAGGTTGGGTCATAGTCGTCGTCGATGCTTGCCATCATTGGGTCCTTCATGACCCCTTCAGCAGTGAACTCTTCAATTGCTTCCTCTTCAAGAAGCTCCAGATAACTGGCTCCTTCTTCATAAGCTCGCTCCTTCATCGGCCTTTGTAGCCGAAACTCAGCTTCAATATTCCCCACATTGAGAGAAAGGGTCCCTTCTCGGACGTCTATTAGAACTCCGGCCGTCGCCATGAAGGGGCCGCCGAATATGAGTTGAGAGCTTCCTCCCTCCGGCATGTCCATAATGATGAAGTCGACTGGGATACATAGCCCTGGAGGTATTTGAAGATGATGTCCCTCGCTAACCCCACCGGGTAGGTGATGGAATGATCGGCGAGCTGGATGGACATGCTCGTCAGTTCTAGCTCACTTCCCGTCTGGAGTCTTTTAAAGATGGAGAGGGGCATCAGGCTGATGCTGGCCCCCAAGTCAATTAATGTTCTGCTGATTGGCATGCTGCCGATGGAACATGGCACGGTGAAGCTCCCCGGATCCGGTAGCTTCCGGGGGAGGTGATTTTTAATAATGGAGGTAGAATCCTCCAACAGCTTGATCTCTTCCACATTCCTCTTTCCCGTGATGAGATCCTTCAGAAATTTGGCGTACGTCGGGATCTCGGTGATGGCATCAATAAACGGGATATTCAGCTGAATCCCCTTCAGTAACTCCATAAACTTGGAGTACTTCTTCTCCAATTTGGCTAGGGCTAGCCTCTGAGGGTATGGAGGAGGAGGTCTGGAGACTTTGCCCTTGGATGCATCAACGGGAGGCGGCGTCGTAGTAGGTATGACGGGAGGTGTATCCGCTCTCTCCTCAATAGTGACAGGCCATTCAGTGGGCTCAGCTCTGTCGCTGTCATCAACAGCTTCTTCGATGGTGATTTTCTCCTTGTTCAGCATGAGGACCATGACGGGGTCAGTCACCCGTCCACCTCGTGTGGTCACTGAAACCACGGTGTTGGCTTGAGCTCTAGGGTTAGTCTCCGGTTGGGAGGGTAATCTCCCCTGATTCTTCAGCAACTATGACATTTGCCCTCTCAGTTCATCGAGTGAAGAATTAATATTCTTGAATTGGTTCGATGTATCCTGATTGAAGCGAATCTGGCCGCTCATGAAGGTATCCAGTGTAGATTCGAGATTAGACTTTGGAGGAGCCGACACAAAATTCTGCTGAGGTGGCTGGTTGAACTGATATCCTGGCGGCCTATATGGCCTAGCTGGCCTAAAGCTGCCCTGCTGCTGGCTTTTCTACTGCTGAGGGGGAGGTGGGGGCCTCTGAAACTACGGAGGTTGTAGCCCTCCACTCTGGTTTCCATAAGAAAACCCTGGATGATTCCTGGCGGCCGGATGCTGCCACTGGTTCCGTCCCTCTCCTTGGACGTACTGTACGGTTTCAGGAGTCTCAGCACCCTCATAGTGGCCCTCAATATGAATATATCTCGGATCTACATACTCCTCCCCGGGATGCTAGGAGGTGTTGGGTGCCGCTGGGATGGAGTCTAGGCGCTGCTCGATGCGGGCCACTTGCTTGCACAAGGTCTCAATGTGAGAATCCAAGTGACTAGCGACCTTGACCTCAGGAGCTTGGGTCACAACGGTTTGTTCATCGTTCCACTGCTGGGTGTTGGCCGTCATGTGCTCCAACAGATCTATGGCCTCCTCAGGAGACTTATCTAGTAGGGCACCTTGCACCGCAGCATCAATAATCATCTTGGTGCTAGGCTGGAGCCGGTTGTAGAAGCTCTGCACCAAATCCCAAGACTGGATCCCATGGTGAGGACACTGGTGTTGGAGGTCCTTGAACCTCTCCCAAGCCTCGTAAAGTGACTCCTGTGGGAGCTGCTTGAAATTTGAAATGGCCCCACGGATCCGGAACGTCTTTGAAGGTGGATAGAATTTATCCAGAAAAGCAAGGGTGAGCTTCTCCCAGGTGGTGAAGTGGTTGGGAGGATGAGCCCGGAGCTAATAGGAGGCTTTGTCCCTTAAGGTGAAATGGAAGAGCCGCAGCTTCACTGCATCATCACTGACGTCATTCGCCTTGAATGTATCATATTTCGCCGGGAAGGAGTCAATGTGATGGTTGAGATTTTCGTGAGGATGCCCATGGAAGGGATCTTGCTGCATCAGATTTATCAACCCCGTCTTGAGCTCGAAGCTCGATGTCGCCAGCTGCGGTCTAAGGATCGAGGAGTTGTTTCCAAACATCGGTTTCATATGGTCCCTGATGGACCCAGTGTGAGGAGGAGGAGGAGGATTTTATCCCATCTGAGTGAATGGAGATGAACTTCTGCTAGAGGCTCTCAAAGCCCTGGCTGTCTTTTCGATCTCAGGATCGAATAATAATTCTCTAGTAGTCCCCTTGTGGCGGGTGTTCATGCACCAACAAAACTCAGAAGAACACCGTCAGTAGCATCGAAATAAATAAAGAGAATAAAAATAATAGAGGGGTGAGGAATGATAAGAGTGCTAGCAAACTTCACAAAAATAGAAACAAACTGAGATAAGAACACTATTGCCGTCCCCGGCAACGGCGCTAAAAACTTGACGCACCCGTAACCTACACCTAGGTTCCACCTGGCGATGTCACAATCGCCAGGCGTAGTATGGCCCCTTGGCTACGATTTCGGGCTCAATCCAAAGAGGACGGTGTCGAGTAATAGTATATAATATGTCAGATCCCACAGGGACGGTGATAGTGTCTACAGGTTCTCAGTCTGTTTCTAAATGTAGAAGTGAGATAGCGGTCGGGGGAACAGAATTGGGTTGGTTGTTGTTTGTTGTAATATCAATAAAAGGGACTATGGCTTTAGGGATCGCCACTAGGATCGTTGGGGGTTGATATTGGATAGGATCATCACGTTGCATTAGGGCTGGGAATTAATCCCCCAATTTGTACCACTCTCGTGGGTTAGAATTACGGGGTATTTCGGTGGCTCTCGTTGACGCAATGGCGGTAGCCGTCAACGTAGTGGTATAGTTCATCGATGGATCCCCTCAAGACGCGAGCCGAGCATGGTCACGTGTCTTGGTTGGATCCAACGATTTTCCTATTCGAATCCCTAGATACCCATTAAGCGCATCAATTCCACAGACCGTGGGCATGATCTCAGTACGGGTTATCTACGGATTCGATAGGATCTACCGAAATACAACCCTAAATCCCCAATTCAACATAGGGATCTAGATCTACATTTTCCCCCTAGAATCCTAGGGCTAACCCATCAACCCTAGAATAAATCTACTCACTCATGGCGATAGAAACGCACAAAAGCACCAATTTCACAGAGGAAAACATCTTAGCAATTGAGAGATTATGGCTAAAAGAAACTTACAGTGAGAATAGACGAACAATAGATCCAGACAAAAACAAAAGCAATAATCTTCAGTAATTGATCCGAAAATCGCTACAAAAATAAGTCTCCAAGATTCCGTACAAAGAAATCGCCCTCAGCTCCCTCTAAAAATTCCTAATCAAAAACTAATCGAAGTCTCTCCACAGCTGCTCGAGATCGCTAGCTTCAGTCGCTCCCCAAATTGCGCGGATCACGGTGCGTTCAAATCATTCCAGAAATGCCCCTGGAATAGCCAACCGAGTGTTGGATATGGAAGACGTTAGTACACCCTTGTAGGGGATGTACGAGGGAATACGGACCTCGAACGTCGCGTACACGAAGTCGTGCGCAAAGGGAATATGTTCCCTTGCGGAGAGGATCTCTAGATTGATGGGAAAGTCGCATTATATGTGCATAAATGCATGCGACATATGGCTAATAAAGGGGTAATATCTTAAGCTTATGTTGTACCATGCATATGGTACAACTTAAGCTTATTATATGCCATGTACGATGGTACACCTTAGTCAAATTGTTCCAAAGGAACAATTGCTCCTAAAATAACTACCTTGGGGGCTATAAATAAGACCCAAGGGTTAGCCATTTCCTTACACACTTTTGCATGGCATTCTTGCATGCATTTTCATTCTAGCGAAGCTCTGCCGAAATACTTCCTCTCCCTTTATCCAAGTTCTTAATCTAAAAGTAGAGATTTAGATTGTGGATTTAGTAGCATTACTCCGTTCGTGAGAAGACTCGATCCGTCGTGGCGAATCCGAAGGCGAAGTTCGTAGACTACCGTGCCGCATACGCAAGCGTAAGTCTAAACTTCATTTATCGATCCTAACTCTGTTTTGGCAGGATCCTTCATTGGTATCAGAGCCATACGGGTTCGCCCCGGTCAAACCGCCGCCCCGTCGAAACTATGAACGAGTCGTTGTCTTTTTCACGAATGGGTATCCTACCATTACGGATATGGTAGGAACGCTTCGTGACGGAGAGAACGCAGCGGTTGTTCTTTTCACGTTAGGGTCTCCTATCATTACGGATATGGTAGGAACTCTCCATGACGGGAAGAACCGACCGTTCACGTAGTATGTCATTTTTCATTTTTTGGCACACGGCCATTAGAAAATAACCACTTTCTCGACGAACGGGTGCTTCATCGACGAACGGGTGCTTCATCAAGGAAGAAGGTGGTGGTTATTCCCATCAGGGAAGATGAATTTTAGTGCATGTGCACCATGGCCAAATGGGCTATAAAGGCCATGCACCCCCCTCCCCATGCGGAGGGGGTTGGCTACGGCCAATAACCACCGCGGCAACCCCCACCGGCGGGGGTGTGCGGCCACCCCACACAAGGGGAGGCCGGCCATGGCCAAAGGGCCATGGCCGGCCAAGGCAAAAATGGCCTTGGCCATGCCCGGCCATGGCCAAGTCATGGCCGGCCATGGCCATGCCGGCAGTGGCCGGCCCCGGCCAAGGCCGGCCGGGCCGGCCCTGGCAGTGGCCAGGGCCGGCGCCCTGGCCTCGGCCAGGGCAGAGGCCCGGGCCGAGGGGGCCAGGGCCCCTGGCCGGCCAGGGCAGAGGCCCTGGCCAGCCAGGGCAGAGGCCCTGGCCGGCCCTTGGCCAAGCCTCGGCCAGGGCAGAGGCCCTGGCCGGGAGAAGTTGCAGACCAAATAATTGGTCGACCAATTTGGTTGTTTTGGTCGACCAATCCGGCAGAAGGTCTTGGTCGATCGCAAACTTGTCGACTGACCCATACGGGGTGACAAAAGGCCTTGGTCAAACTCGAATGTGCCGATTAGCCCATACGGGGCTAACCACAGTGCCGACTAGCCCATACGGGGCTAACATTTTAATGAAGTTTGTCCTTGGGCTCTACTCCTTGAAGATTAGCCATAGTGCTCTACTTCATGCGAGATTAGCCATGTCATTGTGCTCTACTCTACGGAGATTAGCCAATGTACTTATGACGTTGTGCTCTACTCTACGGAGATTAGCCAATGTATTTTAAATTTTTTTTTGAAAAAGATGTTTTCAAATAGGTTATGTCCCGTCCTTAATCGGGATAGCGCAATTTAGAATTCCAAGTCCTACCACGATCCGGCCATGGTTATCTAACCCATGGGTGTGTAGAACAGGTCTCGTGGCTTGGCAATTGTTGCGCTAAAATTCTTTGCGCAAACTCTCACCTATTCCATTTTGAAAGATATGTTTTTTCAAAAGTAATTTTCCGCTGCGAAGTACTATAAGAGTACGATTGTTTGATAAGTGATGGGGGAATATTAAAGGTTGTTCTAGATGGTGATTGGAATCATAGAGACCTTTTCGATTCTAGAACAACATTTTCAATATTTTTCGAAAGTAACTTATCAAATATAATATAATTCCAAGTGGGATTTGAATTTTAGAACTATCCAAATGGGATATTCTATTATCATTTCAAGTGGGAGTTATATTTTAAGAATTTTTATGCAATATTTTGATCAAACCTTCGGTTTTTGTGTCTTTTGCAGCATTTTAAAAGTAAAATGTCTTCCGCTTCAAAGAATATCATCGCTGAGTTAAACAGAGGTGAAAAACTCAACGGCGATAATTACAAACTATGGTCCATCAAGATACAATACGTTCTAGAGGAGCAAGAAGTGCTCGAAACTCTAAAGAACGTTATGATTGAACCCGAGTTGGGCACTACGGCCCAACACCGACGAGACAAGGAAGCTTTTGATGCTTGGTCTCGGAAGAACAAGATAGCGCGCATTACGTTATTAAGCAGTATGGCTGATGACATAATGTGCATCTTCCGAGAACATGACCTAGCCATGGACATATGGTCCAAGCTAGAGGAGAAGTTCGGTGGCACATCGGTGTCCAAACTTCGCTCCTTAACTATAAGGTTCGATTCATATAAGAAACGTCCAGATCATTCCATGGGGAAACATCTGCGACATATGGCGAACCTTATCTCGGAGTTAAAGGATGCAGGTCATGTGCTCACAGATGAGCAACATATCCAAGCAGTCATACGTTCCCTACCAAATGGGTGGGATCAGATGAAGATGCATCTCACTCATAATGAGAGCATCAAGACCTTCAACGATGTTTCCAAGCACCTCGAATTAGAGGAAGAGCGGCTTGCGGCTGCCAAGCCAAGTGCAGAAGTGCACATGGTTGCTAGTTCCTCACACGGGGGAAAGAAACGTAAAGATCGTTCGAATTCTTCTAATGAACGTAATAAGCAACCTGAGTCTACCAAGGAACCCAAACATAAGGGTGGGCACAAGAAATGGCACAAGAAGAAAGACTTGAAAAGGATCAAGTGCTTCAAGTGCAACAAGCTCGGTCACTATGCTCGTTCGTGTACGAGTGGAAGTGACGAGGTAACTTGTAATACTAGTTACATATGTGTTTCTAGTTCAATATTTCTTGTGGAATCTAATCCATTTTGGGATAATTGATTCAGGTGCCACCGACCACATAGCAAAGGACAGACGGTCCTTCGTGGAGTATCACCGGATACCCCAAGGAATGAAGTGGATCAATGTAGAAAACAACACACGTGTTGAAGTGAAAGGCGTTGGGACTCGCAAGCTAGTCTTGGATAACGGCCGCACTCTCCTACTTCATGATGTTCTCTTCATTACATATATTCAAAGGAATATTAAAACTGTGGTCAATTTAATGGGTCTTGATTATAGTTGGTTCCTTCATGATTGTAATATGGACCTATTTTGTAATAATTCTTTTATTGGTACTGGGTTTGTATTTCAAAGGATTTATTGTAATAAGTACAATGTATGATTCCTCATGTAATGAAAATTTCCTTGTGACAAATTCTTTGACTAATGAGTCTAATATAATCTGTTGGCACACAAGGCTTGGTCATATTGGACCAACGCGTATGGATAAATTTGCCAAACGTGGCCTTCTATCAAAATGTTTCAAAGGTTGAAATGTCGACCTGCATACATTGCCTTGTGGGGAAATCTTGTCGCAAGCCGTTTGGAACCGGCACAAGGGCCGAGGTTCCATTACAGCTTATCCATTCGGACATATGAGGTCCGATGAATGTCAAGACAAGACGCGTAAAGTCCTATTTCATCACTTTTATTGATAATTTCACCCAATTCGGACATATCTATTTGGTATCCCACAAAAGTGAAGCTTTGGCTTGCTTTAAAAACTATATGAGTTTAGTGGAGAATCAATTAGATCGCAAGATTAAGGTCTTGTGAACCGATAGGGGCGGTGAATATCAATCAACAAGTTTTAAGGAACTTTGTGATGAAAAAGTGTTTCAGAGTGTTTTCTCACTACAAAGCGTTGACCGTGGACAACCCGGTCAACGTGGTCAAGGGGCCCGTTTGGGTCCCTCGGGCGAGTCGAGTTGGTGCAGTTGAGGCTCGAGTCGGACCAGCAGACGACGTAGAGCACGTCGACTGGGTTGAATCGGGGTCCTCGGCCGTTGGTAGGGCGAGGGGTAGCCTCGGCCCGGGTCGAGACGCTCGGCCTCGGTCGGTTGCGCTCGGCCTCGGCGGTCGGACGACGAGGGGAAGCCTCAATCGTCCAGCTGGTTGCGTGGTCGGCGAGGGGCAGAGGGGAAGCCTCGGCCCGTGGATCAGATGCCCTCCTGCGTAGACGAGAACACTCGTCAGGGGGCCGGACCTTGGTTCCGGCCAAATCCCCTCCGATGCCTAAGTCAGACAGAGATCTGAAAGAGGAGGCCCGGCAGAGACGGTTCGACTCGTGAGGAGATCGGAACGGCGTCTCACGGCGTGAGCGGGGGAGGAAGGAGATGAAATGGGGGAACTAGGTCGTTGATGGAGTACCTTAGGTTCTAGATACCTGAGAGGCGGTCCTTTGTCCTGTCGTCCTCCTAGCCCCTTTATAGACCTCCGCCGTGATTGTCCCCGACCCACGTCGCTCGTCCACCCTCAATCGTGCCCCCTCAATCCCCCCCCCCCCCCCGTCACCGCTCCCTGCGCCATGCCAGCATCTCCCCTTAACTGCCCTTCAGTGGTCGCGGAACCGGGGGAGCGGTTATCGCAGGAGTGGGCGAGCGGCCAGCGTGTTATCGGGGCCGGGCCGGATCGACATTCGGAGGGGGGGTCCCTTATAGGGCCTTTATCGAGTGGGCCTGAGCGCGCAGATGGGCTCTTGACCGGCAGTCGGGTTTCTGGGCTCGCGTCTTTCGGGTCTCGGTTAAATAGGCGTAACAATTGCCCCCATCGGTCGGGTTGATCGGCTTCGGCCGGTTCGGCTCGGCCGATGCGACTTCTGCCGACTTTGATAGGCTCGTCAGTCGATGCCGACTCATTTATTAGTCGTCATCATGAGTTGATCCGTTCGATACTTTTAAGGCACGGGCTCCAAAGCGTCGTCGGTCCTCTGATGCTGCCACGTGTAGCTGCGAGCTTATCCCCATCGCTCGCGGGGTCGTCTTAAGTTGAGAAGCCGAGGGGTTCGTGGGCCGCCCTCGGTGGGGTCGATCGGCCTTGGCTTGCTCGGTTCGACCGCTGTGCCTCCTAGGATTCCGAGTGGCGCTTTAATCGAGGCGTGGTCATAAATGTAGGTCATGATGAGGCGGATCGATTGGACTTCCCTTGGCGCCGATTTCGAAACGCCGTCGGTTCTTCGAGTCCTGCCACGCGTTCTTGTCAGGCGCTTCGAATTCGTCCCTGTGTCCGGTATATAAGATCCCCAGATGCGTTGATCTCCACTTCTTTCTTGCTCTTCCCATTGTTCTAGGCTTTCCACAACTTGGAGTTTCCCGTCGCCCTAGCTTCCTCGTCTCCCCCAAACTAGTTAAAAGGTAATTCCTTTCTCGCTCTCGTATTATGGCTGCTCTTAGGATAGGCGGTTCTGGCCGAGGGGCGAGGGATTCTCCAGAGTCCAGGCGGGGCAGGCCTCGGCTAGTGGGATCAGGTTCCTCCTCCGGGAGTCGTCCCCTCCGAGATAAGGGGAAGGGGAAGCTATTCCCAGACTACGCCTGTGATGACGTGGCGTCGGCTGCCGTGCGTCTTAACGTGCCCCCGGTTGTCCTCCGAACGCCGTCGAGGACCATTCCTTCGGCGGTCACGAAGATCCGGGAAAGGTATCTCTGCTTCCCGTACGATGTCCGAGTTCCATTCGTCGACGAGCGAATTTGCCTTCTGAGGAGCAATGAAGTCGGCGTCTACGTCGAAATGTTTCGCCTGGGTCTTCGTTTCCCGCTCAATCCCTTCCTTATCCAGGTCATGGAATTTCTCATGGTGCCGTTTTGCCAGTTCACCCCTTGCTCGATTGCGGTACTGACGGGCTTCGCTACGCTCTGCTGTACCCGCGGTCTGGAGCCATCTCTCCCCCTTCTCTTCCATTTTTACCAGATCCAGACGGTCGGCCCGGGGTCATGGCTGCAGCTTCGAGCCCGCTCGAGGAGGGAATGCCTGATCCGGCTGCCCTGCTGGTCGGGGGATTGGAGTTCGGATTACGTCTTTGTGGTCTTCCTGGGGGATGCCCAGATTTTGACAAGTTGGGGCGGGTCTGTCCAGCCTCGCCCGCCGCTAGCTCTCTCAGACGTCGACCGGGCAGCCGCCGTGCTGCTGTCGACCCTCCCCTTGGAATCGAAGTCCATCTGGTCCTTGTTGGACGACCTACTCCTGAAGGCCGTCTTGTGGTCTCCGGGTAGGTCGCCTTTTCAGTCTTGAATCGCCCTATGACTCATCCTGATTTTGGTTTCCCTTGCAGGGATGGCTGGCCGCGAGTTCGTCCGTGACGTCGATGAACTGATCCGCCGTGGAGCTGCTCAGAGCCGAGGTAGTACCTCTGGAAGGGCGCCTCGGCGGACCGTTGAGGAGGAAGTGCGCCGAGCCGAGCCTTCCGTGGGTAAGGTGGTGGCCGCGCCTCCCGCCTCTTCTTCTGGCGATCCCCTTCCCAGGGGGGTCACAAGGGCCAGACCCGCCCCGTCAGCCCAAGAGGCAGGGGGTAATGACGGGTCCGGTGCAGTCCCTCCTGCCCTTGGCGTGCCCCCTCAGGTTCCCGAGGGTGGGGATGGTGCGAGGCGGAAGCGCTCCCCTCCGACGCCTTCGGAGCCCCACTGAGGAAAGAAGAGGAAGGAGGACGCGGATCCCTCCAGTCCGGCGGGTTCCGCGCTTCCTGTGGCGACCACCGGTGATCCTTCGGTAGCCTTGTCGACCACCCCCTTCGCAGCGTCCTCGCCCGTATCACCGGGGATCGGGGCCTTGTTGGCGAGCAATTTGGCTTCCCTTGTCGTCCCTGGGAGTTCGATGTTTGTCGACCGAGCCCTGGCCCAGCAGGTTGCCGAGGTCTCCGTCCCTCCCCGGGACCGCAGCCTCCTCAAGAAGATCCCTGCCGACAAGATGTCGGATTCCTTGGTCTGTGTTGGATATGGAAGACGTTTGTACACCCTTGTGGGGGATGTACGAGGGAATACGGACCTCGAACGTCGCGTACACGAAGTCGTGTACAAAGGGAATCTGTTCCCTTGCGGAGAGGATCTCTGGATGAGTGGGAAAGTCGCATTATATATGCATAAGTGCATGCGACATATGGCTAATAAAGGGGGAATATCTTAAGCTTATGTTGTACCATGCATATGGTACAACTTAAGCTTATAATGTGTCATGTATCATGGTACACCTTAATTAAGTTGTTCCAAAGGAACAACTTACCCTAAAATAACTACCTTGGGGGCTATAAATAAGACCCAAGGGTAAGCCATTTCTTACACCTTTTGCATGGCATTCATGCATGCAACTTCATTCTAGCGAAGCTCTGCAGAAATCCTTTCTCTTCCTCTATCCAAGTTCTTCATCTAAAATAGAGATTTAGATTGTGGATTAGTAGCCTTACTCCGTTCGTGAGAAGACTCGATCCGTCGTGGCGAATCCGAAGGCAAAGTTCCGAGACTACCGTTCCGCATACGCAAGCGTAAGTCTCCACTTTAATTATCGATCCTAACTCTGTTTTGGCAGGATCCTACATTGGTATCAGAGCCATAAGGGTTCGCCCCGGTCAATCCACCGCCCCGTCGAAACTACGAACGAGTCGTTGTCTTTTTCACGAATGGGTCTCCTACCATTACGGATATGGTAGGAACGCTTCGTGACGGAGAGAACGCAGCGGTTGTTTTTTTCACGTTAGGGTCTCCTATCATTACGGATATGGTAGGAACTCTCCGTGACGGGAAGAACCGACCGTTCACGTAGTACGTTATTCATTTTTGGCACACGGCCATTAGGAAATAACTAATTTCTCGACGAACGGGTGCTTCATCGACGAACGGGTGCTTCATCGAGGAAGATGATGGTAGTTATTTCCATCGGGTAAGAGGAAATTTGGTGCATGTGCACCATGGCCAAATGGGCTATGAATGCCATGCATCCCCCCTCCCCGAGCGGAGGGGGTTGGCTACGGCCAATAACCACCGGCGACCACCCCATCATGGCGGTGGAGAGTGTGCGGCAACCCCATTCAAGGGGGTGGCCGGCCATGGCCAAAGGGGCCATGGCCGGCCAATGCCCAAAATGGCCTTGGCCATGACCGGCCATGGCCAAGCCATGGCCGGCCATGGCCAGGCCGGCAGAGGCCGGCCAAGGCCAGGCCGGCCTGGCCGGCCCTGGCAGAGGCCAGGGCCAATGCCCTGGCCTCGGCCAGGGCATGGCCGGCCCCTGGCCGGCCTCGGCCAGGGCAGAGGCCCTGGCCGAGGGGCCAGGGCCCCTGGCCGGCCAGGGCAGAGGCCCTGGCCGGCCCTTGGCCAAGCCCCGGCCAGGGCAGAGGCCTTGGCCGGGAAGAAGTTGCAGTCTGAAATTGGTCGACCAATTTGGTGTTTTTGGTCGACCAATCTGGCAGAAGGTCTGAGTCGACTGCAAACTTGCCAACTGACCCATACGGGGTGACAAAAGGCATTGGTCAAACTCGAATGTGTCGATTAGCCCATACGGGGCTAACCACAGTGCCGACTAGTTCATACGGGACTAACGTTTTAATGAAGTTTTTTGGGCTCTACTCCTTGAAGATTAGCCATAGTGCTCTACTTCATGCGAGATTAGCCATGTCATTGTGCTCTACTCTACGGAGATTAGCCAATGTACTTGTGACGTTGTGTTCTACTCTACGGAGATTAGCCAACGTGCTTTCAAATTTTTTTTTGGCAAAGATGTTTTTCAAATAGGTTATGTCCCGTCCTTAAATCGGGATAGCGCAATTTAGAATTCCAAGTCCTACCACGATCCGGCCATGGTTATCTAACCCATGGGTGTGTAGAACAGGTCTCGTGGCTTGGCAATTGTTGCGCTAAAATTCTTTGCGCAAACTCTCACCTATTCTATTTTGAAAGATATGTTTTTCAAAGTAATTTTCCGCTGCTAATACCATACGGGTATTATTTCTGATTTCTTTTTACTTAAGATAAGTAAGAGGGATATTTTGAAAGTTACTTCTAGATGGTAGTTGGGAACGTAGTGAACTTCTCGATTCTAGAGTAACATTTCAACACATCCAAGGAACTTATCAAGTGTTTAAAGAATCGAAACTTTATGCATTGAATTTTGATCGTGTTTTTCATTTTCTTTGCAGTTTTTTGAATCGAATATGTCTACCGCTTCTAAGAATATTGTCGCAGAGCTTAACAAAGGTGAAAAGCTCAACGGCGACAATTATAAACTTTGGTCAATTAAAATCCAATATGTTTTGGAGGAGCAAGATGTGCTCGAAACACTCCAAAACATAATGGAAGAACCTGAGTTGGGCAATACGGCCCAACACAAGAGGGACCGGGAAGCTTATGATACTTGGACTCGAAAGAACAAAATAGCACGTATTACGTTACTGTCCGCCATGGACAATGACATAATGCGTCTATTTCGGGAATTCGACCTAGCCAAAGACATATGGTCTGAGCTAGAGATAAAGTTTGGTGGAACTTCGGTTACCAAACTCCGCTCCTTAAATATTCAATTTGATTCGTACAAAATGCGGCGAGATCATTCTATGAAAAAGCATCTCCGCCACATGGCGAATCTTATATCTGAATTAAAGGATGCGGGTGTTACGCTGTCTGACGAATAGCAGATCCAAGCAGTCATTCGTTCACTCCCAGATAGCTGGGATAACATGAAAATGCATCTCACTCATAATGAGTGCATTAAAACTTTAAGCGATGTATCGAAACACCTCGAACTCGAGGAAGAGCGGATTCAAGCCGCAAAACCAAGTGCAGAAGTGAACGTGGCCGCTAGTTCCTCACATGGAGGAAATAAGCGGAAGAATAAACGCTTAAGGTTTGTGAACGAACGAAAGCAAGAACCGGAAACCTCAAAGAAGACTAAGAACAAAAAGTGGCAAAAGAATGTGCACTCAAAGAAGAAAAACTTGAAGAAGATCAAGTGCTTTAAGTGCAACAAGTACGGTCACTTCGCCCGTACATGTACGGATGGAAGTGATAAGGTAACTTGTAGGGCTAGTTACATATGTGTTTCTAGTTCCATGTTTCTTGCTGAATCTAACTATTTTTGGTTGATTGATTCAGGGGCCACAGACCACGTAGCGAAGGACAGAAGGTTCTTCGTAGAGTATCGAAGGATAACTCAAGGAACAAAGTGGATATACGTCGGCAACAACACTCGTGTTGAAGTCAAAGGCGTCGGAACATGCAAGCTAGTTCTCGACAACGGCCGGACTTTATTATTGCATGACGTCCTCTTTGCTCCAGATATTAGAAGAAATATCGTATCCGTGGTCATGTTAATGTCTTTAGATTATGAGTGGAGGTTCTATAAACAATATGTTGACCTTGTTTGTAATAATTCTTTGATTGGTTCTGGTAATGTTTGTAATGGATTAATTGTTTTAAATACAATGTATGATGATTCTTCTTCCATTAATGAAAGTTTTCATTTGACAAATGCTTCTAACTCTGAATCTGAGATCATTTGTTGGCATGGAAGACTTGGTCATATTGGACCAACTAGAATGGATAGACTTGCCAAAAGTGGCTTGTTATCTAATGTTTCAAAAGTTGAAATGTCAACTTGCGAACATTGTCTTGTAGGGAAAACTTGTCGCAAGCCGTTTGGAACTGGCACAAGGGCCGAAGTTCCATTACAGCTTATCCATTCGGACATTTGCGGTCCAATGAATGTTAAGACAAGACGCGGGAAGTCCTATTTCATCACCTTCATTGATGATTTCACTCGTTTCGGTCACATCTATTTGATTTCCCACAAACATGAAGCTTTAACTTGCTTCAAAAACTATATGAGTTTAGTGGAAAATCAATTAGATCGCAAGATAAAGGTCTTGCGAACCGATCGAGGTGGAGAATATCAATCAACGAGTTTTAAGGAACTCTGTGATGAAAAAGGTATAGTTCATCAAATAACTATGCCTTATACTCCACAACAAAACGGTGTTGCGGAAAGAAGAAATAGGACATTGATGGAAATGGTCCGATCAATGATGTCACAGGCAAATTTGCCCATCACCTTTTGGGGTGATGCATTGTTGACGGCAGCGTTCATCTTAAACCGTGTACCCTCGAAGTCGGTAAGTTCTACTCCTTATGAGTTGTGGAACAATAGAACTCCAGACTTAAGCATTCTAAAACCTTGGGGTTGTGCCTCTTATGCACATTTGTCCTCTCACAAATATGGCAAACTTGGGCCACGTGGGAGAAAGTGTATCTTCATCAGATACGCTGAAAACTCCAAAGGATATGTTTTCGTCGGTCAAGAGGACAATGGGGGTCTTATAGAATTCGAATCGAGGGATGTTGTCTTCTTGGAAAATGAGTTTCCAAGACAGGGTGAGATAAGTCAAGACTTATCCTTGTTTGAGACTTGGGATCAAGAAGGATCGGAACGTTTGAGTGGGAGAATTCTTGGTGAAGAAGAAAATACGTTTCAAACTTCACCAATGGATGATACGAACGATACCAATCCTATTCCGAGTGGGAGTGATATTATTCCAAGTGGGAGTGATGTCATTCCAAGTGGGAGTGATCAAACTCAAACAAGACGTAGTAATCGAACGAGGCTAACACCTCTAAGATTTGAGGATGAATTTCCTCAAACATTCATGACATTACTACAAGATGATGACGAACCTGCAAATTTCAAACAGGCCGTCACATGCCCTGCTAAAGATAAATGGATAGCGGCAATGGAAGAAGAACTTCAATCCATGAAAACAAACCAAGTCTGGGACTTGGTTGATTTACCTAAGGGACGTAGAGCCATTGGGAACAAGTGGGTTCTCAAAATCAAGCATAAGGCTGATGGCTCCATCGAGAAATATAAAGCTCGCCTTGTTGCGAAAGGTTTCACGCAACAGGAAGGAATAGACTACGAAGAGACTTTCTCTCCTGTCGTGCGTTTTACCTCCATTCGCTTAATTCTGGCAATGGTGGCTTGTTTGGACCTCGAATTACATCAGATGGATGTAAAGACTGCTTTTCTTAACGGAGAACTAGATGAGGAGATCTACATGGAACAACCAAACGGGTTCGTACAAGAAGAAAACAAACATAAGGTTTGTAAACTTCGTAAATCCATATATGGTCTTAAACAATCCTCAAGGCAGTGGTATATGCGCTTTCAAGAAGTCGTTTTGTCGTATGGTTTCTCCATGCTCGACGAAGACAACTGCGTATATATTAAGAGGATTAAAAACAAGTATGTAATTATGTCTCTTTATGTAGATGACATACTTATAGCCGGAAATGATAAGCGTCTTATCTTGGATATCAAAGCTTGGCTTTCATCCGTCTTTGAGATGAAAGACATGGGTGAAGCTGCATATATCCTTGGGGTTAAGATCTCAAGGAATCGTTCCAAGAAACTTCTTTCTCTCTCTCAAGAGACATATATAAAGAAAGTTTTAGAACGGTTTAATATGCAGGACTGCAAGCCAATTGATACTCCAATAAGCAAAGGCGAGGATCTATGTTTGGAGATGTGTCCCAAAGATCCAAAAGAAAAGAAAGCTATGGAAAAAGTTCCATACTCCAGTGCTGTCGGGAGTCTGATGTACGCCATGATGTGTACCAGACCAGACATTTGCTATGTTGTTGGTATGGTAAGCCGTTACCAATCCAACCCAGGACAAGCACACTGGAAAGCGGTTAAGAGGATATTAAGATACCTCAAAGGGACTGCGGACTATGCGTTATGCTATCAAGGCAATACCTTGAGACTCGAAGGCTATACCGATGCTGATTGGGCGGGTGATCTCGACGAGCGAAGATCTACATCAGGCTTTGTTTACTTGCTCGGGAATGGTGCAATATCCTGGAGCAGCAAGCAGCAAACCTGCATCGCCTTATCAACCATGGAAGCCGAATTCGTAGCATTCAGCATGGCGGTCCAAGAAGCTGTTTGGCTTAGGAAATTCTTAGACAGGCTGACGAATGCTTCTGACTCGAGCACTGTTCCCATATACAGTGATAGTCAAGCTTCGATTGCTTACGTCAAAGATCCTAAATTTCATTGTAAGACCAAACACATTGACATTCGATTCAAGTTTGCGAAGGACTATGACAAACGGAAGGAAGTAGACATAGGATACATATCCACGCATGAGATGATAGCGGATCCCCTTACTAAGGCGATCCCCAGAGATGTGTTTTTTAAACACTTATCATCTATGGGAATGCGTAGGTGCTGAGATGTATCATGTAATATTTCCCATGTCTATAGAAGATCAAAGTTTAATTTTGCATACAAGTTTCTTACAAATGATTTTATGTACATTTGTGTTTAAGCCTCAGCTATTTAATTGTGTGTATGTCGGACAGATTAAGGTTGGCTTTCTCACATAAGCAACCGCCTTATCTTATCAGATGGATAAGATAGAGATGAGACTAGTTTAAAGTCAAAATCATTAAATGATTTAGAGTCATGACTTAAACAAGATAGTCGAATGAAAGATCTGCATCATATGGATGCTTACAAAAGATCTGAGATCTGTATCACAAGGATATTTGAAAGAGATCTCGTAGGATTTTAAATCCTATCTGTCTTATGCAGGATGAGAGTCCGTGAATATTTCACGAGTAGTAAGGGGACTCAAAAAGATAGGCACAGTGGTGTCTGATCTTTTCATCCGTACAACATCATTAAGACATACTCTCCCTGGGAAAGGAGTGATGTTGTAATACGTGTTCATACCACGTATGCATTTCGACCACTGAGTTAGTAGCAATAGTGTTTGCTATTATGTGAGACTCAAAGGCCATACGGGTCTTAACTCTTACCCTCAAGGACTCCAATTGGTTCCTTTAGATTTGACGAGATGATCGCTATCTTAGCGTGTTACTAATGGGCTATGATAATTCGGCTCGGCGGGGCACGTTAGAAAAGCGAATCAAGTCAAGATCAGAAGGTTCGCAAGAAGAGGAAGATTGATTTCATATTCGCATTTGGACTTTAATGATTCAAAGCTGGCCAGCCAATTGTAATCCAGATGGGATTCAATTGTTGAATATAAAGTATAAGAAATGTGAAGAAATAATCTAGGGTAAAGCATGCGTTGAACTACTCAACTTTGCACCTTCGAGGTCGTTGTGTATCTCTAACAAGTGCATAACAACAGACTCTACGCGCATGACGGTCGCACGGTCTATTTCTCGGTATGATAGATGAAAGAACTAAGGGAAAGACGTTCTCTTACAATCCCCTCAAGTGTGAGTGGGAGATGTTGGATATGGAAGACGTTTGTACACCCTTGTGGGGGATGTACGAGGGAATACGGACCTCGAACGTCGCGTACACGAAGTCGTGTACAAAGGGAATCTGTTCCCTTGCGGAGAGGATCTCTGGATGAGTGGGAAAGTCGCATTATATATGCATAAGTGCATGCGACATATGGCTAATAAAGGGGGAATATCTTAAGCTTATGTTGTACCATGCATATGGTACAACTTAAGCTTATAATGTGCCATGTATCATGGTACACCTTAATTAAGTTGTTCCAAAGGAACAACTTAACCTAAAATAACTACCTTGGGGGCTATAAATAAGACCCAAGGGTAAGCCATTTCTTACACCTTTTGCATGGCATTCATGCATGCAACTTCATTCTAGCGAAGCTCTGCAGAAATCCTTTCTCTTCCTCTATCCAAGTTCTTCATCTAAAATAGAGATTTAGATTGTGGATTAGTAGCCTTACTCCGTTCGTGAGAAGACTCGATCCGTCGTGGCGAATCCGAAGGCAAAGTTCCGAGACTATCGTTCCGCATACGCAAGCGTAAGTCTCCACTTTAATTATCGATCCTAACTCTGTTTTGGCAGGATCCTACAGTCTGGATCCTTCAACAGGTTCGGTTATCTTGCTATCCTCTCCTTCCCTTTATCCTCTTCTTAGCCCATGTCTCGTCTTTCCAGGGTTCAGCGCTCGTTGTGGAGTTGCAGTGTCGAGCCGTCCGCTTGAGGGAGCTGGAGGAGTCCTCCATGAGGGCCCAGGAGCTGGAGGAATGAAGTGGATCAATGTAGAAAACAACACACGTGTTGAAGTGAAAGGTGTTGGGACTCGCAAGCTAGTCTTGGATAACGGCCGCACTCTCCTACTTCATGATGTTCTCTTCATTACATATATTCAAAGGAATATTAAAACTGTGGTCAATTTAATGGGTCTTGATTATAGTTGGTTCCTTCATGATTGTAATATGGACCTATTTTGTAATAATTCCTTTATTGGTACTGGGTTTGTATTTCAAAGGATTTATTGTAATAAGTACAATGTATGATTCCTCATGTAATGAAAATTTCCTTGTGACAAATTCTTTGACTAATGAGTCTAATATAATCTGTTGGCACACAAGGCTTGGTCATATTGGACCAACGCGTATGGATAAATTTGCCAAACGTGGCCTTCTATCAAAATGTTTCAAAGGTTGAAATGTCGACCTGCATACATTGCCTTGTGGGGAAATCCTGTCGCAAGCCGTTTGGAACCGGCACAAGGGCCGAGGTTCCATTACAGCTTATCCATTCGGACATATGAGGTCCGATGAATGTCAAGACAAGACGCGTAAAGTCCTATTTCATCACTTTTATTGATAATTTCACCCAATTCGGACATATCTATTTGGTATCCCACAAAAGTGAAGCTTTGGCTTGCTTTAAAAACTATATGAGTTTAGTGGAGAATCAATTAGATCGCAAGATTAAGGTCTTGTGAACCGATAGGGGCGGTGAATATCAATCAACAAGTTTTAAGGAACTTTGTGATGAAAAAGGCATGGTACATCAGGTAACTATGCCTTATACTCCTCAACAAAACGGTGTTGCAGAAAGGAGAAATAGGACTTTAATGGAAATGGTCCGTTCAATGATGGCGCAAGCTAACTTGACAATCGCCTTTTGGGGTGATGCATTATTGACGGTCGTTTTCATTTTAAACCGCGTACCCTCGAAATCAGTTAGCTCCACTCCTTATGAGTTGTGGAACCAAAGGTCTCCTGACTTAAACATTTTGAAACCTTGGGGTTGTGCATTCTACGCACATATTTCCTCCCATAAATATGGCAAACTTGGGCCAAGGGGAAGGAAATGTATCTTTAAACGATACGCAGAAAACTCCAAAGGTTATGTTTTTGTTAGTCAGGAAGACAATGGTGGGCTAATTGAGTTTGAGTCGAGGGATGTCACTTTCTTGGAAAACGAGTTTCCAAGACAGGGCGAGATAAGTCAGGACTTATCTCTATTTGAGATTTATGATCAAGAAGGATTACCTCATTCGAGTGGGAGAATTCTTGGTGAAAACGAAGATACGTTTCAACCTTCACCAATGGATTATACGAATGACGATTATCCTATTCCATACGGGAATAATGATCCAAGTGGGAGCAATTCTAAACGACATTTCAAGTGGGAGTGATATTAGAATTGATCTAACTTCGAGTCAACAAGGACTTGAAGAATCTCAAATACGACGTAGTAATCATACAAGGTTGGCTCCTCTAACATTTGAGGTTGAAATTTCCGCAAACCTTTATGATTTTACTACAAGAAAATGACGAGCCTGCTACTTTCAAACAGGCCGTATTTTGCCCTGCAAAAGACAAATGGATGGAAGCGATAAAGGAGGAATTGAAATCCATGAAAGTTAACCAAGTCTGGGACTTAGTTAACTTACCCAGAGGACATAGATCAATTGGGAACAAATGGGTTCTCAAGATTAAGCATAAGGCTGATGGCTCTATAGATAGATATAAAGCTCGCCTTGTCGCGAAAGGTTTTACGCAACAGGAAGGGATAGACTACGAAGAGACCTTCTCACCTGTTGCACGTTTTACCTCGATTCGCCTGATTCTGGCAATGGTAGCTTGCTTAAACCTCGAATTACATCAGATGGATGTAAAGACTGCCTTTCTCAATGGAGAATTGGACGAGGAGATCTATATGGAACAACCAACAGGGTCTGTAAAAGAAGGAAACGAACATAAGGTTTGTAAACTTCGTAAGTCCATATCTGGTCTTAAATAATCCTCGAGGCAATGGTGTATACGATTTCAAGAAGTTGTCTTATCAAATGGTTTTTCTATAATTGATGAAGATAACTGCGTATATATCAAGAGGATTAAAAGCAAGCACGTTATTATGTCTCTATATATATATGACATTTTAATAACCAGAAATGACAAGGGCTTTGTGATGGATATCAAGGCTTGACTTTCATCAGTTTTGAGATGAAAGACATGGGGAAGTCACATATATCCTTGGAATTAAGATTTCAAGGAATCGTTCGAAGAAACTTCTTTCTCTTTCACAAGAGACTTATATAAAGAAGGTTCTAGAACGGTTTAATATGTAGGACTACAAGTCAAATTGATACTCCTATAAGCAGATGCGATAATTTATATCTGAAATCATGTCCAAAGAACCAAAAGGAAAGGGAAATTATGGAAAAAGTTCCATATTCCAGTGCAGTTGTTAGTCTTATGTACGCTATGATGCATACAAGACCAGACATCTGTTTTGCCGTTGGAATGGTAAGACGTTACCAATCCAACCCAGGGCAAGAACACTGGAAAGCGGTTAAGAGCATAATGCAGTATCTTAAAGGAACTGCAGATTTGCAAAAGACTATGATAAAACCAAGAAGGTAGACATAAGGTACATATCTACGCATGAGATGATAGAGGATCAGCTTACGAAAGCGATCCCCAGAAATGTGTTTTACAAACACTTATCATCTCAAGGATTGCGTAAGAGCTGAGTTGTACCAATGTAGATTCCCATGTCTGTAAATGATCAAAATTAATAAAAGAATAAGTTCTTTTTCAAACATTGCATATGAATTTCTTAAGAAATGTTTGTGTACATTTTTGAAATCTCAGCAGAATTGTGTGTATGTCGGACAGATTAAGGTTGGCTCTCTCACATGAGCAACCGCCTTATCTTATCAGATGGATAAGATAGAGATGACACTAGTTTAAAGTCAAAATCATTAGACGAATGATTTAGAGTCGTGACTTAAACAAGATAGTCGAATGAAAGATCTGCATCATATGGATGCTTACAAAAGATCTGAGATCTGTATCACAAGGATATTTGAAAAAAAAAGGATCTCATAGGATTTTTTAAATCCTATCTGTCTTATGCAGGATGAGAGTCCAAGAATATTTCACGGGTAGTAAGGGGACTCAAAAGATAGGCACTGTGGTGTCTGATCTTTCATCCGTACAACATCATTAAGACATACTCTCCCTGGGAAAGGAGTGATGTTGTAATACGTGTTCATACCACGTATGCATTTCGACCACTGAGTTAGTAGCAATAGTGTTTGCTATTATGTGAGACTCAAAGGCCATATGTGCCTTAACTCTTACCCTCAAGGACTCCAATTGGTTCCTTTAGATTTGACGAGATGATCGCTATCTTAGCGTGTTGCTAATGGGCTATGATAATTCGACTCGGCGGGGCACGTTAGAAAAGCGAATCAAGTCAAGATCAGAAGGTTCGCAAGAAGAGAAAGATTGATTTCATATTCACATTTGGAATTTAATGATTCAAAGCTGGCCAGCCAATTGTGATCCAGATGGGATTCAATTGTTGAATATAAAGTATAAGAAATGTGAAGAAATAATCTAGGGTAAAGCATGTGTTGAACTAGTCAACTTTGCACCTTCGAGGTCGTTGTGTATCTCTAACAAGTGCACAACAACAGACTCTACACGCATGACGGTCGCACGGTCTATTTCTCGGTATGATAGATGAAAGAACTAAGAGAAAGACGTTCTCTTACAATCCCCTCAAGTGTGAGTGGGAGATGTTGGATATGGAAGACGTTAGTACACCCTTGTAGGGGATGTACGAGGGAATACGGACCTCGAACGTCGCGTACACGAAGTCGTGCGCAAAGGGAATATGTTCCCTTGCAGAGAGGATCTCTAGATTGATGGGAAAGTCGCATTATATGTGCATAAATGCATGCGACATATGGCTAATAAAGGGGTAATATCTTAAGCTTATGTTGTACCATGCATATGGTACAACTTAAGCTTATAATATGCCATGTACGATGGTACACCTTAGTTAAATTGTTCCAAAGGAACAATTGCTCCTAAAATAACTACCTTGGGGGCTATAAATAAGACCCAAGGGTTAGCCATTTCCTTACACACTTTTGCATGGCATTCTTGCATGCATTTTCATTCTAGCGAAGCTCTGCCGAAATACTTCCTCTCTCTTTATCCAAGTTCTTAATCTAAAAGTAGAGATTTAGATTGTGGATTTAGTAGCCTTACTCCGTTCGTGAGAAGACTCGATCCGTCGTGGCGAATCCGAAGGCGAAGTTTGTAGACTACCGTGCCGCATATGCAAGCGTAAGTCTAAACTTCATTTATCGATCCTAACTCTGTTTTGGCAGTCCTTCACCGAGTAGGTGACTCGGTCGAGCAGCTGCTGCTCGATCAGTAGCTCGGCCCGTGTAAGTGAGCTGCTCGGCTGCTTGGAGAATTTGAAATCGTCCTACCCGGACCGAGTAGATCTATGCTCGGTCCGAGTAGGCTCGACTCGGTCTGATACTCGGGCTCTATTCGGGCGCTGCTCGGGCTGTGTAATCTGAGGCGACTCGACCAAGCAGATGAGCTGCTCGGTCCGAGTCTGCCCGTATCCGTCGCTGCTGTAATTGTTATGGCTCGGTCCGAGCATCTGGGCTGCTCGGACCGAGCATTTTCTGAGAAATGCTGCAGCAGCTCCTGGGCTTCTCTCTCTGCTCTCTCTCCCTCTTCTCTCCTCCAATGGCTCCGAAAGTGCGGCGAACTCCTCCAGAGCCCTGCCAATGAGCTCACGAGCATGCCAGATGTGTCCATACCCAAGTGGGGTCTGAATCGCTCTAAAATCCCTGAAAATTCACGAACACTACAAAACTCGGAAATATCGTTAGAAATGCAGAATCGTAGTAAAGTGGGATTTGGATGCGAAAATGATATGGGATGTGATGAAATAATGATATGAAAATGAAGGAAAATATGGACACATCAGTAATCCAAAGATATCATCTGGAAAGATGTCAGTAAATTCTTCAACAACCCTCGGTAACACTGGCTCTACCTCCAAGTCCGAATACCCCACGACCGTTGCTCGGAACTTCAAAGGCTCAAGCTCACTACTACCATCCCAAAACTTAAACTTTGGATGGTTGGGGATCCGGAAAACTACCCTTCTTAGTCTACAATCTATATTAGTATAGAACATCCCTAACCAATCCATCCCAAACACTGCCTCATAACCGGGCAACTCAATCACTAGAAAGTTTGCATACAACTCTCGCCTCCTATCTCAACTGGACAGTTCTGTATCCCAGATGCACTACTAATGACTCCATTCCCAGTATGAACATTCCAACTGGCAGCAAAAGAGGCAACCACTATAGAGTACTGAGTCACAAATTTCTTAGACAGAAAACAATGTGACGCCCCAGAATCAAATAGAGACAAGGCAGGGTATGAGGATACTCTAACAATACCTAAAGTATCACAACAGTAAAACACAGCTAACTAGCTAAATAAAGTGATTGAGGCTAAAATCAAATAGACTGCAGAGGGGCAAGATTCATACCAGTGATCACCCGACTAGCACCCTCTGGAGCATCTAATGAGGTCATAGTAAACTGTTGCCGCCTCGGCGGAGGAACTGCCCCCTGGTGCCCTCGTCGCTGCGAAGGAGGTGGAGGGGGTCCTCTTGGTGCAGTCGGTCCTGGTCCTGACGGTGCCGGAAGGGCAAGCCGCTGTGACGGTGGCGAAAGAGGTCTCTGATGTACGGACCGAACTGCCGCTGATGCCGGTGATACTGGAGCATGACCCGACCATTGGCAAAATCTGCTGATGTGTTCTGGCTCTCCACATGTGTAACACCTGGCGCTCAAAACTCGATAGTCTCTTTGCACATGCCCTGGCTTCCCGCATCTATAGCATGATGGCCCCTTCTGTGACGAAGGTGGAGCCCTCGGTCGCTTGAATGTCACCGGCTGAACTGGCACATGTGCGATCCTCTACTGAGCGGCCGGTCATCTGTCACTGGCTGGTAATCTCGCCAGACTCCGTAAGTGGGTCTCAAGCTGTCTAGCTGCCTGCAGTACGGCCTCCTGAGTCAACAACTCCTGAGTAGACATGGCCGCCTGAAACTCTACGTCTAGCCCCATGCGAAAGCACCTAGCTCTAGTGGCATCTGTCGCTACAAGCTCTGGTGCATACTTGCTCAACAGTGAGAACTCTGCGTCGTACTCATCCACTGTCCTCCTACTCTGAGTCATGTGCTCGAATCTCTGCATCAACTCGTCATTTGCCGCCTCCGGAAGGAACTTGGCCTCAAACAACTCCCGAAAAGTCTCCCAAGCAATGTTCCCCTTCAGTCGCCTCTCCTGGGCCTCCCACCAGTCTCTGGCATGATGGGTCAACTGGCGTCTCACCAACTCCACCCAACCGTCTCGGGGAAACCGACACTTCGTCAGATCATCCTCAGTATGTCGTAGCCACTCATCTACCTCAAGGCTAGTCTCCTTGCCCAAGAAATATCGCAGACGCAGTGTCCTGAACTCCTGGTAGCTCGACGGCTTCGACGCTGCTGCCCTCTCCTCTATCTGACTCATGTGCTCTAAAATACCCATCAGGACCTTAGCCATCAGGGCTGACTCTGAGGTCCTGTCACCTAAAGAATGCATGTCACCAGCGGGACCAGTCCCGCCATCAGATGCTCTGGTCCCGCCGGAAGTCCCATTCCCACCTTCATCTGCAGGTGAGAAACAGAACAAATGAATTAGTACCATGTGCTGAAATATTGGAGCCTTACATGTATTCCCTTTACACGTATCGTATTATAAGTTGAGCTGCATGGGCCACCATAAAACCTGTCACACCCCGTTACCCAAATTGGGGAGGGTCGGCGCGACAAGCCGCGATATTAAAATACCAAGCGCTAATGTGTACACCAAACATCTCGCAGGTCACTGCAAACGCTGAGAAAACATAGGCAATAAAAGTACGAACTAAAAAAATAGTACGGCTCTAATCACAGTAGGAAAGTACAAGGTACAACAACGCAGGCAATAAAGTAAAGCACAACAGTCAGAACATCCCAATGCCACAGAGCAATATATCTACACCACTAGTACTGTACAAGTCCACTGCACAACCCAGAACAGCTAGGGTCCCCACAAAAGTACAACTCAAACCTACATGGTACAAGGGGCAAGGGGGGTACAAAACACTGCTCTCATCTCACTCCCACCCCAGACGCTACACTACAAGTCCCATACTAACTACTGACTCTACAGACCATGCTGAGACGAGCTGCCCTCCGGGGTCTCTGTCCTCGGTCCTGTCACCTGAAGACTGGTACATGTACCTGTGGGGGGAAGGGGACACGTTACAGTGTGCCCAGTAGGAAATCCACAACTCTACTACTCCAATCATAGTGCACAAGCAAGAGAAAAGACATCACATTCAAAGGTTACAAATTTGTAATTATTATATGTTAAGTTTTCAGGCATGAATTCGAAACCTAAGTAACGGGTTAGACATCGGGGACTGGACCTAACCCGGCAAGGTGAGTGGAATGCTATGACTTCCCGAGACAAGCTCTAACGAAAGAAGTTGTTCCCCAACACAACCAACTCAAACACAACCGCAACCTACTCCCTGCCTCTGCGGTCTCGTCAGGAGTGGTCCACAACTCAACTGTCCATCCATGCATGTCCACTCGTTACCTTGGTTTCCCCCAAACCCTCCTAAGGCACTCACCCACCTCGAGTGGAACGAGTCAACCCTAGGTTTTTTTAACTATGTCACGACCCGCTTCCCTAAAATGGAGGCGAGACGTGAAAAGGTCCGCACGAGAGTGGAGCTGTGAAGCCCCAAACCCGATAAGCGTCCACAATACATAAACAGGTCCCTGTAACCACAACAGAATAGCAATAATAACACAAGGAGAGACTGAGATAAAATTCACATCTCACAAATATTGTCCAGCATCGCAAATAAGTTCAACATCCAGAAAAGCCACCAGGCTAAAAGAAAAGAGTCTAAAGGCCCAGAACAAGGCCAACAAAAGCAACAACATAACAAGGTATGGGTGCCACGCACCAATAACAAACAACTGTCTAACAAAATAATACGCAACGGAGACACTAGGACTGGTCCCCAGTGTCCACGTACTCCCCGTCAAACACAAGCTCGGGCTCGGCGTCAGCAAACACCTCGTCCTCAACGAGGTACTCGGGCTCAGGATCTAACATGTGTCACCCAAAAGAGTAAAGGGGGCACATGTCAGCAAGTCTAAAAGACTTGGGCAAGGAAACTGAAAGTGAGGCATCTAGCAACCTAGCAGTTATAGTATTAAGTAATGACATGACAGTTAAGCATGATGCAACAGTTTAAAAAGAGAAGCAAGCATGCACAATGTAGCAAAAGCTACCAAATCACTAATCACTTATCATTTAACACTTATCACTTATCACTTATCACTTATCACTTATCACTTATCACTTATCACTTATCACTTATCACTTATCACTTAGTGCATAGAGAGTCCACCTGCTGGCCAGCTCGTGGCTCAGGCCGCTTATCTCTACCACTATTAATCACTTGTCACTGGTAAACACTTAGTGCATAGAGAGTCCACCTGCTGGCCAGCTCGTGGCTCAGGCCGCTTATCTCTATCACTATTAATCACTTGTGCACTAGAGAGTCCACCTGCTGGCCGGAGTGGCGGATCAGGCCAACTCGGGGCTCAGGCCGCTTATCTCTTACCCCACCCATATGTGTCGAGCGTTGGGGTTTCCAACTCACTAAGCTCGCTTCTGGAACACGAGCCAGGAATATAATATTGTAGCGTGCGCTACGCAATCACGATGAATAATCACTATGCAAAGACATGAACAGATATTTGCGTACCGTTAATTTAAATTAAACGTGACAGGCAAATTGCAATGACATGAACATATTCGCGTACCGTTAATTGAAAGTAAACATGACATGGTAATTGTGCAACATGCTAATAGTCGGAATTAGCTTCGTTGTCAAGCTAATTCCCCAATTTGCGCCTAGGCGAGTTTCATTTCGTCGCCTAGCCTCTTTTACGCCTACAACATGCAAATGGCCTAAAACATGGCCTAAACCCTAAGTGGCAAGTTTCACTTGCCTAGCACCGGGGATGACGATCAACCTCGTCACACGGATGCTAGCTACGAGGAAATCGCTGTTTAGGGGGAAACAAACACCAAACACATGAAATTAATTAGGGTTTCACCAAAATTATAAATAAGTTATAAAAACAACGGTAGATCGATCTCTTACCGAGAGGAGACGGAAGGAACACTCCGGGGAACCCTAGGATCAAATCTGGAGAAGATTGGAGAAGATTGGGGAAACTAGGGTTTTGGGGGATTTGGGGATTTGATGGGTTTTGGTGAGATTTTGGGGAAGATGAGAGGTAGATAGGGTAAATGGATGGTTTGGATGATGGATTTAGGGCTTGGAATGAAGCAATGGAGCTTGGAGGAAGGTGGGGGATCAATGGGGGCGATTTTAGGGTTTAGGGTCGCGTTGGAGGGGAAGAAAACGTTTGGGTTGGGTATTTATAGGCTAGGCTGGCGGCTAGGGCAAAACTAGGGTTTACAGCACTAGTTAGTCGGTCAAAGAACAACCACTGACCGACTAGTTTGACAACTAGTCGGTCGGTCGACCAACGCAGACCGACTAAGTGTAAACAGTAGCTACAGGTGAAATTAGGATTCTAGAGTTAGTCGGTCCATGAACAAATACTGACCGACTAGTTTGGCAACTAGTCGGTCGATGAACGTTCTTAGACCGACTAAGAGTAAACAGTAACTGATACAAAAATAATTTGATGAGTTAGTCGGTTCAAGAAGCATTGCTGACCGACTAGTTTGCAACCTAGTCGGTCAACCAACGTTCTTAGACCGACTAACAATAAACAGTAACTCCTGAGAAATTTAGAAAGCTAACTAGTCGGTCCAAGAAGGATTGCCGACCGACTGGATCGTCATCTAGTCGGTCGGTGGCCCTTCTTACACCGGCTAATGAGCACAGAAAGTACCGATACGGAGCGCGGGGCCCCGGGATCGATTCCTAAGACTCCTAGGCTTGATCTAATAGTTAGATACGACCGTTATGAAGCCCGTCACGAGTGACAAACTTCGAAATCGACAATCCTAAGAAAGAAGCGAGAAAATACGACGAATCGATCGAAAATGAAAACTACGGAGACGAAAACCACACAAGAGGAGAAAATCCACCAAAACATATATTATAATATATAAAATCCAGATACATGAAAAGCAGTCGTTACATCCTCCCCAACTTAAGAAAAATTCCGTCCTCGGAATTTCCAAAACTCACGAGTCCGGAAACAAAAGTGGAAAACGCTCTCGCATCTCATCCTCATTCTCCCAAGTAGACTCTCCAGGTGAACCGTGTCGCCACATCACCCTCACAAGATTAACAATCTTGTTCCGAAGCGATTTCTGACGCCTGTCCAGAATCTGCACTGGATGCTGGTCATACGTCATATCGGGGCGAACGGTAATCTCCGAAAAATCCACCGCATGAGACGGATCGCTAATGTATCGACGAAGCTGCGACACATGGAAAACATTGTGAACTCCTTCCAAAGACGGCGGCAAGGCCAAGCGATAAGCTACCTCGCCAACCCTCTCCAAAACGTCAAACGGTCCAATGTATCGCGGGCTCAACTTTCCACGCTTCCCAAAACGAATCACACCACGATTCGGGGAAATCTTCAAGAACACATGGTCACCCGGCTGAAACTCCAAAGGACGACGTTTAGCATCCGCCCAATGCTTAAAACGGTCCTGAGCAATTCTCAACCTCTCCCGAATATTCCTGACGATATCCACGGCCTCCACGATCATCTCAGGTCCCAACAACTCCCGATCACCAACGTCATCCCAACTCAATGGCGATCGACATTTCCTCCCATAAAGAGCGGCGAATGGCGCCATGCCAATACTCGCCTGGAAGCTGTTGTTGTAGGAAAACTCCACCAAGTGTAGATGGTCCTCCCACGAACCCTTGAAATCCAACATGCACGCCCTCAGCATGTCTTCCAAAATCTGAATCGTCCTCTCGGACTGGCCATCCGTCTGCGGATGGTACGCCGTGCTGAAACTCAGATGCGTACCCAAGCTCTTCTGTAAACTCTGCCAGAACTGAGATGTGAACCTCGTGTCTCTGTCAGACACGATACTCACGGGGACTCCGTGAAGTCGCACAACTTCCTGCACGATTCACGTTACATCACTATCCAAACTAGGAGAAGGAATTAAAGACGGAGAGTAAAAGAATTTTACCTCCATATATCTCCTTGCTAGCGCCTCAGTGGACTGTCCCACTCGGAACGGAATAAAATGCGCTGATTTGGTCAATCGATCTACGATCACCCAAATCGCGTCATTCTGCTTCGGACTCCGAGGTAGTCCAGTCACGAAATCCATAGTGATGTGTTGCCACTTCCACTCCGGAATCGGAAGCGGTTGTAGCAACCCGGCCGAACGCTGATGCTCCGCCTTCACTTGCTGGCAAACCAAGCACTTGGCTACACTCCGAGCCACGCTCCTCTTCATACCATGCCACCAATAATTCAGACGAAGATCCTGGTACATCTTGGTGCCACCAGGATGCACAGAATACGGCGAACTGTGTGCCTCCACCATCAGCTCCTCTCTGATATCCCCAGCAGGCACACACAACCTGGCTCCAAACCTCAGCGAGCCATCCTCATGAATCAAGAAGTCAGTCCGCAGACCGGCTTCCACCATCTCCCGAATCCTCACCAGCTTCGGATCCTCAGCCTGGCCAGCCTTAATCCGATCCACGATCGTCGACTGTACCTGCATGTACATCAACGAAGAAGCCTCCCCAGGAAGAACAATTTCCACTCCAGACTCGCAAAAATCCTGCTGCAATCTCCACTGCGAGGTCAAAATCATCACCGCTGGCAGCCTACTCAAAGCATCTGGAACCACATTCACCTTGCCAGGGTGATACTGCAAATCAATATCATAATCCGCCATAAGCTCCAACCATCGACGCTGTCGCATGTTGAGCTCCTTCTGAGTGAAAATATACTTCAAGCTTTTGTGATCGGTGAAAATCTTCACTTTCTCACTCAGCAAGAAGTGCCTCCAAATCTTAAGAGCAAACACAACGGCAGCCAACTCCAAATCATGCGTCGGATAATTCTTCTCATGAACCTTAAGCTGACGAGACGCATACGCCACAACATGCCCGTGCTGATGCAACACACAACCGAGACCCTTGCCAGAAGCATCGCAAAAGATCTCAAATCCACCGCTGCGATCAGGCACAACAAGAATAGGGGCACTCGTCAACCTTTCCTTCAGAACACCAAAAGCACCCTCACAATCACCCGACCAAACATAAGCAACATCCTTCCGCGTCAACCTGGTCATCGGCTCAGCAATACGAGAAAAGTCCTTAATGAATCGCCGATAATAACCAGCAAGTCCGAGAAAACTCCGAATCTCAGACGCAGACGACGGAACAGGCCACTCCCTGATGGCCCTAATCTTCTCGGGATCCACAGAAATACCACCTCCAGACACCACATGCCCCAGAAAAGCAACTCGATCCAGCCAAAACTCGCACTTCGAAAACTTAGCATACAAACGATGCCTCCTCAAAATCTCCAACACCGTCCTCAAGTGCGAGGCATGCTCTTCCTCCGACTTTGAATAGATCAGAATGTCGTCAATAAAGATAACGACAAACTTATCCAAAAAGTCGTAGAAAATCAGGTTCATCAGATTCATGAAAACTGCGGGCGCGTTAGTCACGCCGAAAGGCATAACCACGAACTCATAGTGTCCATACTTCGTCCTGAACGCTGTCTTCGGAACATCACCCTTCTTCACCTTCAACTGATGGTAACCACTCCTCAGATCCAACTTAGAAAACACCCTCGAACCTCCAAGCTGATCGAAAATATCATCGATGCGAGGCAACGGGTATTTATTCTTAATAGTTACCGCATTCAACTCCCGATAGTCCACGCACATGCGACGCGAACCATCCTTCTTCTTAACCAGCAACACCGGTGCTCCCCACGGAGACACACTAGGATTAATATAACCCTTCAGCAACAGCTCATCCAACTGCTTCCGCAACTCCTCCAACTCTGCAGGTGCCATACGATACGGCGCCTTCGAAATCGGCTGCGCACCTGGAACAAGATCGATAGAAAATTCCAAAGCTCGATCAGGCGGCAAACCAGACATCTCCTCGGGGAAGACGTCGCCAAAATCTCGCACCACAGCTGGCCACTCCAGCTCCATCTGCATAGCCACAGCCTCCACCGGCCTGGCCCGAAATCTGACAGGACCAAGCGAACTGCTACCACGACTGAACTCAAATACTGGATGTCCGGGAATCTCGAACACCACCTTCTTCCTCCGACAGTCGATCGTAGCATAGAAGCTCGCAAGCCAGTCCATCCCAAGAACTGCATCATAGTTGATGATGTCGTGGACAATGAAATCAGCAAAAAGCTCATGTCCACAGACCACCAACGAGCAAGAATTGCAACCACGATGCACCAAGACCACACCATTCCCTGTAACGATATTCCAACTCTTGGGGAGAGGGGACGTCGACAAGGAATGCCTCTCCACGAAGCTCCGAGAAATAATGCACATCGATGCACCAGAGTCAAAGAGGACTCGTGCAGGAAATGTGCACACCAAAATCACACCTAATCAATCAATTAACAATCAAACCCTAGTCTAGCAAACAAGCAAGTTCAAGCAAACAACATAATCTAGCAATCAAGACCAAATAGGAAAGTAATAGCTAGAATGAGGATTACCTGTGATAACCTCATCCACAGCTTCGCTCTCCGCAGCGGTCATCAGAAAAGCCTGCCTCCTCGGCGGAGCAGCCTGCTGAAAAGCCTGCCTCTGCGGAACAAGAGCTGCTCCACGTCCAGCAGGAACAGACGCTCGCTGCTGCAACGGCTGGGCAGCAATAGGTGCCTTCCAAGGCTGCTTCAACCTCGGGCACTCCCTGAGAGCATGGGCAGGATCTCCGCAGGCGATACATTGCCCCAAGAACCTCCTACACGATTCCTTGACATGGCCCTCCTTGCCACAAAAATGGCAAGTCCTCCGAGCAGGCCCTACTGGCCTCTTAAAATGAACAGGCTGGTTCGGCCTGAATCCAGGCCTAACCACAGCTCTCGCCTGTTCCACAGGCCTCTTCCCAGCACCAACCACAGATCCTCTCCTCTGGTTCACGAGCAGCTCCTGCCTCTTGGCAGCTACTAGAACCTTCTGATAAGATTCCCGGTCAGAGGAGGTCACAAAGCTCTGGAGCTCTGAAGCAAGCCCCTGCAGGAACCTCTGAGCTCTCTCCTCAGCGTCCTGCACCATCTTCGGCGCAAACCGACTAAGCCTCATGAACTCCTGGTGGTACATGTCCACCGACGAGTTCCCCTGCTTCAGATCGATAAAACGCTGCAGCATCTCCTCCTTGGCAGCCTTCGGGAAGAACTCACCCTCAAATCTGGCTTTGAAGGTAGCCCAAGCTATCGGCTCCACCAACAACTTCTCTTCAGCATCCCACCAATTCCTGGCGTTATCCTTCAGCTGCCTCTTCGCCAAATCAACCCATCCAGCCGGGGTGATCTTGGCCATCTTCAGATTGTCCTCGACGTTCCGAATCCACTCATCGGCCGCCAGAGGACCCTCAGAACCATCAAAATATGCGGGACCCAGCTCCCGAAATTGCTTCGCTCCTGGCTCAGAGCGAGGGGCATCCGGAAGAACCCGGGCAGCTCGAGCAGGTGGAGCATTCTGGACTTGCAAAAGCACGCCCTGCTGCACTTGCATCATCTGGATCATCATCCGCATCATCTCACCGCTGGTGGGTTCCCGCTCAGGCTCCTCATCATGAGGGAGCGCACCACTGCCCCCACCACGGGTGAAACGTCTTCCTGCCATCTAGTGACACGGAAAACAAATCAGATTAGACTCATAGCTTATGACTCGAACGTCGAACTTAGTTTATTGGACATTCTAATGTTATTATCGCTATTCCAAAAATCGCAGTTACAGAAGAGGACCTGCATGGGCCACCACTAAAACCTGTCACGACCCGCTTCCCTAAAATGGAGGCGAGACGTGAAAAGGTCCGCACGAGAGTGGAGCTGTGAAGCCCCAAACCCGATAAGCGTCCACAATACATAAACAGGTCCCTGTAACCACAACAGAATAGCAATAATAACACAAGGAGAGACTGAGATAAAATTCACATCTCACAAATATTGTCCAGCATCGCAAATAAGTTCAACATCCAGAAAAGCCACCAGGCTAAAAGAAAAGAGTCTAAAGGCCCAGAACAAGGCCAACAAAAGCAACAACATAACAAGGTATGGGTGCCACGCACCAATAACAAACAACTGTCTAACAAAATAATACGCAACGGAGACACTAGGACTGGTCCCCAGTGTCCACGTACTCCCCGTCAAACACAAGCTCGGGCTCGGCGTCAGCAAACACCTCGTCCTCAACGAGGTACTCGGGCTCAGGATCTAACATGTGTCACCCAAAAGAGTAAAGGGGGCACATGTCAGCAAGTCTAAAAGACTTGGGCAAGGAAACTGAAAGTGAGGCATCTAGCAACCTAGCAGTTATAGTATTAAGTAATGACATGACAGTTAAGCATGATGCAACAGTTTAAAAAGAGAAGCAAGCATGCACAATGTAGCAAAAGCTACCAAATCACTAATCACTTATCATTTAACACTTATCACTTATCACTTATCACTTATCACTTATCACTTATCACTTATCACTTATCACTTATCACTTATCACTTAGTGCATAGAGAGTCCACCTGCTGGCCAGCTCGTGGCTCAGGCCGCTTATCTCTACCACTATTAATCACTTGTCACTGGTAAACACTTAGTGCATAGAGAGTCCACCTGCTGGCCAGCTCGTGGCTCAGGCCGCTTATCTCTATCACTATTAATCACTTGTGCACTAGAGAGTCCACCTGCTGGCCGGAGTGGCGGATCAGGCCAACTCGGGGCTCAGGCCGCTTATCTCTTACCCCACCCATATGTGTCGAGCGTTGGGGTTTCCAACTCACTAAGCTCGCTTCTGGAACACGAGCCAGGAATATAATATTGTAGCGTGCGCTACGCAATCACGATGAATAATCACTATGCAAAGACATGAACAGATATTTGCGTACCGTTAATTTAAATTAAACGTGACAGGCAAATTGCAATGACATGAACATATTCGCGTACCGTTAATTGAAAGTAAACATGACATGGTAATTGTGCAACATGCTAATAGTCGGAATTAGCTTCGTTGTCAAGCTAATTCCCCAATTTGCGCCTAGGCGAGTTTCATTTCGTCGCCTAGCCTCTTTTACGCCTACAACATGCAAATGGCCTAAAACATGGCCTAAACCCTAAGTGGCAAGTTTCACTTGCCTAGCACCGGGGATGACGATCAACCTCGTCACACGGATGCTAGCTACGAGGAAATCGCTGTTTAGGGGGAAACAAACACCAAACACATGAAATTAATTAGGGTTTCACCAAAATTATAAATAAGTTATAAAAACAACGGTAGATCGATCTCTTACCGAGAGGAGACGGAAGGAACACTCCGGGGAACCCTAGGATCAAATCTGGAGAAGATTGGAGAAGATTGGGGAAACTAGGGTTTTGGGGGATTTGGGGATTTGATGGGTTTTGGTGAGATTTTGGGGAAGATGAGAGGTAGATAGGGTAAATGGATGGTTTGGATGATGGATTTAGGGCTTGGAATGAAGCAATGGAGCTTGGAGGAAGGTGGGGGATCAATGGGGGCGATTTTAGGGTTTAGGGTCGCGTTGGAGGGGAAGAAAACGTTTGGGTTGGGTATTTATAGGCTAGGCTGGCGGCTAGGGCAAAACTAGGGTTTACAGCACTAGTTAGTCGGTCAAAGAACAACCACTGACCGACTAGTTTGACAACTAGTCGGTCGGTCGACCAACGCAGACCGACTAAGTGTAAACAGTAGCTACAGGTGAAATTAGGATTCTAGAGTTAGTCGGTCCATGAACAAATACTGACCGACTAGTTTGGCAACTAGTCGGTCGATGAACGTTCTTAGACCGACTAAGAGTAAACAGTAACTGATACAAAAATAATTTGATGAGTTAGTCGGTTCAAGAAGCATTGCTGACCGACTAGTTTGCAACCTAGTCGGTCAACCAACGTTCTTAGACCGACTAACAATAAACAGTAACTCCTGAGAAATTTAGAAAGCTAACTAGTCGGTCCAAGAAGGATTGCCGACCGACTGGATCGTCATCTAGTCGGTCGGTGGCCCTTCTTACACCGGCTAATGAGCACAGAAAGTACCGATACGGAGCGCGGGGCCCCGGGATCGATTCCTAAGACTCCTAGGCTTGATCTAATAGTTAGATACGACCGTTATGAAGCCCGTCACGAGTGACAAACTTCGAAATCGACAATCCTAAGAAAGAAGCGAGAAAATACGACGAATCGATCGAAAATGAAAACTACGGAGACGAAAACCACACAAGAGGAGAAAATCCACCAAAACATATATTATAATATATAAAATCCAGATACATGAAAAGCAGTCGTTACATCCTCCCCAACTTAAGAAAAATTCCGTCCTCGGAATTTCCAAAACTCACGAGTCCGGAAACAAAAGTGGAAAACGCTCTCGCATCTCATCCTCATTCTCCCAAGTAGACTCTCCAGGTGAACCGTGTCGCCACATCACCCTCACAAGATTAACAATCTTGTTCCGAAGCGATTTCTGACGCCTGTCCAGAATCTGCACTGGATGCTGGTCATACGTCATATCGGGGCGAACGGTAATCTCCGAAAAATCCACCGCATGAGACGGATCGCTAATGTATCGACGAAGCTGCGACACATGGAAAACATTGTGAACTCCTTCCAAAGACGGCGGCAAGGCCAAGCGATAAGCTACCTCGCCAACCCTCTCCAAAACGTCAAACGGTCCAATGTATCGCGGGCTCAACTTTCCACGCTTCCCAAAACGAATCACACCACGATTCGGGGAAATCTTCAAGAACACATGGTCACCCGGCTGAAACTCCAAAGGACGACGTTTAGCATCCGCCCAATGCTTAAAACGGTCCTGAGCAATTCTCAACCTCTCCCGAATATTCCTGACGATATCCACGGCCTCCACGATCATCTCAGGTCCCAACAACTCCCGATCACCAACGTCATCCCAACTCAATGGCGATCGACATTTCCTCCCATAAAGAGCGGCGAATGGCGCCATGCCAATACTCGCCTGGAAGCTGTTGTTGTAGGAAAACTCCACCAAGTGTAGATGGTCCTCCCACGAACCCTTGAAATCCAACATGCACGCCCTCAGCATGTCTTCCAAAATCTGAATCGTCCTCTCGGACTGGCCATCCGTCTGCGGATGGTACGCCGTGCTGAAACTCAGACGCGTACCCAAGCTCTTCTGTAAACTCTGCCAGAACTGAGATGTGAACCTCGTGTCTCTGTCAGACACGATACTCACGGGGACTCCGTGAAGTCGCACAACTTCCTGCACGATTCACGTTACATCACTATCCAAACTAGGAGAAGGAATTAAAGACGGAGAGTAAAAGAATTTTACCTCCATATATCTCCTTGCTAGCGCCTCAGTGGACTGTCCCACTCGGAACGGAATAAAATGCGCTGATTTGGTCAATCGATCTACGATCACCCAAATCGCGTCATTCTGCTTCGGACTCCGAGGTAGTCCAGTCACGAAATCCATAGTGATGTGTTGCCACTTCCACTCCGGAATCGGAAGCGGTTGTAGCAACCCGGCCGAACGCTGATGCTCCGCCTTCACTTGCTGGCAAACCAAGCACTTGGCTACACTCCGAGCCACGCTCCTCTTCATACCATGCCACCAATAATTCAGACGAAGATCCTGGTACATCTTGGTGCCACCAGGATGCACAGAATACGGCGAACTGTGTGCCTCCACCATCAGCTCCTCTCTGATATCCCCAGCAGGCACACACAACCTGGCTCCAAACCTCAGCGAGCCATCCTCATGAATCAAGAAGTCAGTCCGCAGACCGGCTTCCACCATCTCCCGAATCCTCACCAGCTTCGGATCCTCAGCCTGGCCAGCCTTAATCCGATCCACGATCGTCGACTGTACCTGCATGTACATCAACGAAGAAGCCTCCCCAGGAAGAACAATTTCCACTCCAGACTCGCAAAAATCCTGCTGCAATCTCCACTGCGAGGTCAAAATCATCACCGCTGGCAGCCTACTCAAAGCATCTGGAACCACATTCACCTTGCCAGGGTGATACTGCAAATCAATATCATAATCCGCCATAAGCTCCAACCATCGATGCTGTCGCATGTTGAGCTCCTTCTGAGTGAAAATATACTTCAAGCTTTTGTGATCGGTGAAAATCTTCACTTTCTCACTCAGCAAGAAGTGCCTCCAAATCTTAAGAGCAAACACAACGGCAGCCAACTCCAAATCATGCGTCGGATAATTCTTCTCATGAACCTTAAGCTGACGAGACGCATACGCCACAACATGCCCGTGCTGATGCAACACACAACCGAGACCCTTGCCAGAAGCATCGCAAAAGATCTCAAATCCACCGCTGCGATCAGGCACAACAAGAATAGGGGCACTCGTCAACCTTTCCTTCAGAACACCAAAAGCACCCTCACAATCACCCGACCAAACATAAGCAACATCCTTCCGCGTCAACCTGGTCATCGGCTCAGCAATACGAGAAAAGTCCTTAATGAATCGCCGATAATAACCAGCAAGTCCGAGAAAACTCCGAATCTCAGACGCAGACGACGGAACAGGCCACTCCCTGATGGCCCTAATCTTCTCGGGATCCACAGAAATACCACCTCCAGACACCACATGCCCCAGAAAAGCAACTCGATCCAGCCAAAACTCGCACTTCGAAAACTTAGCATACAAACGATGCCTCCTCAAAATCTCCAACACCGTCCTCAAGTGCGAGGCATGCTCTTCCTCCGACTTTGAATAGATCAGAATGTCGTCAATAAAGATAACGACAAACTTATCCAAAAAGTCGTAGAAAATCAGGTTCATCAGATTCATGAAAACTGCGGGCGCGTTAGTCACGCCGAAAGGCATAACCACGAACTCATAGTGTCCATACTTCGTCCTGAACGCTGTCTTCGGAACATCACCCTTCTTCACCTTCAACTGATGGTAACCACTCCTCAGATCCAACTTAGAAAACACCCTCGAACCTCCAAGCTGATCGAAAATATCATCGATGCGAGGCAACGGGTATTTATTCTTAATAGTTACCGCATTCAACTCCCGATAGTCCACGCACATGCGACGCGAACCATCCTTCTTCTTAACCAGCAACACCGGTGCTCCCCACGGAGACACACTAGGATTAATATAACCCTTCAGCAACAGCTCATCCAACTGCTTCCGCAACTCCTCCAACTCTGCAGGTGCCATACGATACGGCGCCTTCGAAATCGGCTGCGCACCTGGAACAAGATCGATAGAAAATTCCAAAGCTCGATCAGGCGGCAAACCAGACATCTCCTCGGGGAAGACGTCGCCAAAATCTCGCACCACAGCTGGCCACTCCAGCTCCATCTGCATAGCCACAGCCTCCACCGGCCTGGCCCGAAATCTGACAGGACCAAGCGAACTGCTACCACGACTGAACTCAAATACTGGATGTCCGGGAATCTCGAACACCACCTTCTTCCTCCGACAGTCGATCGTAGCATAGAAGCTCGCAAGCCAGTCCATCCCAAGAACTGCAGCATCATAGTTGATGATGTCGTGGACAATGAAATCAGCAAAAAGCTCATGTCCACAGACCACCAACGAGCAAGAATTGCAACCACGATGCACCGAGACCACACCATTCCCTGTAACGATATTCCAACTCTTGGGGAGAGGGGACGTCGACAAGGAATGCCTCTCCACGAAGCTCCGAGAAATAATGCACATCGATGCACCAGAGTCAAAGAGGACTCGTGCAGGGAATGTGCACACCAAAATCACACCTAATCAATCAATTAACAATCAAACCCTAGTCTAGCAAACAAGCAAGTTCAAGCAAACAACATAATCTAGCAATCAAGACCAAATAGGAAAGTAATAGCTAGAATGAGGATTACCTGTGATAACCTCATCCACAGCTTCGCTCTCCGCAGCGGTCATCAGAAAAGCCTGCCTCCTCGGCGGAGCAGCCTGCTGAAAAGCCTGCCTCTGCGGAACAAGAGCTGCTCCACGTCCAGCAGGAACAGACGCTCGCTGCTGCAACGGCTGGGCAGCAATAGGTGCCTTCCAAGGCTGCTTCAACCTCGGGCACTCCCTGAGAGCATGGGCAGGATCTCCGCAGGCGATACATTGCCCCAAGAACCTCCTACACGATTCCTTGACATGGCCCTCCTTGCCACAAAAATGGCAAGTCCTCCGAGCAGGCCCTACTGGCCTCTTAAAATGAACAGGCTGGTTCGGCCTGAATCCAGGCCTAACCACAGCTCTCGCCTGTTCCACAGGCCTCTTCCCAGCACCAACCACAGATCCTCTCCTCTGGTTCACGAGCAGCTCCTGCCTCTTGGCAGCTACTAGAACCTTCTGATAAGATTCCCGGTCAGAGGAGGTCACAAAGCTCTGGAGCTCTGAAGCAAGCCCCTGCAGGAACCTCTGAGCTCTCTCCTCAGCGTCCTGCACCATCTTCGGCGCAAACCGACTAAGCCTCATGAACTCCTGGTGGTACATGTCCACCGACGAGTTCCCCTGCTTCAGATCGATAAAACGCTGCAGCATCTCCTCCTTGGCAGCCTTCGGGAAGAACTCACCCTCAAATCTGGCTTTGAAGGTAGCCCAAGCTATCGGCTCCACCAACAACTTCTCTTCAGCATCCCACCAATTCCTGGCGTTATCCTTCAGCTGCCTCTTCGCCAAATCAACCCATCCAGCCGGGGTGATCTTGGCCATCTTCAGATTGTCCTCGACGTTCCGAATCCACTCATCGGCCGCCAGAGGACCCTCAGAACCATCAAAATATGCGGGACCCAGCTCCCGAAATTGCTTCGCTCCTGGCTCAGAGCGAGGGGCATCCGGAAGAACCCGGGCAGCTCGAGCAGGTGGAGCATTCTGGACTTGCAAAAGCACGCCCTGCTGCACTTGCATCATCTGGATCATCATCCGCATCATCTCACCGCTGGTGGGTTCCCGCTCAGGCTCCTCATCATGAGGGAGCGCACCACTGCCCCCACCACGGGTGAAACGTCTTCCTGCCATCTAGTGACACGGAAAACAAATCAGATTAGACTCATAGCTTATGACTCGAACGTCGAACTTAGTTTATTGGACATTCTAATGTTATTATCGCTATTCCAAAAATCGCAGTTACAGAAGAGGACCTGCATGGGCCACCACTAAAACCTGTCACGACCCGCTTCCCTAAAATGGAGGCGAGACGTGAAAAGGTCCGCACGAGAGTGGAGCTGTGAAGCCCCAAACCCGATAAGCGTCCACAATACATAAACAGGTCCCTGTAACCACAACAGAATAGCAATAATAACACAAGGAGAGACTGAGATAAAATTCACATCTCACAAATATTGTCCAGCATCGCAAATAAGTTCAACATCCAGAAAAGCCACCAGGCTAAAAGAAAAGAGTCTAAAGGCCCAGAACAAGGCCAACAAAAGCAACAACATAACAAGGTATGGGTGCCACGCACCAATAACAAACAACTGTCTAACAAAATAATACGCAACGGAGACACTAGGACTGGTCCCCAGTGTCCACGTACTCCCCGTCAAACACAAGCTCGGGCTCGGCGTCAGCAAACACCTCGTCCTCAACGAGGTACTCGGGCTCAGGATCTAACATGTGTCACCCAAAAGAGTAAAGGGGGCACATGTCAGCAAGTCTAAAAGACTTGGGCAAGGAAACTGAAAGTGAGGCATCTAGCAACCTAGCAGTTATAGTATTAAGTAATGACATGACAGTTAAGCATGATGCAACAGTTTAAAAAGAGAAGCAAGCATGCACAATGTAGCAAAAGCTACCAAATCACTAATCACTTATCATTTAACACTTATCACTTATCACTTATCACTTATCACTTATCACTTATCACTTATCACTTATCACTTATCACTTATCACTTAGTGCATAGAGAGTCCACCTGCTGGCCAGCTCGTGGCTCAGGCCGCTTATCTCTACCACTATTAATCACTTGTCACTGGTAAACACTTAGTGCATAGAGAGTCCACCTGCTGGCCAGCTCGTGGCTCAGGCCGCTTATCTCTATCACTATTAATCACTTGTGCACTAGAGAGTCCACCTGCTGGCCGGAGTGGCGGATCAGGCCAACTCGGGGCTCAGGCCGCTTATCTCTTACCCCACCCATATGTGTCGAGCGTTGGGGTTTCCAACTCACTAAGCTCGCTTCTGGAACACGAGCCAGGAATATAATATTGTAGCGTGCGCTACGCAATCACGATGAATAATCACTATGCAAAGACATGAACAGATATTTGCGTACCGTTAATTTAAATTAAACGTGACAGGCAAATTGCAATGACATGAACATATTCGCGTACCGTTAATTGAAAGTAAACATGACATGGTAATTGTGCAACATGCTAATAGTCGGAATTAGCTTCGTTGTCAAGCTAATTCCCCAATTTGCGCCTAGGCGAGTATCATTTCGTCGCCTAGCCTCTTTTACGCCTACAACATGCAAATGGCCTAAAACATGGCCTAAACCCTAAGTGGCAAGTTTCACTTGCCTAGCACCGGGGATGACGATCAACCTCGTCACACGGATGCTAGCTACGAGGAAATCGCTGTTTAGGGGGAAACAAACACCAAACACATGAAATTAATTAGGGTTTCACCAAAATTATAAATAAGTTATAAAAACAACGGTAGATCGATCTCTTACCGAGAGGAGACGGAAGGAACACTCCGGGGAACCCTAGGATCAAATCTGGAGAAGATTGGAGAAGATTGGGGAAACTAGGGTTTTGGGGGATTTGGGGATTTGATGGGTTTTGGTGAGATTTTGGGGAAGATGAGAGGTAGATAGGGTAGATGGATGGTTTGGATGATGGATTTAGGGCTTGGAATGAAGCAATGGAGCTTGGAGGAAGGTGGGGGATCAATGGGGGCGATTTTAGGGTTTAGGGTCGAGTTGGAGGGGAAGAAAACGTTTGGGTTGGGTATTTATAGGCTAGGCTGGCGGCTAGGGCAAAACTAGGGTTTACAGCACTAGTTAGTCGGTCAAAGAACAACCACTGACCGACTAGTTTGACAACTAGTCGGTCGGTCGACCAACGCAGACCGACTAAGTGTAAACAGTAGCTACAGGTGAAATTAGGATTCTAGAGTTAGTCGGTCCATGAACAAATACTGACCGACTAGTTTGGCAACTAGTCGGTCGATGAACGTTCTTAGACCGACTAAGAGTAAACAGTAACTGATACAAAAATAATTTGATGAGTTAGTCGGTTCAAGAAGCATTGCTGACCGACTAGTTTGCAACCTAGTCGGTCAACCAACGTTCTTAGACCGACTAACAATAAACAGTAACTCCTGAGAAATTTAGAAAGCTAACTAGTCGGTCCAAGAAGGATTGCCGACCGACTGGATCGTCATCTAGTCGGTCGGTGGCCCTTCTTACACCGGCTAATGAGCACAGAAAGTACCGATACGGAGCGCGGGGCCCCGGGATCGATTCCTAAGACTCCTAGGCTTGATCTAATAGTTAGATACGACCGTTATGAAGCCCGTCACGAGTGACAAACTTCGAAATCGACAATCCTAAGAAAGAAGCGAGAAAATACGACGAATCGATCGAAAATGAAAACTACGGAGACGAAAACCACACAAGAGGAGAAAATCCACCAAAACATATATTATAATATATAAAATCCAGATACATGAAAAGCAGTCGTTACAAACTATCCTTTAATCCTAGTGTATTAAGCATGTAAAATGAGGTTAAATGCATTCCTTTTCACCGGAGTGTCCACAACAAATACTTGCATGTTCCATAAGCCATAAACATAAACATCTAACTCAAAAACTTGCAACATAAAGTAGCATATCCATATGCAAACACTTTAAATACTGATGCATCTACATGAGCAATATTGAGCATTAATATCTGAACGTAGGAATAAAACAAAACACAATTCGAGTCATCACCGAACAATTCAATTTGTTGAAATTTCACCAACGGTCATAAACATCAATGGATATCAGCCATTTCCAATGCGAATTTGGCAAAAGTTTGTAAATGAAAGTTGTAGATGCATTAGTTATGGTTTCATATATCCAATATCAAAAAATTAGAGTAAGTGTGCTAATTATAGAAGCATGTTTACTAAGTTGTACCAATTCTGTTTAAATTCAGGAAACATGACTCAACTTCAACAGCAGTTATCACCCTTTTTTAGTCAGAATCTGAGTTTTTTACCGTCGGCAAGAAATGTAGCCCTTGAAATCTAGTTATCCAAGATGTATAAATTTGCAGAAAACGGACAAATACAATTTACATTACAGCCAATTTAGTGCAGGGATGCAGATTCTGCCAGTTTCTACTATGTTACTGTAACTTGGCTATTTCAGGGCTTTGCAAGCACAATCAGGTCAAGGGTCTTAAATGAGAGTTGGAGTATATAGAAATACTAGTCATAACCCGTGCCCGTGGGCACGGTGCAATTAAGATTTTTTTCCGCGAAAACTTTGTCCCCCAAAAAATATTTCTACAGCCAAAATTTAAAAGAACAACAAATTAGCGTAAAAAAATTTAGAGGCACGATCTCCTTCGGCAAGAAACAATAAATTCGGTGCTCCTTCGGCGCAGAACAACAAATTAGCGTATAAAAATTTAGCGAGCGCCTTCGGCGCGGATAGGTTGGTTAGACCTCTGCTTGACGCCCAAAAAACTCAGCCCGCCTATTTGAACGCACATTCCCTGTGTTTTTTTTGGGTTTCAATTTTTTTGGGGTCAGCCGAAATAAGCTCAGCCGATATAAAGTTCTCTTTTGCATACGTGTAATTTAAGTTGCATATTTTTTGGGTTTCATTTTGTGTGTGTGTTTTTTGGGTCTCATTTTTTTGGTCATTTTTGAATGAAGAGTATTAAATGCTGATGGTGCCAATTTCAAAAAAGAAAAGCTTTTGTATTCTCCCAACAAATTTTCCCCCAACCCAAAAATTTTTCCCTCCAAAACTTGATGTGACATTGCCACATAGGACAAAGTTCAAAAACAGCTCTCAATTGTAATATAGATATTTCCAACATAATTTTTCAGATTTTATTTCTATCTATAATGACTGCAGCACTAGGAACAACTTACTAAAAGATTCAGTTTTTTTCAAGTGATTGATTTTGCTAAGAATTTCAAGAGGGACTTGTTCTTTTGAGATTTTACACATATATGTGATCTCATGTGAGTGCTCCTTTAGACTATAGCTTTCATAAAAATGTAACCTTTTAGCAAACTGAAAACTTTTTATTAAAGGTAGCATTTTTATTAACCATACAAACTAGCTTATCCCTAAAAATGTCATCTTTCTTTCAAATCTTCTATCTTTTTCAATAATATCAACTAAAGACTTAAACTTCGGCATAAATCCATCATCTCCTTAAGAAATTAACCAAGCATGCAACATATAGCCTATTTCTACAACACTCTTTCCAAATTTACAAGAAAATTAAACATGCATGCAATGAAATTAACTAAGCATGCAACATATAGCCTATTTCTACAACACTCTTCCCAAATTTACAAGAAACTTAAACATGCAAGCAATTTTCTTCCTTCGTCTGCAATTAGAGAGGGAGTTGTAAAGAATCCTACCTATTTGGAGCTTCAAGAGAGGTCCTAGGGTTTGAATGGAGTCTCCTGTAGCTTGTCCTCCTCTTCTCCTCCTCTCCTTCCTCTTCTTCTTCTTCTTTTCTCCGTTCTCTTCCCTTTTCTCTTCCTTTTTTTGGCCCTAGAATATTTTTGGCCAGCCCAAATGGGGGAGATGGGAGAAAAATAGAAATTAAAATGAAAAAAGAAAAAGGGTAAGAATAGTGTAGAATAGTGTAGAATAGTGTAGAATGTTGTAGGATGGTTTAATTACAAAATTCCATTTAGAGTTGCCATTACTCATTTTCATTTCATTTTTTTCCTTAATCAAAATCAAAATGAACCCTTTTTGCACAAAACCATCATTTCTTGTCAATTTTGGTAATATACCCAATTTTAGGTATAAATGCAAAATTGAGGGGGGGGGTACAAATGCAAATCTCTTCATTCTAGTGAACGGGCATGCATAGATATACAAGAGCCTAGGGCTAACTTAATAACTACTTAGTATTTACACACGAGAGTTGTTACAGCTTGCCCCAGAATTTGAGGGAGGGGGAGGGTACGAGCCCGTAGCTCGGCCCTAGCCATCCGGAGCCTATCGAGGGAGAAGCTTCGTAAGCTTGCTCCGGAATTTGAGGGAGGGGAGGGTATGAGCCTGTAGCTCGACCCTAGCCCTCCGGAGCCTATCGAGGGCGAAGCTCTGTAAGCTTGCCCCGAAATTTGAGGGAGGAGAGGGTACGAGCTCGTAGCATGGCCCTAGTCCTCCGTAGCCTATCGAGGGCGAAGCTCCGTAAGCTTACCCCGGAAGTTGAGAGAGGGGAGGGTACGAGCCCGTAGCTCGGCCCTAGCCCTCCAGCCATCTATCCCTGCTCCAGGACCTTATTACTCACGTCTTTTCGTGTTGGTGGGAGTGTTTTGGGATATGGTCGACCTTTGCGGTGGAGCTTTTAACCTAGGAGGAGAGTCAAAATTTATTAATCGGAGAAGATAACATCCGAGAATATGCACAAAAAGGAAGAGAATTTCATTGATATTTGCATAATTATTGGTAGTATTTGAGCAAGTGCTCAGCCATGGGTAGGTTAGCTTGCCCCCTTCCATGGTTGCAAGGATGTAAGTAGTCGGCCCAATGATTTCGATGATTTCATAGGGGCCCTCCCATTTTGGTGTAAGCTTCCATCGGCGAGCGATCTCTGGTTTGAAGGTCGCGTCCATGAAGACTAGGTTGTCGACTTTGAAGCTCCGTTTCTTCACTCGGGAGTTGTAGTGCCGAGCCATCCTCTGGCTATGCTTGACGAGGTTGGTGAGGGATCGGTCTCTTACTTTGTCGATGAGCACGAGGTTGAGGTCGAGGCCTTCCATGTTGCCGCCTTCATCGAAGTATTTGAGCCGAAGAGTCTCCTCTCCCACCTCTACTGGAACGACGGCCTCTGTCCCGAACGCCAACATAAACGGACTCTCCCCGGTCGATGCCTTGTAAGTTGTTCGGTATGACCATAGGATTCCTGGTAGCTCGCCCGGCCAGGACCCAAGCACGTCGCTGACCTTCTTCTTATCTATTCGTCACTTCCGCCATCTCATTGTATTACGGATGAGCCACGGAAGCGAAGTGCAGCCAGATGCCCCACTCTGAACAGAAGCCTTGGAAGTCCGCGCAGTCAAATTGCCTTCAATTATCCGTCACTATGGAGCGAGGCATCCCAAAGCGGCATATGACGGACTTCCACACGAAGCTCTTCATATCCTTCCAGGTGATGTGAGCCAGTGGTTCGGCCTCGATCCACTTAGTGAAGTAGTCGACGTCGATGACGAGGTACTTCCTACCTCCAGACACCTTTGGGAAGGGTCAGAAGATGTTGAGTCCCCACTTGGCGAACGAGATCGGGCAAAGAATAGGAACCAGGTCGGCCGGAGGTGCGGCCGTGTGTCTGCAGAACTTCTAGCACTCTGTGCATTTCTTGACGTATTGGAGCACGTCATAGATCATGGTCGGCCAGTACTATCCTTGACGCACTGCTTTGTGGGCGATGGTGCGTCCGCCGTAGTGGTTTCCACAGAAGCCTTCATGCACCTCCCGGATGACCTGTTCAGCTTGGTCCGGCCCTAGACACTTCAGATAAGGCAAGATGTCGTATCTGGCACGGCGCTTCCGATAAAGCACACCGTCGAAGCTTATGAACGAAAAGGCTCGCCTTTCGACCTTCTTTGCCTCGAGCCGATCTTCGGGTAGGACTCCCGTCTCGAGGTATGTCATGATCGGGCTCATCCAGGTCGTCATCTGGCTGATATACAATAGCACGCCATCCTCAATGGTCGGTGTCAGCAGGTTCTAGACGTAGATGGCCTTCCCAATCTCGGCTGGAGAAGAGGAAGCCAGCTTCGAGAGAGCGTCGTCCCAGAGGTTGTTCGATCTAGACAGATGTTGAACCTCCTCCTTCTTGAATTTCTGAAGCACGGCCAGGGTGCACTTTAAGTAATGCTTCATCAGCTTCTCCCTCGCTTCAAAGCTCCCTTGAATCTATTGGACGTCGAGCCTCGAGTCGCTTATCAACAACACATTTGTTGCCCCAATCACCCAGCATAGCTTTAACCCATTAACAGCGGCTTCGTACTCCGCCACATTGTTTGTCGTTGAAAAGTTGAAGCAGAGCGCATACTCAAGCAAGCTTCCGTCAGGAGTTTCTATGACGATTCCCTCTCCACTTCCCGACCCCGCAGCCGACCCGTCGACGTGGACAACCCACAGTTTGTCATCTCCTCCCTGAGTGGACGTTGAGGGTTCGTCCGCTGCCGGCGATCTTTGCCATGCCACGGCCGATCGAGCACCCGTCGAATCCTCGGGAAGTTCTTCGACGATGCATTCCACCACGAAGTCCACTAGCGCTTGGCCTTTGATCGCCGTTCAGGCTTTGTAGATGATGTCAAACTCGTTGAGTTCGACGCTCCAGTTCAGCATTCTGCCTGATCACTCCAATCTCTTCAAGTTCTTTTCAAGGGGCAGATTGGTGTAGACGATGATGGTATGAGCTTGGAAGTACAGCCGGAGCTTTCTCGCTGTCGTGACGAGGTAATAAGAGACCTTCTCTATGGGGCTATAACAGGTCTCCACATGTCGGAGCACCCAGCTCGCATAGTAGACCAGACTTTGCACGCCCTTCTCTTCTTTAACTATGGCCAAGATAACAGCTTCTTCACTAGTGGAAAGATACAAGCCCAGCTGCTCTCCCTCCTCTGGCTTCGCGAGCAACGGCGGACTTCGCAAGTAGGCCCGCAGCTCCGCGAACTCTTGGGCACAAGAATCATCCCATTCGACCACCTTCCTGTCAGCGATCTCTCGGCAGACTTTGATAGGAACCTCCCCAGTGCGGTTATCCTCCCGTTTAACCTCTGCATGTCTCTAATTGTTCGGGGCTCCTTCATATTGAGGAGGGCTGATATCTTGTCCGGATTTGCCTCGATCCCTCGCTTCGTAATCATGAAGCTGAGGAACTTCCCTGATTGTACATCAAAGATGCACTTTGCTGGGTTGAGCCTTAAGTTGTAGCAGCACACTTTCTGGAAGGTCTCATGTAGGTCAGCGAGGTGGTCAGGGGCCTCCTTGCTCTTAACCAACATATCATCGATGTAGACTTCAAGATTTCGCCCGACCTGAGAGCTGAAGATCTTGTCCACCATCCATTGATAGGTCATCCCAGCATTCTTCAACCCAAATGGCATCTTTGTGTAGCAGAAGGTATCCTTGTTGTTGATAAATGACGTCTTCTCCTCGTCGACCTTCGCCATTGGAATTTGGTTATCGCCCGAGAAGGCATCCATAAAGCTTAGTAGTTCGTAGCCCGAAGCATGGTCAACCAAGTGGTTGATCCTCGGCAAGCAAAAGCTGTCCTTCGGACACACCTTGTTGAGGTCAGTGAAGTCGACGCACATGTGCCACTTCCCACTGGCCTTCTTCATCATAACAACATTGGAGAGTAACTCTGGGTAGCCCACCGGCCTGATAAATTTGGCTTTGAGGAGCCGCTCTACCTCCTCACCTACCGCCTGCATCTTCTTTCCTCCAGAGCTCCTCTTCTTCTGCCTGACCGGACGAGCTTCCGGGTCCGCATTTAGCTTGTGAGCGATCATTGCAGGATCGACGCCGGGCATATCTGAGGATGACCACGCGAAGATATTTGCATTCTCTCTGAGGAGATCAATGAGTTTCGTCCTCAGAACGGCTGGGAGCTTTGTGCCAATAGAGACGGTCTTGCCCTCCTCCGCAGATATGGGCATGTCTTCGACCTCTTCCACCGAAGTTGGTCGGTGGTCACAGAAGTCCTCTCGATCATTAAGGAGGTCAACCGACAAGGTCTGCTCTGGTGCCTTGTGCTTAGTGGAGCCGACGTAGCAACTCCGAGACAGTTTTGGCTCTCTTGCACTTGCCCCACCCCCCCCCCCCCCCCCCCCCCCCGTAGGGTCTGGAATTTGACCATTTGATGCAGCAGGTTGGAGAGAGCTTCAATGGCTGTCATGTACGGCCACCCTATGATGTCGTTGTACGCCGACGCAATGTCGACGACAATGAATTGTTTCGTGTGTGTGACGACCCTCTGCTCCTTCCCTAGAGATACAGGTAGGATGATCACTCCGGCAATGGGGACCGAGTGGCTGGTGAAGCCAACGATCGGGCCCGTACAGGGCCTCTGGTCTGCCTGTTTCAGCCCCCTCTTCTCAAATGTCGACATGAACAGGATGTCGCAGGAGCTCCCAGTGTCGATCAGGAGGCAGCTGATGATGGCCATCCCGATCTGAGCTTCGATGACAATGGCATCGTCATGCGATAGCTCGACCCCCTCCAAGTCATCGTCAGTGAAAGAGATGGGTGGTCGAGCTATTCTTCTCCTCTTTGCCCCAACACCAAGGTCCGCCGCCATCATTTGCCGAACATACGCCTTCTTTGCCGATGAAGATGTGCCACCCGAGGACGGTCCACCGCATATCACATCTATGCGCATGACTGGCCATGATGGGCGTGGAGCTTCTTGTTCGACGTTCTGGGGTGGGGTTGGCCTCCGTGCTCCCGACGGCGCTCTCTCTTCTCGAGCTGGTCTTTTTCCCTCAACGAAGCCTCAGAGATGGCCCTCCTGAATTAGCCGCTATATCTACCTCTTCAATGTGAAGAAATCGTCGGTATCGTGACGGTGATCATTATGATACCGACAATACTTTTTTAGATCCCTCGTAGCAGGGTTCGACCTCAACCCCTGAGGTGGGTCTTGGAGTAGTCCAACCCTCATCGCGGCGGCCAATGCCTCGATCATGGGGGTGTTGAGCTATGTGTACTGGGCTCGTTGCAGCCTCTCTGGCCTCTGGACCGCCTGCAGGGGCTCTCTGGCAACGGCAAACTCCCGCACTGAGCCGGGACGGTCTTGCGGTCGATGGCCTTCCGGGTCACGCCTTTGCTGGCCCGGCTGATCACGGCCACTGGATCTGTCTTCCTGCCTTGGCCAAAAGCTAGGCCGATGCTCACTGCAGGGTGCCCCTGACATGGTGACATCTCTCCTCGTTCCCAGGGCCTTCTCGCTTAGCATGTACTTCTCCGCTTGAATGACAAGCACATCAAAGTCGGTCGGTGGGTCTTGGAGGAGAGATTTGTGGAGACTCCGGCTAGTCAGTCCCTTTTGAAGGCCACAATGGCGAGCTCATCCCTGCAGATCGTCACACTGAGCATCTCATCTTGGAAGCAGCGCAAGAACTTTCGGATGGTCTCTCCTTCCTTCTGGACAATCAAGAACAGATATTCCGAGGGCTTCCTCCTTACCCGCCCCGCACGGAATTGCTGGCAAAATTTGTGGGATAGTTCGCCAAAGCATTCGATGGTTCGGGTGGGCAGACCATTGTACCATTCTAGGGCCGACCTCTGCAAAGTGTTCTAAAAGGACCGGCATAGGAGCATGTCGTTTGTGCCCTGGATCTCCATTGCCCTCATGTACCTCTGCACATGCTCAAGGGGGTCACCCGCACCATCATAGAGCTCAAGTTGGGGAAGCTTGAACCTAAAAGGTATCGGGGAAGAAGTCACCCATCTGGCCAATGGGTTGGCCTCCTTGGAGTAGGGGGATGCTCAGGCGACCTTCGGATGTCGTGATACACATCTCAGCCTTCACATCGACCTTTGGACATGGCTGGCAAGATGCCTCGACGCTCGGGGACACGCCCTCCCCGTCTCTCGGGGTTTTTACTCTGGTCTCGGCTTTGTTGACGATGATCATCACGCCCAAGTGAGTGGCACAGTTGTCGGAGTGGGCTCCTCCTAAGCGGTTGGGACCCTGCTGATGGCAGACTATGCACGTTCCTGCGCCGTAGGCCTGAGGTCGACATCTCCAAGGCCTCACGGTTCTCCCTCCGAAACCTCTCGCGCTCAGCGATGATGAAGCAGAGGTGCTGACGAGCAGCTTCTTCGTCGAGACGAGCTTGTTGAGCGGTATCTTCCTCGTCCTCCAGGAATCTTCTATTGACATTAGCTTCTTCGTCGCGCTTCCACTGTCTGGCAGCCTCAGCCTCCTTGTCAAGGAGCATTTGCTGGGCAGCTATCTCTTCGGTGAGGCCTCTCCGCTGTACGGTCGCTTCTTCTTTGAACTGAGGATGAAGCCTTTACCTCAAGTTCGGGGGCTCAGAGGGTCCTGGGAGTGCCCCTGCTCTAGCCGCATCGAAATCCTTCATCATCTTGGCGAATGCCTCAAAGCTTTGTTGGAGAGCACGAGTTGAGGCCTGAATGGTCTCGGCCATCCCCTCAGGGGTAAGTCTATCGAGGGAGTCTTCTGGTGAGAGTGCGACTCCTCATCCATGTGGGCTTTGCCACGGTTGGGACTGCGGTTGATGGGTATGGAGTTTGACATGGGTGTGACCCTAAGTTTCCCACAGACGACGCCAATTGTTACGGGGTAAGATCTGCGTATAATGAATTTATATTGATGGGAACCAAGGGCATGATGGTTACAAGTGAGGAGGTGATTGTTTACAAGTATTTGGGGATGTTGAGGCTAGGCGCACTTCAGAAGATGATCTCAGGATCAATCCTGCAAGGTCGCCCTTTATCCGTCGTTCCCCTTGAGTAGGTCGCCGGTTGCTCGCTGCTTAGAAGAGCCCACCTGCGCCAAGAGCAGCTCGTCAGAAAGGGCGGGTTGGGTTCCAACCCTTAGCCTCTCCGATGCCTAAGTCAGAAATAGGGTTTAGAAACGTGGTCCAGACACGTAGGCCAAACTAGAAGTGGGTCGACCTTACGTGGCATGCTTGAGTGGAAGAACGAATATATGAACGATATTTGCTCTTGTATGTGAGTGAGAGTTTGAGAATCAATTTACCAACCCCTCTCTCGATGGAAGTGGAGGGGTATTTATAGTTGATGGAGGCGGTTAGGTAGGGCTGACCTGGAATGCTGAGCTGGCGTGTCAGACTGCGGAAGGTTCGGCCGAGGATGTCAGAGCAGTGTGTGTCAGCCATGCTTTTGTCAGATGACGCAACGACCAGGGGTTCTTTGTCAGAGTGTTAGAGCTGAAAGCACCAGGCGGTCAGACGTGTAGCGGCCAGAGGGTGCTTTGTCAGTCTGTCGAGTGGCAAAAGTGTCAGTGGCATTCTCGTACAAGGGCGTTTATCGTGTTCGATGGGCTGAAGGGTTATCAAGGTGCGTCCGAGGAGTGGGGACCGCGCATGGGTTGCTTGGTCGCTCCCGGAGGATGACAGGCGAGCCGGTTGTTTTCCTGGCGAGCTTGGAGGGAAGCAGGCGACCAACTGGTGAGGTAGGGGGCAAAGTGCACCCTTACCACTAGTCGAGGCAGACTTCGTGGTGGCGAGCGGGCTAAAGGGGGAGCAGGCGACCAACCGGCAAGGTTGGGACGAAGCGCGCCCTTCCGCTAGTCGAGGCAAACTTCACGGATGACGGGCGATCTTGATGTGTGTCTGGCAAACTTAGAGGGAAGGTCGAGTTAGCACGATCTTTAAGTCGTAACAAATGGTATTCTAGCAGGTACATTCATCAAACATGTTGGTTTGATGGGACATAGAAATATCTAAGTCAATGAAGTTTTCGTGAATAATGAAAGGAGACAACCATGGATAATGGTTGTACTTGGTAAATAAAATGTGCATGTCTCTTGGATAGTGGGAGCATGTGAAATTACATCATTTGTTATATCTCATGGATAGTGGGAGTATGACCAGAATGCACTTGGCCATTTTATGCCAAGTGGAAGAAGTAAGCAGGTTTGGCCTGATATGGCCATATAACCTGATACCCGACCAACTATGTCAGTTGAGGATTTTCCTCAACCAACAAGACCAAATCTCATGTGTCCGTTGAGAGAATCAAGGGTTAGTTGAGAGAATGTCGGGGGCGGTTACATGGGTAGAGGGTATGGCGGTGGCCCAATATATAAAGAAGAGTTTTTCTCTTCTAAAGCATCAATTATTCAGCCATATTCTGGACTCCCCAAAAAGAATTATTTCTCTTTTCTCTTCTCTCGTTCTCTCGCGGGATGACCAATATCGAACGTGTATTTATCAATTACAAATATAAAAATATAGTTTTTGTGCATCATGATAATAAGAAACATGGGAAACAACATGTAATAAAGATTTGGGTTTTTAGCCTATAGGTCCCTTAAATTATGCGTATTTTGATATCTGTCCCTCAAATCTTCGTATTTGCCTGTTAGTCCCCCAAATATTTGTATTACACCTTAATAGTCCCTTTTGGCGTATTCTGTAAAAAAAACTTAACGAAAAGTAACCCAACCCAAGTTATTTCTGAAGAGTTGGACAAACTTGCCCCTGGGTTAACACGTAAGCATGTAGTGGGTGGGTGGAGTTAAGAAACCAAGTTCCTCAGAACTCGTGCCACTCCTCTATTTTGTTTTTCGTTTTTCTTTAAGATGAACTCGTCTCATTTCTCTAAGGATGATGAGGAAAAGCTAGAGATTTGAGAGGGAAAATTGAAGATTACTGGTGAAGCTCGGTGATTGGTGCAGGGAGATCGAGGTAAAAACCCTAAATTTCGCCCCCAATACAGTTGATTTTGGGGTTTTGGGGGGAAAGTTGCAATTTTTATGGATTTTCTTCTCAATTGAATGTGTCTCTGACTTGATTTAAAGTGAGAGTTGATACTAAAGTTGATACTAAAGTTTTAATTCTGAGAACAAACAAGATAGCAATATGTTATGTAAAAAATCAAATTTTTAAGTATTATTTGTGTGATGTGTGGATGTTTTGTGAATGGTTTCAATGCATGTTGCATTAGAGAATAATCATCAGTGTTTGATTACATATATATGCACTGCATGTATATGTCCTACTTGTTATTGATTTCATATGCATGTATACAAATATATGACCTGTGTTTTGATTTCATATGCATGTCTACAAATACATGTCTTGTGTTTTGATTTCATTGGAGAATTGCACTTGGACAGCATGTTTTTATGGGTGTAATGTTTGTTGTAGTATATATATAATGTTGATTTAGTCTATTGATTCATATATATGAACTGCAGATGTACTATGGCTACTGGAGAATTACATTTGTACAGTAAGGCATTTCATAAATATTGCCATGTGTTACAGGATGGATGCAGGTGTTATTGATATAGTCTTAAGATACAATGGCTACTAGAGACACATTCCAAGAATTGGTAGAAAGAAGTATGAGTGTGGTAATCAGAAAACAGTGAGAGTAGATTGAGTAATATAAGTTTGAAAATGTTTGAAGAACAAATTGGTCAGTTTTTACATACGGCTAAGAATCATTTGTTGAAGTTGTCCTATAAAATTCCTGGTACAAATCCTAGGAAGTTCAAGAGAATAGGTGATAGTTTCATGAGAGTGTTGAGAACACATGAATTGAGTCGGATGGTGGAGATATTTTTAGTATTGGACGAGAAACCTGGTTATAGAGGCAGGACTACTAAAGCTTATAGAAGGAGAAATCCTCCAAGAGAAGGTAACAGGATGTCCATGTCAACATGCCACATCCATATTGATGATAGCACAAGTGAGGAAGAGTTTGATATTCCTGTGATGCATCCAGAGCATTATTTAATTGAGACAGCCAGAGCAAAGGCAGCCAAAGCAGATGATAATGGAGGTTCTGATGATGCAGCTGATGCAGATTATGCAGATGACAGGGAGGATGATGCAGATGACATGGAGGATGATGCATATGAAGGGATGCAAATGCAGATTCACAATGAAGAAATAGCAGAAGATGATGCAGATGACTGCTACTCTGAATATGGATATCATTCCAGGAGCAGCTCTGGAGATGAGTTTGTGTCTGATGAGGCTGATGAAGTTAGTGAGAGTGCGCAAGAAGGAGTTTTTAGTAACAATTGGGGTGATCCAATGATGGATTTGGGACAGAAGTTTAAATATGTGAATGAGTTGAGATTATGCTTGCAACAATTCAGCATCAAGCATAATTTTAATTACATGTTAGAGAAGAATGATGCTGTAAGGTTAGTTGCAAGATGTGCTACTGAGGGTTGCAATTGGTATCTAAGAGCAAAGAGGTTGGTTGATGGGAAGACAATGGAGATTAGTAAATGTGTTGGTGAGCACTCTTGCATGGGAGTGAACATTTGCAAGAACTATCAAGCAACTTCATTCTGGGGTGCAAGAAACATTGCTTCAAAAGTCAAGCAAAAGCCCAACATCACTCCAAGAGATATTGCTTGGATGATACAAAATAGGTATGGAGTGACAATCAACTATAACATGGCATAGTGGGGCAGGGAGAGAGCAAGGGAAAACCTATATGGTAATGTAGAACAGAGTTATGATTTAGTGGAAACTCTCAAACATGAATTAGTGAAAAATAACACTGGAAGCCACATAGAAGTTATGTTGGAAGAAGACAATGCTTTTAAAAGAATGTTTGTGGCTTTTAAAGCATATGTTGTAGGATTTAAATTGGGTTGCAGACCATTTCTTGGACTTGAGGGTTGTTACCTTAGATCAAAGTATCTTGGGACCTTGTTATCTGCAACAGCACTTGATGGGAACAATGGATTGTTTCCTATGGCATTTGCAGTGGTGGATGGAGAAAGCAGTGAAACATGGACTTGGTTCCTACAACAGCTATTGCATGCTTTTAATGGAGAAGTGGGTAACATGACCATCATTTCAGATCAAGAGAAAGGGCTATTGGATGCTGCAAGTATTCTCATGCCTAATGCAGAGTGTAGAGTTTGTATGCGACACTTTTGGAAATCCTTGAAGAAAGATTACCCAGTGGATTTTTTGAGCAAACAATCTGGAATGCTTCCAGAGCTTTTTCTGTATCTGCTTTCAAAACACATATGGATTAGTTGAGGGCTATTTCTGAGACTGCATACAATGATTTGTTAAGTAGAGACAAGTATGTTTGAGCTAGGAGTCAGTTTTCTGTGGTTTCAAAGAATCACTACGTTACAAATAATTTGTCAGTCTTACAATGCATGGATTCTTGAGGCAAGATATCATCCATTAATTGATCTTGTTGATAGGATAAGAATTAATCTTCAAGAAAAGTATTATCAAAGAAGAAGGCTTGGTGCAAAGTGGAAGGGGAAATTGGTGCCTTAAGCAGATAGGTACTGTCAAGACATAAGTAAGAAGATAGGGGGTTATGTGGTGAGGCATGTTGGTGGAAGTTGAGAATGAAATGGGCAGAATGATCCTAAATTTGGATGCGAAGACATGTTCTTGTCAAAGGTGGCAACTCACTGAACTACCATGTATACATGCTGCAAGTTGCATAGGTTCAATAAGGAATGTAGAATGGGCTACGTATTGTGATGGATACTTCAGTGTGGAAAGGTAATTTTTGTTAGAAGAATAAACTAATAATTTATGTTTACAATAGCAACATGGTTTATATTACATGTAGTTTATGTTTATGGATACATGTAGTTTATATGACAACCAATAGCAATTAACTCTCAATAGCAATTATCTCTCACTTTGTTGGAGAAGAAATGGGCCACCAACATAAATTTCAGAAGTCTCAGGCAAACTGATGTTACATAAGTACAAACCTTAACAAGAAGCCAAACTTCCATGAATTTTAACTCCCTCATCATTGAGCTTCACGATTGATACTACCTATCAAATCGAAGGGCATTCAACGGTGAACACGTAGGAAAAACGGCGAGTTAATTGGAGTCCGGTTGACCCTCCAATTAATCGTCCAAAGATCAGCCCAAAGCTTGATTTTCGTCCAAAATCAACCGTAAAAAACTGCACATTGCGCCTAAGGTTCTGCACAAAATATGGGCCCACCGTGTGGGCCCCACTACACCAGAAATGGGCAGCCTGGGCACAGCCCCGGGGTGCCCAGGCGCCCTGGGCTGGGCGCCCAGGCCCAGGCGGGCCGGGCGCCCAGGCCCTGGGCCAGGTGTCCAGGCCCAGGCCCAGGCCGCCTGGGCCTGGTCCTCAGGGCGCCCAGGCCCAGGCTGCTTGAGCCAGGCAGGCCTGGTGCCCAGGTATCTCTGGGCTGACCAATTTGTGCTATCTTGATGTATTTGGGCATAACTTGGGCAATTGGCATCCGATTTGGACGTCTTCGAACCTGTGTTCACACCGAGATATTCCTGTCTTACAGGTAAACTTTTACTCTCGTTTATTATATTTAAATATTGTCTTAAACAATTTATGACACATTAAACACCTTTTGCATCATATGCAAAATAGTCCCTATCTAAGCTTAAAATTATCATTTGCATCAAATGCAATTTTCTATTCCTTGCATCAAATACATATTCTCCATAATGTTTCTACCTATTATTAGACGAAGGTCGCACTCTGTGTGAGACCCTACAGCCTGACCCCAACTACAGGTTGGGCTCGAAGCCCCATATGACAGTAACAGCGAGCAGCAGGTGTCGTCCATGTTTCAGTATCATACTTATGTGGTAAACTCATTGACATGAGTATTGTCGGGACCACCCTGACTGTGTCCATGATGAATTCCGCAGTTTTAGTCTCTTCATCTAAATTATGTCGTTTAGCTCAAGCCTCGGGTACGGTCAAACTGTCAACCCATATAGCTTGTAGCCAGTTAGTTTCCATCGATATTTAGTCAAATAATGTTGGAAAACTTCCAACATACTCTGGCCAAAGTTTTCATTAAAGACCGAACTAACACTACGACACTAACTCCTATTGACCGGGAGAGACGAACCTATCTTGGTCATTACTCAACTCACACGCTTCAAATGTCACCCAACAAAGGACTTTTCAACAGGCCTAGCTTTGAAGCTAGGTCAGAGGTCTAAGTGACACCGTTCACGTACATATTCGTACAATGACCTCGAGTCAAAGACCAACTTGCCTATCATCACTAAGAGTTATCATCGACAGATTTGTCAATCATAACCATATGATAACTCTTGTGGGTTGTTCAGTGAACTCATTCTCCAATGAGCACATATGTCTCGTCTTCGACTTCGCCTAGTCAAACGAGCATGAGATCATCATCACCACTATATGGTGAAGACTAAGACACAATGGCATATTCGATGTTTCGATATCCTTTTCTCGAAACATCTACGACCATGAAAGATTTTAGACTTATGCTATAGACAGTCAAACATTTCTCCATGATCGAGATACTTATCTCGATTTATGTTTGACCTCGCATTAAGTCTCAGGACTTTACCTAAGTTAATATCTAATGATAACTACATTATGATTGACTTAAATAAATTCTTACCATACAACTTACTGTAATTTTGAACAAGAGGTTTGTATAGATACACAGAGATAAATTGCCTTGAGGGCATACATCTCGCAACATCTCCCACTTGCACTCAGGCGCATTTATCCCCGTATCTCATACAGCATTTACACATAAGACTTTCAGACTTCACGTGGTAGAGACTTCGTGAGTGGATCTGCTAAACCGTCTACTGATTAAACTTAAGGGGTTTTTCTATGTTTATCTTAGACCATTCATTTGAATCTTATTCAAATAATTTACTTTGGTCCTTTGGAATCCATTTAATTTTCTTGGATCTTATCCAGCTCATCGTACCTTACGACAATAATTTTAAATAAGTTACTGGTCATTTTAGATGGTTCATATTTAAAAGCGTCAAACTCTTTTGACCACTTTATCAAATATGTTCCATCCCCTTGATGCTTCACATGTGTTTTATTCGCCCCCACTGACCTTGAAAACTTTCTGGCTAATTCATATATGTTCGTTTTTCTAAATCATATTTAGAAAACGAACTATAAATGAATGCTCCAGTTTTCATGATTATCATGAGCGTTTACATCGAGTTCGGTCCGAGCAGATCTGTACGCATCTACTGGCGAGACAATTTCATTATAATCCGTTTATAGGAATTAGGATGAAAACGTTCTCAACCAACGTTAGTTATACTTCACTACTTTCTTTCTGCACCAATCTTCTAAACTCGAAGATTTACTTGCAGACATTAAGAAACAATTTCTTTGGGCACATAAACTAAAGTCCATACTTTATTTACATGCTCGAACCAGTTCTGATTGCATCAAGTTATTAATCGAAGTCACTACTCCGAATTTCAACCTGGAAGTTGACCAAGCCATCATTGACTATGATGTCTAACTCAACTCTCCGTCTTACAAGACTCGAGTAATTCTACAACTTCCTTACGATTGATTTAATGAATATCTTATTGATAATGTCCTTACAGAACATTATCAAGAATCACGGCATTATAATCTGGGACTTCATCCAAAGGGAGGATCGTACCTCAGAGTCAACTTGCCATGAATCGCACTATGTCTAACAAAATGTGATTCATGCTCTCAAACACATCCAATATGTTAAGAGACTTGACCTGAGAGAAAATCACATTTTCTTGTTGAGTATTGGTGTTTCATACCAATGTTATTTTGATGATGATCACAACATTATGTTGTTGCTAATGACTCTCATGTTTTAGTCTCTTAGTTACTTTTCAAGAATATCATTTTTGGAAACTAAACACTTGGTGTAAGGATGGACATCAAGTGGAGAAGGGTCAAAGCTTGGACTCAAGGGGTGCCAAAGCTTGGAGATGATGGGGAGCATCAAGGCATCAAGATTGAATCCATAAACTCCAAGGAAAGCAACTTATCATAATAAGAATAAGAATAAGAACAACTTATCATGGCTAATGTAGACTCGTGTCCGGGTACATCAGTATGTACGAGACTGTGAGTTCAACAACTCATTCTCCAACTGTCTTACAGAAGGAGTTTCGGCCAATATATCTTTGAGAATAAGATTCACAAGTGTCTGTAGACTTCATAATACGAGAGGTCAGACCCCTCTTTATGTGACTTGTGAAGCTTAGTCTTTTTGGTACGGCCTAGTCTATTTTGCCATATAAGTTGACTACTATCTTGCGCATTCATATATTAACATTTAATATATTATAGTTATTACAAATTACTAACACAAAACATTGCTTCAGAAGCAAGGTGACGACATTCGTCAAAATTTGTTAGGCGTCTTTTGTATAACAATTATTCTGAAATCGTGGCATCAAATATGTCACATTTTCAATTCCTTACTAATGATAAAACTATCTTTCTCAATTTGACTTTTCTGTGTACCTTCTTCCTTTTTTTAAATCTCATTTAGATATTAAACGTCTCAACAAAAATTTAAATATCTATGCAAGGATCTTATGTATCCAAACACCTGAGCTTTGCAACCTTGAGTGTAGCTCAACAAGTTGCTCATCTCAAGATCCGGTTGGGATACATAGTCTTTCACCGCTCATGCACTCATATTCTATTCAAACAGTTTGATCGAATTTTCGAACCTTACAGATCGAACCTTACAGATTGAACCTGCTTTCCATACAACCTTGAGTGTAGCTCAACAAATTGTATGGAGAAATTTGCTATTGAACATCGATATGTTCGAGCTGCCCCATATAGAGGCGAGTGACATGTATCGTGCATTTATTTTGTTGGACTCGGAACTTAATGAAATCATATTTCTTAAGTCTGTCCTTAAGAAGGTCATTTTAATGCCAACGAGAATATAGTTTATACTATCGATTAGAATTTAACTTGATATTCAATTAACCAACCTATTTGACCGGTTAACTTATTCCGTTAGAATATTATATTTAGATTCCATCGGTAAAATTAGAACTTGCCCTAGTTTAGCATATGTTCAATATTGAATATAGATAGAATGGCTTTTATCTATATATATCCTCCCACTAATTTTGTGATCATTCTAAGCCTTGATAATGAACGATTTGATCAGATTAAATTAAGGGGTAAGATATCTAATCACCCTGAGCCTAACAACCTTAAGTGTAGCTCAACAAATTGCTTGACTTTACAATCGGTAGATGACTCTTCATTGATCATATCAGATATGACTCTCTTATCAGTTTTTACCCCTAGCCATTTATGATCATGAGTGTGCTCATCCAAATCACAATGTCTAGTCTAGTCGGACCCTTGTTTTCGTGTCTAGCCTAACTTACGCCTGCATTTGGTGTATTCACGACAACGCGGTTTGGGTCTGGACTAGACTACATCATAGACTCAACTTACCCCCGACGATCGGTGTATTCACAACACGACGGGTTTGGTCAAGTCTAGCCAGACTACATCCTTGGCTTAACTTACGCCGTCACTCGGTATATTCACGACACGACAGTTTGGGTCAAGTAAAGGTTTCATCTTATGTATAGAGAAGTTGGTTTCCTATGAAGTTCTATGACGTAACTTGAGTGTAGCTCAACAATCAGATCAAAAGAACTTATAATAGCCAACCTCTAAAACAAGGAGGGCTACGACCAATCTTGAAGAAGATTATTAACGTATTTGACTTAGATACAGTCCACGGTGTCATATAATCATGATTCGCGTCATTGCGGTCCAGCGGAACACAGACAGGGAATTGACTAAGCCAGGATCACGTATTCCTTAGACTAGCTAGGGTGATCCAACAAACTTAGCCAAGCACATTGACTGGATCATGGTCCATTGAATGAAGCTTGTCATTTTTATATGTGTGCCATAGACTAAAAGGCTTTTATTAACAACTAATTAATCCAATCAACTAGTTGAATCCTTAAAATTCAAAATTTTAGGATTTGTTAATAACTTTTATTAAGTCCTTATCAACTATAAGATTCACGTAATATCCTAATCGTTATTAGGATTTTAATAAATTCATTTACAACGCTTTAAGCGTAGTCTTTTAATGAGAATTATTATTATAACGATTAAAATAATAATCGTCGTTAAAGGGAATACCCTAATCAGGAATTAGGTCTCAAAAGATTGTTAATGATTTATTAAAACATAGCATGTCATTAAAATTCATTTCATAAATTTTAACGAGTTCTTAATGGCTAACCTAAAAGGATTGTCTTGTGTTATCAAATAAGGGACAAGAATAACAAAGCCATTAAGCATAAGCTACACTAATTTTAACGCATAAAATGAGTGTCCAACTATTTAACAATTAAATAGAAAAAGATTTATCTAATAAACAATTTACATGCATTCTTAAATTTAACACTTAAATTTAAAATTTTGATTTTAAAACATTTTATTTTTAACTCATAAAAAACTTGTTTTAAAATTATCATAAAATTTGCTTGCTACAAAAAAAATTTATCACATAAAATTTCAAAGCATTTAAAATCAATTTTAAAATTATCACATAAATTTAAAACATTTAAAAACATTTAAAAAACATTTCAATTAATTTTATCGCAGTCCTAGATCATGCAAACGAGGCTCTGATACCAATGTTGGGTTTTGTAGACTTTCAGGGCACAAATCTATGCACGTCCTAAGTCGGACGGACTATAGAGAGAAAAGAATGCAACGAAAAAAATAGATTCGTTAACCTATTTTAACGAAGCCCTAAGGTTCAAGACCCTTACCCAGGATCTTTGCCAACTTGGGGTGGATCTGATCACCCAAAGAAGGATCTAAACTACTGCGATTAAATTAAAAGAAAGCTAATTAAATTCACATACCCAGAACCTTGCCTTGTTACAGGCAAGGTGCACCGCACCGTCTTCCGAGCCGCTCCCCGTCCCACGTCGAACCGCTCCGCGTCCCGAGTCAAGCAATCCTCTTGTCGCCGAGCCAACCACGCGTCGAAGAAAGTTTCACCCGAGTGAGAACCTTCGCCAAGATTTCGGATCGGATCCGATCCACTTCGTGGCTTTGCTAGAGCCTTTCAGGAGTAAGGCAGAAATTATAGGCAGAAGAGAATGTTTAATTTAAACCTAGATCCGAGGATGCTCCAACATTTTTGGGATCCGCTCAGATCTAGAGCATGGGACAAGTTTAGAGGAGGAGAGCAGACCCCTATATATATAAGCGGCTGACCCCTCCCCTTTACTCAACTTCCGATGTGGGACTATTGTTTTGGAGTTAATAAATCAAGTTAGTTTGCCTTACAAAAAGCCAAACTTCCATGAATTTTAACTCCCTCATCGTTGAGCTTCATGATTGATACAACCTATCAAATCGAAGGGCGTTCAACAGTGAACGCGTAGGAAAAAACAGCGAGTCAATCGGAGTCCGTTTGACCCACCAATTGATCGTCCAAAGATCAGACCAAAGCTCGATTTTCGTCCAAAATCAGCCGTCAAAAACTTCACAATGCGCCTAGGGTTTTGCACCAAATTTGGGGCCCACCGTGTGGGCCCCACTGCACCAGAAATGGGCAGCCTGGGCGCAGCCCATGCCTAGGCGCCTAGGTGCCCTGGGCGCCTGGGCGCCCTGGGTGCCTGGGCGCCTTGGCCCTGGCCCTGGCCACCTGGGACTGGTGCTCAGGGCACCCAGGCCGCCTGGGACTGGTGCTCAGGGCATCCAAGCCCAGGCTGCCTGAGCCAGGCGGGCCTGGTGCCCAGGCAGCTCTGGGCTGACCAATTTGTGCTATCTTGATGTATTTGGGCATAACTTGGGGATTTGGCGTCCGATTTGGACGCCGTTCAAACCTGTGTTCACACCAAGACATTCCCGTCTTACAGGTAAACTTCCTCGTGTTTATTATATTTAAATATTGTCTTAAACAATTTAAGACACATTAAACACCTTTTGCATCATATGCAAAATAGTCCTTATCTAAGCTTTAAATTATCATTTGCATCAAATGCAATTTTCTAGTCCTTGCATCAAATGCATATTCTCCCTAATGTTTCTACCTATTACTAGACGAAGGTCGCACTCTATGTGAGACCCTACAGTCTGACCTTATTACAGGTTGGGCTCGAAGCCCCATACGGCAGTAACCGCGAGCACCAGGTTCCGTCCCTGTTTCAGTATCATACTTATGTGGTTAACTCATTGACATGAGTATTGTCGGGACCACCCTGACTGTGTCCGTGATGAATTCTACAGTTTTAGTGTCTTCGTCTAAATTATGTCGTTTAGCTCAAGCCTAGGGTACGGTCAAACTGTCAACCCCTATAGCTTGTAGCCGGTTAGTTTCTATCGATATTTAGTCAAATAATGTTGGACAACTTCCAACATACTCTGGCCAAAGTTTTCACTAAAGACCGAACTAACACTACGACACTAACTCCCATTGACCGGGAGAGACGAATCCTATCTTGGTCATTACTCACCTCGCACGCTTCAAATGTCACACAACCAAAGACTTTTCGACAGGCCTAGCCTCGAAGCTAGGTCAGAGGTCTAAGTGACACCATTCACGTACATGTTCGTACAATGACCTCGAGTCCAAGACCAACTTGCCTATCATCACTAAGAGTTATCATTGACAGATTTGTCAATCATAATCATATGATAACTCTTGTGGGTCGTTCAGTGAACTCATTCTCCAATGAGCACCTGTGTCTCGTCTTCGACCTCGCCAAGTCAAACGATCATGAGATCATCGTCACCGCTATATGGTGAAGACTAGGACACAATGGTCTATCCGATGTTTCGATATCCTTTTCTCGAAACATCTACGACCACGAACGCTTTTAGACTTATGCTATAGACGGTCAAACATTTCTCCATGATTGAGATGCTTATCTCGATTTATGTTTGACCTCGCATTAAGTCTCAGGACTTTATCTATGTTAATATCTAATGATAACTACATTATGATTAACTTAGATAAATTCTTACCATACAGCTTACTGTAATTTTGAACAAGATGTTTGTATAGATACACAGAGATAAATTGCCTTGAGGGCATACATCTCGCAACAAAGCTTGTATTATTGCCTGGAGTTGTAACACTCATATCACATTTCATCACCCATGGCATTTTCTGCATGTAGTATAAGTTTTATCAGTTCTTGACTCATCGTATGTTTAATATGCAGTTACAAGAAGGCATATGCTATGTCCATTGGACCTGTTGCTTCTAAGGACCAATTGGAAGAAGTTGAGAAGGACTACATAATAGGACCACCACATGCAAAGAGGCCTAGAGGAAGACTGTAATGGCCCTAGTGTCCTATACGTAGGATGTATATAGTAATGTGTGATAGTAATTTTGTTGTTTGCGTAGTAACTTCCTACGTGAATGGTTATATGGTTGTATTGGATGTTGTCATTGTTTATTGGTGTGCTTAGGGATGGCATTCTAAAGAGATTATTTTAATGAGATAATTATTGTTGGTGGTGGTGTTGTTGTTGTTGTTGTTATCATTACTATTATTGATTGTGCCTTTAGCTAATTTTAGTAGCTAGAGTTGGGTGTTGGGCTTTAATTGTTGGGCTTGGATTATTATTAGAGGATGAGAAGAGAGAAGAGAGATATTTTAGTGAATGGCAAACCTGTAGATAGGGGAATCCCAGTTAAATAATTCACTTCTTCTTTTCTACAAGCTTCCACATTCTTCTCTCTAATTCTTTTATTTTTCTCCTTCTCCCCTTTCTTCCCAGAAGCTGTTGAAATCCCCCACCTTTCCCCCCTTTGCTAGCCGTAATGCCCTTCCCCTCTTGCTGCCATATGGTGCCAGGCACAAAAAATGAAGGGAAAAATGGAAAGAAGAAAGGAAAGAAAGAGAAGAGAGAAGAGGGAGGGGGAATCCAAGAAGAGGAGCTGGGGAAGAAGAGATGTGGGTTTCATGGAGCTTGTAGATGAATCCATGGTGGAGTCTTCAAGAAATTGATGGAGGGCTTTTGCTAGCCAAGGAGGTAGGAATCCATCTCCCTATAGCATATTACTCTATTTCGTCCCTACAAGTTAAATTCATAATTTTCCTTATGATTATGCAATTTTTCATACCTTGAATTTAAACACCATGCTACAAAGATGTCACCTTACTATGTTATTTGATGAATTCATGCCATGACATGCCTTGTTACTAGTAATTGTTGATACAAAAGATGAGAGAATGTCTCTTCATGTTGCTTTATATTGAATTAATGAGTATGTTTCTTATGCCAACCATGTGTTTGTAGAAATTCTTATATGAAGTCAAGTTGTTGCTCTGCTATTAGTCTTATGTTGGTTTCAAATTGAATTATTGGTTATGTTTATTATTCCATCCAAGTAGATAGAATGAGCTAAGGCTTGGTTGATGATACTAGTTCGTTACTTTGGTGTTGTAGAGTGATACCCGAGGCTCCTGACGGGCTAGCGCGACGGGAAGTCCTCTTTGCTCTCCCACATAGTTGGGAGAGGTCCAGTCACATACGTCATATTCTATATTAGGATTCCAAAAGCTAACATTGTGTGGAATTGATTGACTGATTTTCTTTTACGCCTTAGCTATACTTGTTGTGGTTTGTTGTTACTATCGTCACCCCTCCCCTTAGACCCCTTGCTATGGTTCTGTTTTTTTTCCTACATGTGCTTCCTTTTGTTACGCATGTCATGTTAGATGTGACACCTTTGCTTGTAGCACTTTGCACTCAGTAGCAGCATTAGTGTGTGTTGCATTTGGGGGGAGTATGGAATTCCTACCGGGTCACGCTTTGACGTGTTCCCACCTGTGGTTTTTAGGTGGCAGGTGTTGCAGTTGGATTGGAGTGTGGGAGTAGAGGTTGCAGCTGGAGTTGGTTCTAGTTTGGAGTAGAGGGTTTTAGTTGAGTTGGGCTGGCGAGGGTTGAGAGGTGCGCTCATGTACTTTTGGGGTTTCTTTTGGGTGAGCGTTGTTTTGTACTGTATTGAATAATGTATATGGACATGAGATATATATGATGATTCTCTTTTCGACAGTTCAGTGTTTTTGGATTTAGTGTTTTCTCCGAGACTTGTGATGTTCTGTGTATTAGTTAGATGTTGTATGGAGCACGACAGGTACTTTTTCCAGCAACGTGCAGTGGACTTGCTTGCGTTTGTATTTTGTATTTCCCTTCGTAACACTGGCTTCTTCGGGGGTTTCAAGGGGTGCGGGGCGTTACATTTGGTGGCCCATGCAGGTCACCGCACTGTGGTTGTGTACAAAATAGTACGTGCAGTGTTCGTGTGTGAGTAGTTGAGTCCTATGTGATGGAAATTGAATTCCACCCTAAGTGATTTTGATGATGAGCACACCAAATGAAGCTTAGTGTACTAACTACACTACTATTAAGTGTGCAGATTATGCGACAAATGGAAAGCGTTATACATACTCTGAAGAAGCACAATCTATGCTCACTTAGCAAAGACAAGGACGAACATTGCTAGCTCGATGATGAAGCTCAAAGCTCAAATGGAACAGAAGCTCAAGAGAAGCTCACATCTACATCATCATCTGGTCAAGCTTCCGAAGACGTGTCCTAGTCTACAGTGTATGAGTTGTGTCCTTCTTAGGGTTATGTTAAAGCCAAGAGTATAGATAACACACACACAAATGATTTTGAAGTTAAATATTTTAAATGCTTTTAAATCATTTTCAAAATCATTGAGAGCTTTTGCTAGTCACTTGCATTTTGGTAGTGAAACTCCATTACACCCTGGAGCTAACTACATGTCTCACTAGCTGTGTCTCAGAAGAAACTCCACTAGGAGTCGACTACCAAGGACTGGGAGTCGACTACCAGCTGAGAATTATTTTATCCTGAAACACACTGGGAGTCGACTACCAATCCTAGGGAGTCGACTACCAGCTGTCGAAATTCAACTTTTGACCTGACTTTTGACATTTATCTCACTTATTGCTCCCATGTTTCTCGGGGTAAAAGTCAAACGAATTTGAATTTTGAATTCTCTATTTTTACCTATAAATAGAGAACTATTTCTTTGAGAGAAAACAAAATACTTGAAATCAAATTCTCTCTTGCTCAAAAGTTCTAAACGCTCTCAAATTCTCAGCTCTCATTTTTATTAGCCAAATCTGCTTTTACATTCTTGATCTCATTTTTCTTTAAGATATTATTTTCTGAAGATCAATTTTTTATTTGGCTATTTGTTTTCAAAATCCATATTCTTTATTCTTTGATTTTATTTGAAAGGATTTTGAAAAACATTGATTTAGATCACAAAGACTTTATTCGTATCTTTGTGTGATCTAAAATCTTATTCTATTAAGCCACAAATACACATAGTTGTCTATTACTATTGGCTATAGAATTTTGGTGTAAATCCAAACTCCACCAAACATTGTGGTGAGTTGGATATCGATTTTATTTTGTGTTTGCCCTTTGTTGTGAGGGTGTTGGAAACCCTAGACAAGTCTAGGTGTTGAGATATTGCAGTATTGCAATCGAAAATCCTGGTTAAGGCTAGGTGTGTGGGAAAATCCTAACGAGTGAAGTTAGGTGCTTGTATTTGCCAATGCAGATAGTGGAAATCTCATACCGGATTGGTCGGGGACTGGACATACCCAAGGTTGTGGGGAACCAGGATAAAAATCCTTGTGTTTGCATTTGCACTCTCTGGTATTGTTTATTTGTCTATCTTGATTCATTCTGTATTATATTTTCCTGTAACTCTTTTATAATATATTGCAAGATCAGTTATTTTTGTATCTACTTCTCTCTTGTACTTTCGTGTAATCATTTATATCTTCATTAAGTATTCGCTTAACTGAGCTGTGCATAACATCCCTCTGGAAGTCGACTACTGTTCATAGGGAGTCGACTACCAGAAGAGTTTTATTTCTGATCTGTTTTTGAAGATTACTTAAGTTGATTAAGAACCAAGTGTAGATCACTCTACTTGGTTTCTTAGGTAACATTAGAAGGCTTTGAATTGTGCTAATCTATTAAGAACGAAAAAGTTTGTTTTATACATCACTATTCAACCACCCTTCTAGTGTGGTTTGCCATCCATAGGATCCAAACTAAGGTGGGTAGAGTCCAGCCTTATGATGGGACCAGATATCATGAACTTGAGGTATAGAATCTTGAGGGTTGAGATGCAGATGTTGGTTCAATATGAATGTATGTACATATTTATATGTGTAGGTATGTGTACATATATACCTATAGTTCTACAATTATTGAATATGGCTTGTCGAGTATATTGAGATGATATACTCACGTGCATATGACTATGATATATGTCCGAATGATTATATGGCTCTATGATTGTGTTTGAAGTATATGTGTTAATACGTGGATGACCTATGAGTAGTGTGTGAAATTGAGTTATATACTTGATTGAGATGCAGGTAGTGTATGGATGTACTGTGTTGTGGCTATATACTGTATGTGATAGCACATGTAGAGTGTGCAGATGCATGTGTGAATCCTTGAGTTCCACCCATGTATGTGTGGATATGTATTAAGAGTATTAGTGTTATGAGTTGATGTATGTGATGCGTATATGATACATGTATATGATGCATATATGATACATGTATGAATGTAAGCTGGTACGCTTACACCTATATATGGATAAACATAATTTTGTGTGGTTATCTATGTGCATTGATATTGGTACGGTAGACCTTGTGTGCTGATATATCTATGGATGTTGGATGGATGCTAGGAGACATACATGATTGTATGTCTGAGTATAGCGGTGCATGTGTATATGTGCTAATACAGGGTAGCCTATGAGTAGTATGTATCATAGAACTATATAGTTGATTGAGCTCAAGGCAATGTATAAATATGGTATGTCGTCTATATTTGTAGTATGAGTTATATATGTACATGCTGATTGTATTGATCCATGTGCGGATCTTTGTGTTCCACTCAGGTATGAGTGGGCATGCCCTAGGTGTATTAGAGTTGTGTGTTAGATATATATATATGGGAGATGTATATGGTTTCCTATCTGGTTGTAAGCGGATACGCTTGCACCGGTGTTTGGATAGATATATCATTATATGAGTATCAGTGTGTGTTGGTGTTGTTGTATGAGACTTTATGTGATGACGTGTATGTGTGTGCTTGGATATATACTAGAAGACCTACGTGGTTGTATGGCTATATCTATATATGGAGATGCATGTATAGGTATATAAGGTAATCATATCTATGTGTGCTTGTATGTATTTGTAATTATGTGTACCATGCCTCTACACAGGTATGAGGCGGGTGAGTATTGGAATATGAGTGTATTTGGGGTAGACTTGGATGGTTGGTTGAATATATGTGTATGTAAGGATGACTCCTTGCAGATGCATGCATGTAGGCATGTATGCTTATGTGTTTGCCGATGTATGTGTATGTATCCGATATGCATGGTCGAGTATATCTTTGTAATATAATCGTGTGTGCAGCTGCAGCTATAGCTATAACTACTATTTTAGATACTTGTACGATTATGGGTCGGAATGTTGATATTGTAAAGTATATACGATTGCAGATGGATGACCTATAAGATGTGTGTTTAGGAAGGCTATTGTATTGCATGCGATGTATAGAGTGTGTATATGCCTAGCGTGTGTTATAGGTATTATACGTGTGAGTCTCTATGCTCTGCTCAGGTATGAGTAGAAATGTTAGAGGAAGCGTAGGAGCTGATGCTTGTCTATGGTAATCTATGCATATAGGTGGTAATCTGTGTGCTATGTGTATACTCATATGCATGGTTGTGAACTTGTGCACGTGTACATGTTTGTGGGTACCTATGCTGTTGATGGCTATAGATGTGTGGGATGATATTGGTGTATATGTGAAGGTACTGATTGTGTTTGTATTAGTCTGTCATGTCATAGCGCCAGTTATGACATGTGCGTGTTTCATGATATATTTCATGTCATAAAACTGGTTATGGCATGTGTGTGCTTCATTATGTGTCTCTATTTGCATGGTGTGAGATGATAAGTATGTTGTATTGTATACTGTATGGTATTGTATGACTGTAGGTAGTGGCATATATGTGTGTGAGTGAGTTGGTTGTACCACATGGGTCATGCAGGTGGTATGCTCGTGATTTAGTACAAATGTGCATGTGTAGTGCTCTATCAGCCCTGTATATGATATAATGAAAAATAATGTAGGTATACGTATGGATGTAAGACATGATACATGGTTGAAGTATCTGTATAAGTAATTTGTTATCAGTGTGATCTGCTTTCATATATGCCTGGGATGGATTGACCCTACATTATATATCTGCTCACCTTTAGCTATGTTTTCAGTTGGAAAGTCCGATGACGGACTTCATTTTAAGGTGGGTAGAATGTAATGGCCCTAGTGTCCTATACGTAGGATATATATAGTAATGTGTGTTTATAGTAATTTTGTTGTATGCGTAGTAACTTCCTATGTGAATGGTTATATGGTTGTATTGGATGTTGTTATTATTTATTGGTGTGCTTAGGGATGGCATTCTAAAGAGATTATTTTAATGAGATTATTGTTGTTGTTGTTGTTGTTGTTATCATTACTATTATTGATTGTGCCTTTAGCTAATTTTAGTAGCTAGAGTTGGGTGTTGGGCTTTAATTGTTGGGCTTGGATTATTATTAGAGGATGAGAAGAGAGAAGATAGATATTTTAGTGAATGGCAAAATTGTAAATAGGGGAATCCCAGTTAATTAATTCCCTTCTTCTTTTCTACAAGCTTCCCCATTATTCTCTATAATTCTTTTATTTTTCTCCTTCTCCCCTTTCTTCCCAGAAGCTGTCGAAATCCCCCACCTTTCCCCCCTTTGCTAGCCATAATGCCCTTCCCCCCTTGCTGCCATATGGTGCCAGGCACAAAAAAATGAAGGAAAAAAATGGAAAGAAGAAAGGAAAGAAAGAGAAGAGAGAAGAGGGAGGGAGAATCCAAGAAGAGGAGTTGTGGAAGAAGAGATGTGGGTTTCATGGAGCTTGTAGATGAATCCATGGTGGAGTCTTCAAGAAATTGATGGAGGGCTTTTGCTAGCCAAGGAGGTAGGAATCCATCTCCCTATAGCATATAACTCTATTTCATCCCTACAAGTTAAATTCATAATTTTCCATATGATTATGCAATTTTTCATACCATGAATTTAAACACCATGCTACAAAGATGTCACCTTACTATGTTATTTGATGAATTCATGCCATGACATGCCTTGTTACTAGTAATTGTTGATACTAAAGATGAGAGAATGCCTCTTCATGTTGCTTTATATTGAATTAATGAGTATGTTTCTTACGCCAACCATGTGTTTGTAGAAATGCTTATATGAGGTCAAGTTGTTACTTTGCTATTAGTCTTATGTTGGTTTCAAATTGAATTATTGGTTATGTTTATTATGCCATCCAATTAGATAAAATGAGCTAAAGCTTGGTTGATGATACTAGTTCTTTACTTTGGTGTTGTTGAGATTTGAGACAGAAATACATGCTATTTGTTTGGCTTATATCTCATAAATTAGTATTGAGAATGCTCTGAAAATTTTATGGCTGAAGGATGGGACCCGTAACTCCAACTTTTAGGGTGAACGCCTTGTCTAATTCGGATTAGAAATAGGGGTAAGAATTCATCTATTTCAGCATGTCTGTTTTTCTTCAGCCTGTACATCTTTCACGGAAACAGCGATCAGTCCCCCAATTCTTAACGAAATGGTGTGTTCTTGGTCTCATTGGAAATAAGATTTCAATCCCTACAACTTTGTAGCTTTCCATTTTTTCTGAATCTGCCAGCAATTAGGAGTAATCTGGTCCTCAAGTTAGTGTAGTTTCTATTTTAAATTCCAGCACATGTATGTTTTGGTATAAACTCTGCATTAAATAGAATACTCATCCAAACTACATGAAAATGGATATGTGAACTCATGACACATATATGTACGACTTTCATTTACATTACATTGTTATGTTCTATACAAATATATGGAGTAAATTGCCATTAAACCTGACTGTTATGGAAATTCTCAGCAAGCTGAAATACAAGGTGTTGGATTTGGTCCTAGCTATTAGTTTCTGTGACTTTCTTGTTTCTAATCATGATTGTATTGCTTTTTTGTAAATGATCACAATTTTCCATTCATTAGTGATAATCAATCTAATGCCCTACAATAGATAGCAAGAAATATTAGTTAGCATGTAATTAGAAAGGCACTAGTACATATTTGTGTGGGATTCTCATTCTCCTTTCATATTATTTTTATGCCATTTTCTTAAATTGCCATGTTAAATGTCATCTTGTGGTAATTTACAACAATTATGTTATGATATGGCTTAATTGATAATTGTGGTAATTATGATTGCATATGAAGGGATGCCCTCCTTGTAGTAGTTCATATGTTGCCATATCCATGCCCTTGTATGCTTCAATTACGTAAGGAAAGTCATTTTCCCACATTGCTATATTTTGCCATGGGCCTAGTATGTTCTTGGTTGTGGGAATGGAAGGGTAATGTTGGCATTGATGTTAATTGGTTATGGAAGTGGAAGAGTACTGTTGACACTTATGTTATGTGGTTGTGGAAATGGAATGGGTTATCTTGATGGAAAGTGTTATGTTTCATGAAAAGTGAGAGAGAGGAATGTTTCAGTCCTCCTAAAGGAGGGTGACACGGGTTGGGGGAATTCCGAAGTAGCGTGTAGGCCTATAGGATGGACTGGTTGTGTTGTTTTTGTGGTTTTGTGTGGTGGGTACACTTGCACTCCCGACGGGCTAGCGCGGCGGGGAGTGTAGAGTGGTACCCGAGGCTCCTGACGGGCTATCGCGACGGGGAGTCCTCTTTGCTCTTCCACACAGTTGGGAAAGGTCTAGTCTCATACGTCGTATTCAATATTAGGATTTCAAAAGCTAACATTGTGTGGAATTGATTGACTAATTTTCTTTTACGCCTTAGCTGTACTTGTTGTGGTTTGCTGTTACTATCGTTACCCCTCCCCTTAGATGCCCTGCTATGGTTCTGTTCTTTTTACTACGTGTGCTTCCTTTTGTTACACATGCCATGTTAGATGTGACACCTTTGCTTGTAGCACATTGCACTCAGTAGTATCATTAGTGTGTGTTGCATTGGGGGGAGTATGGAATTCCTACTGGGTCACGCTTTGACGTGTTCCCACCCGTGGTTTTCAGGTAGCAGGTGTTGCAGTTAGATTGGAGTGTGGGAGTAGAGGTTGCAGCTGGAGTTGGTTCTGGTTTGGAGTGGAGGGTTTTAGTTGAGTTGGGGTGGCGAGAGTTGAGAGGTGCGCTCATGTACTTTTGGGGTTTCTTTTGGGTGAGCGTTGTTTTGTACTGTATGAAATAGTATATATGGACATGAGATATATATGATGGTTCTCTTTTTGACAGTTCAGTGTTTTTGGAATCAGTGTTTTCTCTAAGACTTGTGATGTTCTGTGTATTGTTGGATGTTGTATGGAGCACGGCAGGTACTTTTCCCAGCAGCGCGCAGTGGACCTGCTTGCGTTTGTATTTTGTATTTTCCTTCATAACACTCGCTTCTTCAGGGGTATCCCAGGGAGCGAGGCGTTACAAAGACCCAAAAGAAAAGAATCAGAGGTAAGGATGAGTTTGATGGGAAGAAGGTATCAAAAAGGGTGCACAGATGTAGTAGATGCCAATGAACTGGGCATCACAAGAATTCATGTAAGATGCCAATCAATCCCAGAACAGTTCCACCTATGACTCCACCTATGACTGATATGGGTTCCATGCATCCACAATGAGAGAGTAGTATTGTTATGTCCCAACAAGCTTCAGTATTTGATGGGTAACCTTACTGTATTGTATACAACTCTCATTTTTAATTCTGAATTTCGGATTCTAATACTCTCCTTTTTATCATGTTAGAAGTGAAATGGCTCAGTACATAGTAGAAGATTTTGGTGAACCACTCCAACAACGACAACCAATGTCTCATTCTAGTTCCAGTTTTAATCTCTTTTCTGAATAAGTACATTATGAAAGTGATATAATATGACTGTATCTTTTTTGCATGTAGGTCTAGTTCCTCAGCTGCAACATCAAAACTGGCAACATCCAGAGGAAGAAAATGGACTAGTATACTCAGTGGGATGCTGAGGAGAAGTGTAATTGGACCTCCATCATCTAGATGGGCTGGAAGAGTACATGTAAAGCAAAGAAATCCACAAGGAAGAGGAAGGGGACAGACAACAACAACAAACATAGGGAATGCAACACAACAAGGCAACCAGACTGTGGGGGTTATGGCATCTCAAGCCACTGCTCAGTCTTCTTCCTCTAGAGGTGCTGGAAGAGGAACTATATCTCAAAGACATGTGAAGGGAAGAGGAAGTGGGTAGTCAACAACAACAACAATCAGAGGGAATGCAAAGACATGTGCTGGAAGAGACACTGATCATAGTTGAACAACTCTGTTTTTTGGCTTCTTGTCAGTTCAAAGAAGTGTATATGTTGGTGTAGTCATGTTTATGCTGCAATAGGAACAATATTTTGGTGACACAAAGTCAGGTTTTGTAAGTGTTGTTGGTGTAGTCAGTTTTTGTTATACTGCAAATGCTACTAAATGCAGTATTTTGTGATACTAGCAAATGATATTATCTGATACTACTATTTTGTCCAGTATTTTGTGATACTAAGTGCTTTGTGGATTTATGTAGTTATGGTTGCTGTTGCTTGATGAATTGTGGAGTTGCCGTTGCTTAATGAATTATTGAGTTGATGTTGCTTGATGAATTATTGAGTTGCTGTTGCTTTGTGGATTTATGTAGTTATGGTTAGAGTTTTTTGGTGAATTGTGGAGTTGCTGTTGCAATTACTGATTATCAAGTTGTTCAGCCTTCAATTATGGAGTTGCTGTTGTAATTGCTAATTACTGAGTTTTTTGGTTTCTTATTGTGATACTAGCTTAGTTTGATAACAGTTCTCAAGTTCTGTTATCAGCCAAGTCCAGCATACAAGCTTAGTTTGATAACAGTTCTCAAGTTCTGGGGAAATGCCTCATACAAGCTTCAGTTGTTGCTATTGCTGTATTTGCTCCTTTTCTTGATAATCAATCTTTAGCCAAGCATACAAGCATACAAGCTTCAGCATACAAGCTTCAGTCCAGCATACACATCGATGTCCATGTTACTCCTTTTTCTGAAAATCAATCTGAAAACCAAAAAATCCGAGTGCCTATTGTCATCAAACTGCAAGCAAAATAAACAAAAACACCTTCAGCCTGCAACCAAACGGGAACTCAACAAAAACTGAGTTCCCATTTTCATCATACTGCAAGCAAACTGGAACCAACCCATTGTCATCACCTCATCACATGAGACCAGCCTTAATTGAGACATTGTAACAAACACCTTCAGGGCATATCAAATTACTGAAGAGAATTCAAAACATTAAGACATTCTGCCTTCATTGAGACATTGTAACAGACACATTTCCAACACCTTCAGCCTTAATTGACATTGTAACAAACACAATTCCAAACTACTACATTGTCTTCCACAGCAACAAAACAACAACAACAACAACTCCAAAAATCACTGACCATTTCAAATACAACAAAGTTCTATCAATCCTATCAGCTAATACACCTATCTCTTTCATTATCATCATTCTGACATTATTATTAGGATCTTCAACACACTCAAAAAAACTGCAGCCTTTGCAGTGTAGGCCCTTATATTTGGGGCACACATATAAATCAAATCATTTGTTCTCTCCTTGCTTGCATTTCTAGACCTTGCAGTATAGGCCACAATAGCACTTTCTTGTGCGTGTGCTGATGGAGCTAGCAACCTCTCATTCCTCATTGTCGTAGCCCCCACCCATTAGAGTCATACCTCAGTGCCCTAGGTTTGTGATGGGAGAACAAGGAAAAGAATGAAGATGAAGGCCGCGTGGGAATAAAAAACTGAGATGAAGATTGTTGTTGGAGATGAAGCTTGCCGTTGGAGATGATGGAGTGCCGCTGGGGGGCTGTTTAAGGGCGCATCAGCTTCCCATTGGTCAATTGACCGTTGGGCTTTTGATTAATGGTGCAACAACTGACCGTTGAGGGGTAAAATGGTCACCCCATTCGTTTTCCTAATAGAAGTTAATTAAACTGTTAGAATTTTAACTGAACCGAACTCAAGGGACTATTAAGGTGTAATACAAATATTTGGGGGGACTAACAGGTAAATAAGAAGATTTGAGGGACAGATATCAAAATACGCATAATTTAAGGGAAAGATATGCTAAAAACACTAAAGATTTATGGTAAATTAGAATTTAAGCTTAGTTTTTTTTGACAGGTAATAGTTAGTCTTTATTAAAATCCATATTTTACAACATCACTAACCAGGCAGCGATAGGTATTATAAAAGGAGAGGGGATATGGCACAAGCGCCGTCACCCACTGCCGATTAAAATAACTAAAACTACTTGTTAGAGAAGAGAACAACACAAAACAAATACAGCTTACACTTGTACAAGCCTAAGAGAATACAAGTCCCCAATTAGCAAAATGAGATTTGTCAGATACATAATCAATATCTAAGCTGCAAAGGGATATCTTGACATCCGTCGCGATTTCCTCAAACAATGAAGTTTTAGATGTAAACTTCTCTTCAAAAATCCGCTTATTGCGTTCTTTCCATATATGCCATACCATAGATGACAATATCATTTTAGCCAATACGCTCAACGGATCTTTCTTCGTATAATTGGTTAGGATCAGATCACATACTCCAGAGATAGTTGTTGGGACCTGCGTAGTAATACTTAGCTTAAGAATGCTCCTTGCAAGTATGTACCTGGAATATTCACATTCAAAATAGATATGGCCAATACTTTCCACTGCATTCCCAGTACAGAGGACACATGATTGATCAGAGACACTACTCCACATTTGTAGCCGATCCTTAGTTAACAACTTCCCACGAAGAGCTCGTAGCAATGCAATAGAATATTTCGGCACATTGAGCTTAAACCACACAGCCTCCACATATTGAAATGCCGGTCTGTGAACTCGGGCTCCCTCCCAGATTTCACGCAGAGAAGCCTTTAGACCGGAAGCCCAGGTCCAAACATCCGGTTCTTCACAAATGGTGATATGCTGCAGCGGATTCACAGTGCCATTAATGGTCGGGACTTGGTGCCAAGTAGTGCCGGTCCAAAAATCCCCTACACAAGCAAGTTCAGTGCCTAGCAGAGGGTCTTGCAATAGTTAAAGAGGCCCCATAGGATGCCAGTTATCATACCAGAACGAAGTTGATTTACCATCATTGATAGTACGTTTAATGAGTCGCAGTGATAGATTACGGCTCTTTAGAATGAATTTCCATGATCCAGAGTGAGTAGGGGCTGATTTGGTAATATAAAAACCACTTTCAATCGTCGCATAGTGCCTTCTCATATAACTCGCCCAAATGCCTTTGTTAGACAGGACTCTCCAGGTCAAGCGTACACCTGAGACAGCATTCATATCTGAGAGGTGCCTAAGCCCCAAACCCCCTTCCTTTTTAGTAGTACACATATCCTTCCAGGCCCAAATATAACTCTTACCCCAAATGAAAGTCCTGCAAATTGAGTTTATAGCTCTAATAACAGAGGTTGGAAGACGGTACGCCTGCATCCAGAAAGCGACCATACCATAGATGACAGAACGAACCAATTTAACTTTCCCAGAGATAGAGAGAAGAGAGGAGGACCAACCTAGAAGCCTTTTCCTGCATTTATCCACAAGTCGAGAAAACATAGAAGCTCTGGGGTAATTAGTTGAAAGGGGGAGGCCCAAGTAGGTTGTGAAAGAGGATACCAATTTAATACCCAAGAGCTCAGCTAAGCCTCTCGCATTTCTCACCCCCTTACTGAAGATTGCAGAACTTTTATCCAAATTAACATCAAGCCCTGACAGAAGTTTAAAGTAATCCAACAACTCCATAAGACCATGTAGGGAATGATGATTAGCACGACAGAAGACTAAGAGGTCATCAGCAAAGAGTAAATGAGATATTGATCCCGATCTTCGCATAGGGTGGATAGCACCAGAGGATTCTGCCACTGACATGAGGAGGGAGAAATCTTCCATAACTAGGACAAACAAGTACGGAGATAGCGGGTCACCCTGGCGTAACCCTCTATTGGAGTCAAAGTACCCTTCAGGGGAACCATCAACTATGACAGAGAACATGGGAGAAGAAATACATTGGGCAATCCAGGAAATGAAGGTAGATATGAATCCCATCTGGTGGAGGAGGAAAAGAATGAATTCCCTATTCACACTGTCGAAAGCCTTCCGTAGATCAAGTTTAATACAGGTTCTGGACCCCATTGGATTGCTAAAATCACGAATTTGTTCGTGTGCTAGTAGGGTGCAATCCGCCAAAAGCCTATCCTTAAGAAAAGCTACCTGATTGGAAGAGATCAGATCCGAAATGACATGCCTCAATCTATTACTTAATAACTTGCTGATAACTTTATACAGCACATTGCAGCAAGCAATCGGCCTGTAGTCACCCAGATCTGAGGCATTTGCATTCTTTGGGACCGGAGTCAAGAATGCATGATTAATAGAAGGGTTCATCATACCAGATCTGAAGAAAGCAGAGACACCTGCTATTACATCAGCACCTATAACGTCCCAATTGGATTGGAAGAAATGGTCGTTAAAACCATCAGGCCCTGGAGCTTTGTCTTTACCAATCTGGAACACTGCAGTTTTAATTTCAGCAGGAGTCACCGGCAATTCCAACCAACCAGCCGCCTCCTCAGTAAGCTTCCGTTTGGAGATAATATTTGGGAATACATTCCAATAACCTTCTTGATGGTATAACTTTTGATAATAGAGAGCAGCTTCCTTCCGCAATTTATCAATATTCAAGTTCAAATTTCCATCAGGACTAATAAGGTGGTGAAGATTGTTGTGACCGTGCCTCGCCTTCAGGGAAGTATAAAAAAATTTAGTATTCCTATCCCCAAGCGTAAGCCAATTTTGCCTGCTTTTTTGCCTCAGATCTTCCTCCTTAATTCCAAGTGCAATCCCAAGTTTTTGAGATGCAAAGATTTCTTGTTGCTGTAGAATAGGATCAGAACTCAGGCTCGGATCAGATTGGATGGTAGCAAGTGTGGACCGGCATTTGTTGACATCAAGGCTTTTTAAGTGATCTGCGGCCCAGTTTTTTAAAGCAAGCTTCATGGATCTTAGCCGCTGGTGTAGCCCACTCAAGGAAAGAATTCCAGGTTGCCGCCAGTGCTTGCATATTAGGTCTTTGTAGCCTGGAAATGAGCACCAGGAGTTATAAAACCTGAATGGCTTAGGTTTAGAACTGACCTTAGGGAGTAGATGTAGGAGCAATGCAGAATGATCACTAGTGCCCATAGGAAGATATTCATAATAGGAGTGAGCCAATTGAGATAGCCAGGAGGTATTGCAAAGAATGCGATCCAGCCTAGTCGAGATACGCTTTGAACCAATTCGTTTATTGTTCCAGCTGAGACAGAGGCATGTACTCTTCATATCAATAAGTTTGCACCAGCCAATACAAGAGTTAAAGGAAATCATAGCTATATCACCGGCCACCCTTTTTTTCATGTGAACTCCTAACACAGTTGAAATCCCCCCCCACCAACCATGGCAGTGAATTTAATGGAATAGAATCAGCTACCAGGTTGCTCCAAAGAGATGCTCTAGTAGTAGCCACATTGAAACCGTAAATAGCCGTTGGGCCCATCACAAACCCCGTTGAGTTAGTGAATATAGCTGAAATATGTTGTTCAGATGCAGCAATGGGCGTGATACGCCATATAATAGTACTGAAGTAGATAACAATGCGACCCCCTTATGTTGGTCTCTGTTATCAATAAAATCCCAATCTTTACCGAAACAACGGTTAATACGACTAGCATTGCATGCTTCTACTTTAGTTTCAAGCAAACATACAATAGACGGACAGAGCTTACGCATAGTATGCCTCAGGTCCGCTCGTCTTGTTGTATTATTGAGGCCTCTAGCATTCCAGAAGAAGACAGCCATTAAAATTGTTGTGGGTTGGGGGGTTGCAGACATGCTGATTGTGCCACCCTTGCACTACGTCGAACTGAGTTTGGAGAAGGAGAAGTATGCTTGGGCTTGGCCTGTCCCCTAGCTTTATTTAAATCCTGATGCAATGCATGCCAAAGGGGGTTCGGGAGGGTAGGATTTGAAGGTGGATCAGGGAGACCAGCATTAACCTCTACTCCAGAGGGTGATTTTGTGATCATATCAATATAAAATCTGTTATATTGATATCAATATAAAATCTGTATCATTATAATTTAAGCTTAGTTAAAAGGAAAACATATCAATATAAAATCTGTTATAAACTCCAAGATGGAAACCAATCTAAGATTAGGAGTAGCTATGATATAAGCCATGTCTCTCTATATATTCATTCTCATATTGGGGGTTTAGGAGTCCAAGGGACTCCCCACTACAATTAGTGGGGAGTAATGGTGAGATGATGAGGGGAGGGAGGCCAAAGGCCTTCCTCAACTCACAACACTCCCCCTCATCTCTCCATTACTTTGGGTTAAGCATATGAATACTTCAGGATTCAGTATGCTAATCGGGTGGATACTTCTGGATCCAGAGTCACTGTGGTTTCCTCGTTAAAACCTTAGTCGTGGAAAACCCAGTGGGAAAAACCAGCAGCTTAATGGAAAAGAGTACAACTATCGAGGGACTCCCCCTGATCAGTACAAGCTTCGGGCTTGCAGATTTCCTATGTATCTATACAATCATCTCATATTCGTCTATACATCCATCATGTTCTGAAAGCAAATACAATCATCACTTATCTATACAAGTTTCACTCATATAGCGGCTATTGGAAAGCAGTGGCGCTCTGGAGTGGAACGCTCTTCGAAGTTGGTAGATGACTCCACTAATATATTCTTTGAATCAGTCTTCACTGTGTCTGCAAGGTACTGCTGGACGTGGCTGAGTGTTTTCAAGACTTGCGTCTTGGATGATGAGCTTCTCAGAAGATGTAGACTTTGGAGGATGATGTGTAGATCTTTAGGAGGTGGCCGGCTTTTTGTGTTTTAGTCATTGCGATGATCTTTAAACCTGCATATGCGATATATATTCCTTGACCCTTGGAAGTTGCGCAGACGCAACTTATCCTTGGTCTAGTGGTGCTCTCTAAGACAACATTGTATCTGGTTAACCGCTTTACTGCAGACATTCTATCAAAGACACGTGCAGTTGGCCAGATCAAGACGTGTAACAAGTAACTAGAGCTAGGCTCTTTGGGACCTAGGATGTCCTCCCCCTCTTCCAGCGACTGGAAGGTGTCATAAATAAGCATCTATTTTTAATAGATTGCAAATGGACATCATTCTTCATAAACTCCAGGTATATGAAGAATATTAAAGGGTTCCACCACGAAGGTGTTTAATCTGTAAGCCAAGACAATACCTTGTTATGCCTAGGTATTTCATTTCTAAGGTATGCTTAAGGCTATCAGATATCTCAATGGTCTCTGCAGGAGATCCTATTAGCTTTAAGTCGACCACATATACGTCGACTATCACAAATCCTGTCAACGATCTTTCGAAAAAGATACACGGGCAAAATATTGCTTAAGATCATCTAATGATCTTTGTAGCCTTTATGGAGAAGACGTTTCTACGTCTCTCTTTCATCTCTGGGGGTAGAGTATACCCTTCTGGAAGTTTTATATAGATCTCTATATCTATATTGCCGTATAGATATGCAGTCACAACGTCCATGAGCTGCATTTATTGGCTTTTTCAGAGACGTTTAGGCTTAGTAGGAAAATAATCACATTTCCTTCATTTCAATTTCTTATGAAATCCAACTTATATTCCACAGGTTTTACACATTCAGGTGTATGGACTAATGGTCCAACGACTTTGCTTTTCAAGAGTGAGTCCAGCTCTACCCTTATTGCCTTATCCCACTTTGGCCAATCTATGCGTTTACGCTATAGAAAAGTGGGCTGACGTCATCGTCGTATTCAGCGACATGAACGGCAATAGCGAAAGCAAAAACCGTCGACGACGACTGTGCTATATCTGTCCAGTACCTCTCTAGTACGTACTTAATATAATGATTTTTCTCTTGTTGTTTCCTCTGCAGGGGAAATTAGGAGGGGAGAGGTTGCTGGTCTGAGCTCAGCATCCTGTGGAGGGATCATTTTAATATATCCGGGAATCTTCCTCTTTCGAGGACCTTTATATTTTGAACCTGGCGGGCGTCCTCTTTTCAATTGAGGTACAACCAATTCTGCTGTCGGTGGATTGTATCCATCTGTGGAGATGTCAATCCTAGCTGGCGTGTTGACAGCAGGGCCGTGTGAATGAACAATCTTCTGGTTGTCCGTAAATTTATCCGGCAATTGATGTACTTTAGTCTGAATGTGAAGGATCTTCTGGATCTCATCTTCACACAGAAAAGGTATGCGACCATAACGAGATTAGGACTTTTGTGTCCCATGATATGGTCTCAGAAGCTTCGGGCTTCTTTAGACTGCGTGCCTATTTCAATGAGACTTTGCTCATAAAATTCACAGTTATCAAGACTTGGTGCTATTGGGACATATTATAAACATATCAAACCACTCTCAAATGAGATATGTTTGGTTACTTATTCTTCTCATTTTCCAACAATCTCAATTATCATTATCACAAAATCTCAATTTTCGTTATCACATAATAAATTCATCACGACAGTGTTTCAATATAACAAAATCTAACATGTAAAAAATGAACAATTTTCTTAATTCATGAATCACGATATATCCTTAATAAAATGCCGAAAGGTGCATCAAAAAATCATGTTCTCCCGAGCCAATTGGCTTAATAGTATTCGTCGTCACTCACTTGTGAAGGATCGATGGTTCAAAAATAAATAAATAAAATAAAGTTATGGGCCATAACATTGGCCCTTAAGCTATAGACTGCCCCTGCACCAACGCTTTCGGGCCTTAATTCTACCACATTGTCGTACCAACCAACCTCCGGCGAAATGCTTACAAGATGGTGCCCTATCTCGCGCGGGCCTCTCTTAAACTTTCGAAATACCTCTTTTCCCCGAAGAGCTAGGGCTTCTTCAATCTCTCGCATACGCTCGATGGTTCTTCAACATTTCGAGCTTCAATTCTCAGTGCGACGGTGATGCATCTTTACATTTAGTGACATCCCCTTTCTCTATTGCTTGATTTATTGCACATTTTGATCTCGTCGTGATATTGAAACAGATAGCAGTAGAGTGCTGCATGCATGGAGAGTAGACAAGGTATATGAAACGCTTCAGCGGCTGATGGAATCGGAGATCACGAAGATCGATCTTCTAATTTGCTGCGGCAAATTTCAGGTACAATTTCGGCCGCGTCAGTGAATGCTGTGAAATGAAGGGGGTTTTAAATAAGTATTCAGTAATTTTTAAATTTCTAATAACTATTGTGAAACTCTCTGGACATGATTGATTATTATTTACATATGGATGCCATATTAACACTTAAGACCTGCTTTTAATTAATGTGGATATGTTAATCTTAGATGCAACTTTTGGAATGGATTTCTTATTTAATCGCCTTCACAAATCTAAGACTTGGCACTTACAGCAACTTAAGACTTTTGAGGAATCCATAATTTGTAGTTTTTGGCTTCGAACCTAGTTCAGATTTATTCACTGTCGGTATATGTAATATGTACTATATCTTTGGATATGTGCATAGTGCACGTGTAATTTCAGTGGAAATGTCTAGATTTTAACTGTTGCTAACTTTTTTTATTAATTGTTTGGACTTTTAACTCTTTATTTAGTTATTAGAGTGTTTTTAACTGAAACCAACTTTATTTTTAACAATAAATAGGAAAATTTAAATGGTGAAAACATTCGTGACACCAGATTGTAACCAAATTAGTGACAAATTGGGAACCCCTTGACTTTGCATCAAATGGTAAAGATTTGGCGAGGACATCCTTTGTGTTTCCTTCATTTATTATTTATTTATTCTTTTTCTGTGCACGCATATGGTGCATGCGTGCTGCAGCATGTTTTTGTTTTTTTGTTTTTTGTAGGACATTGTGTCAAAATATGCCTTCTATGGACCGGAAACTAAACTCTTCTACTTTTAATTGGTTCATGCACCGAGAGAAATATTTTCAATGCTTTAGGCTATGGTCAAGACCTTAACTTGTTCGTATCAAATCTTGTTTTATGCTTTCACCCGTACTTTAGAATACTGCCTGTATTCTATTCTCCAGAGGCATGTTCCTTTTTGCAACTCCAGAGGCATGTTCCTTTTTTCAACATTATGCTCAAGGATCATGATTGGACTTGAGAGATTTCTAACTTTCATTTATTTCATATTACTTTGTGTTTTCTTTCCCTTGTTTTTTGAATCATTTATATTTCAGCCACTTCTTCAATGCTTATTATAGTTAAAAACTGTATTTGACAGGCTGCTGTCAAAGTATTGTTGTATGAACACATTCTGGAAATACTACTCTGGACAGGTGGTAGCTCCATATCCAACAAAATTCTTAGGTGGAAATCACGAAGCATCAAATTATCCGTGGAAATTGGGGGTAATAGTTTCTTAATAGTACATTACCAAAATACTTACAGGAACAACACATCTCAATGATGCATAGTCTCTTTAGAAATTTTAATCTTCATTTTAATTACGTCATCTATTAGAAACTTGAAGAATGCATTACAAAACCTTAGTATTTGAGGAATTCTTCAGAATATAAGAATTTTGACATGATAATGTGGTTTAAAACAAGTTTTTAGGTCTTGGTTTAGGTCTCGGTATCGCTCTTTCCAAAATTTAGGTTTAGGTTTTGGTATTGTCCGTTCGGTGGGTTCGGAAGCAAGTTTCGGTTTCGTGTGTATCAATAATTTCAGCAGTTTCGTTTCGGGTAGCGGTTTTGGTTTCGGAGATACTTTAAATATGTATATACTATACGCACACAATGACATATTACATGTACAATTATATTGTATTTTATAACTTATACATATAAATGCGTACAAATTTTTTAGCGGTAACTCATATAATAATCCAGCCAACCCTTCATTATTTTATTAATACAAAAAATGACAATAAAAATGATGATGCATAAATATGATCTCATAGTACAAAAAATGAAAAAAAAGATCAATACAAATAAAATTATGCTAAGTCAAAGTATGACCGAATCTAATAAAAAGATTGCACATTTAAATGAAGAGTCTTGAAATATTTCTTATATATGATAATCTCCCATCCATTCAATTCAAAAGCCAAAATTTCAACGTCAAGCCTCCAAATATCAGTAATACAATAAAAATAGCCAATATGATGCGTATAGACAATAGAATTCCGAAGCTTGCAATCTGTAGGTTGAATGAGGTGTGCACGTGGACATATGCAGTGCTTATGATACTGGCCTTTAACCTGATTAATGTAGAAATCAACTGAGTAAAAATGCCAGTATCATAAGCACTGCATATGTCCACGTGCACGCCTTATTTTAAACTACAGATTGCATGCTTCAGAATTCTATTGTATATAAGCCTCATAATGGCCATTTTACGGTATTACTGAGGTATTCAGGAGACTTGTCGTTGAAATTCTTCTTTTGAATTGAAGGGAGGGGAGATAACCATATATAAGAAATATGTCAATACTATGTATTTAAATGTGCCATCTTTTCTCACTTGGCATGGCCTCGACTTAAAAAGGGAACACGAACACTTTAATGCAGGGGCCTGGAATGTTGGGAAAAATAGCAGATTTAATAGGATGGTGCTATAAAATTCAGAGAAGGAAGGGACTTATTGATTTGCCGAGGCGTGCTAGGCACTGTCCTTAAGAGTAGATTTCCGTCCCTCAGAGTAAGAACTCGGTGCAAGGCAGGTCCAACGGCTACCCTCCAGGATTCAACGGCAACAGTTTTTTAAGTGTGCACTCACAATACAAGGCTCCAGCGAGCAGCAACCGTTCTTCGATCTCGAACGAATAGGAAGATCAAGGGGTTCGCAGCAGTCTGCAGCAAGGAAGAAGCTGCGGCGACGGCGAGAGAGGATCTGTTTGTGTTGGTGGAGACAATGGCGAACAGAACAGAGACAAAACAGCAGGAACGAATTGCAGGGTGGAAGATTGATTTTCGCAATGTGTAAAAACCCTTGACAGACTAGGGTTTATATAGGTGAAGGCAAATGACTGTTGGGATTACAGTCATTAAAGGCAAAAAATAGCTGTTGCGGTATTAAAACAGCCATTAAATAGAATATAGCTGTTGAGACAATTAATCTGCGCCATTAATAAAAGAATATGGCTGTTGGGAAAATTAATGGGCCTTTCAAATTCTGCAAAACAAGTGGGCTAAAAAAAGATGCAAAACTCGGGCACTCCGCGCGAGCACCCGTGAACCCCCCCTGCGCAGGCGCGACGCCAGCGCATACACGCTATGGTTTTCCGGATTCGACGCCCACAAATTCCATTCGGTTCAACCCGGTTTGGGCTCGGCCCCTTGCTTGGGCTCATGCGCACGCGAGCTACCCCCAAGTCCTAGCCCATTAACAAGTCCAATAGCCCAGTAACAAGAAGACTCTTATATACCCATCAAAGTGTCATCTCCCATCCAATGTGGGACTATCTTCTCTTTGAAATTGAAAGAAATATCCAACAATCCCCCACTATTTCAAAATTTCAAGAGGTAATGGAAAAAGAACCCAAGATGAGGAAAAAGGAAAAATTTCGAGATCGAATACGACAATTCAATACATTAGCAATGGTGACTTTCGGTCTATGAACCATTACTTATGGAATGAAAGTGTGTTCTACAAGGAGTTGGTGAAACATATAGTTTCTATGAACCAATCTCCTTTATTATAAAACATTGACTCACATCCCATATTGAATCATCAATGAATAGTTGCTTGCTCTTTCGGGTTGGCACGTTTCGGCCATGCGCCATACCTGGATTTTCACGAGTGCTCTAGCGAATGTACCCAAATTCGCATAGGAAGCGGCCCCACTTCCACACCCATATAGGTGGACCCATCAAGTGTGCTCGACAATTATGCACACCACCCAACAAGGGCTATGGTTTTCATTAAGAGTCATATGCTCATCCTCTCTCATCGTCGATATCACTATCTACACCATAGGAAGGGACGTGAACATAATGATAGTGCTCCTCACGATCAACAAGTGACTTGTTGTTACCCATATGAACCTACTTCATGAGATCATCAATCACATAGGTTGGGTTACCATCACTCTTGACCTATGTTTTAGGTATAAGTCCCATTCCCCTCAATGTACTTTTCACTAACTTCCTATTTAGTGGTTTTGTCAGAGAATCTGCCAAAGTCATCTCTGACCTCACATAATCAAGGGATACTATCCCATGATCTAGCAGCTGCCTCACAATAGAGTGCCTTAGGCGTATATGCCTACTCTTCCCATTAAAAACTTTATTTTTGGCTTTTGCAATTGCAGCTTGACTATCACAATGGATAGACACAGACGGTACCGGTTTTTCACAAATGGGAAGATCACCAAGAAGGTTCTTAAGCCACTCGGTTTCACTACATGCCTTCTCCAAGGCAATAAACTCGGATTCCATAGTAGACCAAGCAATACAAGTTTGCTTGGATGATTTCCAAGACACAGCACCTCCACCAAGTGTAAAAACATAACCACTTGTGGATTTAAGCTCATCTGAATCAGAGATCCAGTTTGCATCAGTAAAACCTTCTAAAACTGATGGATCGCCACTAAAACATAATCCATATTCAAGAGTTCCTTTCAAGTATCTCATAACTCTTGACAATGCATTCCAATGATCACTATTAGGATTTTGAGTGTAACGACTCAATCTACTAATAGCATATGCAATATCAGGGCGAGTACAATTCATCAAATACATTAAGCTACCAATGATCTGAGCATATTTAATTTGTGAAACAGATTCACCAGAATTTTTAGCTAAATGTAAACTAGCATCATATGGAGTAGCTACAGGTTTTTGATCATGATATCCAAACTTTTCAAGCATTTTAATAACATAATGTTCTTGAGAAAGCATAATCCCATTAGGTGTCTTAGTTAATTTAATACCTAAGATCACATCAGCTTCACCCATGTCTTTCATATCAAACTTAGAAGATAAGAATGACTTTGTTGCATTTACTACATCTAGGTTGGTGCCGAGAATAAGCATGTCATCAACATATAAACAAATAATAACACCAACATCATTATCAAACTTTGTGTAAATACACTTATCAACATCATTTATATGATAACCAATTGAAAGCAAAACAGAATTACATTTATCATGCCATTGTTTTGGAGTTTGTTTTAAACTATAAAGAGATTTAACAAGTTTGCATACTTTATGTTCATTTCCAGGAGTGATACAACCTTCAGGTTGTTCCATATAAATCTCTTCTTCCAAATCTCCATTCAAAAAAGCAGTTTTTACATCCATTTGATGGATAACAAGACTATGTATAGATGCTAAAGCAACCAAGACACGAATAGAAGCTATCCTAGTGACAGGGGCAAATGTGTCAAAGTAATCAATGTCTTTCTTTTGGTTGAAACCTTTAGCAACTAATCTAGCTTTGAACTTGTCAATAGAACCATCAGGTTTTAGCTTCCTTTTAAATATCCACTTGCAACCAATAGTTTTAGCTCCAGGGGGCAAGGTAACAAGTTCCCAAGTGTGATTTGACATAATGGATTCTAGTTCAATATTGATTGCTTCTTTCCAAAATGTCGCATCAGGAGATGTGATGGCTTCATGGTATGTAAGAGGATCATCATCAACAAGAAAGGTAAAAAAGCCATCACCTAGATTGGTCTCCCTCCTAACTCTTTTACTCATTCTTACTTCTACCTCATCATCATTATCATGTGAATGAACATCAGAAGTGTGCGATGAATGAGGTGCAGAAGTCAACCTAACATTATCCATTTTCATTGGAAAAAAGTGCTCAAAGAAATCAGCATTCTTGGTTTCAACAATAGTGTTAGGCTCCATGATGTTTTGCTCACTTTTAACAACTAGGAATCTATATGAAACACTATTTTAAGCATATCCAATAAACATGCAATCAAAGGTTTTAGGACCTAATTTTCTTTTCTTTTGATTCAACACAAATTTCACATTTGTCATTAGAGGAAGATGAGGCATTCAACAATCCAATTTCTTTTATTTTCTTAATATATGAATAATTAACATGCCCTAGTCTACAGTGCCAAACATCAAAAGAGTTAATCAAGTAAGCAGAAGAAGAGGATGCATTATTATTCATGACATCAAGTACATTCAGAATGAAAAGACCTTGGTTACAATATCCCTTTCCCACAAACTGACCATTCTTGGTCATTACAATTTTATCAGACTCAAAAGTAACCTTAACCCCCACTTTTCCCAGAAGAGAGACAGAAACCAGATTCCAACGGATATCTGGGACATGGAGCACTTCACTAAGCGAAATGAGTTTTCCTGAGGTTAATTTGAGAAGCACCTTCCCTTTCCCGATTACAGGTGAGGGTCTTGAATCCCCCATGTACACATTTTCCTCGCCAGAGCTGATAGGAACATAGGAGGTAAAAGCTCCTCTATCAGCGCAGATATGCCGTTTTGCCCCGGAGTCAATTACCCAGTCCTTAGCATGTGCCACCATGTTAACCTCTGAGATCACCGCAACAATTAAATCTCCTTCTACCAAGTTTGCACTTGATTTAGGAGTATCTTTTCAGAAACGACATTGAGCTGCATGGTGTCCAGGTTTCTTGCAAATAAAACAGTCTCCTTTCTTCTTGAAAGTAGTGTGGTTTTGGCCCTTTTGAAATCTCTGATTAGGTTTGTGGTTGGGTCTAAATTTCTTGAAAAGTTTCTTAGGATGTGAAGGAGGAAAGGAAGAATTAGCTTCAATAAGATTGGCTCTAGAAACAATTTCTTTAGCAGAATTGGCTTTCTCTCTTTCCCTATTCTTTTCTTCAATCCTAATATGGATGATAATATCTTCAAGGGACATTTGTTTTCGTTTGTGTTTAAGGCTGTTTTATAGTCTTTCCAAGATTCAGGAAGTTTTTCAATAAGCGAGCCAGAAACAAAAGGATCATGAAGAGTTATATTTTCATTTTTAAGATCATCAATAAGGACATGGAAGTCATGGATTTGGGTGGAAACTGATTTGTCTTCGGTCATGGCAAAGTGAAGGAAATTGCCTACAACAAATTTTTGGGTACCAGCATCGTCTAGGATGTATTTTTTGGTAAGGCTTTTCCAAATATCAGAAGCAATTTTGGTGGGACAGTAGACATCAAATAATTCATTGGAAAGAGTATGAAGGATAGTATGTCTACAGATTTTATTAGCACGGTCCCAGGCAGGAATGTCTTTTTCCTCGGTTGGTTTAGGATCTGTGAGTGCGAAGGCAAAGCCAGCGACATCAAGTGTACTAAAATTTTTTTCTTGCCAACGCTTAAAGAATGAACCAGAAAAAAGTTCGATTTTAGACAGATCAGGCAGATGTTTAGCAGTCACAATAGCAGCATCCATAATATCTACTCTTAAGATTGTTGGGAAAAATAGCAGATTTAATAGGATGGTGCTATAAAATTCAGAGAAGGAAGGGACTTATCGGTTTGCTGAGGCATGCTAGGCACTGTCCTTAAGAGTAGATTTCCGCCCCTCAGAGTAAGAACTCGGTGCAAGGCAGGTCCAGCGGCTACCCTCCAGGATTCAACGACAACGGCCTTGTAAGTGTGCACTCACAATATAAGGCTCCAGCGAGCAGCAACCGTTCTTCGATCGAGAACGAAGAGGAAGATCAAGGGGTTCGCAGCAGTCTGCAGCAAGGAAGAAGCTGCGGCGACGGCGAGAGAGGATCTGTTCGTGTTGGTGGAGACAATGGCGAACAGAACAGAGACAAAACAGCAGGAACGAATTGTAGGGTGGAAGATTGATTTTCGCAATGTGTAAAAACCCTTGACAGACTAGGGTTTATATAGGTGAAGGCAAATGACTGTTGGGATTACAGTCATTAAAGGCAAAAAATAGCTGTTGCGGTATTAAAACAGCCATTAAATAGAATATAGCTGTTGAGACAATTAATCTGCGCCATTAATAAAAGAATATGGCTGTTGGGAAAATTAATGGGCCTTTCAAATTCTGCAAAACAAGTGGGCTAAAAAAGATGCAAAACTTGGGCACTCCGCGCGCGCACCCGTGAACCCCCCCTACGCAGGCGCGACGCCAGCGCACACACGCTATGGTTTTCCGGATCCGACGCCCACAAATTCCATTCGGTTCAACCCGGTTTGGGCTCGGCCCCTTGCTTGGGCTCATGCGCACGCGAGCTACCCCCAAGTCCTAGCCCATTAACAAGTCCAATATCCCAGTAACAAGAAGACTCTTATATACCCATCAAAGTGTCATCTCCCATTCAATGTGGGACTATCTTCTCTTTGAAATTGAAAGAAATATCCAACATGGAAGACGCCTTCATTTTGAAAAATATCCACACACCCATTTTTGGTGCTTCAGAACATGTCATCACATCGATGGTTAACTAGTAAACTTGTAATCCTGTATCGAGTTAACATGTAAAAAGTTGTAAGCAGTTATGAAATATAGCTAACAAGTATGAAATACAGCTAACGTTTATGAAATACATCTAAAGATCTGCATATATTTTTCTGCATTTTCCAGTATTTTCCAGTATTTTTTTGTATTTTTGGTATTTTCATGTATTTTTCTGTTCACATTACTCATTTTTTACAACAATTAACTAATTAATTTATATAAAAGAACAACAATAAAAATTGATAAGACATAAATATGACATCATAATACAAAAACGGAATAAAATACATTAAAAGATACAAATTATCTTCATGATACAAATTATCTTCATGACTGTTGACAGTCCTATCCTCTACTGCTACTCATCTAATTGTTGCTATGTTGCTCTTCGATTATATTCTCAATATTTATACTAGGTTTCATGTTATATAATGTTTATGCATGTCAACCACTTGGATGAGTAAATAATAAACAGATTTTCAGCATGCGCATAGCGACTATTATTGGTTTATAGTTCAACTGTGTGCTAATTTCACAATCAATTGTATCCTTCTATATAACCTTGAGCCTACTATTTAGCAGCTGTACATGAATATGTATTATTTGAATTTCTAGTCACCCTTGGATCTGCAGCCGTCAATTCTATCACCCTGCATAATTTAATTTGCCAAAAAGCATGCCGGTGATTTGAATTTGGTATTGTCATTAGTAGTCATCATCTTCTCAGAACATCCTGACAACAGAATATTGAAATTATATTTATTTAGGTGACAGTCATTCTCTATATTATAGGTCTGTATACTTGCGAAATCTTTGCCAATTATAAAACCAACTATTTTTTTTGTGGAACCTGCACTAAACATTGCTGGGATGTCTCGAGTCCAGATTCTTTCTAAAATATTGTTAACAGCAAATTACATGGTTGTTTTAACAATTAAAACAGTATTATAAATATCTCATATATGATTACATTATTTCTTATAAATTTTTTGGGTGCTTCATAGACTGAAAAAATTTATTTTTGTCTTATGACTGAAAGGTTTGTGATACTTCTGTATTTCTTCTTATTGCTTCGTAAAGATGTGTGGAGTAGGAGTTAAAATACTTGCAAGTAGTTTTCGCAGCTAAGGTTGTGAACAATGATATCTACTTAACTCTCATATGCATGAATGGTCTGGTTTTGAAGGTAGAGTTCATATCGTATGCGGAAGGTAAAATTAAAATCGGTGCAATGTCTTTTGTGGCTAGCATCACCTATCTGGGATTTACGTTCCCCTTCATTATTGAAATCCATTTTCTGCGAGTTTCTAATTGACTCTCCCTCACATGATGTTGATGAAATGATGTCTATTTGTACTTCATAGTTCATTCAAGTCATTTTATTATTTTGTGACTACAACTTGGGCCTACATATAGTAATTAACACTAACACCGCTTATCAATTAATCTTGGATATGTTCTAGTTAATTGAAATGGTGAATTCAAATTTAACCACGATTACAAAAAACACAGAGTCTTTGGAACATGGAACAACAAAAAGAACGCTATTCGTCAAAGACTTGGTACATTGGGGGAAAGGCTTAATCGGATGCTTAATAGTTAATATTACTGGAATAAATTTATTCGGAAGGAAATAAACTTTTATGAGATTGTTAAAGGGTTCTTGTAAATTTATGAAGGTATTTACAGGAATATATGTTTGCGTAATTGTTTGTATCAAGGTTTGATGTCTCGGTTTCGGTCTCGGTATCGCTCTTCCGAAAATTTAGGTCTCGGTATCGGTATCGTCCGTTTCGACGGTTTCAGAAGTGAGTTTCGGTTCGTCCGTATCGATAGTTTCAAAAATTGTAAGTTACATGTAACTAACATTATTAGTTAAAATTTGTCACTAATAAGATAATGCCATACTAATAAATATAATTTGTAACTTATAATATAATTATGAACAATATTAGTTAAAAATATACTATTCACGTTAACCATTTAGCTAAAAACACTCTCGTTAGTTACAATATGGCAAACTTGTAAATAATGTGTAATATTTTTAGACAAATGTAGGGTGTGAATAGCATGTCAATATCTCATTTTTGGGTTTTTTGAGAATTTTAATTTAATTACACATTCTTCTTTCTCCGTCTTCGACCGATACTGAACGGTATCGGTCGGTATCGGCTGGTATCGGCCAGTATCGGTCGAAACTGACCGATACCGTTCAGTATAGGCCAATATCGAAACCGACCCCTAGTTTCGGTCTCGTTACTCACCGATACCGAAACGATACGGCCGATACCCAAGGGTATCGGTTGAAACATCAAACCTTGGTTTGAATCATATAATTTAGCAAATGTGCATCTTATCTTGATCTTTCATTTAGTTTAAAAAGTTACTAGAATTTTTGGAACATTGATTTATAGTTTCAAATCACTAATGTGCAATAATTTGAAATGTGTCATCTGTGTGTTGAGTTGTGGGAGGTTTATCATTTTCGTGTGACGCTTATTCTATATGTCGGCACTTTGTGCCACTCAGATGCTAGAGGATTCAACCTAATTGAAGAATATTGGCATGGACGGCTCCAAGTCAAGGGAATGTATTTCCGGAACAAAATTAAGGTTATTAACCATGTAGCCTTCAATATTCCTTTATACCCAAAATACCTGTCAGTCAAAAATATTCCCATACCACTATCACTCAAAAATATGCTCAAGACGCTTTCATCATCTAATACAATGCATAATTACCTATTTACCCTTAGGTCTAAAAGTAATTTCACAAGGTGGGTATGACAATAAATCCAACTCGAAAAAATAATAAAATGAAACACATTTTAAATAGTAGTACATTTATAGGAATATTACATTATTACTTTTAGGTAAAAATTTTACTTCCAAGAAAAAATATTTTTCGATTCAATATTTTAATGTTATTTATTATTGTTATAACATTTTATTATGTTTTTATTTAGTACAATGTATATTAGATAGATTATTATTTATTATTATTTTTCATTTTCGTCTTATAATAAAATAAATGATGGACCAATCGACCTCTCATCCATCGTCTTTCAGCTTCTTTGGACATTGAAAAGAAAGACAATTGCGCAATGTTATAGCATATGTGAATAAAAAAATTCATGGTCCACCGCCTTAGCAGGTTAACGAAACATGCTATACTCAACCAAACATGCTATATTTAGGGAAAATCGATTATTTATAGAGGAAAAATATTATACATAGTAGTACTCTTTACCAAACATGACGGAATTAATGAAAACGGTCTCTACATAGTCAAAAAAGAAATGCTATACTTAATCACACTGGTATAATATTAATAAATAAGCTACGCCAAGTAACATTAAAATTGGCCAAAAATTGTCCAGAATCCAGAGTATTCTCTCTTTAGGTAAAAAAGGTGGAAATTTTTTTATTGTGTTTCTTTCTTTTATCATATAATATGCTGATCTACTTGTAAAAATATTCAATGATGGTTTGACAAGGGGGGAAAAATTAAGCAAAATGATGCAAGATTAAGTGGATTGGATGCAAATTGATGCAAGATGAAGTAGATGGGCCGAGTACTTTCTAATGATAATGTAATTGTCTATTTTTTAAAACATTCGCACTTTTGAAGCATCCATTAAGGTCCTAGGAAGTGCAAAAGCATGAGCTAATCAACACCAATGGATCATGGTCATGCAAGATTAAAGATAAAAATAATTATCTAGAAAAGCAAAGCATACAAAGATATACATAGTTTCAGCGAAAACTGCTTTTACGTCCATGTTGAGAGAATCGAGAGATTTCACTACGAACTTGGTGTTCAAGGTTATCCCATCCTTGAGCATAAACCCTTCTTCTCAAACTCCTAATACAAGGTCCCAAACAGTGTATTAAAAGACGACTGGCAAGGCCCCGCCGCCGCCGCCATCACCACCCCAAAAAAAAAACAAAAAAAAAACCCACCAAAGGCCCCATTGGCACAAGGCACCCCAAGCAAGTGTCATAGCCAAAGAACTTGCCTGCCCCTTTGCCACCCCTCCCGCCACCTTCGGTTACCCCTTCGAATGATGTCATTGCTCTTGTCGCTATCCTCGAGTCGAAGTGAGCAAGCTAGAAAAGAGACTCAAGGGTGTCCAAAGCGGGCGGGTCACCTGCAAGTATTTTTTTTCATTATCCTACTTTTCTTCTTCCTTTAGCAATATGTTGTTGCACAACCGCAACAGCAGTAATGAAAAGCAGTAATGAAAAGAGAAGAACCATGGGGGTAGAGGATATGAGGAAGAAGAAATAGATAAAAAAAGCATAGGAGACTCCAGGCACCTAGTGGTTACCGGATTCTTGTATGACATTGACCTTGAGATCATTAAGTTATTAACCTTCCTTGCAACCCTACACACGGTATTACCCTGAGAATAATTCTCATCCAATTCCTTATGCTGTCTCTATGATACGATCCGGTTGATTGTACAATCAAATCAGCGATTTAAAGTGGAAAAATATAAAAAGGTGGGATTTTTATAATAAAGATTGCAAAGAACAAAGAACTAGGGTTGATAATTGAGTCTCCTTCGAGAGGAAACTCTCTCTCCAAGCTTTTAATGGACGGATAAAAGCCTAAACACCTTCACAAAAGATGCCTAAGTGTTCTTCACAAAATAAGTATTAAAACGATAAAAGACGGCTAGCCCTAGATAAATAGAAAAGTGGAATTACTAATCTAGTCTGAAAAGACTAGAATACCCATTCGCCCACTAAGCCATGTCCCCACGTCTCCTACGCTGAAAGTAAGTCGTCCAAGTGGGACCCGAAGCTTGAGGGGATGTAGGTGCATATGGGGAGTGGCAGATAGGGCTTGGCCCGCATCAGGTACGCCCGCATCAATACCCCCCAAAAGAGCCACCTTGTCCTCAAGGTGGAAGTCTGGAAACTGCTCATGGATCACGTTGTACGCCTCCCATGTAGCATCGCAGTCTGGTAGACCCGTCCAATGTATCAGCACCTCCTTGCACCGGCCAGGATCCCGGCGAACTGCCCGAACCTCCAATGGCTCCAACATCACCTCCATGTCCTAAGTCAATGTCGGTGGCAGCGTGGACGATGCTGTCTGCTTCCCAATGGCTCTCCGCAACTGGGACACATGAAACACCGGGTGGATCTTCGCTGTAGGTGGTAGTCTCAACCTGTATGCCACCTGACCAATCTTGGTCTCTATCTCGAAGGGTCCATAGCATCGGGCCGCTAGCTTCTCATCCTGCCTCCTCGCTAATGACTTCTGCCTGTAGGGCCTCAGTTTCAGATACACCATATCGCCCTCCTGGAAGTGCCAGGGCCGGTCCTGAAGATATTGGGGCCCAGGGTGAGTTAAAAATTAAAAATTTATGAATACACCACACTACTTGATTCACCAAATCTATATTTTTAACATCAGATGTTCGGATTTGGAGATCCGACTGGCTCTAATACTTTTATTCTTCCTTTCAGAATTGCAAAGGTGAACAGTATAATAAAATATGTAATGTGTTCGGATTTACACATATATTGTATTAGAACCGTTCGGATATCCAAATCCGAACATCAGATGTTAAAAATATATGTGTGGTGAATCAAGTAGTATGGTGTATTCATAAATTTCTGTGGTGCGAATAACAACAGAAATTTTTTTTTGGGGTTTGAAACCTAAACAAGTGCAATGTTAGGAGGCTCATCCATACGCCAGAAATTTTTATTGATATACTAAAAGATGGTCCAAAATAGGGGGGAGTTAAAACCAAAACCACTTAAAATAAAACAAATACAAGGATTATCATATAAGGGATGTACGGATTCTGCAAAGAGATTACGAACCGACGGAACCGTTTTTTATTATTAATTTATTATATAATGTATTAATGTATTATATATATATATGAGAAAAAGGGATATGAGCATTCGGTGTAGGAAATTTCCTACACCGTCCTCCTAAAACGTCAATTTCCAATCTTTTTTCCAATAATTACCACCGTTCATCTTGATGTACTTATCATGGATGATGAACATACCACGAATCAAGTGAATCCAATGCTATTTTACCCTCGATCCAATTGTTACAAATTCAACGTTTTCAGAACAATAAAACTTTTTGTCACGAGCCGATCGAAGGTCAAATCCCCCTAGGGTTCACCCATATTTGGGGTTTTGGGGTTTTAGAATGTGTACATCAATTCTAAGCAAAAAAATTTTCAAAAAATTAAGTGGAATGTGATGTTTTTGAAGGGCGGTGTAGGAAATTTCCTACACCGAATGCTCACCTCCCTCAAGCCATATATATATATATATATATATATATATATATATATATATATATATATGAACCTGAACAAGATCCTATTCTAGCAGAAGGCTAAGCTAGAATAGGAATGCAAACTTTTTTTATGTGAAGAGTGTAAAAGGCAACTTTAGAAAACAAGCACAAGGTGCAGGTGACTCCTTGAGACAAAGGTGAGATGCAGAGATCTGAAGGCTTAATTCTTAACTCTAGTCCAATTATCATTTCTGAGATGTCATTTTCCCTTGGTATTAATAACACCATGCCGCACATATGCATGTAAAACAACCAACAGTAAGCAGCAATAATCAGTATGCAAACTTTTTACCCTGCATTAGTAATTCTAGCTTAGCCTTCTACTCATATTTTTATAAAGGGCCCCCCTTGGCCTTGGGCCCAGGGCAGCTGCCCTGGCTGCCCTGGGTCAGGGCCGGGCATGGGAAGTGCACATCCTGCCGGTGTCCATCAGCTCTAGCCTTCATCACTTGCTGCACCCTCAGTAGGTGTTTCTTCAGCTCCTTCAACAAAATATCCCTCTCCCACATGTACTCCTCCACCTGTGACACCGGGGTCTGCCTGTCCCCAAAACGAAGCAAAGAGGGTGGGTCGCGCCCGTACAGGACCCGGAAGGGCGTCATACCTGCTACCGAATGGTACAAAGTGTTATACTAGTACTCTGTCCATGCTAACCATCTGTGCCACTGGCGGGACGTCTCTGAAGCAAAACACCGCAGATATGTCTCAATGCTGTGGTTCACTACCTCTGTCTGGCCGTCCGTCTGAGGATGATAGGCCGTGCTCTTCTTCAACACTGTCCCCCTGGACCCTGAACAGCTCCTTCCAAAAACCGCTCATGAAGACCTGGTCTCTGTCAGACACGATAGACGCCAGTACTCCATGCAATCGTATCACCTCTCGAGTGAATGCTATCGCCACTGAAACTGCGGTGTAAGGATGCTTTAGAGGGATGAAATGAGCATACTTACTCAGCCTATCCGCCACCACAAATATCACTGTGAATCCATCCGACCTCAGCAGCCCATCGATGAAGTCCATCGTGACCTCTTCCCACACCTGCTCAGGCAAGGCCAGCGGTTGCAGCAACCCGCTGGTGCCATGGCCATGTACTTATGACGCTGTCCGACGTTACAAGCAGCTACCAAACGAGCTATCACCTTCCCCATCTTGTGTTAATATACCTCCCGAGCCATCCTCATATAAGTCTGCTGCACCCCTGAGTGGCCACCCACCCCTGAACTATGAAACTCCTGAAACAAAACCAGCATGAAAGTGGACGTTCGTGGCAACACCAACCTCCACTGGTACAGTAGCATCTGTCCCTCCATCGAGTACCCCTTCGGTCCATCTGCCCCGCTCTGCAGTGAGTCCCTGATCTGCCTCAGCTCGGAATCGACCTCCGCCTCCTGTAACATCGGTTCCCACTCTAACCACATCTGCAAAGATAGAGCTCTCACGCTAACGCCATCCTCTCTGCGTGACAAGGCATTTGCAGCCTTTTTCTCTAGTCCCGGCCTGTACTTAATAGCAAACTGATATCCTACTAGCTTGGACAGCCATCTCTGATGCTCCTCTGTGACCAACCGCTGCTCCAATAAATACTTGAGACTACGCTGGTCCGTCCTGACCACGAAGTCCCTCCCCAATAGATATGGCCGCCATTTCTGCACTGCTAAGACAATAGCCATAAGTTTTCTCTCATACACAGACTTCAGTCGTGCTCTGGATGACGACACCTGACTGAAGTAAGCCACCGGCCGTCTCCCTGCATCAATACTACTCCCAAGCCATAACCCAACACATCAGTCTCAACTACAAATGGTACACTAAAATCTGGTAGAGCCAGCACCAGTGCCGTAGTCATCGCTACCTTCAAGGCCTCAAACGCCTTGGTCGCTTCTTCCCCCCAATGGAAGCCATCTTTCTTCAACTGTTCGGTAAGGGGCCACGCTATGGTACTGTACCCCTTAACGAACTTTCGGTAATAGCCAGTCAGTCCAAGGAACCCTCGAAGTGCCCGCAGAGTAGTAGGTATTGGCAAGTCTAGCATCGCCTCAATCTTCGACCTGTCTGCTGCTACCCCTGCCGCCGACACCACATGGACCAAGTCGCGTCTGTACAAAACTGCACTTCTTCCGGTTGGCAAACAGTTGATGTACCAACAAGTCCCGAAATATCACCCCCATGTGGCCCACATGCTCCTCCATGGTCCTGCTATAGACAAGAATATCGTCAAAAAAGACTAATATGAACCTCCTCAGGAACGGCTGGAAGACCTTGTTCACCAAGACCTGGAATGTAGATGGAGCATTTCTCAAGACAAAAGGCGTGACGATGAACTCGTAGTGTCCCTCGTGGGTGCAAAAAGCCGTCTTCGGCACGTCTTCCGGCCTCATAAAGATCTGGTGGTAGCCTGCCTTCAAATCAATCTTCGAGAAGACCCTCGCTCCATGCAGCTCATCCAACAGCTCGTCGATCACTGGAATAAGAAACTTATCGGGGATAGTTTTCTTATTCAGTGCTCTGTAATCGACGCATAGCTGCCAACTCCCGTCCTTCTTCTTAACCAGCATCACTGGGCTCTAAAAAGGACTCACACTGGGTTGGATCACCCCAGCCTGTAACATCTCCCTGACCATCCGCTCGATCTCATCCTTCTGCACATGCGGATATCTGGACGGCTGTACACTGACTGGCGCTACTCCCTCACGCAACACTATCGTGTGCTTATGTCCTCTCGCTGGGGGCAGTCCCTGTGGAGTCTGGAAGATTTCCCGATACTGCTCTAACACGTGCTCCACCGCAGCTAAACCTCCTCCTGGTGACCCTCCTCCGTCGGCCTCCCCTGGTACTCCACCAAAAATCCCTCGCCGTCCTGCTGCAAGGCTCGGGTGATGGCCTTAAAGGCCACTAGTGAGAAGCATAGGGTGGGATCTCCGGTGAGAACCACTGTACGGTCACCCTCCTGGAACTCTATCCGCAGAAGCTTCCAGTTCAACTTTACTTCACCCAGATTCTTCAGCCACTGCACCCCGAGAATGATGTCTACATTTCCCAACTCCAAAGGCAAGAAATCATCCACCACCTGGACCCCCTGCAACGTCAAGCATACCCCCTTGCACATCCCCTTACTCTCATCCATCTTCCCCGTACCCAAGCATAGAGCTCTCACGCTAATGCCATCCTCTCTGCATGACAAGGCATTTGCAGCCTTTTTCTCTAGTCCCGGCCTGTACTTAATAGCAAACTGATATCCTACTAGCTTGGACATCCATCTCTGATGCTCCTCTGTGACCAACCGCTGCTCCAATAAATACTTGAGACTACGCTGGTCCGTCCTGACCACGAAGTCCCTCCCCAATAGATATGGCCGCCATTTCTGCACTGCTAAGACAATAGCCATAAGTTTTCTCTCATACACAGACTTCAGTCGTGTTCTGGATGACGACACCTGACTGAAGTAAGCCACCGGCCGTCTCCCTGCATCAATACTACTCCCAAGCCATAACCCAACACATCAGTCTCAACTACAAATGGTACACTAAAATCCGGTAGAGCCAGCACCAGTGCCGTAGTCATCGCTACCTTCAAGGCCTCAAACGCCTTGGTCGCTTCTTCCCCCCAATGGAAGCCATCTTTCTTCAACTGTTCGGTAAGGGGCCACGCTATGGTATTGTACCCCTTAACGAACTTTCGGTAATAGCCCGTCAGTCCAAGGAACCCTCGAAGTGCCCGCAGAGTAGTAGGTATTGGCAAGTCTAGCATCGCCTCAATCTTCGACCTGTCTGCTGCTACCCCTGCCGCCGACACCACATGGACCAAGTCACGTCTGTACAAAACTGCACTTCTTCCGGTTGGCAAACAGTTGATGTACCAACAAGTCCCGAAATATCACCCCCATGTGGCCCACATGCTCCTCCATGGTCCTGCTATAGACAAGAATATCGTCAAAAAAGACTAATATGAACCTCCTCAGGAACGGCTGGAAGACCTTGTTCACCAAGACCTGGAATGTAGATGGAGCATTTCTCAAGACAAAAGGCGTGACGATGAACTCGTAGTGTCCCTCGTGGGTGCAAAAAGCCGTCTTCGGCACGTCTTCCGGCCTCATAAAGATCTGGTGGTAGCCTGCCTTCAAATCAATCTTCGAGAAGACCCTCGCTCCATGCAGCTCATCCAACAGCTCGTCGATCACTGGAATAAGAAACTTATCGGGGATAGTTTTCTTATTCAGTGCTCTGTAATCGACGCATAGCTGCCAACTCCCGTCCTTCTTCTTAACCAGCATCACTGGGCTCTAAAAAGGACTCACACTGGGTTGGATCACCCCAGCCTGTAACATCTCCCTGACCATCCGCTCGATCTCATCCTTCTGCACATGCGGATATCTGGACGGCTGTACACTGACTGGCGCTACTCCCTCACGCAACACTATCGTGTGCTTATGTCCTCTCGCTGGGGGCAGTCCCTGTGGAGTCTGGAAGATTTCCCGATACTGCTCTAACACGTGCTCCACCGCAGCTAAACCTCCTCCTGGTGACCCTCCTCCGTCGGCCTCCCCTGGTACTCCACCAAAAATCCCTCGCCGTCCTGCTGCAAGGCTCGGGTGATGGCCTTAAAGGCCACTAGTGAGAAGCATAGGGTGGGATCTCCGGTGAGAACCACTGTACGGTCACCCTCCTGGAACTCTATCCGCAGAAGCTTCCAGTTCAACTTTACTTCACCCAGATTCTTCAGCCACTGCACCCCGAGAATGATGTCTACATTTCCCAACTCCAAAGGCAAGAAATCATCCACCACCTGGACCCCCTGCAACGTCAAGCATACCCCCTTGCACATCCCCTTACTCTCATCCATCTTCCCCGTACCCAAGCATAGAGCTCTCACGCTAATGCCATCCTCTCTGCATGACAAGGCATTTGCAGCCTTTTTCTCTAGTCCCGGCCTGTACTTAATAGCAAACTGATATCCTACTAGCTTGGACATCCATCTCTGATGCTCCTCTGTGACCAACCGCTGCTCCAATAAATACTTGAGACTACGCTGGTCCGTCCTGACCACGAAGTCCCTCCCCAATAGATATGGCCGCCATTTCTGCACTGCTAAGACAATAGCCATAAGTTTTCTCTCATACACAGACTTCAGTCGTGTTCTGGATGACGACACCTGACTGAAGTAAGCCACCGGCCGTCTCCCTGCATCAATACTACTCCCAAGCCATAACCCAACACATCAGTCTCAACTACAAATGGTACACTAAAATCCGGTAGAGCCAGCACCAGTGCCGTAGTCATCGCTACCTTCAAGGCCTCAAACGCCTTGGTCGCTTCTTCCCCCCAATGGAAGCCATCTTTCTTCAACTGTTCGGTAAGGGGCCACGCTATGGTATTGTACCCCTTAACGAACTTTCGGTAATAGCCCGTCAGTCCAAGGAACCCTCGAAGTGCCCGCAGAGTAGTAGGTATTGGCAAGTCTAGCATCGCCTCAATCTTCGACCTGTCTGCTGCTACCCCTGCCGCCGACACCACATGGACCAAGTCGCGTCTGTACAAAACTGCACTTCTTCCGGTTGGCAAACAGTTGATGTACCAACAAGTCCCGGAATATCACCCCCATGTGGCCCACATGCTCCTCCATGGTCCTGCTATATACAAGAATATCGTCAAAAAAGACTAATATGAACCTCCTCAGGAACGGCTGGAAGACCTTGTTCACCAAGACCTGGAATGTAGATGGAGTATTCCTCAAGCCAAAAGACATGACGATGAACTCGTAGTGTCCCTCGTGGGTGCAAAAAGCCGTCTTCGGCACGTCTTCCGGCCTCATAAAGATCTGGTGGTAGCCTGCCTTCAAATCAATCTTCGAGAAGACCCTCGCTCCATGCAGCTCATCCAACAGCTCGTCGATCACTGGAATACGAAACTTATCGGGGATAGTTTTCTTATTCAGTGCTCTGTAATCGACGCATAGCTGCCAACTTCCGTCCTTCTTAACCAGCATCACTGGGCTCGAAAAAGGACTCACACTGGGTTGGATCACCCCAGCCTGTAACATCTCCCTGACCATCCGCTCGATCTCATCCTTCTGCACATGCGGATATCTGGACGGCTGTACACTGACTGGCGCTACTCCCTCACGCAACACTATCGTGTGCTCATGTCCTCTCGCTGGGGGCAGTCCCTGTGGAGTCTGGAAGATTTCCCGATACTGCTCTAACACGTGCTCCACCGCAGCTAAACCTCCTCCTGGTGACCCTCCTCCGTCGGCCTCCCATGGTACTCCACCAAAAATCCCTCGCCGTCTTGCTGCAAAGCTCGGGTGATGGCCATAAAGGCCACCAGTGAGAAGCATAGGGTGGGATCTCCGGTGAGAACCACTGTACGGTCACCCTCCTGGAACTCTATCCGCAGAAGCTTCCAGTTCAACTTTACTTCATCCAGATTCTTCAGCCACTGCACCCCGAGAATGATGTCTACATTTCCCAACTCCAAAGGCAAGAAATCATCCACCACCTGGACCCCCTGCAACGTCAAGCATACCCCCTTGCACATCCCCTTACTCTCATCCATCTTCCCCGTACCCAAGCATAGAGCTCTCACGCTAACGCCATCCTCTCTGCGTGACAAGGCATTTGCAGCCTTTTTCTCTAGTCCCGGCCTGTACTTAATGGCAAACTGATATCCTACTAGCTTGGACAGCCATCTTTGATGCTCCTTTGTGACCAACCGCTGCTCCAATAAATACTTGAGACTACGCTGGTCCGTCCTGACCACGAAGTCCCTCCCCAATAGATATGGCCGCCATTTCTGCACTGCTAAGACAATAGCCATAAGTTTTCTCTCATACACAGACTTCAGTCGTGCTCTGGATGACGACACCTGACTGAAGTAAGCCACCGGCCGTCTCCCTGCATCAATACTACTCCCAAGCCATAACCCAACACATCAGTCTCAACTACAAATGGTACACTAAAATCCGGTAGAGCCAGCACCAGTGCCGTAGTCATCGCTACTTTCAAGGCCTCAAACGCCTTGGTCGCTTCTTCCCCCCAATGGAAGCCATCTTTCTTCAACTGTTCGGTAAGGGGCCACGCTATGGTACTGTACCCCTTAACGAACTTTCGGTAATAGCCAGTCAGTCCAAGGAACCCTCGAAGTGCAGGCAGAGTAGTAGGTATTGGCAAGTCTAGCATCGCCTCAATCTTCGACCTGTCTGCTGCTACCCCTGCCGCCGACACCACATGGACCAAGTCGCGTCTGTCCAAAACTGCACTTCTTCCGGTTGACAAACAGTTGATGTACCAATAAGTCCCGGAATATCACCCCCATGTGGCCCATATGCTCCTCCATGGTCCTGCTATAGACAAGAATATCGTCAAAAAAGACTAATATGAACCTCCTCAGGAACGGCTGGAAGACCTTGTTCACCAAGACCTGGAATGTAGATGGAGCATTCCTCAAGACAAAAGGCATGACGATGAACTCGTAGTGTCCCTCGTGGGTGCAAAAAGCCGTCTTCGGCACGTCTTCCGGCCTCATAAAGATCTGGTGGTAGCCTGCCTTCAAATCAATCTTCGAGAAGACCCTCGCTCCATGCAGCTCATCCAACAGCTCGTCGATCACTGGAATAAGAAACTTATCGGGGATAGTTTTCTTATTCAGTGCTCTGTAATCGACGCATAGCTGCCAACTCCCGTCCTTCTTCTTAACCAGCATCACTGGGCTCGAAAAAGGACTCACACTGGGTTGGATCACCCCAGCCTGTAACATCTCCCTGACCATCCGCTCGATCTCATCCTTCTGCACATGCGGATATCTGGACGGCTGTACACTGACTGGCGCTACTCCCTCACGCAGCATTATCGTGTGCTCATGTCCTCTCGCTGGGGCAGTCCCTGTGGAGTCTGGAAGATTTCCCGATACTGCTCTAACACGTGCTCCACCGCAGCTAAACCTCCTCCTGGTGACCCTCCTCCGTCGGCCTCCCCTGGTACTCCACCAAAAATCCCTCGCCGTCCTGCTGCAAGGCTCGGGTGATGGCCTTAAAGGCCACCAGTGAGAAGCATAGGGTGGGATCTCCGGTGAGAACCACTGTACGGTCACCCTCCTGGAACTCTATCCGCAGAAGCTTCCAGTTCAACTTTACTTCACCCAGATTCTTCAGCCACTGCACCCCGAGAATGATGTCTACATTTTCCAACTCCAAAGGCAAGAAATCATCCACCACCTGGACCCCCTGCAACGTCAAGCATACCCCCTTGCACATCCCCTTACTCTCATCCATCTTCCCCGTACCCAGCAGTACTGTAAACTTCTCCAGTGTGCTCAGCTGTAATCCATGGCACTCCACTATCCGCCCTGAGATGAAATTGTGGGTGTCCCCACTATCAATAAGGACTGTCACTGACTGCTCTGCCAACTGCCTTGTCAGCTTCATAGTATGATCCGGGATGAATCTTACAACAGAGTTCAGAAATACCTCTGCCACATCAAGGTGGGAATGCCCCTCCACCTCCTTGGCCAGAAACTCCTCAGCCACGTACTCATCCTCTGCCACATAGCCCTCTTCGTCGGGTACGATAGTGATCTGCAGTAGGCGACTCGCACATCGGTGACCGGGCGTAAACTTCTCGTTACAGTGAAAACACAGCCCCTTGGCACGCTTCTCCCTCATCTCTGCCTACGTCATCCGTCTCATGGGGTCGCTGGGCGAGCATCTCCACGGTGGTCGGTCGCTCCCGTGGGAGCCTTTTGTGCTGCTAGTGTTTCTGGGCGAGGGTTTTGGCTTCCCCAAGCCCCACATATCCGTCTCTCCTTAGCCTGCTTCTCCTCAGCCTTCTGCGCAAGACGACTCAGGTCCTCTAAGCTTCTGGGACTGCATCCTCAGCTCCGCTCTAATTGATGGCTTCAGTCCCCTCATGAACTATCCCATCAATAACTCCTCGGTGATCCCATGCACCCTGCCTGACAGTAGCTCAAACTTCCGAATATAGTCCCGCACCGTCGCCTCCTGTCTAAGTATGGCCAGCTGCTCATAGAAATCCCCACCTGGCGTCTCCTGAAAGCGGTCCAACAAATAGGCCAATAACTCAGACCAAGATCGGAACCGGCTCCTCGCCATCTTCCACCGGTACCATGCCAACGCCCCTCCCTCAAAGCAAATGCCGATCGTGTGCATAACCTCCTTCTCTGTGAGCCCCATCACATGAAAGTACCGCTCTGCCATGTAAATCCTTCCGTCAGGATCGGGTCCCTCAAACACCAGCATCTGAAGCTTTTTCAGTCTACGATCTGCATTTATGTCACCATGTGCTACTCATCCTGCTCCCCAACCACCCTGGTCTCCGCCTCCTCCACCCGCATACTCTTCCTCTGGCCACTGAGGTCTCTCCAGGGCCTCTACGTCGTGATAGTATCCGGAAAACTTCGGTGGTCGCTGCGGAGGAGCTGTACGGCCCCCAAACGGCCCTCCAAAGCTATGTCCGCCACCGGGGAAGCCTCGAAAAGCCTCCCGGGGGTCCGTAGTAGGCGTAGGAACCCTCGGTGGCCCGGCCCGCCCCCAAAACACCCCCATCGGGGCCCCTGGGGCCTGGGCTTTGGTCCCCAGGCCCTGTCGACCCAAAATTAGGGCGGGCGGCCCTGTTTGGTGGAAAACAGGGTCCGCCGCCCCTGTTTGTTGAAAGACAGGGGCCGACACCCCTGTCTGTGGGAAAACAGGGGCCGCCGCACCTGTTTGCTGAAAAACAGGCGCCGACGCCCTTGATTGACACGGCAGCAGGGCCGCGCCGTGGCTCTGCTGTGGTTGTGGCCCTGCGTCGCCTTGCCGGAGGTCACCCGACCCCCTTGTGGGCCCGTTGATGATCCCGGTGCTCCGGGGTGGTTTACCGCCCTAGGTCGAGCCCCTAGGTGCCCGGTGATCGTCGATTCAACGTCGCCGTCTCCCTTCTTCATCGTGGAAAAGCCCGGAAACATCGCCGTGATCTTCGCCTCGTAGGCTCTTTGTTGTTGAAGTTCCGGATTGGAATCATTATCGATCTCTTCCACGGATTCTCCTTGAATCTCCTTCCCTTCTCTTTTTCTGCAGTTAGGGTTTGTACAAATTTGCTGATTTGACCCATCTCTTCCCTCATCGTGCGTATGTCGTTCTGCGTATCTTCTTATGTGTGAGCGAAATCCATGAACCCCTTATCCATCTTCTCGTTCATCGTCTTCAATTCTCCTTGGATCTCCTCACACAAACCTTGGATATTCTCGTCGGATCTCGTCTCTGGCGCCATCGGATCTTACGCTCTGATAACAATTTGATAAGATCCGGTTGATCGTACAATCAAATCAGCGATTTAAAGTGGACAAATATAAAAAGGTGGGATTTTTATAATAAAGATTGCAAAGAACAAAGAACTAGGGTTGATAATTGAGTCTCTTTCGAGAGGAAACTCTCTCCAAGCATTTAATGGACGTAAGCCTAAACACCTTCACAAAAGATGCCTAAGTGTTCTTCACAAAATAAGCATGAAAAAGATAAAAGACGGCTAGCCCTAGATAAATAGAAAAAGAGGAATTACTAATTTAGTCCGAAAAGACTAGAATATCCCTTGGCCCACTAAGCCATGTCCCCACGTCTCCTACGCCGAAAGTAAGTCGTCCAAGTGGGGCCCGAAGCTTGAGGGGATGCAGGTGCATACGGGGTAGTGGCGGCTAGGGCTTGGCTCGCATCAGGTACGCCCGCATCACTCTACCCCTCCCTACTTGATCCTCCTCTAGTTTTCTTCCTCCTTTGTGTGAGTTATCATCTGCATCTTGTTTATCTAAGGAACACATATGGTACTGTGAATGTTAATACAATCCATGCATCCATAATTATCATTGGAGAAATGCTTAAATCATATCCATTGTAATTTCACAGGATAATCTCTTCACCATGAATACACATTATAATCTAAATGGAATATGTTTCCCTGTTAGCATCAAAATCTTCGTTCAACCGTAATTTTAATCTATTCTTTCATTGGCAGCTTGGGATCCTGCCACCTTGAATACATGCGACAAATACCAACACTAGGTCATGTGATATTGTGAGACACCAGTAGCAGTAGGGAACCCTATGCACCAAGGCAGTGCCTGGAAATATGGAAGTTGCATTATAACTACAGTGTTCAATTTTCTTGGGTACAGAAATTGCAATATTATTCAGATAATCTTATCTAGAAAAGGGAGGACGATGGGTTTATGTATGGTTGAAGACGAGAAAGAACATGGGCAGAAGAGAAACAGCAATTGGGGTATTTTATTTTGTAATGATAATAATACTTGAATGGAAACTTCAATAGTATGCAAATTTGATTAAAAATGTAACTACCGGAAGGTTTGACCATTTGAATCTTCATGTTCTGGAACCCACGATCCGCAGATCGAATTATGATTTGATGCTCTTTGTAGTTCAATGGTTGCCGTTGTCTTATATTTGTAGCATCTGGCCGTGTGTCCAATGAAGGTATAGTGAAAGAATGACCTAGTTTTGAGGATTCTTTATGACATGGCAGCTTAAAGGGTTCTAGGTGCATCGCGAGGTTGCCTTACTAGTTTGCAATTATGCAAAAATTAACAAATCTCTCATTTTCTAGCCTTCTGATAGGGTGTATGTGCCAATTGTACATTTCTTAACTTACTACCTGTTTTTCGTTTAATTCTTACATTTATCGAACAGTGTACTTCATAATTTCTGTATGTGATCGCAAAATGATAAATCAGGTTGTACCATACATCTTATTTATCGTCAAGTTGTTTGCTATATGCATGTTTTTTAATAAAATAAATTGATTTGACCCCCCATTTATGCAGGTCCTTACCAAAATTCAGAGAGTTATTGCTGAAGTTTCTGTTGCTGTCTTATTTGCTTGATTGTGCAGCAGAAGTCAATGCACTGACACATGTTACCAAAGCTATAAATTCATCAGGTATAGTTTCATCAGTGTCTTCCGAATATCATATCTTATTATTTTCGTTATCATGTTTGTACAGAATAGTTCCATTTTATATCAAATTTGTCAATTTTCATGGGCAAGCAAGCAAGGAATGTTAATACAGAATTATAAATGAAAAATGTACATGCAATTGCACGGGAACCTATGAAAAATTAAAAAATAAAATAAAATTAGAAGCAGAATGCATTTGGTTATGTAGAGGAGTCGTTTGCTTATCCAATTAATGCATTAAAACACATTATATGTATTCTTGGGGAGGGTTGTATCTTTTTGCTGTTTGCCTGTGTTATGTTGTAGATATGGTTGTATTTCCCTATATAATAGCTTCTTATTGTGCCTCCTTATCTTATTCCTAATCTTGGAGAATTTAGAGGGTACTGGTTGCATGAGATTTCATGACTGATGAGGTTGGTCTTTTTAAAACAGAGTAACCAGACAACTGGCAATTGCGGCCCAGTAGCATGGCAGGCATTTGGAACAACCCCCGGGGGCATTTTAGTAAATTGACATATTATGGAATGTTTTCTTTTTAAAGCCTATAGCCGACCATAGGAGGGGATGCGAAAATTGTTGAGAAAATTCCTTCTATTCTATTCCTTAGTTCTTAGATAAATTGTATTAGGATTCTCCCTATTTCCCTTAGTTTAATCCCTAGTTAATTGTTCTTTCAATTTGTAGTAGTTATTTAGCGAGTAGTTGATTTGTAGTAGGGTTTCCGTACTTTTCAGATCTGAAATATCAATAAAAATCCCGTTTTTATTGTTCATCCACCCAAAAATCCGTCTTTTATTCCTCGAAAAGCCCGGATCCGCATCAAATTGGTATAACAGCACAAGATCTATGGCGAACACAAGTTCCAAGGAACGGATCGACTTATTTGAAGAGAAGTTGGAAAAGTTGGAGAGTACCATTAGCGAGGTGAGAAAGGAAGCGGCGTAGAGCATTGCAGAGTTGGAGGAGGCGATGACAGCAAATATATCTCAGTTGATGCAGGAATTAGCTGCGATGATAGCAAATATACATCCAAAGCGAGATCTAAGCCCAAAGTATCCACCTTTATAGACGGGAAGGAGAAAAATGTGATTTTTAACGAAGGGGTTACAGAAGATGTCGAAGACGAAGGCATATACCCTAACGACCATCGCAACGCAGCGGATCCAGAGGATTTTAAGGCTTTCCCGGCCACCTCCCCGCCACGGGGAGGTGCGCGGCCACCAGGGGCACCCCTTCGGCAGGCCCTGGGGGCCCTGCCGAACCCCCAAGAGGGGCGGCCAGTGCCGCCCGTCCCTCCTGGGCCTTCGGCGGCCCCCTGGGCAGCAGTGGAGGCCCGCCGGTCTAAAACTGGGGCCTACAGGTTCCGGCGCCCACTGGGTTGCTTCGTCGGCCTTCCACGGGGATTCAGGGCCTACTCGAGCTCAGGGGGCCCGCTGAGCTTCCTGGGGGCCCGACACCTCCCTCCGACTTCTTTTGCGCCATATGGGGCCCATTTTGGGGCCCGATCAGCTCACACACCATATTTTCAGCCACCGGTGGGGTCCAGGGAAGGATTTCAGCAGCATGGAGGGCTACAGCAGCATCTTGGAGGTCCGTCGACTCAAGTCCCACCTTTCGGGAGTGTGACAGGAGATTGGAGAGGATTTCAGGACTCCTCTAGAGCCTATCAGGGGGATTATGGGCACCCACATGGAGATGAGCGGGGAGATTGGCAGTGGGATGGATCAGACGGAGGCGCTCGAGATCTGGCCGTGGGATACATTCCTGACTGACAACCTGTGTTTCAGCCGAGACGTCAGTATCAGCCGCAGGAGAGGAGGTTTCGCTGGGAAGAGTCGGCTGAGGAAGCTGAAGGTGCCCATTTTTGAGGACGTGGACCCTGAAGACTGGTTGTACCGAGTAGAGAGATATTTTGAGGTATCAGCAGTACCAGGAGAGGACTGGCTCCGAGCGGTATGAGTCTGCTTGGAGGGAGAGGCTTTGGGTTGGTTTAGGTGGACACATCAGCAGCAGCCTTTTCGGGCATGGTAGGAGTTCACCACACTCTTGATGGAGCGCTTTGGCAAGGTACGGGCTGGGGGAGCTTATGTGCGACTGTATGCACTGAAGCAGGAGGAGAGCATCAGGGAGTATATTAAGAAGTTCGAGTCGCTTTATAGTCGAGTTCGAGGAGTGTCAAGAGTCTTTGGAGGGGTGTTTTATGAAGGGGTTGAAACCCATGATTAGATCGGGACTGAGACAGCTGAAGTCTGTGATCTGCGAGAGATGATGACTTTAGCGAGGATGGTGGATGACCATCAGGATACGGAGAGAAGAGCCTGCGGGTCATGGGGAAGCTCACCTTTCCGAGGGCCGGATCCTGGAGGGGGACAGAAGGTGGCCAGGGGGGCAACATCCGTAGACGAGACATCGGCTAGTAAGGAGAAGTGGGTGGAACCACGACTTGAGGGACATACACGGAGAATGACAGAGGCAGAGATTCGTGACAAGCGGACCAATGGCCTTTATTTCAAATGCGACGAGAAGTTTACTCCAGGGCACCGGTGCAGGGACCGTACTCTTCAGATCCTGATAGTGAATGACGATGAAGAGGATGGAGAGGACATGGTAATGCTGGAAGCCGGCGAGGATGATGATCAGGAGCACCTGCACGTGGAATAGCCATCCTCACACTTCACGCATCACCTTGAGGACAAGGTGGGTTTTCAGCGGCGGAGTAATGATGCGGCTTGGATTTAGGGTGCGGCTTGGATTTAGGGCACCGGGGGCATTTTAGTAAATTGACATATTATGGAATGTTTTCTTTTTAAAGCCTATAGCCTGATCTAGGAGGGGATGCGAAAATTGTTGAGAAAATTCCTTCTATTCTATTCCTTTAGTTCTTAGATAAATTGTATTAGGATTCTCCCTATTTCCCTTAGATTAATCCCTAGTTAATTGTTCTTTCAATTTGTAGTAGTTATTTAGCGAGTAGTTGATTTGTAGTAGGGTTTCCGTAATTTTCAGATTTGAACTATCAATAAAAATCCCGGTTTTATCGTTCATCCACCAAAAAATCCCTCTTTTATTCCTCGAAAAGCCCGGATCCGCATCAAAAGATAAGCATCTGAATTCAATCAAGTTGTTCTATATAATTACGCCTACAGCTATTACCGACCTATTTTATTGATTGTGAGCAATTAACTTCATTACAAGATCAAGAAAACAATGGATCTGCCTCAATTAGAAGACCATATGTTACATTCTAATAGGTCAATAGCAGACATTGGAGTTGCCCACATTATCACCTTGTAGAAGATTTCTAAATTCATTTTTGGGCCCAATGGCTAATGTTTGACTGGCTTAAAAATGTAGGAGATTTGAATCAATCGTCATTACTTTGATGGGTTCAAATGTTAGAGTCATTTTAGTGCCTCAAGACTTTGTTCAGAAGCTTGACAAAAAGGAATATGCAGTCTTTGATACTGATGCAAATCATCACATCAAGGTTCTAATTGAAACCATGTTTATTTGCAGTTGAAAGTTGACCCATTTAGTTGGTTCGGAGCATATTTCAACTTGTCTATTTGCTGGTAATGAAGGCCAAGTTTAAAACACCTATAATGGATGAGAACAGTGAAGTTAACTCCAGTGTTCTAAAAATACCTGCCTGAGTGGGGGCTAGTTGTGCAGGAAATTTCTTACATTGGTTGTTCATCTGCCTTATACACACAAATACAAGCACATATTTTATTTTTTGGGCAATCGCTTAGGCTCTACCTAGATGGTTGGGCGATATGCGGTGGCTTTGTGCCTGCTCCTGCCTAATGCGTTCTGGGACACTGAGGTTCTCACATGATCTTGTAAATAGTAGTATTGCTTCATATTGGCGCTCAATTTTTGAGAGCGCAATCTGATGGGTCATGCTGTGTTGAGGGTCAACCCTAACACAGCCTAAGCTTCAAAACTCACATCCCTAACCCAGACCAACCGGCCCTGGGGTTAAAATATAACACTTCCAAACCCAACATAGCCTCCTTGAATGTTAACCAGGTTTAGGCTGGGTACCGATGGGTTTATCTCTGGGTTGAATGTAAAAAGAGACAAGAGTGGTGTAAAATAAATATCAACCATTTGCCTAGATTGTATAGAAATATATCACATCCCTTAATTTTTTAGGATGATGGGTTGGTATGAATGATACTCTTAGAAGTATAACCAGAAAAGTAGTTGAGTTCAGGCAGGTTGTTAGTTGGGTTGAGTTGACCTAGGTTTGGGTTGAGTTATGAGTCAGTATTAAACCATCCCGATTTCAGGGCAGGTTGGCTCCTTTCAACCACACCCCAACCCTAATTCTAAAATCTATAATCAGCCCTTCCTAACTGGTGAGTAGGCTTGGGTTAAGCCCAACCCAAGTTGCACGCAACTTAACACATATAGGTACCATTATCTCCTTTGGAAATATCGTACGGTGAAGGAAACTTAAAAAATATTTTATCTACTAGTTGGAGATGCCCATGCTCAACTTGTATGTTCCATCATTTTCTTAGTAACTCTAGCGCAATTGAAGAACTAAATAGGTTGTGTTTTTTCTTTTTCTTTTTCTGTTTTAAACTTGAGGATGTCAATTAAGACAATATATTTAGAAATTCTTATTTGAAAAGGATCCCTTAGTAAAAGCAAAATTGTTCCGGTAGCTGAGATAATAAGAGTGGGAATTAAGGTGTTGCCTCTGCGTTGTGTTGTAGAAAAGATTTTGATTGCATCAAAATGATAGAGTACAAGTAAAAATATTCTGAAAGTTCAAACCCTGCATATCTGTCTTTTGTTTTATCATCATTACATCTAACTGGGAGAAATTATTATCATCTCAAAAAGATTCTTTCCCTACAAATCTAGATGTTCACCATCCATGGCAAGGTGACTTGGTATTTTCTTGGAAGTGACTTTGATTTTCTTCATGAATTTCTCTGTGTAGTTTATATTTGCAAACAATTTTTAAAGAAAATTTACCGGGTAATTTGACAGATATTGATCAGTTCCTTGACACCAATGATGGCTTTGATGATGTGGATGAACCATAAGAAATAACAGAAGTTGGAAGTGAAGATACTTGGCGGACATTATACGACTTACTGCATCGTGTTTCATGAAGAATGATCAGTTCACTGCTAGAATCTTCATCTGTATTATCCTTGCGTCTAGCCAATGCAAAATTATAAACCGCAGCTGATCATATATCGAGGCTTGTGGTGAGCCCTTATTATTGTGGCCCCCTCTGGTGATCTAGGAAATTTCAAGTTTAGCTTATTTGGCTTGCGAGCTTTAAGCCGCTTTTCTTCCCATGGTTGAACCCGCGGGGAATTTTTGTGCCTAGTTCGTTACGTTGAAGTAGGACACAAGCTTTGAAGCAGTATACAGTTCTTTCTCAAATTTTGATGCGCCTACTGACTATTTCGATTGTTTGGAAATGCTGAATGTATTTTCGATCAAATGAATGTTGATCGATATGTGGTGGTTGGTATTCATTCTGTCTATAGAGCTGATCTTCTGGCCCTCGAAACCATAGCGTCGAACTGCATTGCACTCTCATTATGCTGATACAATATATTGGGTCTCATCTGAACCTCAGCAGCAATCATGGTATGTTCAGGATTTCTCTATTATGGTGTTACTCGGGAACATTTGCGATGACTTATTACGAAACATGAGCGATGCATAACAGCATTGGGAGTTAAGGCGACTCCTCGTCATCAAAACGTCATGCGTATGAACCACTAGTGAGTGACTTGACCGAGCTTCAAAGAACAAGCTACGGGCTGCAGTCCCTGTTTTGATGTGCCCCCCGAGTGGACACGTGGTAGGTCGAGCTTCTGTTCGTATAGCGCCCATCCAGCAAAACAGAAAAAATGACTCGCTCTCACTACCCCTCGAGTTCCCATCTCTTGTAGGACTCCTCCACTCTGCTCCCCGCTTCAAGCCCTCCCGTCGTCGTCACGCCTTTGACCTTTCGCTTACAACAAGTCAAGCATCAACCAATGAAACAGTCAACCAGAACAAAGTGATTGTTTCCTCTTTTGCCTCCCTTCGGCCACATCCTGCAAGACGCCACGTGTGCTTGCATTCCGATGCCTTTTGAGTTCTGTAGCTTTCATTGCACAACAGAGGAGGAAAAGTAGTGCGATGTCGTAGTTTATGAAGATAAGCATGATTGACTGATCAAAAGAAAGGGGAGAGTGGGTTGTTCAAAGTAAAGAAAAGTCTCAAGCTGGAAGCACTCACACCTGCTTTGAGGAGCTGGTTGTAGTTTAGGGAGACCGAAAGCAGGCCTCGATGGAGTAGGAAGTGACACCCAATGACTTATCCCCTCTTTGGGATTCAACCCTGCGCTTTTCCTTAAATGGAAAAGCCCAGCTGCGTGTTTTTTAGCCAACTCCGGCGAGGGTGGCACCCACCCACTTACTCGTCCACGTCAGATCGCCGTCAGCAGTTTGTTCCGGCTGTCTTCCATTAAAGGAAATGAACCATGAGAGGTACCGAAATTACCCCACCTTTTTTGGTTTAATCTCTCACTAATTCTTAAATTTTTGCAAGTCCAATCAGCATTAGGATTGTAAGAACGTTTGTTTGTTGGCATTGCATGGCATCAAGTCCGCACGAGCCAGGGAGTTCACGTGATGATGTGAAGTACTAAAAAAGCTCTCACTATGAGCCCTAAGAACAATGCGTCTTGTAATAGGCTCATGTGTCTACCGTTCCCTCGCGGTCCCAAACCATGGTCCCATTTCTCGGCCCGAACCAGACACGAGCTCGACACGAGCTCGACACGCCACGAATGTGTCCGGCCGGGGCTAAATCTAGGGTTAGGGTTGTAGCGAGGTGGTGGATAGAATATATAGCAAGAGACAAGAGAAGCAAGAATCGTTTTCGAGTTGAGCTGACACCAAGTGTCGTCCCCTTGGGGAGAAGGCCGACCCCTTTCTGTTGATAGTGGCCAACCTCGAGGATAAGGAGCACCCACCCATCTAGCTAGCTAGGGGTTTTGGACTTGACAATAATAGAGAGATGACCATAGCTTTGCCAAGTTTAGGGTGTGGCTGAAAGGCTTGAATGTGATGCATAAGGCCAAGTGTTTGTGTCAGCAGTCCCTTTTCTATTATTCCTACAGAAACTCACTGCCTCCCCTCAATGAGCCACCCCTTGATTGCAATATAACCATTGTTTACATGCAAAAAGACATGTAGATATTGTATTTTTCTTAAAGCCATTTTTATACTGTTAGTGATGAGGCAAAGTGGCTTCGGATCGATGCCACGTGTCACGCTGACATCCGTCGGCTTACATTATCATGAGCTTGGAAAGGTGGGAAGTTGCTATATGGTGATAACGTAGAGTGATGAAAGGTGGATTAGGCCCTTGTGATCGCCTCCCTAAATACATAGGCCACTTCTTTTACTTATCTTTTGGCCATATTTAATTAGCTTGATAATGATTGTTGATTATAAAGTTATTATTAGTATTAGAGTGATGACCAAACTTATACTAGTCACATGTTAAGTGTTTTTGTAAGGAATAATATAAACAAGCATTTGGATTCCTAACTGACAACCATAAAGGGTACTCCGAGATAAGCTAATTATACCCCCATTCAGTCTAATTAGTTGACTCCCACTAATACTTTGTCTAATCAGCTGATAAGCTTGTGCTCTAATTTAATTGATCACTGCCGACCTTTGAGCCAAAACAATAGGCTTAAGCATCTTCAACTCACGTACGAATGCTAATCTACTACTAACTAACGCACTTGTTCTTCTTCTTGTATCAAAAAGATAATCAAAAATAAAATTTCGGAACAATTCGTGCATGACAAGGGTTTGTTTATTTGTTTTATTGCTTTCCGTCCTGGTTCAGAGACTGTGACACTTGACTTGATAAATTCAGTGTAGCAGCCGTAGTTTGCGTCACGAGTCCACATCGAATGAGATGGGGAGGGGGGCTGAAATTTTGTACAATGTTTATATGTATGTGTCCTCAACTCAGTGCTCTGTCTAAAGTTGAAAGTTGATAAGAGAGAAGAAAAGGAGATAAAAATGATTCAATGGTTGAATTGAAATTGTGTTTGCAGTTGTGAAAAGTTGACATCATGGTTGGCAATCGTGAGATCTAGATCATGAGGGAACATGTTGTTTCCTTAGGGCTCACATGATTGGCTGCAAGTTAGTTCCTTGTTTAATCATCTCATTGGAGAGGAGTGGAGGCATTCAACGTTTGGAAAATGCATGAAAGCATTTGGGGGTAGTTATCAACTTATCTTGTAGAATAGAGAATGGATGAACTTTTGAGAGAGATTAATTAGTTTCTGACAGGGATAGGTTTTCTCCACTTGTTTTTAAGCATGTGGAGAGAACAAGCCGATATCTGATCAATATTGTTACGGCTTGCCGGCCCCGAGAATAAAGGTCCAAATAATTGAAGCCCAAGCGAACAGCGAGCGCTGAGATCATCCGGAATGAGAACAAGTCTGAACGGGAAGTTGGCCCCACCGCTGGGAAGCTCGCTCCACCGAACAAGAAGCTCGCCGACAAAGTCAGGAGAAGAGCTCGGCAGCCCGTCGAGCGGAAGGCTCGCCAGCCTACCCTAGAGGAAGCTGGCCTACTCACTAAACAAGAAGGATGGACGGAGAAAGATTTGGGACACCGAGCTTGGCTCCCTCCAAAGGCGACCTAGCAGGCACAAATATCTCTGACATGGTGACGTAGGGCCACCTACGCCTCCAATTAATGCCCGATGTTAAAGTCGAGAACTGATGGTCGCCCATCGTGTCTCCATTAATACACAAATATCTCTGACACACTCTGACACTCCATTTAATGATAGGTTGAGGTGGTGCGATACTATCTCTGACACCCTCACAGACTTATCACACCCCCATTAATGCTCCAGCCGAGCTCCAGCTAAGCAGAAGCGACAGCTGATTAGATGACGCTCAACCGACTCTCGCCCCTATAAATACCCCCCTCCAGCCACCAATGAGGGGGTTGGTTAGTTAAAATCATAAACTTATATTCAATACAAACAAGGTCAGATATCTTCCATATATATATTTGTGCCTTCCACTTAAGCTCGCCACACAAAGCCGTTCTACTTTAAGATCGGCCCGCGTATCCGACCTACTTCAAAAGAGTCATTTACTGACTTAATCATCGGAGAGGCTACGAGTTGACAGTCAACCCAGCCTTTCTGACGAGCTGTTCTTCCCGCGGGAAGCTCGGCCCACGTACTAGGCGGTCGGCGACCAATCGACGACCTTGGATCCTTCGCCTGCAAAGCACCTCCTAAGGCGCATTAGCCTATTCTACGACCTAACCACTTGTAATAAATTTACCCTTGATTCCCCTATACAAATTTTATTGTTGGGCGGACTTGACCCGCAACAATTGGTGCCGTCTGTGGAAACCTAGGGTTACACCCATGTCAGACCTCGCACGCAGTCACCGTAGCTCCCGTCGTGGCACGACTGTAACGGCCTGTATTTTTCAAACACTTCAAATACGTATTTAACGTATTTTTATTGTAAATCTTCTTTATAATGGTTAGTTAGGAGTTGTATATCAAAACTGATTTCAAAAATTCTTTTAAAGATATTTTAGAGCACTAGACTTATTATATTGTATTTCAGCAATTTCAGATTTCCGCAAATGCCCAAAACATTCCTGTTAAAATTCAACTTCCAAAATTACCGTTTTGATTCGACGAATTTATTTTCTATTCAAACGTATTCAAAACGTTTTCAAACTTCTACAGTAACATTCTATTATCGTTTCAGCCTAGAACCCGCAAACCCGCTTTCTAAATGTTTTGGCCTAAAACTAATATTTCCATAGCTCAAATTCTAAAACGGATCTTGTATTCGCGATCCTCGCGTCGATACGATCCCGTTGGTATATTTTCGTAATTTTTCGGAGTCGTTTCCGGAAACGTGTTTGTATTCCTCCGGTTTGACTAATTACATTTCACTAATCATTTTTTACATTTACTAATTACTTTACTAAGTTACTTTTACCCCTATTAAAAATAGATCTACATCTAATTAAGCCCTAACCCTACCCATATAACTCACCGTTTGATTTAGGTGAGATCCAACAGCAGTATTCATCACCTCCCCTACCATCAACAACCCATATTCAAGCTGCCTCCTTCCTTCCCATGTTCTTAAACCAACATGCAAGGACTAGCAACATCATCCCACGACAACCTCCTACACCAACACCAGCATCATCCATCTTCAGCCATCATCCATCCTCCTCCATACAACCAGAAATCAAACAAACTCCTTTTACAAATCCAAAATCAAATCAGCCACAAAACAATCACAACTCACAAAACATCCACAATAATCAACCCCAAGATCTTGCCGTCGTCGCGCCTTGGACCACCGTCTCGACCTCGATCATCGCCAGCTCAACCCCGTGTCGAAGCCACCCCGGATCAGCCTTCGATCCGCCGTCCCCTCTCAGAATAGCCGTCGTCGGGGAGCAGCTGCCGCCACCGCCTCGTACCTCGGACCCATCACCGGGGCCTGACTGCCGAATCCGCCCCAATCTCTGCTGCTCCATCTCCCCGATCCGACGCCCGGAGCTCCGACGAAAGCCCCTGACACATCGTCGTCGCTGCTCCGATCTCCGAGCCCGCCGCCCCATACCGAATCCGCACCCCCGTCGCCTGATCTGCTGCCTGGAAGCCGTCGGCGCCGCCCCAAGCTCAGATCTGAGCCGTCGCCGCCGTTCCCACCCCGATCCGCCGCGTCGCCTCCTGAGGCAGCCGTCGCCGCTGGCACAGGCGCCCGCCTCAGATCCGCGCCACCGCGCTCAGACCCCCTCTCTCTCGCCGTCAGCTTCCAGATCCGCCGTTCTCGGGATCCCGCCGCCCCGAAGCCGCCTCAGATCGTCGCTGCCGCGCCGACTTCGCCATCGACGCGCCGCCACAGGCCGCCCTCCTCGATTCGTCGCCCCCGAGCCCCGATCCAACCGACCCCGAGCTCCGATAGCCCACCGCTTCGCTCGATCGCCTGCAAAAAAAAAAGAAACAGAAACAGAAGGGGAAGAACGAAGACAGAGCGGGAGAGGAAGAAGAGAAGGGGGGTTAATGTTATTAAAGTATTATTATTATTATTATTATTATTATTGTTATTAAGTTTTATTAAGTTAAGTTTAAGTTATTATTTATTATTAGTTATTAAGTTTTAATTTTTATAAAGTTTGTAAAGTAAATTTTTATAAAGTTTTATAAGTATTTGTTATTATTAAAGTTATAAGTTAAGTTTATTATTATAAGATCATAAGTTAAAGTATTATAACTTATTAACTAAGTAAATTATTTGTGTAAAGTTATCTTGTTAGTAATTTATTTAAATAGGTTTTAATTTAAGCTTAAGTTGCTAATTTTTCTAGTAAGTTTAATAAGTTAGTTAACTTATTTTAACGTTGTATTTTAAAGTTATATAACTTATTTAAATAAGTAAATGTTAATTAAAGCTAGTAAATTAATTCAAATATGTTAACCATTAACTGATAACCTCTTGTGTTTGCAGGTACTAACCCTTGCGCTTTAACTCCATCCTCGTCTTGCTACGACGATCCCGAAAGCGTAAGTCACAGTAAATTCTACCCTTAGAAATTTAGATAGTGTACGTAATGGATAATAGTGTAATACCGCATGCTCGAAGCATGGATCGGTGACTTAGTTGTTGGACTTCAAATCATTGCTCAAGACTGACATTCTCTCTTGAGGTTTCTGCCTTGACTTTTCAACAAGCAACGATCTTTGAAGTGTTGTTAATGCATGTGAACAGCTTTACTTTTGGAACAACAGATTGACATACCGTATTGCAACACAATGACTAAGTGATATACTGCACTGACATCATACTGCTGGAACGTCCTATTGAAATTGAATGATTAACAGTAGTTAGCACTGCACCGGGTTTTGGGGTAACTTATAATTGCGGAAGTGCGGGAGCGACTAGTCCAGACTTTGTTGTCACCGTGCGGGTTCTAGCAACCCATAACAGTGCCGGTGACAACCATCACAGATCACAGATTATTGCACAGTTCTCAGAGATTATTGCACAGTATTCATAGCATAGTTCGCCCGGGTAGCACCCGCGGTAAGAGTTGGCCTCTTGGTTGCTCACTGTACTTCCCGTTATAAGTCACGAACTAGGCTAGGCACAGTTTCTCTCATTATTGCTTTGGTCATGGTTATTCTTGTACGTTACTTGCTCGGTCACCTTTACTTTACTTGTCACCCTTGCATGCTTGACAGATGTACCTTACTTATCGCACTTGCATGCTTGTCTGACCCTACTTTACTTTCCGCACTTGTTTACTATAGACTGCTCCATATTTGTGCACTCCTCTTTTTCTATCGCTAGAATTGTTGTGACTTACCTTCGGTTCCATTTATGGCACCGGCAGACGGAGACATGATCGAGGAGACTGCCCCAGAGTTTGTGGAGCCTACATTGACCCAGAGGCTGCAGAGTTTTAGCTACTTTTCTGTTGGTGTGTGTGTTGTACTGTGTATTTACTTTTCCGCTCTTCTTTTCAGTACTTCCTTATGTATTTGTGAGAGAGTGTGCTGGTTGTTGTTGTACTTTAACTTGGACTGTAATAATGTTTGTACGCTGGTTTGAGTATTGTGATACATCTCTGAGTTGTGGCTATGCTGATTTCACTGGTAAACTGCAGAACCTGCAAATAAACCAAATAAGTAACGGGCCCCGAGAGCGGGTCGTTACAACGACGCACATGGCCGAGGAGCCACGTTCTCACGGAAGGACTCCCCCACTGGATTTGCCCCTTGAGGGGTCGGCCGCTGTAATTTAGGTCGCGGCCCACAACATCTACAAGTGCTTCGAAGCCTTCACCAAGATGATGGAGAACTGGACCGCCAACAGACCCAGGGGGCCCCCCCTCCGTCTGAAGGCCCTTCTAGGCCCCGAAACGTGAGGCGGGACCACCTCCCTCAGTTTGAAGAAGAAGATGCCGCTCTGCAAAGGCAGCTCGACGAAGAGAAAGCGGCCACGCTGCAAAGACGACTTGACGAAGAAGCGGCTATACGACAGTGTCGACTCATCGTAACCACGAGGGAGAGGCTCTAGGAGGGGAGCCGAGGAGTTCCCCAGGCGTCGGCCCTGATAGTACGAGAAAGCCCCAGGCCGGACCATGATTCGGGGTGAATATTGCATAATTAACCCCTTATCTAGCACCATTGTGTGTGTATATGATGCTTAATTGGTCTCTAATACGTTCATATTATGTATATCATTATTTATTAGAGCAAACCATTGATTTGTGCACAAAATAATAATTTTATTGAGTATTTCTGCCTTTTTATATTTTTCATGCCTAAATCTCGATCTCACGATTCCAACGGCTATTTATTTGTATTTTTCTGAGATTTGGGCTAATTTCTATGAATTATTGAATGCATAATACCATTTAAATGGAGAAATACGGCCGAAATACGCTGCATATACGCACATATACGTATCTTCGCAATCATGCGGGCCACGTGGCAAATGGTGCACCGTCCGATCTCCATCCAACGACGAGCGGAGCGAAGCAATTCGGAGGGCGACGCGGCGACATCCTCGCCGTTGGATCACAATCCAAGGGCCACGAACAAAGCTGAGCAGCTCATACAGATCCAACGAGTTCATACGGATCCAACCCATGTGGTGCAATCCTATGAGTCACCCGCGTGAATGGATGGCGGCGATCGAGTTCAGAGCTAGGTCGGACTTGAGCTGCAAAGGAGCGACGCGGCACGATCCCCGACGTTGGATCACAATCCTACGGCCCCTGTTGGCCCCGCAACTTGAAAACGGAAGGAGCAACGCGGCCCCTTTGAGACCGCACGATTCCGATCGAACATCGGAAGTCATCTCCGAGCGGGGCTCGGATGCATAGCTGGAAGCAGATCGGACTCGTAAACAAAGCGGGCAAGCATTCGACCCGCGAGAACACGTGTCGACGTGTCGTTAGATCCCGCCTTTCATTAATGGCCTGGATTTGCTGCGGCGAGCGGAGCGGGTTTGGGTGATGCGGGTTTTCGAACCCATTAACGACTTAAAACCCGCAATGCTATTATATAAGCGTATTCTAGGGTTTTGGCAGTATGCTGGCGTATTTTGGGGTTTTTGAGGCGGCTACTGAGCGTATTTTTCTGGAAAAAGTTGCTGATAAATTCCAGAGGCTATTTTTCTTAAATCCAGAGAGTTTGGGTGATTATTTTGGAGATTTGGTGATAGATTCTTGAACTTTTACCCCGTATTTAGTGCTTTTTCATTGTATTTTGATATTTGAACGATGTATTCATCTATGAAACTTGATTTTTCTTTCACCGTGAGTGGTTAATCTCCTTGTGCTATGGCTTTGATGGAGTTAGGAGTATGTAATCGTAGAATTTCATGTCTTTAACTTTAAAATCATGTTAAAATTGCTCGTAACTTTGATTTCTACATCGTATTTATTGGGTATTATTCATTGTCAATATGATTGATGTTCTTTATGGCTCGGCCCTGATAAGGCTAGTTAATTTATGTTACCTAATCAGGACATATCATTGCGCTTATTGTTTAATGAAATCAACGTTGCAAGTAATGCATATACGGCTATTTTAACTAGTTTTGATCGATTCATCTTCCGATGTCTTCATGCCTTGACCAGGTGAAGCGTTGTGTGATATTAAAAAACATGATATTTCAGTGATTAAAAACTCCTAATGAAGTCACAACTATTGCATATTCATCTCATTGATAAACAAACTTTCGCAACACCGTACTACTTTTTAGGAGTTACTCTTTTGATACCAATCTTTAAAAATCATTTTCACCTTCATAAAGGTGGTTGCTTTCTCACCCATACATTTCCTTTGATAGTTGAATTTGTGTTATTTCAGGTCGACTTGTCTTGGATACGATTCTGGTCTCTCCAGGCACTACTTGCACGATCTCCTACGCTTGGGAGTATTAACTCACACTATTTTGAGACAGGCAAGTTTTCAGCACCGTTGCCGGGGCCAACAGTATCTTTGATCCACATTTTCAGCTTTTCAAAGGAATACTCGGTGAGATCTTTCCAGTTTACAGCTTAGTTTTATTATTAAAAATAAAATAAAAAACTCTCTTTGCTAGTTTATATGGCATATGACCTCTACTTCACACAGATTGATAAGACTTGAAAACATGGCTGGCAATAATGAACAACACCTTGCAAACACTGCACAAGAATTACCATTGAGTGCTACATATATGCCCACTAGAGTTGCTTCTGAATCATGTATTGTGTTACCTGATGGTGCTCATTCTTTTTCGCTTAAACCAGGGGTGATCCAAATCCTCCCATCTTACCATGGTGAGGATAAGGAAAATCCTTATTTGCATATTAAAGCATTTGAAGAAGCATGCTATACACAATTAGATGGAAAAGTTAGTAATGGTGTTGTCTATCTTAAACTTTTTCCATTCTCGTTAAAAGATAAGGCGAAAAATTGGTTCAATGCATAACCTCTTAGATCCATTACTTCTTGGCTAATGATGCAAACCGAGTTTCTAAAAAAATTCCTTTCTTTGCACATGACTTAGGCTTTAAAGAGGCACATCATGTCTTTTTCGCAAAAGAAAACCAAAGCATATGATTAAGTTTTGGAAATGTTCATGGAACTACTGTTAGCGTGCCCGCATCATGGTTTTGATAAGGGACGTACCATTGGGTTCTTTTACAATGGACTGCAACCTAATACGAAGCGATATGTAGAAATGATGTGCAATGGCGGCTTCTTTGAGAAGACTCCAACGGAGGCTTGGACATATTTGGAAGACATTGTAGAAAATGTGAGAAGATGGGAGCCAACTTCAGAATTTGACAGGACTCTGCCTGCACAACAAACAAGAGGAGGCTTGTAGTTTTTAAAACCTGACGATGCATTGATGGCACAAATGGAGGCATTGGTTATGCAAAAGCTACAAAACATTGATTTAAGAGCAGCAAAAGCAGTTACATCAGAGCCATACTGCGTCATATGTGAGAAGCCAGTTCATGACACTACCGTCTGCCCATTGATTCCAGCAATAAAAGAATTAGGTAGAAATCCAGAGGCAGAGATGAATTGGGTGGCCAATCAAGGGTACAATGCCAATTGGAAAAATCAATCAAATCAAGGAGGTACTACATACCAGCAGAAGCAGCAGACGACTACTCCCTATTACCATCCCAACCACACCAACTACCAAGAGAAAAGGGAGAAAAGCAATGAAATGCAAGACCTCACTGCTACAGTCCAACAGATGGCACAGATGCAATAACAACTCACTGAAAATTTTGCAAGATGTATATCATCATAGGACAAAGGTAAATTACCAGCTCAACCTGTTGCAAATCCTAATGCAAATCCTTCTTCTTCTTTTTCAGGAAACAATGTCAAACCATGTCAGGCAGTGACTACATTGCGTAGTGGACGTGAAACTTGAAAAGCCAAAAATGCCTAGACATGCACAACCATCTGAGGAAAAAGAGGAAGTACAAGCACATGAAAAGTTGCAAGATGAGGAAGAGGTCGCAGACAAAGAGCCAGAACCATATATACCTCCATCTCCATTTCCGCTTAGACTTGCTCCACCATTGTAATACCCCGTATCCCTATATACGTATATATGTACGTATTTTTGGACGTAGATGCGTACGTATAATTTTTGGGAGTATGCTTGTATTTTTCTTTAAATTATTTGGTGTAGAAATTATTTTTAAATAATTTTAACTCATCATTTGGAATTATTAAATGAAGTATACATGAATGAATACATGTATAATGGATGGTATCTAGTATTATGACATGTATTCTTATTTATAAAAAATTGAAAACCCTAATTTGTCATGTAATGACACCTCTTTAGGCTAGGTGTCATAAGGATGTTTATTCTTACCTAACTTACAATTAGGTGTCATCCCCATGGTACTCTACACCTACCACAAAGCTAGGTGTCTCTTGATGAGGATTTTGAGGGGTGAGGTGGAGGATGGAGAAATTTTCAAAAAAAGAAAAAGAAAAGAAAATGGAAAACAAAACCAAAGAAACCAAAAATACTCTCTCATTCACTCATCTCTCCCTCTCCTCCATTTGCACCACCTCTTGCTCCTCCCATCACCACCCTTTGCTCCTCCCACTCCACCACCAAGCTCACCCACTTTTCCTCATCATTCTAACACCAAAAATATCCCCAAAATACCTCAAGAATCCAAATTTTGAAGGCTAGATAGGAGATTAAAGAAGGAGATTAGGAGGCCCAAGAATTCTTCAAGGAATAAGAAGGGCCAAAGAAAATTTTGGAGGACTTTAGAGGTAGAAATTCTTATCACCTTAGTAGGGTTTAGTTTTAGAACTAAGGGTTTAATTAATTAGCAAGTTCTTTAGATTTTGTGTAGAAATTAAGTTTTGAACTTCATGCTGAAATTTACACAGAATTGGCTGATACTTTGGTAGATTGCTGCACTTAATTGGCTACGTAGAAATTCATGAAAAAAATATATGTTGTACATATTGAAGTCCTTAACAACTTTCATTTTTACAAGTTTTGCAAATTCGAACTGAAAAATAGAGTAAAAATTCAGTTTCTAAAACTGGTCTGTTTTTAGACAGTTTTGACACCTTTCAGTAAAACGAGTAGAACTCCATGCACACTTTATAAAATATTATGATCTTGATGCCGTTGGAAAGCTGACTTCAAGATATTCAACCCATAATTTTTTTAGATTTTAATTCTGTCTGTAACTTGTAGCAAAATGGACTTGAACTGAACTCAGTTTCTGGTTCAGAATGCTGAAATTATACCTGTTAGGAGAAAATCCACCATAAATCACATATGTCAACTGAATTTATGAAAATTGGTCAGTAAAAGGAAAACACCCATATCTACAACTTTAGTGAAGGGACCAGAGACAAATTCTGACTGTAGATAGGCTAAAAGTGATGTTCTTTCTGCTGTAACCGTTTAGACAGATTCAAATTTTACACTATTGTCATACCATGCATTACTCTTTTATGTTTTGTTCAATTTCAGTTATCATGCTATTATTTGTCATGATTTATGTGATGATTAGTAGCTATGTTCACATGCTTTCCAATTTGTTGTAGTAAATAAAATTGTGTTCAAGTTAAAGTGCATATTAACATGTTGCTATGTACAAATAAAAGCTAGTATATTATGTTGTGTTTAAAGGACGTTTTATGTCATTTACTAACATGCAACAAGCTAGTATACATGGTTGTGTTATTACGCCATTACTTTCCATTATGCTAGCATGTAGCTTTATTTTGATTGAGTATGTCAACTTAAGACATTTGCTAGTGTTGTAGTTTCATCCTGTTTAATGTATCATATCAGTGTTGTAACTTCATTAAGAAAGTGAATGGAATTGATGGAACTATGCGATGTTGAAATAAGATGAAGACGATGGTCGTTGTTGAATCACGACATCGGTGAGAATATGAAAGAAACGGAAATCTATGAATGCGGTATTAAGACCACTGAAATTAATAAATGAGGAACTATTCCATAAACTGAGAGTGAGAATGATGAATGTATCAGTCCTCCTAAAGGAGGGTGACATGGGGTTTGGGGGAAAACGGGTAAACTTTAGGAGTTAAGGAGCGGACGTATGAATTATGATTTCTCGCCCGATGTGTTGCCCCCAGAAGGGGAGTTGGAGAGGGCTAGAGAGGCCGGTGGTGTGCCCGTGTCGCACCATGACTGTAATTGATGGGGTTCTCCGTTTGTCCGACAGAAAAACCGAGCTGGTCTCGCTCCAGTACCTTGCCCCGTTCGGGTACGCAGTTACGAGAGGCCCCTCCGGTGCTCGTGTTGCTGGTTGGGGTACCACTTTTTCACCCACCCTAGGTGAAGTCCGCCTCCTTAGCGTCATACGATTTACACGGGTTCCAAATATGTGAATCAACAACTTATAGTAATTGTCTTTAATTTATAAATGTTGTTATCTCATGTCTCCTTATTTTTGTTTACTTTAATGCTATTGTCGCATTGTAACATGTTCTTATGCTTCCTTTCAATATCTGCATTTCATAATATGGTTTCATATGCATGTTTTGCACGTTCTCATAACTAGGTTCGCATGTTGGAATGTGATTACTTTTATGCACCATGAACCTTACTTGTTAGACCACCCTCCCTAGATATACAGACCAGTTCTAAAACTGGGTCCTACTAGTGTGTTAGGAGTTTCTACTGCGTCACGTGTTGACGTGTCCCTGTTGACTTTCAGGTCATGTCAGTTGGAGGTTGGAGATAGCGGCAGAAGCTTCGGAGTTGGTGATCAGTTGTAGTATTGGATGGTGAGGGGTATGATGAGAGGCTTGTACTTTTGGTGTTTCTTTTCGGGTGAACCTTTGTACTTAGAGTTGTGAAAATGAAGATGTTGGTGTATGTATAAGATGTATCAATGTATCAATAAAATGAAATATTGTACTTTTGTTATTTTCTCAGTGTTTTTATCTGTGATGGAGTTTTACTTGTACTTCCCAGCACGTGCGTAGTACCTGCAGCATTCTTTTGTTCTCTTCCTTTCTCTCTTTCTACGTAACACTCGTTGATCTAGGAATACTTGGGACGGATTCGTACTTCCCGGGTATCCTGGAGAGCGGGTCGTTACAACCATCAAAAGATAAGTATTAGGCAGAAATAAGAGACATCTTCAAGCAGGTAAAACTTAATATCCCATTACTTGATGCAATCAACCAAGTGCCTGCATATGCTAAAGTTTTGAAGGAGTTATGCACTGTGAAATAGAGTCTTAATGTGAAAGGAAAGCATTCCTAACACAACAGGTAAGTGCAATGGTACAACATGACACTCCACCCAAATATAAGGATCCAGGTTCTCCTACTATTCCATGTATTATTGGAACCAAGAAATTTGGAGATGCTTTACTTGACTTGGGTTCTAGTGTTAACATTTTGCCTTACTCTGTTTACTTGCAGTTAGGATTGGGAGAGCTGAAAAAGACACCTATGATTCTACAGTTGGAAGACAGGTCGGTGAAAGTCCCACGAGGATGCGTGGAAGATGTGTTGGTCCAAGTGGACAAATTATATTACCCAGTGGATTTTATCGTCCTTGACATACATGGGTCACAATCAGGTAACTGCACTCCTATCATATTGGGACGTCCATTCTTAGCAACTTGCAACGCTATGATAAATTGTAGGGATGGACAATTAAAGATAAGTTTTTGTAACATGAAACTTGAGCGGAATATTTTAAAATCATGTAAGTTACCAGCAAGTGTTGATGGAGTGAAAGAGGTATGTTTTATTGAGAATTTAATTGAAGATTATTTTGAAGCTAAGTATGAATGCTCATCTAATTTTATTGATTATAATTCAGACGATATTGAAGAGTCTTATTTTGTACAAGGAAAAAATGAAAGACCAAAGGATGCATAGGTGCCAAATTTTGAAACATTGCCAGTGGAATTGCCACAACAACAACATTCAAAGATTGAGCATCCAAAGTTAGAGTTGAAGCCCCTGCCAGATTATCTGAAATATGCTTTCCTTGAAAAGGAGGAAACTTTTCCTGTGGTAATATCCTCTAAACTTACGCTTGAACAAGAACATTCTTTGCTTGATGTGCTTAGAGAACACAAAGGGGCCATTGGATGGTCTATTGCGCAGGTATAAATCCTTTAATTTGCACTCATCATATTTATCTTTAGGATGATGCCAAACCTACACGTGAATTGCAACGTCGTTTAAATCCAACATTTAAAGAGGTTGTTGAGGGAGAGGTTCTTAAGCTACTTGCTGCAGGTATAATATATCCTATTTCTGATAGCAGATGGGTTAGTCCCCCATAGGTGGTTCCACAGAAATCAGGCTTAACAGTGGTTAAAAATGAGAATAATGAGCTTATACCTATGCGAACCACCACAGGTTGGAGGATGTGTATTGACTACAGAAAGTTAAATTCTAAAACAAGAAAAGACCACTTTCCTAAATCAAATTTTAGAAAGAGTGGCAGGTAATGAATATTGCTGTTTTCTAGATGGTTATTCTGGCTATTATCAGATAGAGATTGCTCTAGAGGATCAAGAGAAGACTACCTTCACTTGTCCCTTTGGAACTTTTGCTTTTAGAAGGATGTCTTTTGGATTATGCAATGCGCCTGCTACTTTTCAATGTTGCATGTTGAGCATATTTAGTGATATGGTGGAAAGGATAATGAAAGTGTTTATGGATGATTTTTCTGTATATGGCACTTCTTTTGAAGATTGTTTGTCTAACTTAGCTCTTGTCTTGAACATGTGCCATGAAAAAAATTTGCTGCTAAACTGGGAAAAATGTCATTTCATGACAACTGAAGGTTTGGTTCTTGGTCACCTAGTCTCCAAAGCAGGTATTCAGGTAGACAGGGCGAAAGTTGAGGTGATTGAGAAGTTGCCTACACCAAAATGTGTCAAGGACATATGATCCTTTCTAGGCCATGCAGGATTCTATTGAAGATTCATAAAGGATTTCAGCGATATCTCCCCCCTCTGCCACTTATTAACTTTAAACGCTGAATTCATATGGACACAAGAGTGTCAAGATTCATTTGATAAACTAAAGAATTCACTTGTTTCATCCCCTATTTTGCAGGTTCCAGACTGGACTATTCCATTTGAAACCATGTGCGATGCAAGTGACTATACGATGTGGGCAGTGCTTGGGCAAAAGAAAGGAAAAGTTCCTTGTGTTATCTATTATGCCAGTAAGACGTTGAATGAAGCACAGAGGAACTATACTACTACGGAGAAAGAATTGCTTGCGGTGGTGTTTGCGTTGGAGAAGTTCAGAAGCTACATATTGGGATCATCTATTCTCATCTTTACAGATCATTCTGCACTTAAATATCTGTTATCTAAAAAGGATGCGAAACCCAGACTTATACGATGGATTCTTCTTTTGCAGGATTTCAACATTCAGATCAAGGATAAGAAAGGAGTGGAAAACAATGTCGCAGATCACCTTTCTAGATTGATGGTGGGAACAGAGTCACCTAATATTCCATTACGAGATTCCTTCCCAGATGAGCAGCTTTTCGCCATCTCTACTCTACCATGTTATGCAGATATAGCTAATTATTTGGTGACAGGTAGAACTCCCCCACATTGGTCTTCTTTTGATTTTAAATGTTTCAAACATGAGGTAAAATCTTTCTACTTTGATGACCCTTACCTTTTTAAATATTGTGGAGACCAAATTGTAAGGAGATGTGTACCTGAGCATGAGTTTGATAGCGTTTTACATTTTTGTCATGATGGGATATGTGGGGGACATTTTTCAGCACATAAAACTGTTGTTAAAATTTTACAAAGTGGTTTTTACTGGCCTACTATGTTTAACGAGTAATATGCTTATTGTAAATCATGTGTACGTTGTCAACAGTTGGGGGGAATAACAAAAAGAAATACGATGCCATTGAATCCCATGCTAGAAATAGAAATATTTGATTGTTGGGGAATTGATTTCATGGGGATTTTTTCACCATCTTTTGGTTATATATTTGTATTGGTTGCAATTGATTATGTTTCTAAATGGGTGGAAGCTATTTCTTGCAGGTCCAATGACGCTTCCATTGTGCTGAAGTTTTTGAAAGAGAACATTTTTTCGCGCTTTGGAGTGCCAAATGCCATTATCAGTGATGGAGGTTCCCACTTCTGCAATAGGCTCTTTGCAATCTCATGAAGAAATTTGGGATGACGCATAAAGTTTCGACACCTTATCATCCCTAGACGAATGGACAAGCAGAATTGGCGAATAAGGAGATAAAGAATATTCTTCAGAAAACAGTGAACCCAACGTGCAAAGATTGGATTCTTCGCTTGCCTGAAGCTTTATGGGCCTACAGGACAGCTTACAAGACTATCTTGGGGATGTCACCTTACCGTTTGGTTTATGGAAACAATTGCCATCTTCCTTTTGAATTAGAACATAAATCTTTTTGGGCAATTAGGACATTTAATTTGCTTAATGACTCACCAAATGTTTCTTGTAAATTGCAGGTCATGGAGCTTGATGAAATACGACGAGAGGCATATGAAAATGCGAAGCTAGCAAAAGAAAGGATGAAAGCTGTGCATGACAAGATGATCATGCGAAAAGAATTCAAGATTGGGGACAAGGCTCTATTGTACAATTCAAGACTACATTTATTTCCAGGAAAGTTGCGCTCCAAGTGGACGGGACCATACTTTGTCAAAGAAGTTTTTTCACATGGAGCGGTGGTTTTGGTGAATGAGAAGGACGGCCATGAATTCAAAGTCAACGGACAACGTCTGAAACATTTTCAAGAGCTTTGGGCCAGGGAGGATACCACCATTGATCTCACAGACCCACCTTCGGCTGGCAACTTATTAGGTGTGTTCTTTCCATGCTTCTCTCTCCCTAACATTGAGGACAATGATTATTTTAAGTTGGGGGGATGGTATAAACTGTTAGGATTTTTTAAGTTCCCTTTTTGCAAAAAAAAAGTAAAACAAAAAACAAAATAAAAATAAATAGGTCATGTTTTATCACCAATATTTTTGTTTTTCACCTAGAGATGAACCTTGTATGATGAAAATTCTTGAAATCTATTCACCACTGTAACATATGCTTCACTTTCTTTCACAACCATTGTTAAATATTTCAGTCTCATTTGACATGTATGTCCGTACTCTTGGTAAATTTCTGTTGATTTATCTTAAGGGTGGGATTGATTGTTAACTTAATGAATCTAGAAGTTATGAATTAGCAAATCGTACACTTTCAATGGAGCACACCAAGGTTCATGCATCACTAGTTCACAAAATAACTGGAGCATTGCTTTCTATCTCTTATTCATTGCTATTTGCATGCTTTGTGTGATTCTGGGTAGATAGATTACACTGTCTTTTGAAATGATTAGGATAACCCATTATTGTGAAAGAATTAAGTAGAGGAAGCTATCTTGCTAAGTTATTTATGCACACAAAAAGAAGAAAAAAGACAAACATAAAAGCAAAATAAAAAAGAGAAAAAAATAAATAATCAACAAAAAATGAATAAGTATGTTACTAAATAAATAACTTGGTTAGCTCGAGTAGTATGGTCCGAGGGGTCCTTTTTGGCCTAATGCCCTATTATCGTCTGATTTGAGAGTCATTGACCGGAAACTCACTCATTTGATGGAGCGATCCAAGTTGTAACTTTTTTCCGCGTATGTTGCTTTATGCGCGTTAGCGGAACTAAAAAAAAGACAAAAGGGAGAGAATAAGTTTGCATAATTAGCAAGGCAAAAGAATTTCCAAAGTTTAATGAAAGCACACGATATGGTGTGATTTCCTATGAATGAAGATTGACGTGTGTATGTCTTGATACCATTCTATTCTTTGTGCTTGCTTTGCGTGATACATCTACGCTCCAAGTTAGAATTTCTGATTGAAAGGTGTGAGCCATTGATTTTGTATATTATGTGCTATGAAGTAATGGATAGTGAAGTTAAGTCGATTTCATGACCATTTGAGAGATACTTGTTCTTCATCTTTAAACCCATGAGTACCATTATTTTATGATCATGAAATCTTGACATTAGTGTGTGGTCATCTTCTTTTGTCGTAGTAGTATGGTGGTGAGTGATTTGAGAGCTGATAAGGTGATCTAGGTATATATTTGATATCATAATTTCGCTCACTTTGTTAGAGACTAGCAAAATGCTAGTTAGGAGGTGTGATTCGGGGTGAATATTGCATAATTAACCCCTTATCTAGCACCATTGTGTGTGTATATGATGCTTAATTGGTCTCTAATACGTTCGTATTGTGTTATAATCATTTATTAGAGCAAACCATTGATTTGTGCACAAAATATGAATTTTATTGAGTATTTCTGCCTTTTTATATTTTTCATGGCTAGATCTCGATCTCACGATTCCAACGACTATTTATTTGTATTTTTCTGAGATTTGGGCTAATTTCTATGAATTATTGAATGCAGAATACCATTTAAATGGAGAAATACGGCCAAAATACGCAGCATATACGTGCGTATACGTATCTTTGCAATCATACGGGCCACGTGGCAAATGGTTCGCTGTCCGATCTCCATCCAACGGCGAGCAGAGCGAAGCAATTTGGAGGGCGACGCGACGACATCCCCGCCATTGGATCACAATCAAACGGCCACGAACGAAGCTGAGCAGCTCACGTAAATCCAACGAGTTCATGCGGATCCAACCTACGTGGCGCGATCCTATGAGGCGCATGCGTGAATGGACGGTGGCGATCGAGTTCAAAGCCAGGTTGGACTTGAGCTGCAAAGGAGCGACGCGGCGCGATCCCCGACGTTGGATCACAATCCAACGGCCCCTGTTGGCCCCGCAACTTGAAAACGGAAGGAGCAACGCTGCCCCTTTGAGAGCGCACGATTCCGATCGAACGGCCAAAGTCATCTCCGAGCGGGGCTCGGATGCAAAGCGGGAAGCAGATCGGACTCGTAAACAAAGCGGGCAAGCATTCGACCCGCGAGGACACGTGTCGACGTGTTGTTAGATCCCACCTTTGATCAATGGCCAGGATTTTCTGCGACGAGCAAAGCGGGTTTGGATGCTATTGGGTGCAGGTTTTCGAACCCATTAACGACTTAAAACTTGCAATGCTATTATATAAGCATATTCTAGGTTTTTTGGTCGTATGCTGGCGTATTTTGGGGTTTTTGAGGCGGCTACTGAGCGTATTTTTCTGGAGAAAGTTGCTGATAAATTCTAGAGGCTATTTTTCTTAAATCTAGAGAGTTTGGGTGATTATTTTGGAGATTTGGTAATAGATTCTTGAACTTTTACCCCGTATTTAGTGCTTTTTCATTGTATTTTGATATTTGAACGATATATTCATCTATGAAACTTGATTTTTCTTTCACCATGAGTGGCTAATCTCCTTGTGCTATGGTTGTGATGTAGTTAGGAGTATATAATCGTAGAATTTCATGTCTTTAGCTTTAAAATCATGTTAAAATTGCTCGTAACGTTGATTTCTACATCGTATTTATTGGGTATTATTCATTGTCGATATGATTGATGTTCTTTATGGCTAGGTCTTGATATGGCTAGTTAATTATGTTCTCTAATCAGGACATATCATTGTGCTTATCGTTTAATGAAATCAACGTTGCAAGTAATGCATATACGGCTATTTTAACTAGTTTTGATCGATTCATCTTCCGATGTCTTCATGCCTTGACCGGGTGAAGCGTTGTGTGATATTAAAAGACATGATATTTCAGCGATTACAAACTCCTAATGAAGTCACAACCATTGCATATTCATCTCATTGATAAACAAACTTTCGCAACACCGTACTACTTTTTAGGAGTTACTCTTTTGATTCCAATCTTTAAAAATCATTTTCACATTCATAAAGGTGGTTGCTTTCTCACCCATACATTTTTTGATAGTTGAATTTGTATTATTTCAGGTCGACTTGTCCTGTGGATACGATTCTGGTCTCTCCAGGTACTGCTTGCATGATCTCCAATGCTTGGGAGTATTAGCTCACACTATTTTGAGACAGGCAGACCACTCAGACGAAAGCCATCAACACAGGAGATCACGGAGCCCGAGATAAGAAGAGTGCTCGTATCAGAGCAAAAGTCCCCTCTGGTTAGAACGCCACTCTCCTAGGCATAATGACCAGCAGCGAAGGAGTCGCGACCGAAGCATGACCCTCAGGGGGCAAGAGAGGAACGCCCCTGAGGGCCGAGGTGGCTCATCCGGTGGTTCTAATCAGTGATGAGAATTCCAGGACGGCCGGGACATCTCCTGAAGGTCGCCAACGCCTCCCTCTACCCCGAAGGGGCCAATCCACTGACCAGGAGGGTGATCTCAACCCCGGTACCCCATAGGTTCAAGCTCCCTCAATTTGAACTGTATGATGGTTCGGGCGATCCCCTAGAGCATGTGCAGCGATACCGGTGAGTTATGAAGATCCATGGAGCGGATGACGCTCTCCTTTGTCGATCTTTCCAAACAACCTTGAAGAAGTCGACCGTGAAATGGTACAATGGTTTGCCCAACCGCTTCATCGATTCGTTCGGCAACCTTTTTCGCAAGTTCTGTTAGCAGTTCTTGGCCGGGTGGAGAAGGAGGAAGGCATCAGACTATCTGTTCATGATAGTCCAGAAGGAGGGGAAGACCATCTGCAAATTCTTACAGCGCTTCAATGAAGAAAGACTCAGCGTGACGAGCTACGGAGATGAGCTCGTCATGACGGCCTTCAAGAAGAGGCTGGCAAACAGGAGTCTACTCAAATCGCTGCTTCATGATCCACCTGGCCACTTCGACGCACTCTTCTCCCGGACGAAGAAATTCATGCTAAGTGAGGAGGCTTTGGGGACGATGAAGGAGTTCACACCGGCCAAAACACCACGTGCCGAGGCACTACCTAATGTTCGACCGAGGCAGGAGGACTGTCCCCGAGGGCGTGATCAGGATCATCCCAGAGGGCACAACCACGGAGGCCCTCAAGGGCAAGACTGCACTAGCCCACTGAGGGGGTTCCTTGCCCCTAGGAACCCCGCTCCGAGAAGCGGGCCCGAACGAGCGCCAGAGGCTCAATGCCCTCTAATGGAGGTGATGACGGCGTCCATGGCAAACAGGCGTCTCAAAGACGTACATATGGAGATGAAGTCAATGCCCACCGCAAGAAATCTGCAAAAGTACTGTCGATATCACCGGGACAATGGTCATGATACCGACAAGTGCTACACCTTGAAGAGAGACATAAAGAGACAAATCCAGGATGGGCATCTCCGGAGATTCGTCGACCAAGGAAGGCCGGGGCACGAGGGTGGAGTACCCACAAGAGCTGTTCGGCCGACCCATAACGTCGAGCAAGTCACCCATCAAATGCCCGAGCCGATCATGCGCGTGAATGTGATATGCGACAGACCGGTCTCGGGTGGTACATCAGCATCGGCACGAAAGACTTATGCTCGAAAAATTATACTGGTGGCACTGGAACAGGGGCAAAGCAGAGGAGGGTAGCTCGTCCCCCATCTCCTTTTATGATGACGACCTTGAGGGAGTCAAGATGCCACACGAAGACGCCATCTTCATCGAGGCTTTTATTGGGCCGGTAATTGTAAGCCGACTTCTAATCGACACTGGAAGTTCGTGCGACATATTACTCCTGTCCACAATCCAGAAGATAGGGCTGATGGATGCGGAGCTAAAGCCATGCACGGGCCCAATTATCGGCTTCACCGGCCATTCGATGCCTATTGTCAGAGTAACACCCTGCCCATCACCCTTGGGGAGAAGCCAAAGGTCGTCACTTGGATGCAACAGTTCTTCGTCGTCGACGTTGCTTTGGCATACAACGGCATCATCGGGTGGCCTTACATTACCACCATTGAAGCTCTCCCCTTGTTGCTGCATCAAATGATGAATTTCCAGACTCCGCATGGGGTTGGACAGGTGCGAGGATGCCAGAAGCTCTCTCGAAGCTACTACGTCGGCTCCATCAAGCACAAAAAGTCTGAGCAAGCCATGCCGATTGACTTCTTCGACGGGCAGGAGGACTTTGTTCATCAACGACCAGCTCCGGTGGAGGATGTAGAGGAGGTTCCAGTGGCAGAAGAAGCGGACAAGACCAAGCCGATAGGCACAAAGCTACCCGTCGAGCTGAAGGCAGGGCTAGTCGACCTCCTTAAAGAGAATGCTGATATTTTTGCATGGTTGCCTATGGACATGCCCAGAGTCGACCCAACGGTGATCGCCCATGAGTTACATGTCGACCCGGAAGCCCGTCCGTCAGGCAGAAGAAACAGAGCACATGAGGAGAGAAGATGCGAGCAGCGGGCGAGGAGGTGGAGCGGCTCCTTGAGGTCAGATTCATTAGAGAAGTAAACTACCCTGACTAGCTCGCCAACGTGGTGATGGTGAAGAAGCCCAGCGGCAAATGGCGTATGCGCGTGGACTTCACCGACCTCAATAAGGCATGCCCAAAATATAGCTTCCCTCTGCTGAGGATCGACCACTTGGTGGACAATGCCTTTGGGTATGAGCTGCTGACCTTCATGGATGCCTTCTCAAGCTATAATCAAATCCAGATGGCGATCCGCGACGAGGAGAAGACGTCATTTGTCACCGACCAGGGGACATTCTGCTAAGACTCAAGAACGTTGGGGCGACCTATTAACGGATGGTGAACAAGATCTTCCATCTCCAGGTCGGAAGGAATCTCGAAGTCTACATCGATGACATGCTGGTCAAATCAAAGAAGGCCAAGGATCACCTCGTCGACCTTGAGGAGACCTTCCAAAAAGTGCGGTGCTATAACCTGCGGCTCAACCCGGCCAAGTGCATATTCGACGTCTAGTCTGGGAAGTTCCTCGGCTTCAAGATCACCAAGCGAGGTATTGAGGCCAACCCCGAAAATATATCCGCTCTCATCAACATGAACGAGCCGAGGACAATCAGAAACTTACAGAAGCTGAACGGGTAGATTGCCGTACTTGAAAGATTCCTGTCGAAGTCCACCGAGAGGTCCCTCCCGTTCTTCAAGATCCTACGAAAGGCCCTCAATATAAGGAATGGTACAATGAAGGAGGTTGAGTGGGACGACTCCTGCACCCAAGCCTTTGGCGAGTTAAAAGCTTATCTACAAAGCCCGTCGCTGCTCACAAAGGCGGAGGAAGGAGAGTGGCTTGGCCTCTAACTTATCGCCATCGAAGAGGCCGTCAGCTTGGTACTGATTAAAGAAGACGAGGGCATCCAGAGGCCGGTCTCTACGCCAGTCAGGTGCTCCGGGAGGCAGAGACCCGCTACAGCCCCATAGAGAAATTCACATACTATTTAACTCTGACGGCGAGGAAGCTCCGACCCTACTTCCAGGTGCACACCATCGTGGTCTACACCAACTCATCGCTTGAGAAAAATCTGAAGAGGCTCGAGATATTGGGTCGAATGCTGAATTGGGGCGTCGAGCTTAGCGATTTCGACATCGTCTACAAGACCAGAGTGGCGATCAAGGGTCAGGCGCTCGTGGCAGAATGCACTGTCGAGGAGATTGGTGAAGCTTTGCCAGACGCCCGGCCGGATGCAGAACAACAACAGCACGCCGATGAGAATCCCCCCTCAATATCCATCCAATCCGAAGGTGAGCTATGGGTTGTCCACGTTGATGGATCGGCCACGAGTTTGGGAAGCAGGGTTGACATTGTGATAGAGACCCCCGAAGGAAGCTTGCTAGAGTATGTACTCCGCTTTAGTTTTTCGGTGACCAACAATGTGGCAGAGTACGAGGCCGCCCTCAATGGGCTGAAGCTCTGCCAAGCGCTTAGGGTGATGAATGTGTTATTGATAAGCGACTCAAAGCTCGTCGTTCAGTAAATTCAAGGCAGCTTCGAAGCAAAGGAGGACCTGATGAAGCGGTACCCAGGTCAAGCTCCTTAAGTTCAGAAAAGCAACGATCCAGCATTTACCCAGGTCGAACAACCTTCGGATCGATGCCCTCTCAAAGTTGGCATCTTCTTCTCTGACCAAGATTGGGAAAGCTATCTACGTCGAGAACCTGTTGACACCAAGTATAGAGGAGGGAAAGCTGATGTGCCTCGACCAGGAGCCATCATCAATGAGCTCGATCATCGCCTACTTAGAGACCGGAGCCCTACCTGAAGACAGGCCAGAAGCATGAAATATTGAAAGACGAGCCTTGACGTTTGTGATCTTCGACAGCATATTTTATCAAAATCGTCGCGCGAGATACGATGTCTTGCCTTATTTAAAATGCCTTGGGCCCACTAGAGCTGAGCAGGTCGTCCGTGAGATATACGAGGGACTCTACGGGAATCATTACGGCGACCACACCATTGTGCACAAGGCAATCCATCAGGGCTATTATTGGCCGACCATGCTGTACGACGTGACCAAACACGTCAAGCGGTGCGAAGAGTGCCTGAGATTCTACAAGCATACAACCGCCCCTCCTACCAAGTTGATTCCGATCATCAGCCCGGTCCCATTTGCCAAATGGTGCCTCGACATCCTCAGACCATTCCAAATGGCGACAGAAGGAAGGAAGTTCCTTGTCATTGTCGTCGACTACTTCACCAAATGGAACGAGGCAGAGCCACTAGTGCGCATCACCTGGAAGGAAATGAAGAACTTCGTCTGGAAGTCCATTATATGCCACTTTGGGGTACCACGCTCTATAGTGACGGACAAAGGGAAGCAGTTGACTGTACGAACTTCAGGAGCTTCTGCTTGGAGTGAGGCGTCAACCTCCACTCGCCTCTGTGGTGCATCCACAATGCAATGGCATGGTGGAAGCGGCGAACAAATGCATCCTCGAGCCCTTAAAGAAGAAGGTCGATAGCACCGACGAATCTTGGCCTAACGAGCTACCCGACATCCTTTGGTCCTACCACACCACATACAAAGATTCAACTGGTGAAAGCCCCTTTATGCTTACCTATGGGGTGGAGGCCGTCATCCTGGTGAAGGTCGACGAAGAATCCCTCCGGCTCCAATACTTCAACGAAGAAGCCAATCTGGATGGCCTCACTATCAACATCGAGCTTATCGACGAGGTGAGGGACCGTGCTCTAGCAAGACTCATCAAGCACAGCTAAATGATGGCCATGTACTACAACTCCTGTATGAGGAAGCGGAGCTTTAGAGTCGGTGACCTCGTCCTAAGAGATGCGGCCTTCAAACTAGAGATCGGCCACCGAGGAAAGCTCTCCGCCAAATGGAAAGGCCCCTATACAATAACTGACATTGTGGGACTGGCAACCTACATCTTGGTGACCATGGAGGGCGAGAAATTAGCTCATCCATGGAACGCCGAGCATTTTCTTAAATATTATCAATAAATTTTTTTTGTCTTTATACACTCCCTCAATGTGTTGTCTCAATTTAAATTTCAGCTCATCCCCAAAATTAGGGTATCTCTGCGAAGGTCGGCTAAATGTTCGAGAGCCCAAGCTATCACAAAATGACCTAGAAGATAAAGTCACAGGTCTCGGCTCTATCTCTGACATGTCATTATGTTTTGACTTAAACGTTCTTTGCGGTTTTCTTGCGTGCGAGAAACTCTAGACCTAGGACGGCATAATCATTGGTAGCAAGCTACCTTGTCACAAACAGAGATCCGGGGCACGCTACGGGCTGTGCCCCCAAAAGGCCGCCAAGGGACTGGGATAGGCTACATGCCTCGATGAACCTTCCCTATCAAACCTCCGGGGCAGATGGTGGCCTAGCTATCCGTAGCAGGTCGGACCTCGCTACCTGTAACGAACCGCTCTCGAGGGGCCATTACTTAATTCATTACATTTGTAGGTCTGTAAATCACCAGTGAAAACAATATAGCCACGATATAGAGATGTACAAAAATACTCAAATAGTATCCATTTTATTACAATCCATACAGTACAATATGCTCCAACAAAGATACACGAAAGAAAGGAATTACATATGTGAATATAACTCTAACAGCTATGGTCTCAGGGTCGAACTCGGGCTCCTTATACTCAGGGATCTCCTCTTCAATCTGTTCCTCGTCTGCCGGTGCCATGAAATGGAACGTAGATAAGTCACAACAATTCTAGAAATGGAAGTAAAAGCAGTGCAAAAGCAAGAACGGTCTATGAAAGTAACTATAGGATATCAAGCAAGTGCAAAAATTAAGGTAAAAGTAACTGTGCATGTAAGTGCGATAAGTAAAACATGAAATCAACAATCATGACATGGCATATATGACATGGTGACAAAGCATTTAAGGTAGCAGCAATAGTTAGATAAGCAGGCGTGTGGAGTAACAACAATAAGACAAACAGGCAGCAATGTAGTTTTGCAAGTAGTAATTGATCTATGTGACTCAAGTTGGAGAGTATGATATGCAACCATTAAGTTCATCTATTGCCTGAGTGCGCTTTACCCAGACGGGACTGACACACAGTAGGTTTTGCCGATGCAGGAATCATGTAAGGTTTTGCCGACACAGGCAGCATGCAGGGGTTTGCCAACTCAGGCATCTATGTTTGCTGACACAGGCAGCATGTAGATGAACTCCAGTCACTCCCATACTCTCTCAAACTATAAGTTACCCCAAACCCCAGTGACATGTCATGTGCTCTATGTATATGTTTCTTACGGGATGTTCCACAAGTTGTTTCACAAGATGTACCACAAGATATTTCACAGGATATTCCACACATGATATTCTATATGATAATTCATTAGCAGTTACCGATTCATAGATGTCATGGAGCAAGTGATGTGACTATTTAAACGTGAGCAATCGTGCAATAAGTATATCCAAAGTCCATGCATAGTTTTTCAGTGAAAAGCATCAGAACATGGTGGAATCGTGCAATAAGTGTATCCAAAGTCCATGCATAGTTTTTAAGTGAAAATCATCAGAACATGGTGGACAAGAGTGAACAAGAGTTATCATGGTGAATATGAGTTTCCATGCGATGAAAGGTTGACGAAACTTATTCGAAGGTATTTATAATCAATGGTTACAAACTGATGATAATTGGAATTCTAACGTTGATCCATGCATACATGGCCAGTCAGGTTTGGCCAAGCAGGCACTATCTCCGCAAGCAGGGTGATCCAAACTTTGGCACAAACGATCCTAGACATCGGGTGGTATCAATGTTAAGAATAACGATTATCACATCTGTTCCATTGATTATATTAACAAACTATAGAGTAGTTCCCTATTCACTATGATAGTAAAAACATGACCACTGATTGATTTTCTTATTGAAAACCAGAAAGTAAAGCAAATCGGATGTAAGAAATTTGAGGATGAAGACAAGTCCAACAAAAAGTTGTTGGTTTAAGTGAATAGTTGTTCTGTAGTTGATTATTTCACTAGTTAATTAGGTCTCTAGTCATTCATTCCAGTCAATAGTCGTTCTGAGGCTATTTACAAAATCCTAAGTTCATGCTTGTGCACTATTAAAACTTCTATATATAGAATTAGAGTTACTTACATGCTTGAGGATCGTTGAAGTAGGCCGAGGCTAGAACTAGGGGTGCTCGTGCTCAATAAACGGTACCTGCAAACATAATAAGTCACTGGTTAATAGTTATAATATTTCTGTCTATTTATCGAACTCGGGTGGATTTTTATTATAGCTTAAAACTCGTCAAAATATGTACTCATAATTTTTAGATAGGCTAGAAGTGAGTAAAATAATTTTGTATAGGAAGAAAATATTTTTCGGAAGCTCATTGGTATTTGTAATAATTTTTGAAAGCTTAGAATTGATTAAAAACTAATTTTCTAAATTATAAAATACATATCTTGAAAGTTCAATGATTGATTCAGGGTGAACAACACGTCAAAAATCTTCAAATAATCTGTCAAAATGAGCGTCTCGTTTAGTACTACAACATATAAATTTCTCGTACGTCAGTGTACGTGAAATTCTCATGATATGAATTTTAAAGTGAAATTAGCTTTATTGATTTTTGACTTTGAAAAATCATTGTGGGAGATGTACTTGTCTTTTAGCGATGAAACCAGTGCCAACGGATCCGTTTCATCGTTTCAGATTTTCTGTGCTTTACCATGTATTTTTCGGGTCTCTAGATTATTTACTATGATTTTTATATCATTCTTCTTCTTATATAATAAAATATTATGTATGCAAACACGTATATATACGTATTCATATAATTTCTCATTTTACCTCTCCCTCTCTTCTCTCTTCGTTAGCAGCATGCGGGAGGGGGGTTACCCACGTGGGGGAACGACGGGAAGCGGTGTTGGCTTATGGCGGTGGTGGAGACCGACGGCGAGCGGCAATTGCTAGGCAAGCACGGCAGCGGTGGAGAACGGTGGCAGTGGATCTTTAGCGTCGAGAGGCTTTGGTGGAGCTCGAGGCAGAGGATGGGGTACTTGGCGACGTTGGGTGTGGTGGCGAACGATGGAGTTAGCAGCGCCGTCAAGGCGGTCGGCGGTGGCAACGGTGGGGTGAAGGGACAGCGGCATCGAGTTTGGAGCAGGCGGGGATAGCTGTGAGGACTTGTGGGGGTGATGGAAGCGTACAAAGGCGTCGATGAGGGCGCCAAAGGCATGGCAGGCACACCGGAGGGGCGAGGGTGCTTGCGGGGCTGCGGTGGCTCTTGGCGACGGGGGGGGGGGGGGGGACGACGAGAAGAACGATAGCGGCGGCAAGAGATGAGGGCTTTTGGGGGGTTGTTAGGAGAGGGAGGGGGCTCGCAGGGTTCGTCGAAGTGGGATGGGGAGGTCGACGTGCATGGCGGGCTGTTGTGGGGTTCGGAGAGCTCGAGGAGGGCGATCGTGATATCAGGGGGCACAGAGGAGGAGGAGGCAGTGTGTATGTGGGTGTCGATGATGAGTAGGATGAACAGGGGGTTGGTGGCAGCGAGCTTGGGCTTCGTGGGCGGTGAAGCAGTGACAGGGCAGTTCAGGGTGGTGGGCTTCACTGCTTGGGGCTGGAGGCCGTCGGAGTTACTGGGGCTGAGGTGGTTGGAGCGTGCATGGGTTGAGGAGTCGCGGATGGGGGCTTCAGAGCTTGGTGTTGTGGTTGAAGGCCATGACGACGGTGGATGGGCGGAGGAGCTCCGGTTGGCACTTGGGGATGGTGGCGCCTCGGGGAAGGAGGTGGAGGTGATGCTTTTGGGGCTGATCGGAGCGGGTGGTGTGTGCATGGGTTAGAGAGAGTGAGAGGGAGGGGTGTGGTTTGCCTCGGGGAGAAGAAAGAAGATAGGTTGGTCACGGGTTTCGGCGGTGTGGGAGATGAGAGAATGGGTTCGGATGCATGTGTGATGGTGAAGAACGAAAGAGGGAAATGGTTTAAATAGATTTTAAAAATATAAAATAATCCAAAACTCAATTAATGCAGTCATTAATGGGGGTTTGACAATTGGGTTAGGGGGATGAACCTGGCTTATAGGTGAATAAAACGTGGGTACACATTTTTAGTTGGGCTGGGGTTAGAGGTAGGTTAATTAATTAATATAATTGAGGTTAAAGAGTAATTAGTAAAGAGTGATGTTAATTTGACTGCAGGTTTTTATTAATTCACCGTACCTACGAATACACCATATTGATATTTTTGTCTTTTTTTTAAAACCACTCTTATTTCCAATTTTAACCCACCTCATTCCATCACTCCTCTCACCTCTCCTAGCCACCACCTCCTCCCCTTCATCGCCACCTCCTCACCTCAAATTCGACGACAAGCTCTCCGACAGAGGACGTGTTGGATCCTGACAAAACAAGGATGTTAGGATCGAATAATAAAGTCGAGACTTACGCTTGCGTACGCGGCACCGTAGTCTAGGAACTTCGCCCTCGGATTCGCCACAACGGTCGATACTTCGTCACAGAGGATCGAAGCAGAGTTTCACCGCCTAAATCTCTAACTAGAAGAGGATTTTAATGGAAGGGAGAAGAAGACCATAAGATGCCTTATGCAAACTTATGGCATGGAAAGTGTGGAATGAATGCCTTACCCTTGGGTCCTATTTATAGGCTTTAGGGGTGGTTATTGTAGGAAATAACCAATTATAAGCTTATTAGCCTATATTAGCACATTCATTTATCCTCTTCTTCATTCACTTATCAAGTGCCTTTATGCACTTATAAAGTGACTTTTCCACTTATCGAGTGGCTTTTTCCACTTATCGAGTGGTCCTTTTCACACGAGAAAAGGTTCCCTTCGTGCACGCCTTCGTGCACGTGACATCTGAGGTCCGTATACCATCATACATCCCCTCATGGGTGTATTCATGTCGTCCATATCCAACATCTCCCATCACACTTGAGGGGATTGTAAGGAAACATCTTTTCCTTAAACTCTTCTGTTTGTCATACCGAGAAATAGGCCGTGTGACCGTCATGCGCATAGAGTCCGCTGTTGTGCACTTGTTAGAGATACACAACACTCCTCGAGGTGCAAAGTTGAGTAGATCAACGCATGCTTTACCCTAGATTATTTCTTCACATTTCTTATACTTTATGTTCAACAATTGAATCCCATCTGGATTACAATTGGCTGGCCAGCTTTGAATCTCTAAAGTCCAAATGTGAATATGAAATTAATCTTCCTCTTCTTACGATCCTTTTGATCTTGACTTGACTCGCTTTTCTAACACGCCCCGCCGGACCGAATTAACCATAGTCTATAAGCAACATGCTAAGATAGCAATCACCCAGTCAAATCTTAAGGAACCAATTAGAGTCCATAAGGGTAACGAGTTAAGACCCATGTGGTCTTTGGGTCTCACATAATAGTAAACACAATTACTATTCTAACCCAATGGTCAAAATGCATACGTAGTATGAATACGTATTACAACATCACTCCTTTCCCAGGGAGCGTATGTCTTAATGATGTTGTGAGGATGATAACCAGACACCACAATGTCTGACTTTGAGTCCCTTTTGCTACTCAAATAATCTTCTGGACTCACATCCCGCATAAGACAGATAGGATTTCAAAATCCTCTTAGATCTTTTGAAAGCATCCATATGATGCAGATCTTTCATACGACCATTTTGTTTAAGTCATGACTCTAAATCGTCCATCTGACGATTTTGACTTTAAACAGGTCTCATCTTTATTTTACCCGTCTGATAAAATAAAGGCGGTTGCTCATGTGAGAGAGCCAACCTTAATCTGTCCGACATACTAAAATTCAGCTGAGATTTCAAAAATGTACACAAACATTTCTTAAAGAATTCATATGCAATGTTGAAAAGAAATTATTCTTTTATTAAATTTGATCACTTACAGACATGGGAAATTACATTGGTACAACTCAGCTCTTACGCAATCCTTGAGATGATAAGTGTTTGTAAAACACATCTCTGGGGATCGCCTTCGTAAGCGGATCCGCTATCATCTCATGCGTAGATATGTACCTTATGTCTACCTTCTTGGTCTTGTCATAGTCTTTTGCAAGTCTGCAGTTCCTTTAAGATACTGCATTATCCTCTTAACCGCTTTCCAGTGTTCTTGCCCTGGGTTGGATTGGTAACAACTTACCATTCCAACGGCAAAACAGATGTCCGGTCTTGTACGCATCTTAGCGTATATAAGACTACCAACTGCACTGGAATATGGAACTTTTTCCATAATTTCCTTTTCTTTTTGGTTCTTTGGACATGATTTCAGACATAAATTGTCACACTTGCTTATAGGAGTATCAATGGACTTGCAGTCCTGCATATTAAAACGTTCTAAAACCTTCTTTATATAAGTCTCCTGTGAAAGAGAAAGAAGTTTCTTCGAACCATTCCTTGAAATCTTAACTCCAAGGATATATGCGGCTTCTCCCATGTCTTTCATATCAAAAACTGATGAAATCCAAGCCTTGATATCCATCACAAAGCCCTTGTCATTTCCGGCTATTAAAATGTCATCTACATATAGAGACATAATAACATACTTGCTCTTAATCATCTTGATATATTCGCAGTTATCTTCATCAAGCATGGAAAAACCATTTGATAAGACAACTTCTTGAAATCGTATATACCATTGCCTCGAGGATTGTTTAAGACCATATATGGACTTACGAAGTTTTACAAACCTTATGTTCGTTTCCTTCTTTTACAAACCCTGTTGGTTGTTCCATATAGATCTCATCGTCCAATTCTCCATTGAGAAAGGCAGTCTTTACATCCATCTGATGTAATTCGAGGTCTAAGCAAGCTACCATTCCCAGAATCAGGCGAATCGAGGTAAAACGCACAACAGGTGAGAAGGTCTCTTCGTAGTCTATCCCTTCCTGTTGCGTAAAACCTTTCGCGACAAGGCGAGCTTTATAGCTGTCTATAGAGCCATCAGCCTTATGCTTGATCTTGAGAACCCATTTGTTCCCAATTGCTCTACGTCATCTGGGTAAGTCAACTAAGTCCCAGACTTGGTTAACTTTCATGGATTCCAATTCCTCCTTCATCGCTTCCATCCATTTGTCTTTTGCAGGGCATGATACGGCCTGTTTAAAAGTAGCAGGCTCGTCATCATCTTGTAGTAAAGTCATAAAGGTTTGCGGAAATTCATCCTCAAATCTTAGAGGAGCCAACCTTGTACGACTACTACGTCGTATTTGAGATTCTTCAAGTCCTTGTTGACTTGAATTTAGATCAATTCTAATATCACTCCCACTTGGAATGTTGTTAGAAATGCTCCCACTTGGATCATTATTCCCATATGGAATAGGATTAGCATCATTCGTATCATCCATTGGTGAAGTTTGAAACGTATTTTCGTCTTCACCAAGAATTCTCCCACTCGAATGAGGTAATCCATCTTGATCATAAATCTCAAATAGAGATAAGTCCTGACTTATCTCGCCCTGTCTTGGAAACTCGTTTTCCAAGAAAGTGACATCCCTCGACTCAAATTCAATTAGACCACCATTGTCTTCCTGACTAACGAAAACATAACCTTTGGAGTTTTCTGCGTATCGTATAAAGATACATTTCCTTCCCTTTGGCCCAAGTTTGCCATACTTATGGGAGGAAATATGTGCGTAGGATGCACATCCCCAAGGTTTTAAAATGTTTAAGTCAGGAGACCTTTGGTTCCACAACTCATAAGGAGTGGAGCTAACTGATTTCGAGGGTACGCGGTTCAAAATGAAAGTGGCCGTTAATAATGCATCACCCCAAAAGGTAATTGGCAAGTTAGCTTGCGCCATCATTGAACGGACCATTTCCATTAAAGTCATATTCCTCCTTTCTGCAACACCATTTTGTTGATGAGTATAAGGCATAGTTACCTGATGTACTATGCCCTTTTCATCACAAAGTTCCTTAAAACTTGTTGATTGATATCCACCGCCCCTATCGATTCGCAAGACCTTAATCTTGCGATCTAATTGATTCTCCACTAAACTCATATAGTTTTTAAAGCAGGTTAATGCTTCACTTTTGTGGGATATCAAATAGATATGTCCGAATCGGGTGAAATCATCAATAAAAGTGATGAAATAGGACTTCCCGCGTCTTGTCTTGACATTCATCGGACCACATATGTCCGAATGGATGAGCTGTAATGGAACCTTGGCCCTTGTGCCGGTTCCAAACGGCTTGCGACAAGATTTCCCCACAAGGCAATGTTCGCAGGTCGACATTTCAACCTTTAAAATATTAGATAGAAGGTTACGTTTGGCAAGTCTATCCATTCGTGTTGGTCCAATATGACCAAGCCTTGCGTGCCAACAAATTATATCAGACTCATAAGTCGAAGAATTTGCAACAAGGAAATTTTCATTACAATCAGAGGAATCATACATTGTATTTAATACAATAAATCCTTTAAATACATACCCAGTACCAATTAAGAAATTATTACAACACAAGTCCACTTTACAATCATGAAAAAACCAGCTATAACCAAGACCCATTAACATGACCACAGATATTATATTCCTTTGAATATCTGGAGCGAAGAGAACATCATGAAGTAGGAGAGTGCGGCTGTTGTCTAAGACTAGCTTGCAAGTCCCAACGCCTTTCACCTCAACACGTGTGTTGTTTCCTACATAGATCCACTTCGTTCCTTGGGGTATCCGGTGATACTCCACGAAGGACCGTCTGTCCCTTGCTATGTGGTCGGTGGCACCTGAATCAATTATCCAAAATGGATTAGATTCCACAAGAAATATTGAACTAGAAACACATATGTAACCAGTATTACAAGTTACCTCGTCACCTCCACTCGTACACGAACGAGCATAGTGACCGAGCTTGTTGCACTTGAAGCACTTGATCTTCTTCAAGTCTTTCTTCTTGTGCCATTTCTTGTGCCCACCCTTATGTTTGGGTTTCTTGGTAGACTCAGGTTGCTTATTACGTTCATTAGAAGACTTCGAACGATCTTTACGTTTCTTTCCCCCGTGTGAGGAACTAGTAACCATGTGCACTTCTGCACTTGGCTTGGCAGCCGCAAGCCGCTCTTCCTCTAATTCGAGGTGCTTAGAAACATCGCTGAAAGTCTTGATGCTCTCATTATGAGTGAGATGCATCTTCATTTGGTCCCACCCATTTGGTAGGGAATGTATGACTGCTTGGATTTGTTGCTCATCAGTGAGCACATGACCTGTATCTTTTAACTCTGAGATTAGATTCGCCATATGTCACAGATATTTCCCCATGGAATGATCTGGATGTTTCTTGTATGAATCAAATCTTATAGTTAAAGAACGAAGTTTGGACACCGATGTGCTACCAAACTTCTCCTCAAGCTTGGACCATATGTCCATGGCTAAGTCATGCTCTCGGAAGATGCGCATTATGTCATCAGCCATGCTGCTTAATAACGTAATGCGTGCTATCTTGTTCTTCCGAGACCAAGCATCAAAAGCTTCCTTGTCTCGTCTGTGTTGGGCCGTAGTGCCCAACTCGGGTTCAATCATTACGTTCTTTAGAGTTTCGAGCACTTCTTGCTCCTCTAAAACATATCGTATCTTGATGGACCAAAGTTTGTAATTATCACCGTTGAGTTTTTCACCTCTTTTTAACTCAGCGACGATATTCTTTGAAGCGGAAGACATTTTACTTTTAAAATGCTGCAAAAGACACAAAACCGAAGGTTTGATCAAAAACATTGCATTAAAAAATTCTTTAAAATATAATTCCCACTTGAAAAGATAATAGAATATCCCATTTGGATAGTTCTAATTTCAACTCCCACTTGGAATGATATTTATAATTTGATAAGTCACTTTCGAAAAATATTGAAGATGTTACTCTAGAATCGGAAAGGTCACTACGTTTCCAATCACCATCTAGAGTAACTTTCAACATTTCCCCATCACTTTATCAAATAATAGTACTCTTATAGTACTTTGCAGCGGAAAAGCATTTTTGAAAACGTATTTTTCAAAAATATTTTTGCAAACGTATTTCGCAGTATTTTGAAAATGTATTTTTCAAATGCATTTTGCAAACGTATTTTGCAAGGCATATACCCCATTATATGGTGTCATAGCCAAAATATTTCGACAATACCCCGACCATTGCCGGGGTCGTGCCGTGCCAAGGCCGAATTCATCTTCCTTCCGAAGTGAGAGTTGCCATCGCAACTTGGCCAAAGCCAGATCCCCCCTTGGGAAAAAATGCGATATTCCAACTTAGTACCCTTATAATACTAGTGAAATGTACGGTAATCCCTTGCCATTTTCCGGGATAAGTCGTACTTGTACCAAGGCCGGATCCCCCCTTTGGGGATTTTTCTGCAAGCCATCGTCGCCGGCTCCCGTATGGATCCAGGCGCTTCCCCCCGTATAGGAGAATTTTACCGCAGACGACTGTCGTTGGCCCCGTATGGGCTAGTCGGCAGGTGGCCGGGGCCGAAACTATTGGCAAGGCCTCTGGCTGAATTGGTCGACCAAAAATCCCGGATTGGTCGACCAATGCCGACCAAGGATCCGGCACCCCCCGGCGGCCAGGGCCTCTGCCCTGGCCGAGGCTGGCCAAGGGCCTCTGCCCTGGCCGGCCAGGGGCCCTGGCCCCTCGGCCAGGGCCTCTGCCCTGGATGAGGCCGGCCAGGGCCGGCCAGGGCCTGGCCCTGGCCTCTGCCAGGCCCGGCCATGGCCCTGGCAGAGCCCAGGGCCTGCCAGGCTCTGCCCTGGCCTCTGCCAGGGCCGACAGGGCCTGGGCAGAGGCCAGGGCGCCGGCCCTGGTCTTTGCCAGGTCCGGCAGGGCCCTAGCCCCTGGCCAGGGCCGGCCAGGCCCTGGCCTGAGGCCAGGGCGCCGGCCCTGGCCTCTGCCAGGGCCGGCAGGGCCCTGGCCTCTGCCAGGGCCGGCAGGGCCCTGGCTTCCGGCCAGGGCCGGCCAGGCCCTGGCCTGGCCACGGCCAGGGCTCTCTGGCCCTGGCCGAGGCCGGCCAGTGCCGGCCTGGCCATGGCCGGCCATGGCCTGGCCTTGGCTGGCCTTGGCCTTTTGGTCTTGGCCGGCCATGGCCCATATGGCCATGGCCGGCCACCCCCTTGCATGGGGTTGCCGCACACCCCGCCGGAGGGGTGGCCGTGGTGGTTATTAGCCGTAGCCAACCCCCTCCGCATGGGGAGGGGGGTGCATTGCCTTCATAGCCCATTTGGCCATGGTGATCAAGTACCAAAAATTCATCTTCCCCGATGGGAATAACTACCATCTTCTTCCTCGATGAAGCACCCGTTCGTCGATGAAGCACCCGTTCGTCGAGAAAGTAGTTATTCTCTAATGGCCGTGTGCCAAAATGAAAAAATAACATACTTTAAAATTCGTAAACTACACGCTCCACATGAAGAGAGTTCACATTCCCTATGAATGGAGACTCAGTATCCATGAAGAGTGCGAGCTTGATGATATGAACGGTCGGTTCTTCCCGTCACGGAGAGTTCCTGCTATAACCGTAATGGTAGGAGACCCAAACGTGAAAAGAACAACCGCTGCGTTCTCTCCGTCACGAAGCGTTCCTCCCATATCCATAATGGTAGGATACCCATTCGTGAAAAAGACAACGCCTCGTTCATCGGTTCGACGTGGCGGCGGTTTGACCGGGGCGAACCCGTATGGCTCTGATACCAATGTTGGATCCTGACAAAACAAGGACGTTAGGATCGAATAATAAAGTCGAGACTTACGCTTGTGTACGCGGCACCGTAGTCTCGGAACTTCGCCCTCGGATTCGCCACAACAGTCGATACTTCGTCATGGAGGATCGAAGCAGAGTTTCACCGCCTAAATCTCTAACTTGAAGAGGATTTTAATGGAAGGGAGAAGAAGAACATAAGATGCCTTATGCAAACTTATGGCATGGAAAGTGTGGAATGAATGCCTTACCCTTGGGTCCTATTTATAGGCTTTAGGGGTGGTTATTGTAGGAAATAACCAATTATAAGCTTATTAGCCTATATTAGCACATTCATTTATCCTCTTCTTCATTCACTTATCAAGTGCCTTTATGCACTTATAAAGTGACTTTTTCCACTTATCGAGTGGCTTTTTCCACTTATCGAGTGGTCCTTTTCACACGAGAAAAGGTTCCCTTCGTGCACGCCTTCGTGCACGCGACATCTGAGGTCCGTATACCATCATACATCCCCTCATGGGTGTATTCATGTCGTCCATATCCAACAGGACGCCACCACCGCGAGAGCATCGACCATGGCCGCAAGCTTGGGTTGGTTAATTTTTGGACGAATATACTCTTTCTCTAACTGTCTTATATATCTACAAATTGGTGTTATAACCCAACAACATCGTCCTAGTTTCATTTAGCTAGAATTCTAGATATAAATTATTTTCTCTTTAGAAGCTTTATCTTGGTTTAATAAGTTGAATAATGATTTATTTTTGTTGTTGTTGAAGTTTTCAATTTGGTTGCTATCGAAAGAAAAGTCTCTTAAGAATTGCAATGAGGTTTATTGCAAGTTTTGTCAACCTAATCTGAATCCCAAAAGAAATATGCTATTATGGATCCTCATAGTGATTGTAATACAAGAATTGCATTTCAAAATGCAATACAAGAATTGATCCTTCCATGTCGATGCTCTTGCAGTGGCGGTGTCCGATGAGCTTGCCACGAAGCTTGAAGTGAAGGTGGTGGTGAGGAGGGAAAGGAGGGGGTGGCAAAGAGAGAGGAGATGAGTGATGGAAAGAGTGGGGTTAAAATTAGATATAAGAGTGGTTTAAAGACAAAAATATCGATGCGGTGTATTCATAGGTGCGGTGAATTCATAAAAACATGCGGTGCAATTAACAACACTCATCAGTAAAACGTAGATTATACGAAATTACGATTTTACCACTGAGATGAAACGACTCCGAAAAATTACGAAAACAGTACCACGAGTTGTATCGTGGCAGGGATCATGAAAATGAAGTCCATTCTTAGATTTGAGCGACGAAAAAAAGAAAAAAAATCATTTACTCATTTTTGAAATCGTTTGAAAATGTTTTTGTTACGGAAATACATGCACAACGAAACATGTCGTTACATTCTATCCTCCTTACAAAAATTTCGTCCTCAGAATTAAGCAGACCGATCATTGCCTAAGCAATTAAATGATCAACGAGAAGGCTTGATGAATGATAACGATTTAGGAAAATAAGGTGTTAATAGCATGAAATATTATGTGATATCATAGCATCAATAAAACAATAGATGTTATGTATGAATGCATACTACTGACATCACCATAGCTTCCATAATTAGTCCCGAGACCAGTATCATCACAATAGCTACCCCGACTTCTTAAATAGCCAAAATTATGATGAGATAATGGCATCACTTGAAAATGAGGGCTATTATGATGACAACATCAGTTTGAACTTGGAACTTGAGGTGATAAGCTAGTAGCGAGCTGGAGAAATCTCATCAAAAGGGAGGTCGTAAAGTTTAAAGCTTCTACTCGTGCTAATTATGATTAGCAGGGCCTGGTCAAAAATGTCATTCATAAGACTGCATACAAAGGGGGTATCGACTAATCCATATGCATTCGTGCTGTTACACCTAACTAGCCAAGCACTAATGCCATCAATTCCCATAACACCTAACAACAAGCCAATACCCAGGACAATGCCAAAATACAAATATAAGGCCAACTTTTAAGGACCATACTTATCGCTATTACTCCTTCATGCAATTCCCATAATAGCCAACAACAAGCCGACACCAAAACCATCTTCGAAATCCAAGCACAAGGCCGACATCCAACTTCAACACCTAATGCCAACATCATGCCAATACTCGTCCCCAACGATACCCCTTTCCAACACCATTGGTTGACATCCACAGTTATTATCATTAACCCTAAGCAAGTCAACGACCAAGAACTCTCGGTCCAACAAATACGAAGGAGTGGACCCAAGAAGTAACTGAAGCGGGACACCTTTGGGGGCAAGACCCAGGACAAGGAGCTCGAATGAAATCCAAGAACCGAGACTTCCCAAGATTTCAACCACACGGCAACAGCGAGGGTGGTAGCGATGGTCATCGCTAAGCCCAACAATCCCCAAAATCCAGAAGCATATCGTCGGTGGGCCATCGACGGTTGTCGATCCATGTCGTGTGACTGCTGTGACTGCGACTGCTCGATGTATCGGGTGTCACCGGAATAGGGTGGGGTGTCAGAGCTCCGAGCGAGATGAGATGGTTTGGGTTCGCAGGGGGAGAGACAGGATTAAGGGGTGGGTGTCGACACGGCGTAGGGGAAATCACGGGATGACTTTGGTGAGGGAAGAGATGAGGGGAATAAATGGGGTGCCGAAGTCATCGATAGGGTAGGGTAGGTTAGGCTGGGCCAGGGCTCGAGGAGAGGATGCAGACAAAAGAAAATAAAGAGGGGGAAGATGGTGATCGGAAAAAGATTCAACCTATGTGGAATCGAGTATAAGATGGAAGCTGTGGATATAAGAAGAATACGATTTCAAGAAAGACGAAGAAGAAGTAGCTGCATACGCTTGCACATCGCGACTTGGATCGTCTCCAAGTCGCTAACACCATCATCAAATTCTGGGCAAACTTCTGAGTCTCCTTCGAAAATGTCGTTACCACGAATATGTCCAGACACTCGTAGAATACCTGGATTACGAGACTCGTGAATGCACGTGGTGGGTTGACCACATCAACAACATCATCAAGTATTCATAACTTATATACTTGGTCATGACATCCTCTTCTCAGATCCAATATTTGCTTGATCCTTTAAGTCGATGGAAATATAACTAGTGCGAGGAAGACGACGTTCGCCTTTCACAATATTCTCATTCAGCGATCAATAGACAATACTCACGTGCCAAGATCTATCCTTCCAAGAGCACTCCAATGTTAAGTCGCATCCATTCATCTTGCAACAAATCATTCAACCGAGCTTGATGCTCAGGTGGTGTTTGTGCGTAAAGTGCCTCTGATATTGATTGGGTGTCTGACACCAGATCAAATGAAAACTCGAGGACGCAATCCAAAATAATCCTAGGAGATTTATTCATGAGTTCTCGAATCACTTTAGCTTTCCTTGGCTCAACTTCTATCGCAGTTGTCACTACCCCGTAAGTCTGGCCTGATCTTCACTTTTCTTTCTGATATGCTTCTGTTGAACTCAAACTTCGGATGGTCAGAACTTAGAATGCTACCGTCCTTACAAAAGGATGTAGCCAGGGTATGGGTGAGCTAAGCACAACTATAAATACTTCAAGAATAAGAAGGACAATCGAGTGACCATCACCAACTTAAGGAAGGGTGATGATGATGAAGTGAGTAGATAGTTCGACCTATGAAAATCACGCTAACTGTTAGCAAATGAGGTTACTAAGGAAGGTATATTCAAAGAATGTAACATGAATTCCTAAACAAGGGTCAAGATTTCAAATAAGATGATGAGGATCAAGGAAGAACAATGAAGATGGGTAATAAGGATGCTTCACCCGTATATCCAATGCAGGTGAACACTCTTGACATCCTGTACTCGAGAGTTCAATTTGAGTATTGTAAACTGTACATCCTGATTATACTATATTGTTCACGAGGTAGTTAGCTCGGACCTGCATGAGATACCAAACTTGTAACAAACCAATCTCGGGTACATTTGCATGTCTGCAGATCACCAGTGAAAACAATATAACCACGATGCAGAGATGTACAAAAATACTCAAATAGTGTCTATTTTATTACAATCCATACTGTACAATATGTTCCAACAAAGATACACGAAAGAAAGGAAGTACATATGTGAATATAACTCTAAAAGCTGCGTTCTCAGGGTCGAACTCGGATTCCTCATACTCAGGGGTCCCTCTTCAATTTGTTTGTCGTCTGTCGGTGCCATGAAATGGAACGTAGGTAAGTCACAACAATTCTAGAAATGGAAGTAAAAGCAGTGCAAAAGAAAGAACGGTCGATGAAAAGTAACTAAAGGATGTCATGCAAGTGCAACAATTAAGGTAAAAGTAACTATGCATGTAAGTGCGATAAGTAAAACATGAGAGCAACAATCATGGCATGGAATATATGACATGGTGACAAAGCATTTAAGGTAGCAGCAATAGTAAGATAAGCAGGCGTGTGGAGTAACAACAATAAGACAAACATGCAGCAATGTAGTTTTGCAAGTAGTAACCGATCTACTTGACTCAAGTTAGGGAATATGACATGCAACCATTAAGTTCATCTATTGCCTGTGTGCGCTTTACCCAGACAGGACTGACACATAGTAGGTTTTGCCGATGCAGGGAACATGTAAGGTTTTGCCGACACAGGCAGCATGTAAGGTTTACCGACTCAGGCGTCTATGTTTGCCGATACAAGCAGCAGGTAGATGAACTCCAGTCACTCCTAATACTCTCTCAAACTATGAGTTACCCCAAACCCCAGTGAAGTGTCATGTGTTTTATGTATATGTTTCTTACGGGATGTTCCACAAGTTGTTTCACAAGATGTACCACAAGATATTTCACATGATATTCCACACATGATATTCCATTAGCATTTACCGATTCATAGATGTCATGCAGCAAGTGACGTGACTATTTAAATGTGAGTAATCGTGCAATAAGTGTATCCAAAGTCCATGCATAGTTTTTAAGTGAAAAGCATCAGAACATGGTGGATAAGAGTGAACAAGAGTTATCATGGTGAATATGAGTTTACAGGCGATGAAAGGTTGACGAAACTTATTCGAAGGTATTTATAATCAACGGTTACAAACTGATGATAATTGAAATTCTAACATTGATCCATGCATACATGGCCAGTCAGGTTTGGCCAAGCAGGTCACTATCTCCGCAAGCAGGGTAATACAAACTTTGGCGCAAACGATCCTAGACACAGGGTGGTATCAATGTTAAGAATAGCGATTATCACATCTGTTCCATTGATTATATTAACAAACCGTAGAGTAGTTTCCTATTCTCTATGATAGTTAAACCAGGACCACTGGTTGACTTTCTTATTGAAAACCAGAAAGTAAAGTAAAGCGGATGTTAGAAATTTGAGGATAAAGACAAGTCCAACAAAAAAATGTTGGTTTAAGTGAATAGTCGTTCTGTAGTTGATTATTTCACTAGTTAATTAGGTCTCTAGTCATTCGTTCCAGTCAATAGTCATTCTGAGGCTATTTATAAAATCTTAAGTTCATGCTTGTGCTCTATTAAAACTTCTAAATATAGAATTAAAGTGACTTACAGGCTCGAGGATCGTTGAAGGAGGCCGAGGCTAGAACTAGGGGTGCTCGTGCTCAAGAAACAGTATTTGCAAACATAAGAAGTCACCGGTTAAGAGTAATACTATTTCTGTCTATTTATCGAACTCGGTTGTATTTTTATTATAGCTTAAAACTCGTCAAAATACGTACTCATAATTTTTAGATAGGCTAGGAGTGAGTAAAATAATTTTATATAGGAAGAAAATATTTTTCGGAAGCCCATTGGTATTTTAAATAATTTTTGAAAGCTTAGAATCGATTAAAAACTAGTTTTCTAAATTATAAAATACGTATCTTGAAAGTTCAATGATTGATTCAGGGTGAACAACACGTCGAAACTTCAAATAAGCTGTCAAAACAAGCGTCTCGTTTATTACTACAACATATAAATTTCTCTTACGTCAGTGTATATGAAATTCTCATGATATGAATTTTAAAGTGAAATTAACTTTATTGAGTTTTGACTTTGAAAAGTCATTGTGGGAGATGTACTTGTCTTTTGGCGATGAAACCAGCGCCAACAGATCCGTTTCTTCGTTTCCGAATTTCTGGGCCTTACCGTGTATTTTTCGTGTCTCTAAATTATTTACTATGATTTTTATATCATTCTTCTTCTTATATAATAAAATATTATGTACAAAAATACGTGTATATATATATATATATATATATATATATATATATATATATATATATATATATATATATATATATGTATGTATTCCTATAATTTCTCTTTTTACCTCTTCCTCTCTTCTCTCTTCGTTAGTAGCATGCGGGAGGGGGGTTACCAGCGTGGGGAAACGGTGGGAAGCGGCGTTGGCTCAGGCGGTGGTGGAGACCGGCGGCGAGCGTCAGCTGCTGGGCAAGCGCGACAGCAGTTGAGAATGGTGGCGGTAGAGCTTTGAGCGTCAAGAGTCTCCGATGGAGCTCGAGGCGGAGGATGGGGTACTTCGCGGCGTTGGGTGTGGAGGCGAACGGCAGAGTTGGCTGCACCGTTAAGGCGGTCGGCGGCGGCAACTGTGGGGTGTAGGGATAGCGGCGTCAAGTTTGGAGGGGCATAGCTAGCTGTGGGACTTGTGGGGGGTGATGGCAGTGTACGAAGGCATCAATGAGTGTGCCAAAGGCATGGGAGGCACGCCGGAGGGGCGGGGTGCTTTCGGGGCTGCGGTGGCTCTGTGCGATGGCGGGGACGATGGGAAAAATGGCAGCAACGGTGAGAGCTGAGGGCTTTGGGGGGTTGTTAGGAGAGGGAGGGGGCTCACGGGGTTCGTCGACGTGGTATGGGGAGGTTGATTTATATGGCGGGCTGTTGTGGGGTTCGGAGAGCTCGAAGAGGGCGAGGGTGATCTCAGGGGTCACGAAGGAGAAGGAGGAGGTGTGTATGTGGGTGTCGACGAGGAGGAGGATGAACATGGGGTTGGTGGCGGCGAGCTTGGGCTTCGTGGGTGGTGGAGCGGTGACAGGACAGTGCGAGGTGGTGGGCTTCGCTGCTTGGGGCTGGAGGCCGTCGAAGTTGATGGGGCTGAGGTGGTCGGAGCGTAGTTGAGGAGTTGTAGACGGGGTCTTTCGAGCTTGGTGTTGTAGTCGAAGGCCATGGAGATGGCGGATGGGAAAAGGAGCTCCGGTGGGCAATTGGCGACGGTGGAGCCTCGAGGAAGGAGGTGGAGGTGATGCTTGGGGGGCTGATCGGAGCAGGTGGTGTGTGCATGGGTAAGAGAGAGTGAGGGTGAGGGGTGTGGTTTGCCTCGGGGAGAAGAAAGAAGTTGGGTTGGCCACGAGTTTGGGCTGTGTGGGAGATGAGAGAATGGGTTCAGATGCTTGGGTGAGGGTGAAGAACGAAAGAGGGAAATGGTTTAAATAGATTTTAAAAATATAAAATAATCCAAAACTCTATTAATGCAATCATTAATGGAGGTTTGACAATATGGTTATGGGGATGAACCGGGCTTAGAGGTGAATAAAATGTGGGTACATCTTTTTAGTTGGGCTAGGGTTAGAGGTAGGTTAATTAATTAATATAAGTGAGGTTAAAAAGTAATTAGTAAAACGTAGATAATACGAAATTACGATTTTACCCTTAAGATGAAACGACTCCGAAAAGTTACGAAAACAGTACCACGGGTTCATATCGTCGTGGGATCATGAAAATGAAGTCCATTCTTAGATTTGAGCGACGAAAAATAGAAAAAAAAATCATTTATTCATTTTTGAAATCGTTTGAAAATTTTTTTATTACGGAAATATGTGCACAATGAAAACATGCCGTTACACTATCCAAACAGGGGATGATCCGGGGCAGGGTACGGGCTGTGCCCCCGAAAGGTTGCCAAGGGACTGGGACATGCTACGTGCCTCAACGACCCTTCCATATCAAACCTCCGAGGCAGATTGTGGCCTAGCTATCCGTAGCAGGTCAGACCTTGCTACCCAAACCGGGGATGATCCGTGGAAAGCTACGGGCTGCGCCCATGAAATGTCGCCAAGGGACTGGGACAGGCTACATGCATCGACAACCATTTCCTATAAAACCTCTGGGGTAGATCACGACCTAGCTATCCATAGCAGGTTGGACCTCAATACCCAAACCTGGGATGATCTGGGTCAGGTTACGGGGTGTGCCCTCGAAAGGTCTCCAAGTGACTGGGACAGGCTATGCGCCTCGACGACCCTTCCATATCAAACCTACAGGGCAGATCGCGGCCTAGCTATCCATAGTAGGTCGGACCTCGCTATCCAAACTGGGGATGATCCGGGACAGGCTACAGGCTGTGCACCCGAAAGGTTGCAAAGGGACTGGGACATGCTACGTGCCACGATGACCCTTCCCTATCAAACCTTGGGGGCAGATCGCGGCCTAGCTATATGTAGCAGGTAGGTCCTTGTTACCTAAACCGAGGATGATCCGGGGCAGGCTACGGGCTGTGCCACTGAAAGGTTGCCAAGGGACTGGGGTAGGCTACGTGCCTCGACAACCCTTTCCTATCAAACCTCTGGGACAGATCGCGGCCTAGCTATTTGGTACGTGAAGTTTTAATATTTGTAACCCGCAAGCTACGGTGTCTTCATTGCACGTTACAGGTCGTCCGTAGGGAGGCTAGGTTGATTGAGTACTAGCTCGATTTCAGGTATAATAGCTAGCTACGTTAATTGACTAGAGGTGGATACATGTGTTTTACGGGAGTTCACAAAGGAAATGACATGAAAAGATAGTATAAAATCAAGGAGAGAACGAGGGGCATGGCTGTGCAATAACAACACAGACACAACATCAATAATAGGAACAACAACGAAAATAATAAAGGGGGACCAAGAACATCACAAACAACATCAACAAAACAACAACAACAGCAAGACAACAAAACAACAGCAAGAACAAAGGAGAAAGGGGAAGAGGAAAACCTTATCTCAAAGATTCATTGGAGGAATTGTCAGATCCATATACAAACCAAGAGAAAACTCTTCAAAATCTAATCTAAATCTAAATCTACTCCTAAATAAGCAATAGAACAGTGAACTAGGGCTACAATGTGCCCAAAAACTCGGCTCTCCCTCGAAGACGGCGCCCAGATGCTTAAATAGAACCCTAGGAAGCCGGGGGGTCCCAGTTCTCGACCTGTTTTCACACAGATGCGTCGCTTACAATTGCGTAAAAGAATGGCGCGGTCGTGTGAAATTCGTTCACACGGCCGCGTGGAATGCTGAACTACTGCTCCCTTGGTTGATGCCACGGCCGTGTGGATGGATCCATCGCGTGGCCTTAGTTTCTCTCCTTCAGCACGTGACATGGCCGTATGGGATCATCCATACAGCCGCGTGGTAGCTGCTTCACTCCCCCATCCTTTAGATCCAGGCTTCCAAGCTCACTGCTCGAACTCTAAGGCTTCACTTCAACACAACAAGCTCCTTAACTCCACAATCAAGCTCTAGAACAACATTAAAGCTCCAGCTTCTTATTGATCCACAAAAATTCCCAGCACAAGCTTTATAGTGCTCCGGCTAAGCTCAGCAATGAAGCTCCAAACTCCCATGCTCCACAACTCCTCACCATATACAAGAAGTGCTCCAAAATGCTCCCATTTCACCTGAAATGTATCGGGAAGACCAAAAGCATAAAAGGGGACAAAAGAATAAAAACAGCACAGAAAACGAGGTGAAGTAGAGTAAAATATGAATGAAATGAAGAAGAAAACTATATATTTAAACAACCTATCAAAATCTCTCAGGCTAAACTCTTCCTCTTCCTCGTCGAGGAAGACGATAAGAGAGCAAAGAATGGAGTAAGCAAATGATGATATGAGTTTCGAGAGATTTTATGAAATCGAGCACATATATGTGGAGAAATATGAAATTCAAAATCACGGAAATATAAAACGCCGACTCCTCTCTATGATAACCCTCGGACACGATTTTCAGCTCAAATCGTCAAATAATATACCACGCCATGGTCAAGCCCAAAACCTAGAATATTTCCTCTAACCCGTCCTTAAGCCAAAAACAAAGGGATAGAAGCTATGCAAGGGTCGAAGAAGTGATGAATATGAGATAACGGGTCATTAGTCCATCAAAGAAGTGGCACTCTCAACACCTCAACTTTCCATAATTCATGAAACCAACAAACTATTCATGCTTCTAAATCTTTTTCTTTTCCATTTTGTATTTGGAATCTAATTGGTTCGTGTAAGGAGCGTTGGGTCGATGAATCCCAGGTCAGACGACCTTAGGGCATCAGGCCAAGAAGGACCCCTCAGACCTACTAGCTCGAACCAGCTAAAATCCTTATACTCACATGCACTCCCCCAAGCTAGACTTATACTCACATGCACTCCCCCAAGCTAGACCTTTTGACGCGAGGCCCCGACGATTCCTGAGTCGTGGGGATCTGGTTACTCAGTTTTGCTGGAGGAACGATGCATGTTTTATTCTTTTCTCATATATACATTTTTTTCTTTTTTTGAAATGGAAAGCATGAATAAGCAAGGTGATGACACTCCTCAGTACTCGCTAATATGTTGTTATCCAAGTCTCGATGGGTTATAAACCATTATACTCAACTATCAATCCTACGGCTCAAGCATAAAGTGGATCTCTAGGAGGCCTAGGTCGGGTTTGAGTACATCTATCCTTGAGAATATGGGATTGATCATAACAGGCATATTAGATGGGATCTGAGGCAAAAACCTATCCTAGGCTCATAATCAAACCGATATCGAGGAAATCGGACGCAAAAGATAGGAAATGAAATCCTATTTGAAACAACGAAATATATAGCTTGATTTACGAAAATCCTCGAAATAAGTATATACAAATGATGCATGGATCATGCAGGATGCATGATTCGATGCAAATGTTTTTGTATTTTTGAGTTTTTCATTTTTAGCAACGAAATAAAAATATGATGCATGAGCATGTAATAAAAGGAAAATAAATGAAAATGAAATATGATGCATGATGAATGGAAATGAAAGAAAAAAATAAAGGAAAACACGACATAAATATGTGAATATAAACATTGAAAAGTGGAGGAGAAAATTGAAAATAAAAACAAAAACAAAAGTGCAAACGCTACTCCCCCAAGCCAAAATCTGCAGTGTCCTCAATGCAAGGTAAACAATGAGGTGTGAGGAAAAAAATGTGAGGGGGTGAAAAAAGGTGAGGGTCTCCCCCAAGCTAGCATGGAGCTAGGGTGCAGAAGAATGTGGATGAGAACTCGAAGTGCCAGCTCCAGGTGGGGGTGGGGGTGGGGTGGTGGAAAGAGGTGACAATGGATGTCGAAGGTATAAGATAGGATCTGGGCTTGCGTCTCCTGAAAAGTGTCCATACGACCCTGGAATCCCTGAATCATCTCCTCTAAAATAAGAAGGCATGTGTGATCATCAAGAGGAGGAGGGGGACTGACGGTCCAGAGCCATCAGTGATAAGAGGAATGTGTGTGGTGACGGGCTCCGTGGTGGTTCGTGGGGGTGGAGGTGGATGGCTGGGGCTGGGGCTGGGGCTCAGGCTCAGGATCAGGCTGCCGGGGCTGCGCAGGGACTGCAAAGATGTGATCAGGTGGAAATGTCCACTGCGTGAGCATGGTGACCTTAGTGCGCAATGGGTTTGGCAAGATAGTATACGGTGCGCACTCTGGTCCATAGAGCCAAACAATCTGATTTCTCAAGTTCACCATAATCATATGCATATAATCTAGAACTGAGAGATCCAGAGAATTAGGGCCATGGATGGGGTCAGTGCACTCATCTAGATCAATGGAGAGGGGAGGCAGGTAGGCTAGAAGTGTGATGAGACTGCCAAAAGCAGATCTTGCATGTGGAGGCCTTGGCGACCTTCTTCAGCCTATGTGCTAACCATAAGCCCGCATGGAAAAGTCTCCTGGGGCCCTAATCACTGCTCCAGTCCCTATGGGATGGAGGACAATCGGCTGTGTCATGGCCCATAAGAATAGGAGCTCAGGTCGTGTAACTGTCCCAGTCTTCTCCATACCAAAGAGAGTGCTCGCTAGGATACGTTGGGCAAGGCGTAGAGATGGATGAATGATGCATGACGCCTTTCCCACCTTGCGAGGAAAGGGACCCAACCCAGTAATAGAATCCCAAAACTGGGAGGCTCTGAAGGAAGATAGGTGGGTACTGATGTGGTGGGTGATGGCATCTGCCGTGACGGCAGGCCAGTGAAAGATAGAGTTCGGTATCGAATAACCTGAACTCTATACTAGAGCTCTCGACCCTCAGGGAGCTAAGGAACTCAAGTGTGAGTCTATGATAGGTGGGGGCTCTAAACTCGAGGAAATCCTGCCACCCTAAATTAGTATATAGACGTGTAACACCCTCGATGGCATCTAGAGTGTTGAGAGCAGGAATGCTCATGAATTTCATGGTGAGCAAGGTCCGTCGAGATAGGTTGGCAAAGCGATCCCTCTGGGTCTCGGAAGTAAATGTGGTCCCCAGAGTGTCTATTTATGGAGGGGTCATATGCGGTGGTGATGGAGGCTATGCAGATGTGGAGGGACGGTCAGAAGCGTGCTCCCGTGAAGATCTCCCCAGTTGGGAGTCATGAGGTGGCAGACATGTGTTTTTGGTGTGTGGAGGCATGATGTGATGAGTGGTGTGTGTGATAACCCGTACCTATCAGTACGCATATATTCGTATTCTACGTATTTTCATATATTGAAAGTATTTTGAAATGGTCTGTCATGAGTTTTATATCAAAATTAGTTTCAAATCAATTATATGAAAAATATTTTGGTATCATCATACTAGTTATAACATGTATTCGTAAGTTTAAGTGTCGTCAAAAAGTTTAAAAAGTTTATATAATATTTTCTACTTAATTATTACTGATATAGCCATATCAATTAATTTTCAATATAAACATTATCAAAACGATTTCAAACATCTACCATGTGATTCTATGATCATTTAGTGCTCCACATATTAATTTCGTAATTTTTTGGAGTCAAATCGACCTAGAACCCGAAAACCGACGACCTAAACGTTTTGGCCCGAAACTCGTTCCTTCGTAACTCAAACTTCAAAATGGACATCGTATTCGCGATCCTCATGACAATACAAACCAGTGGCTACGTTTTCCTAATTTTTCGGAGTCGTTTAACTTCAGGGGGCAAAATCGTAATTTCGTTACTAGATTTTACTAATTACTTTCACTAATTACCGTTTTATATTACCCTAATTACTATTACTAATTACACACATCTATCAGCAACTACCGCTAACCTGTAGCCATTCCTTAAATGTGGAAACCCACGTTTTCCCGTCCTAAAACACATTCATCCCCCTTGATTAGTCAACAAATCATTTATTAGCCCATAATTAATACATCTAATATTATAATATTTCTTAATTAATATATAACTTATCACTAATCCTCCCTCAACTCACAGACCCATGCCCTCACCCATGCACGATCTTCTTCCTCCCTCGTTCACTCTCCCCCATGCACCCTAAGCTCCGACCACCACCCTCTCTTTCTCTCAGGCACGTCATTCCCCCTCTTCAAGTCGACGGAGCCACCGACCTCTCGCCGCCACCACCACCACCCTGCTCTGCCTTCGACTCCTCCCTGATGGCCTCCAAACCCACGGTAGCCAACCCAACGCCACCCTCTCCCATTTCCCCCTCTCCTTCCTCTCGCCGTCTCCTCCGCCCCGTGGACCACCTCGCCTCGCCGCAGCTCCAACTTTCTCACCCTTAGCGACTCTCTGCCCCTGAAGACACCTCACCTCTTCGACGACCCCGGTGACTCCATCGACATCCCTATCACCCGAAGCACCCCACCGGAGCTCCCTCCAGGCGAGCGCACACCGTCGGAGCTCCCTCATCGCCTCCTCTACGTCGCCTCCCTCCATTGAGCACCACCCTCCTCCAAGAGCCCGCACTACCTCTTCTTCGATCAACCTCCAAGCTCCACTCTGACGAGGTCAACCCTGAGCCTCCCATGTGCCTCCTCTTCTTCTCCGAGAGCTCCACTGGAGCTCCGTCCGCCCTGCTCCCAACGGCAGCTCGCTCGATCCCCTCTCTCTCGTCGACCACCGCCAGCACCCCCAAGACCCCCTCTGCTGTATTCGCCCGCGTCGAACGCCAAAAACCCACCACAAAACCCCAAGTGCCACCGTCGGAGCCACCCCCGTTTGACCTCGCTGCCGCTCCGACGTCCCCGCCTCCTCGTCGCATGTCACCGCCTTAAGTCGTCGCCTGCGAATGCCCCGAACACCCTACCTACATCACGTCTGTCATGACCCGCTTCCCATAAACGAAAGGCGAGGCGTGATGAGGTTCGCTCAGACTTGGAGCTGTGAGGCTACAAGTCTGATAAGCGTCTGAAAAAAAGACACTTCCAATAACCAGGTCCTTGCAACCACGAAGCGGAACAAATATAATAATAATTTAAAGCATAAATACAACTCTACCAATAACATCCAGATTTTTCCAAACATTCAGAGACAAGTCGTAAGGAAAAGTACATGAGTTGAAAAGAGGCCTAAAGCATGGTCGACTTAATACATAACATCTATATGAAAAGAGAGGTGCTATGCACTGACAGCCTAACAACGACTAAGTAGAAAGCAGCATCAACAAGAAAGAGCTCTAGGACTGGTCTCCAGTATCCTCGAACTCAACACCTGCAACCTGTTCGTCCTCGACGACCAACTCTGGCTCACAACCTAACATGTGACGCCCAAAAGAGAAAGGAGGCACATGTCAACAAAGTCCCCAAGGAGACTTTGTGCAAGGAAACTAAAAGAAAGGGAAAACAGCCTAGCAGTTCTAAATATGCGATGACATGGCAGTTTAAGGCATGGATGCAACAAGTGAGAAGTGCAACAAGTATGACAAGGCAAGGGTAGCAAAGCTACCAAAACATTCACATGGATTTACAAGACAAGTAAGCACGTCGTGCACAGAGTTTACGCCCTTTGGCTGGAGCGGCTGTACGGGCCAACTCCTATACTCAAGTGATCGCTTAACCCTACCCCTCCACGTGTAATCGGGCATTGGCTTTTGACCAACACATGTAGCCCGCTTCTGGTTCATGAGCCAGGAGGTGTACTTGGCATAGGATTGTGCCTGCAACGCAAGTGCCTAGCCTCAACAAAGAAGTATAAGTAGCGTGTGCTACGAACGCAAACATTCAAGCATGTAAAGACATGTTAGGATGCATGGCATGGCAAGAGTACTGATAAAGTGCGTACAGATATAAAAAGTAAACGTGACAGGCAAAATGTACGAATGGCATGGCAAGAGTACAAATAAAGTGCGTACAGATATTTAAAGTAAACGTGACATACAGGGATGCATGAAATGATATGAAAAGGGGTCGGATCTAGCTTCGTTGTCAAGCTAGATCTAGAAGGCGTCTAGGTGATTATCATTTCATCCCCTAGTCTCTTTTACGCTAAAAGCAAAGAATGGCCTAAAACACGGCCTAAACAAGGAACTGGCAAGTTTCACGTGCCTGCAATACGTGCTGGAATCACAAGTCTCACGGTCCAATCACAGATTCACAAAGTCCAGAGCTCCCACGCTCAGTCCAACAATCAGCCTACAGTCCCGAATTATTAAGTTGGATTAGTGAGCTACAAATCAGTAAAAATAATTGTTTTTAATCTTGTTAACATGTGGGTGTGGTTTCCTACAGTTCAGGTATACCTTAATACGACGCGAGAGCTACACTGACGTCGGGTAGCGACGTCAGGGGTTGGATTTCGGTAGCATGCAAGGTACGGTGATGTCTACAGCTAGCGGCGACGTCAGTGACCACTAGGGGAAGTAGCACGGTACAGGGTTGGCCACGGTAAGTGGATGAACAATAGGGGCAGCGATCAACTGAAACTCGGCCTGCTGTTGAGTTGCACGCGGCAACGGCACGGCCCAGGACTCAACAAGCGGATGAGGGTCTGATATGTGAAGTATGGCAGCTTGGGGAAACGGGGACTGATCTGAGCGGCCGTCGTAGTCCTAGGAAGTCGGACAGCAGGGCCTAAGGGTGGAGGAGAGGGCGGCCATTGGTGCTGCGCAAGGGAAGGATATGATCGGATACGTGGGGGGTTGCGGCAAGTGCTTGGCGGCAATGGGGATGGCCGAACGTGGCCGGGGCGTGCAGCGGTGCTGCGCAGCGCTGGGCGGCAGCAGGGCTGCTCCTAGGGGCACCGACAAGTGGGTGGTTGCAAGGGAAGGCTGGAGTTCTTTAGATCTGGGCGAGGGGAGATCAGATCTATGGGGGAGTTCTTGTGCGTGAGAGGGTGCGGATCATGGAGCTCCGACGATCTCGTGGTGACCGACGGAAGTTTGGAAGTGGGGGGACAGGTGTTAGGGCGGCAGGGTCGACGGAGCTAGGGTGTTTGCCGACGGGTTGAAGAACAACTGGGAGGTGCGCGGCTCTTTTAAGAGGAGGAAGATGATGTTGTGGCGCTTGGGGGCGGTTTCCGACGGTGTAGACCGGAGTCGGGGTGAGGGGCTCATGCTGGCGGCGGCGGGATGCTACAAAGGAGAGGGGAGTTCTGTGCGCGGTTCGTGTGGAGGGGCTGATGTCGCACGGTGAGGGTTGGTCGGATCACGTCGCCGACGGCGGCCTAAGGCGATCGCCGGCGAGGGATGAAGAAGAGGTGCGGCCATTGGTTGCATGGGGAGTGTTGGCGGCTAATGAAGAGAGCAAACCCTAGGCTTGCGTGGGAGATGAAAAGTGGGGGGTTGTTTTGCTATATATGTTTTGAGAAAGGGTATAGTTAAGGGAAGTGGGAGAGAGAATGTGAGAGGGAGGGGGTGCACTTAGGGTGATATAAGATGGTGATTAGCTGTGAATATTTCATCATACGTATGCCATCCCAAATGGGTTGATTAAGGTTTGAAATTAGGGATTAGCTAGGCTAATCACAAGTTGGATGTGATTAGAGTGATTGGCCAACTAAACTGCGTCCGAAAAATATAATAAAAAATACCTGGACGACCGTGTCGACGAGAGAATCGAGACTAAGAGGATTGGCCATAGGCTAGAGCAATGGAGAACGGAACTAAAAATAGAAAAGGTCTAACGACGAAGGAGGAAGCTACGCCACCTCTCAAACAACGTTATTTTGTGGGGGAACTACCTGTGAAATGACGTTCCAAAATAATTCCACAATTAAACACTCTTCCAGAGGGTCACAACGGCATATCACATTATGCGTTCCGAATGAAAGATAAGGCTAAGAAAAATACGCGAACTTCAAGGAAAATACGCGTACAAAGGATACGGGGTCCAAAGGCGACAGTAATCCCAAGTTGGGCACACATCGGGGGTTGGCTTGCTAAGGATACAACCAAGGTACTACAGTCCTATCGACTCAACAACACCATTCACATACAAAGCAACAAAACCAATCAGGTACCCGAAATTGCTATACGCACAGCCGTATTACGAATAGTGAGTACCGACCGTTACATCCTACCCACCTTAGGACAAAGTTCATCCTCGGACTTTCTAATTATAAATATATCTAGCCACTCCAGTAGATACCCCTATCATATCACATTATAATTCAAACTAGGTATAGTCATTACAAGTGCTTATATATATGCACTAGGTAGTCAAACATTAACACTTCGAACATGTATATATTCACGCACATTATACACTTATACCTATCATATTCAGTCAAATATATACATGTACTTCAATCATTCATATAGTCACACACATCCTTATATAACTATTAAACACTTATTACATACCATGGTACACATACTCACAAACAAATAATTAGTTCACACCAGCAAATACAATCGTAGCACTTCACGTATAGATAACTATCTATGCACAAAACAAACATGGGTATACTACTCCCTAAATTTCCTAGTATACATCCAATACCAAACACATCAACACATGTAATCATACCATGCCATTATTAAATCAAGTTTACTATATCTAATATACATTCCCCATCACTAGAATTTCACAAATATATAGTCATTCAAATGCACGCAGATACTTCACCATATATTCACATCACATAGTCTTATAACTATATTCAAGACTCATCACGTACCATAATTACAAATACCTATAACTAAACACATACTTACACGTGCATGGTGCACACCCACACACTCTAATATAGCATTCCTTCATACCACTATATACTCAGCACATCTACACACTTAGTTTAGCTAGCACATATATATTCACACAGGCAAGTCCTTAGTAAATAACTATACCACAAGACCAACACCTATAACTACATACTGGTATGGCCACCCACAATCATGTGCGTAACACAACCAGGCATAAACAATCCTATCACTATACATACATCATCCATCGCTATATTCATGGTACTACATGCAAACCACAGACATATGTAACAATGTGCTTAGAGTGTACCCACTCAAACTTGAGTGAGACTCAAAACCCATATCAGAATACTCTATATACATACCACGATACTTATACCTACACCAACGCATCACTCTAATATATATATATATATATATATAGGAAAATTTTCAAATGCAAACATTTCGCACCGTGCGAAAATGTTTTTAGTTTTTTTTTGAAATTTTTTTTTCAAAAATTCTTTTTTCCACCCTCATTATATGTTGTTATACCCCCCTCAAAAAATAATCGTTGAGAAATAATGTCATTTGGCCTTCGATCAAGGCATTTCATCAAATTCGCACGTTTTGAGACCGTTAAATTTGTAACGGGTGGATGGGTGCTCTAATGCCCAACGGGTTCACCCATTATTTTCCCTGGGGTATATATTTGTATGGATTAAACATCAAAAAAAGAATTTTTGAAAAAAAAAATTTCAAAAAAAAAAAAAAATTCTTTTCGCACGGTGCGAAAAGCCCCTTTTTCGCAATGGAAGATCACTATATATATATATATATATATATATATATATATATATATATATATATATATATATATATATATATATATATATATATATACACCTACCAATGTACTACACATACATATCATAATATCAATCACAACTTAATGTTTAATCATATAACACCATATAATGCAATCACTTTACAAACCATAATAATATTACATTATCAGTACACGTACACAATCATGATACACCCCTCTACACATGCATTCATCGTATAGTCACCTATATCTATAATATATAGCACCATATCAATATACGTATAATTAGTATATCGCTACATATACCTATCCATACATAGTTACGACATTCAATAATCGTGTATATCTCGAGGTATACACGCACACACACAACATCCCGTAAAGGCAAACAATACCAAACAAAATTTATAACCCTATTACTGTACGTTTATCACACATATTCACATAGTAAGCACATACCTACGTACGAGCACACGCCCACATGTACTAACATATTGATCAAATAATAGGCATGCACATTTAACCATAAGTACCCTAGTATCATTCTACCTATTATACACACAATTTTACCAATATATTATTTCAACCATTATTAAGTATCTCCAACTACATACGCCCCCAGTAGATACTCCAACACTAATTCTTATATACACAGACATCCCTAGAGTGGTTTAGCTATCCACACACATATTTATAAATACTAACACACATACAACTTCATATATATCAAGTAATTATATGCACTACAACGACAACACAATCTATACTAATGGGCCCACCATACTATACTAAGGTTAACGCAGGCAACAGTAAGCACTAATGTGATAACAAAACAGTAGTGAGGAAACGAAATCGAAATTGAAATGAAGCAAGATCGGAATGAACGGGTTCAGATGAGGAGACATAAAAGGGAAAAGCTTGGTTGGATGGTACAAAATATAATTCAGAATAATCAAGTAGGGAAGAAAGATATGAAATACGAAGTAAGGATATACTAAAATGTAAGTTATAAAATAAAAATATAACAATATCCTTATAAAACGTAGAAGGGTAACATGAAAGTTAAGTCACGACATAAGAATTAGACGCAGAATAATGAGTATGGAGGTGGATGAATTGTTTTGCAATTGGAGATAAATTTAAATGGAGACAGTATTTTACAAAAATTTTGAAGTAGGAATATGATCAGTATAAAATCGATACGTTGAAAGCTGAAGTCCCATGTAACTTAGAAAGGTATATTAAAGGTAAGCGCGATGAGTTATTCGAATAAATTTTAATGGCATAAGTAAGAAAAGGAAATTATAAATCGAATTCGGAAAAATGGAAGTACGGTTCAGAATAAAATTAGTATATGAAAAGGGACAAGGTATTTATATAGGTATGTAAAGTATAGGCTGGAAAAATATTATAAAATAGTAATCAAAAATCTCGACAAAAGTTTCGAAATTCAAGAAAAATGAATTTAAGTCAGCGAAAGAGTATGAAGTCTAAGTATATATATTAAAAGTTTTCGAACGAGTTTAAACTTAGCGAATGAGGAATATCAAAAATACTTTCAGAAGATTAAAGATTTGTAACGAAGAGATTCGAAAATTAACGACGATCGTCATGAGGTGATCTCGTGAATTAAGGGCAAGGAATATGGTCGTATGATCGAAATTTAGATACGCCTAGGATATGACTCATGAAAATCTACGAGGAACTCATATGGTCGACCAACTAAAGATTAGCAAACTTAGCGCTAAGACTTTCTAAGGAACTAGACTGTAATGAACTGCATTCAGCTTGGCCCGAAATTGATGAACCCAAGCGAATGACTAAAGAAATTCTAGAAGTCTAATATGGTCAGAGCTAGGCTAGAACAACTAAGGTAACTCCTAAGACGATAATATCAATTTCTAGCATGGGGTCTAGCTAACAATCAGGGACCTCTAACTAGCCAGCACCGACGTCTAACTAAGTCTTACTATAGTCCTGATCTATGGATTTTCCTACTAAGATGTGACAGATGCTCGGGCAACACGTCTTCCAGCCACCTAAGACATGGAAAACGCTCTTATTAGACTCAGATTTTACGACTTGAATGTTTCGAATACTTAATGAATGTTTTTATTATTATCGTTGTCCCGATATTTCACAGTTGCAATAGGATCTGCATGGGCCACTAACAAAACCTGTTACGACCCGCTTCCCATAAATGGAAGGCGAGGCGTGATGAGCTCCGCTCAGACTTGGAGCTGTGAGGCTACAAGTCTGATAAGCGTCTGAAAAAAGACACTTCCAATAACCAGGTCCTTGCAACCACGAAGCGAAACAAATATAATAATAATTTAAAGCAGAAATAAAACTCCACCAATAACATCCAGATTTTTCCAAACATTCAGAGACAAGTCGTAAAGAAAAGTACAAGAGTCTGAAAAGAGACCTAAAGCATGGCCGACTTAATACATAACATCTATATGAAAAGAGAGGTGCTACGCACCGACAGCCTAACAACGACTAAGAAGAAAGCAGCATTAACAAGAAAGAGCTCTAGGACTAGTCTCCAGTGTCCTCGAACTCAACACCTACAACATGTTCGTCCTCGACGACCAACTCTGGCTCACAACCTAACCTGTGACACCCAAAAGAGAAAATGGGCACATGTCAGCAAAGTCCCCAAGGAGACTTTGTGCAAGGAAACTAAAAGAAAGGGAAAACAGCCTAGCAGTTCTAAAATATGCGATGACATGGTAGTTTAAGGCATGGATGCAACAAGTGAAAAGTGCAACAAGTATGACAAGGCAAGGGTAGCAAAGCTACTAAAACATTCACATGGATTTACAAGATAAGTAAGCACGTCGTGCACAGAGTTTATGCCCTTTGGCAGGAGCGGTTGTACGGGCCAACTCCTATGCTCAAGTGATCGCTTAACCCCACCCCTCCACGTGTAATTGGGCATTGGCTTTTGACCAACACACGTAGCCCGCTTCTGGTTCACAAGCCAGGAAGTGTACTTGGCATAGGATTGTGCCTGCAACGCATGTGCCTAGCCTCAACAAGGAAGTACAAGTAGCGTGTGCTACGAACGCAAACATTCAAGCATGGACTGACATGTTAGGATGCATGGCATGGAAAGAGTACAGATAAAGTGCGTACAGATATAGAAAGTAAACGTGACAGGCAAAATGTACAAATGGCATGTCAAGAGTACAAATAAAGGGCGTACAGATATTTAAAGTAAACGTGACATACAGGGATGCATGAAATGACATGAAAAGGGGTCGGATCTAGCTTCGTTGTCAAGCTAGATCTAGAAGGCGTCAAGGCGACTATCATTTCATCGCCTAGTCTCTATTACGCTAAAAGGAACGAATGGCCTAAAACACGGCCTAAACAAGGAACTGGCAAGTTTCACTTGCCTGCAATACGTGCTGGAATAACAAGTCTCACGGTCCAATCACATATTCATAAAGTCTAGAGCTCCCACGCTCAGTCCAACAATCAGCCTACAGTCGCGTATTATTAAGTTGGATTAGTGAGTTACAAAGCAGTAAAAATAACTGTTTTTAATCTTGTTAACATGCGGGTGTGGTTTCCTACGGTTCAGGTATACCTTAACACGACGCGAGAGCTACCCTGACGTCGGGTAGCGACGTCAGGGGGTTGGATTCTGATAGCGTGCAAGGTACGGTGACGTCTACAGCTAGCGGCGACGTCAGTGACCACTAGGGGAAGTAGCACGGCACAGGGTTGGCCACGGGAAGTGGATGAATGACAGGGGCATCGATCAACTGAAACTCAGCATGCTGTTGAGTTGCACGCGGCAACGACATGGCCCAAGACTCAACAAGCAGAAGAGGGTCTGATATGTGATGTATGGCAGCTTGGGGAAACATGGACTGATCTGAGCGGCCGTCGCAGCCCTAGGAAGTCGGACAGCATGGCCTAAGGGTGGAGGAGAGGGCGGCCATTGGTGCTGCGCAAGGGAAGGATATGATCGGATAAGTGGGGGGTTGCGGCAAGTGCGTGGCGACAATAAGGATGGCCGAAGGTGGCCAGGGCATGCGGCGGTGCTGCGCAGCGCTGGGCGGCAGCAGGGCTGCTCCTAGGGGCGCCGGTAAGTGAGTGGTTGTAAGGGAAGGCCGGAGTTCTTCAGATCTGGGCGAGGGGAGATCAGATCTATGGGGGAGTTCTTGTGCGTGAGAGGGTGCAGATCATGGAGCTTCGGTGATCTCGTGGTGACCGACGGCAGTTTGGAAGTGGGGGGACCGGGGTTAGGGTGGCAGGGTCGGCGGAGCTATGGTGTTTGCCAACGGGTTGAAGAACAACTGGGAGGTGCTCGGCTCTTTTAAGAGGAGGAAGATGATGTTGCGGCGCTTGGGGGCGATTTCCGACGGTGTAGGCCGGAGTCGGGGTGAGGGGCTCATGCTGGCGGGGGCAGGATGATACACTGGGTGAGGGTAGGCAGTTGCTACAAGGGAGAGGGGATTTCTGTGCACGGTTCGTGAGGAGGGGCTGATGTCACACGGTGAGGGTTGGTCGGATCACGTCGCCGGCGGCGGCCTAAGGCGATCGCCGGCGAGGGAGGAAGAAGAGGTGCGGCCATTGGTTGCATGGGGAATGTTGGCGGCTGATGAAGAGAGCAAACCCTAGGCTTGTGTGGGAGATGAAAAGTGGGGGGTTGTTTTGCTATATATGTTTTGAGAAAGGGTATAGTTAAGTGAAGTGGGAGAGAGAATGTGAGAGGGAGGGGGTTCACTTAGGGTGATATAGGATGGTGATTAGCTGGGAATATTTCATCATATGTATGACATCCCAAATGGGTTGATTAAGGTTTGAAATTAGGGATTAGCTAGGCTAATCACAAGTTGGATGTGATTAGAGTGATTGGCCAACTAAATTGCGTCCGAAAAATATAATAAAAAATACATGGACGACCGTGTCGACGAGAGAATCAAGACTAAGAGGATTGGCCGCAGGCTAGAGCAATGGAGAACGGAACGAAAAATAGAAAAGGTCTAACGACGAAGGAGGAAGCTACACCACCTCTCAAACAACGTTATTTTGTGGGAGAACGACCCGTGAAATGACGTTTCAAAATAATTCCACAATTAAACACTCTTTCAGAGGGTCACAACGACATATCAAATCATGCGTTCCGAATGAAAGATAAGGCTAAGAAAAATACGCGAACTTCAAGAAAAATACGCGTACAAAGGATACGGGGTCCAAAGGCGACAGTAATCCCGAGTTGGGCACACGTCGGGGGTTGGCTTACTAAGGATGCAACCAAGGTGCTACAGTCCTATCGACTCAACAACACGACTCACATACAAAGCAAAAAAACCAATCAGGTACCCGAAATTTCTATACGCACAGCCGTATTACCAATTGTGAGTACCGACCGTTACAACGTCGAAGGTGAAAACGTATTGAAATACGTATTTAAATACGTATTTAAATACGTATTGAAATACCACATATATGGACTGATCGAGATAAATTCACAGTAAACCTACCGTTTTGTTTTGGAGATTATCTTACCGAGTAAACCTCACCGACGAACATTTCACTTTATTTTTTTTACGAAATGTCCGTCAGGTATCGATAGTGAGTTCTCTGAAGAGTCTACAGTAGAAGTCGAGCCAGTGCTGGACGAGTAAGTGGAGTACCTACTCGCTGAAGATTAGACGATCACCTTCGCGATTGCACCTTTATATTTGAAATAATGTAATTTGTACTTTGCTTGTATTGACCATGCTAGGCCCAATATGTATCTTAATTATTGTACAATGGATATTTAATAATGTTGTTTGAGTTGCTTCTTAAATTTGCATGCAAGGACTTGCAATGTCTACACAGACGCGTAGTGTTTAATCTAAGGGAGACGAAAAGAAAAGATTTAAAAGAAATAAAGAAACAAAAAAGTACTCCTCCTTGTTTTAAGCACATCGCGGACCCGCTCGCTTCCTCACTCCCGGTAGAATGGGAAGCGGGGCGTGACAGTGTGTAAGTGCATGAGAATGAAATGTGAGAGTGTAATGTGTGAGTGAGTGTGTGTGTATGTAGACAGATTGAAGTGTGCTGAGTTGTGTGGGTGGGTGTATGCATTATGTGGCGTGTGGGTGGGGTGGGATGAGTGTATGTAAGTGTGTTGGGGTATGTGGGTGAATGCAATATGTGGGGTGGGATGAGTGTATGCAAGTGTGGGGGGGTATGCAGGTGTATGCAATATGTGGGGTGTGGTGAAGTGTATGCTAGGGCCTGGATGAATGAGTGTGTGGAGTGTGTGAGGTGCGCGCGCGCTCTCTCTCTCTCTCTGTGTGTGTGTGTGTGTGTGTGTGTGTGTGTGTGTGTGTGTGTGTGTGTGTGTGTGTGTGTGTGTGTGTGTGTGTGTGTGTGTGTGTGTGTGTGGAATGAGGAACACAGCAGTAAAACAACAAACCCACAACAAACCCTAGAATCGACAATTTCTGATGCAAGGGGAGAGATTACCGAAGCAATTTTGCAATAGTCGCTGTGAATCCACGCAATTGGGCTTAGCAATCCTTTCCAAGCTACCAATGCGACCGATCAAAACTCCTATTCTCTCAATCGCATCCATCGAGCTTCCAGGATGTGAATTAGGGCTTGCAGTCGATGATGGGGAAGGAGAGATGGGTAATGGTGGAGATGATGTTTGGGAGAGAGAAGGAGCAAGATGTGAGGGTTTTTAGTTGAGGATATGTTGAAGTCGAAGAGGGAGGAGGGAGATGTAGAATCGGTTCGAAAATTTTGTGATGTTGTTTGATCGTATGAGGTAGAGTTGAGGATGTGGGATATGGATCCTAGCCTAGAGGGAGGGTGAATAGGCTTATAAAAATATTCTCGCACAACCCACAAGAAATCACACGCAGTTAAAATCACAAGCAGAGTAAATAAGAGACAATCACAGAGTACGCACAGATTTACCCTGGTTCGATTACATTAACGACCTACATCCAGTCCCAAGCAAATACTAGCATTAATAAGTTCCTTCTGTACCCCTACAATGGGTCCTAGCTCCAACTCCCCACCTAGACTGTAACACACTCAACAAAGTGCAGTACCCTATCAACCTAGTAAATGCGTATCTTGACTGCACCAACATGTCAAGACCCTCTTGTCTAGCCCCAACCAGACAAGTTCCAAATAACACAATAACTGGTAAAGTTTTCCCTACAAAGAACAACACACTGATACACGAATATAAAGAGTAAAGAGTTTAGAAATGCTCAGTTCATGTCTGTGTAGTCGTCTTTGTCAATCAGCACGTCGTCAGCTTCAGTCTGATGTAAACGGTGTCTCAATCTGACTACTGGATCTCGATCTGCAGCTCCTGGAAGTTGAACAGCTATCTGGTCTGTGTGTATAGCAGATCCAATTCAAAACAATTTAAAATTTGGTCGGTGCGCACAACAAATCCACTTAATCCACATTAGCTTCATTTTGTTTTCTCGTTCGCATCTTCTGTTTTCATGGGGTGCTTATCCAAGTCAGCACGTCTATCTCTCCGACTCGAGTTAGGGCACACAACAGTCGACTTCTCTTTCGCCGGTCTTCTCAGACTGCTCGACGGCAACTCGATCGACGGTGGTGCTTCACGACGTGCGGCTCTTGACTTCGACGGCGTCGGGCTCTTCTATAGCCGCAAATTCGACTCGCATTCTTCGGCAACGACATCTCCTATACGACTCCGACGACGAGGGTTCTCTGATGGCGACTTGAGTTCGGCGGCAAGCTCTTTGTTTCTACGGTAACTCCCCTCCCACTCGATGTCAGCTTCTTCTCATGCACTTCTCCGTTTCCGACAACGACAACGCCTCACCGACTGCGACTCGATGAAACGGCTTCGACGACGGTGTACTCTCATGTAGTTTCTCCGATGGCTCTTCTACGAGGTGGGCGCTTCGACTTCTCCTCGATGGCAGCGGTGGGTTTTCTCTCGACAGCGAGGATGACGGCGACTTCGACGGTGTACTACATCGACTCCACGACGATGTACGACAGCTTAGTGGAAAGAAGACTCGTTGACGACCGACTACGTGGGCTTCGGCTTCTCCGACTTCCGTAGCAACTTCTCCGACGGTGAGGATGACGGCAGCGTTATGATCCCCTCGACTTGGCGTGATGAACATTGTGGCTTGCGGCACTTGATGAATCTCCTTGACAATGACGAGAACGTTAGGATCCTTTGGCCGTGATGTTTGTGTCTTGAGGGTTTGTTTGAGGGTTGCAGCAATGGAGAGCTTGGCTTATGATGATGGCTTAGGTTTTGAGATGGCTTTGAAGATGAAGGTGCTTGCCAACTGAAGTTATACTCCTTGAAGATGATTCAAACTTTGAGGCTTTGAGAGGTACTTTGGAAATGAATAATTGCGGCTATAAGAGGCTTGCTAGGGTTTTCAATTTGAGTATAGGCCGTAGTTTGCTTCCTCTCTTGGTGTTGGCTTATAAAGGGAAGCCTACCTAGGGTTTACAATGTGTTGCGGCAAGGAGAGAAGACCTCGGATGAATTCGACGTAGGGATGAGAGCATGTGACTTGGTGCAATTTGGCTAGGGTTAGGAGAGAATCCCTAAGACATAGGAGAATAAATTGATATAGGATTTGGTATGATCTCCAATAAAAGATTGAATAAGATTTGTCTTTGACCCATTCCAATTACTATGCAAACACCACTTCCTCTATTTTCCAATTTGCCATGTGATTAGCAATTCCTCTAACGATGGACTTCGTCATCACTTTGAGAATTTACCGCTTTGCCATTCCTGAGACACATTTAGCACACACGTTAATAGCAACACACGTTTGTCATCATCAAACTAAAGGTCCTAGATCGTTGCTTCCAACAATCTTCCCCTTTTGATGATGACAAACCGATAAAAGATTTGAGCAAATACATGCGTGTGTGAAGTGAGATGAAGGATGTAATGCACATGAGGAATACAATGAGACATAAGCATTACTAGCATGCACACAATAATAGGAATGGAATAAGCATGCTCCGCCTATTTCCAAGCTCCCCATATTCATGTATTTTCAAGCTCCTATCAAGCTTCCCCTTCAAACATACCAAATCCCAAATCAAATCTTTTTCTTTCTCCCCCCTTTGTTATTATCAAAAGTGGACTAATGAAGTCATCAAATATCACATGCAAAAATAACGTATTATTGAGTATAGCTAGCACTTGCATGTTTTTTCTACAAAGTAGACAATTCAAGTTCAAAGAAAATCATAATGTAGACTTCACCGCCATTGTGTATGTGTGATAATATAAACATTGAAGTACAAATGGAGATTCAATTTAGAACATCAACCAAATCAATCCACATTTTCCATTTAACATGAATATCACTAGGATTGAATTTTTCCCACCACATTAAAAATGAGTTCAAGTTACCAAACCCCAAAACATATCCTATAAGGACTCTTAGATGTGGGGTTAGCATTGCTTGATGAGTAATATACACCAACGCTAAAGATTACCCATAAAGCATATGTTGGATACTCGTGGGTAGTGTACTTGCCATGAATTGTTTCCATTTTACATACGGAGCAATTTTCATTTTTTTCAATATCCATTTTGTGCTCAATTTTTATTCATGGCAATACACATCATATCCCTTAGATTATTCAGTTATTATTCATCCTACATTCACTTTCCAATATCCATAAAAAGAATATCCAAATGTACACCAAGTTTAATATTCGTGGAAGTGATCATGTATGTGTAGAAATCAAATCATTCATCTCATGAAACATGTCATGGCTACAAAATAAATTCTAACATGCGCATGTAGCTATAACAATAATACAATGATTTCTACAAAGGATATGAATGAACATAAAACAATACCACTTATAATGATTCATGAAGAGGTATTCATTCAGCACAATTTTTTTATTTTTGGTTTTTCAATTTTTTTGTTTTTCTTTTATAATGTACTAAAGCAAACTAAAACACAAGCAAACAAACAAACAAACAAAAATTAAATCAAGCACACACACAAAACTATGAAGGTAAGCAATGAATGCAAAGAGGGAAAAGAAATATACCTTCGCGTCGCTATTTGACTAAGGAGCTAAAAGAATGAGACTTTAAGTTCAGTGCTCCTCGCCAAAATCTCCATCCCACCTACATGAAAGGTGTTAAGTGTGACCTTGAAATCCAACAAGGTCCACTAGTGTTAGCCATCAAAGTTTTAGGAACCCACACTTGTTTAAACTTTATGTTTGTGTTCCTAAACTTACAATAATAGGATGTGTGATCAACACTATCACAAGTAAAGTACTTTACATGCATATTTTTCACAATAGAAGGCACATTGTGGAATTTCTTAAATTTGTGCTTTTCAACATTTTTCAAACCAAATCCAAGTCCTCTTCTATTTTTGCCGTATAATTGATTTTCAAGTATGGTATCCAACGAATGTTTACCAATTAAAAATTTTCTTAATGACAATTCTAGATTAGAAACTTTGGATTTTAATAACTTATTTTCATCCACAAGCAAGGTGCATTTACTTAGAAAATCTCTCTTGTTTTCCTCTTCCTTCTTTTCAAATTCATCCATTTTCCTTTTAAGTTTGTTATTTAACATGCACATGTTATCATTAAGCTCTTTAATCACATAATCTTTTTTAGTTTCAAGCTTAAATATTTCTTGATTAAGCATGCTAATATCATTCAACAAGGAAGGACAAGAAAGACAAGTACCTTTTTTAGGCATGCTAGCATTTTCTTTTTCTAGTGACACAATTTTAGCGTTACATGCAACAAGTTTTTCTTTAAGAATATCTAGTTCATCAGAAATGTCACAATTTTCTTTTTGTAATTTAAAACTAGCATTCCTATAGTCATTTAACGTGAGTTCTAGCTCATTAATATCATTTTGCATTCCTTTACAAACATCTAACAATTCAGCTTTAGCGAAGGAATTTACCTCATCGTTCTTTGCCATTAAACAGACGACAGCGGAGTGGGCTACCACCTCTTCATCCTCATCCTCAGCTTTGCTGTCCATATCCCAAGTTAGCATCTTGGCTTTTCCTTTGTCTTTAGCAACTTGAGTAGTCTCTTGTCTGCATTGCTTCGCAAAGTGTCCCTTTTTCCTGCATTTGAAGCATTCAACTCTATTAGCAGAATCTTGTTCAGAAGAATTTTTATCATAATTAAAAGTGTTAGAGCGAATGATCCTTTTATGCATTTCTGATCTTCTTTGAGGAGTTCTGACGTACTTTCTGAAATTTCTAACCATTAGCGCAATTTCCTCATCATCATCTTCATCTTCGCTATCTTTCAGAGCAAGTGGCTTTGAAGCTTTTTCCTTCTCCTCAGGTTTCTCTCTTTCTTCAATATTTTGTAATTCAAGCTCATGGGACATTAAGTTACCTATCAAGTCCTCCACCCTCATCTGCGATAGATCCTTTGCTTCTTGGATGGCGGTAACTTTAGGCCTGAAAGAGCTTGGCAGCGCTCTTAATATCTTACTCACCTGTTCAAGACTAGAATATGGCTTACCAAGCGAGCTAGACTTGTAGACGATGTTGGTGAACCTCACAAACATCTCTGATATGGACTCTGATATAGCATGCAAAATCCCTCGTACTCCATGCTCAGAAGTGCAAGTCTAGACTCCTTCACCTGTGACGTTCCCTCGTGCGTCACCTCCAAAGTATGCCATATTTCCTGCGCAGTTAGACAATGTTAGATGCGATTATTCTAATGAACAAATGAGAGCATTCATAGCTTTAGCATTAAGAGAATAAAGTCTCCAATCATTTTCATCCCATTTATCATCAGGTTTAATCATCTCAACATTTTCAATTTTAATGATAGGTGCTTTATAGCCTTTTTAACAATTTGCCTAGCTTTATAATTAATAGAAATTAAGTAGATTCTCATTCAATTTTCCAATAAGCATAATCTACTCCATTAAATCTAGGGGACATGATATGGATTGACCCTCAGTAAAAGCACTATCAATGCGATTCATGGTCAATCCTAGGCTAGATCCTAAAACCTGCTCTGATACCACTTGTTGGCTCTGTATCCTAGCCTAGAGGGGGGGTGAATAGGCTTATAAAAATATTCTCGCGCAACCCACGAGAAATCACTCGCAGTTAAAATCACAAGCAGAGTAAATAAGAGACAATCACAGAGTACGCACAGATTTACCCTGCTTCGGTCACATCAACGACCTACATCCAGCCCCAAGCAAATACTAGGATTAATAAGTTCCTTCTACACACCTACAATGGGGTCCTAGCTCCAACTCCCCACCTAGACTGTACCACACTCAACAAAGTGCAGAACCCTATCAACCTAGTAAATACGTATCTTGACTGCACCAACACGTCTGGACCATCTTGTCTAGCCCCAACCAGACAAGTCCCAAATAACACAATAACTGGTAAAGTTTTTCCTACAAAGAACAACACACTGATATACGAATATAAAGAGTAAAGAGTTTAGAAATGCTCAGTTCATGTCAGTGTAGTCATCTCTGTCAATCAGCACGTCGTCAGCTTCAGTCTGACGCAAATGGTGTCTCAATCTGACTCCTAGATATCGATCTGTAGCTCCTGGAAGTTGAATAGCTATCTGGTCTATGTGTATAGCAGATCCAGTTCAAAACAATTTAAAATTTGGTCGATGCGCACAGCAAATCCATTTAATCCACGTCAGCTTCCTTTTGTTTTCTCGTTTGCATCTTTCGTTTTCGTGGGGTGCTTATCCAAGTCAGCACGTCTATCTTTTCGACTCGAGTTAGGGCACACAGCATTCAACTTCTCTTTCGTCGGTCTTCTCAGACTGCTCGACGACAACTAGATCGACGGTGGCGCTTCACGACGTGCGGCTCTCGACTTCGACGGCATCGGGCTCTTCTGCAGCGGAAACTTCGACTCGCGTTCTACGATAATAACATCTCCTATACAACTCCGATGACGAGGGTTCTCCAATGGCGACTTGAGTTCAGCAGCGAGCTCTTTATTTCCACGGCAAATCACCTCCGACTTGACGTCAGCTTCTTCTCGTGCACTTCTCCGTCTCTGACAATGACAGCTCCTCACCGACTGCGAATCGAAGACGACTCGATGAAACGGCTTCGACGACGGCATACTCTCCTACAGTTTCTTCGATGGCTCTTCTATGCGGGTGTTTCGACTTCTCCTCAACGGCAATGGTGGGTTTTCTCTCGACAACGAGGATGATGGTGACTTCAGCGACATGTTGCATCGACTCCATGACGACGTACGACAGCTTGGTGGCAAGAAGACTCGTTGACAACCGACTACGTGGGCTTCGGCTTCTTCGACTTCCGCAGTAACTTCTCCGATGGTGAGGATGACAGCAGCGTGATGACCCCCTCGACTTGACATGATGAACGTTGTGGCTTGCGGCACTTGATGAATCTCCTTGACTATGACGAGAACGTTAGGATCCTTTGGCCGTGGTGTTTGTGTCTTGAGGGTTTGTTTGAGGGTTGCAGCAATGGAGAGCTTGGCTTATGATGATGGCTTAGGTTTTGAGATAGCTTTGAAGATGAAGGTGCTTGCCAACTGAAGTTGTACTCCTTGAAGATGATTCAAACTTTGCGGCTTTGAAAGGTACTTTGGAAATGAATAATTACAGCTATAAGAGGCTTGCTAGGGTTTTCAATTTGAGTATAGGCCGTAGCTTGCTTCCTCTCTTGGTGTTGGCTTATATAGGGAAGCCTACCTAGGGTTTACAATGTGTTGCGGCAAGAAGAGAAGACCTTGGATGAATTCGGCCTAGGGATGAGAGAATGTAACTTGGTCCAATTTGGCTATGGCTAGGAGAGAATCCCTAAGACATAGGAGAATAAATTGACATAGGATTTGGTATGATCTCCAATAAAAGATTGAATAAGATTTGTCTTTGACCCATTCCAATTACTATGCAAACACCACTTCCTCTATTTTCCAATTTGCCATATGATTAGCAATTCCTCCAACGATTGACTTCGTCATCACTTTGAGAATTTATCGCTTTGCCATTCCTGAGACACACTTAGCACACACGTTAATAGCAACACACGTTTTCACCATCAAACTAAAGATCCTAGATCGTTGCTTCCAACAGAGGAGGGGTATTTATAGTGGGTGGAGAGTTGGAGGGTGACGCGGTCGTATGGAATAAATTCATACGGTCGCGTCAATTGTTGGCTTTGTAAACCAAAATGATGACGCGACCGTTTGAAGTGTTCCAAACGGCCGTGAAAGGTTATGTTTATAAGGGGAGCGACGCATGTAAGGACATGGCTATGAGAAAAACACTAGAAGGGGGTTGAATAGTGTTTATACAATTTAAAACGATAGTTGTACCAAATTAAATTCCTAACCAACAATTAATGCGAAATGTAAATAAACCCGAATTTGAAACAATGCTAACACGAGGATGTTTAAAGGGTTTGGATTACCCAAGTCAACTCCCGACTTGTTCCTGGTAATCCTATGTCTCTTCCACCCGGATACCATCAGATACTCAAGTTAGAATCCTAACTTTAGGTTTCCTTTAAACCCTCTTATAGCAACACTACAAGTGAAAAGAGAATACACTCGATGTCCTTGACTCCAACAACTTGGGAGCAAGCAAACCACTCTCACAAACCGAGAGTTAAACTAATATCGAAAGATATGAAATATTGAAATAGCAACACTTACAATCACATATGCCTTGAAGTAGAACTTGAAGGAGCAAGTGTGTTGTGTGTTGAGGTCTCTTTTGAAAGAGAGAAAACCCCTTTCTTTTGTCACCACCAATTGCTTAGAAGATAACACTTTGATTGTGGAATTCTAGGGCTTTTGGATTTGAGAGCTTTGATCGAGAAGATGAATTGCTTGAGTAGTTGAGTAACTTGAGTAACCCTTCAATGGAACGGTAGGAGCTCTCTTTATAGGTTCCCAAAAACACCCAAACAGAATCCCCAAAAACCTCTTTGAAATCCGTGGAGAAAAAGCCAACAGATAGAATTTACACGGTCGACAGTCAACTATTGAATAAAACACAGTCAATTGCTGCACTGTGTCAGAGGGTAGGTGAGAATTCAAATGGTAACTTCCTACGTAGGACAGTCCACTGATGAAGAGAAGACAGACGCCTGTAAAACTAACAGGCAATTGAAATCCTTCTACAGGCGGCTGGCCACAATATGGGTAAGCTGAGAAAATCTCAGAAAGTTTTGGAAAGACACGACATGCAACTGATGTGGAACACGCAGGCGCCTGTGCCATGGGCAGGCAACTGTGAAACCAATATCAGTCGAATGTCACTAAAACCTGAAACTTTCCAGAGAGCAGAGTCTACAAAGAGAGCAAAGACAGACGGCTGTTGAAGCATTGATAGTCGACTGTGCATTGGACATGCGACTGTAAATACAACATCAGTCGACTGTCACTAAAACTTGAAACATTCTCCTTTTCATGCTTTCATTGATCTTTGAGTGACATCCATTACTAATTGATCTTCATGACATGCTTAGGCAATAGATTAACTGTAAATAGGGGATTAGTCACAAGTATTTATGTTTGCTCATCATTAACACCAAGTAGGGAGAAGTCCAATACTCAAGATTCTCCCCCTTTTGATGATGACAAACAAACATAAATAAAAAGATAAATAATTGTACTTAATGAAAACTTACTCCCCTACATAGATGCCAATCAAGTTAGTCAATGTATATAAGGGCATCTAAAGATCAATTGAAGCAAATATATAAGATATGAATGAATGAAATGATTTTCTTGAAATCTTGAAATCTAGGATTTTATAATCCAAGTTCATTATATCTTACTCCCACTGAATCTAAGGCAACTTCAATCTTAAATTCAAGTTTAGAATTAGAATTTACTTAGCACATAATTATGATATGTTTATTTCTCACCCACGACATTATCCAAAAAGTGGGAGTAGAATAACAACAATCGTGCTAAATAAGTACTAAAACAATCATGAGAGTTTAAAGATAGGATGTATATCAAATGTGATGCCAACATAAAATCGGAGAAAAATAATCCCGAGGGTGCATCTCATTGATATATATACCAAAAACTCATAAACACTAGAAATCTTAGTTGACTAAAGAAACGAGAATCCAATATCAACATTTCAAACCAAATGAGAAAAACATCTCACATCACACCCTGTATATGATATAGCATACAAAGAGAGACAATGTCACAATGTTCACACAATTAATCATAAAAAATGAGGCACACTGTGAACGAGCATATGAAGTAAAAGCATTGTCACACACATATATATATATATAATCCAAAATTACAATGAGTACAAAATACAACGACAACTCCATGTATATCCAAAAAAATGATCGACATACAAACAACATCATCCATAATTACTCAAAACAAATCAAAATACACACTGACACTCAAACTCTCAACCCTAACAAAAAAATAATCTAGGCCTAAGGGTGAGTGTTCTCCGCAGAGTGTCAATCCAAATCAGTAGCTGAGGAGGTAGCCAACACAACATGGAACTCATGGACCTCTGGATTAACCGTAGTATCCTCAGGAAGAGGAGCAACAATAACAGAAGAAGAGACATCCCGAGGAGCCGGAGAAGCAACCGACTCAGGAGCAGTGACAATAGGATGCTCCAAAATCTCAGTGACGACCAGAGGAGGAGGCTGAGAAGGCTGAGGAGATGGTACAAAAGATATGAGATGATCAGGAAAAGAAATGCCCTGATGCTGGAACATCAGATGAAACAACTCATAGATACCAGAAACCTTCTCGTCCAACAAGTCACGAGAGAGTGCAACAAAGGAAGATGGCTGATCAGAGGGTGGAATGGTGGATGACGACGGAGCTGAAGAAGACTGCCTCTTCTTTGATGCAATCTGCAAAGCTAAAGAGGACTTCGACTTAGCAGAAGCATCGAGAAGAGGGCCAAGGGGCATGGGCTATATGGATTCAGATCAATCTCGAAATGACGAAAGACTAAAGTGAGGAGACATACATAAGGAATGTGAGAGGAGGCAGTAGTGAACTCGACCTTGTCCATCTGATCAAGGAGGTCTCTGACCCAGTTCACAGACATACCAGAGAAAATTTCATACATACTGCGGATGATCTCTTGAGAAGGCTGATCAGATGAGCCATATTTCAACAAGATGTTGGACTTCACCACTAGGTAAACAACCCAATCTCTAGTAGAAAACATGGAAGCCCTGACGCCTGAAAAGAGGTAGGAAGGGATCATAGTGAACATGTCCTAAAGGACAGTCTGATCAAAATCTCCAACGTCTGTGAGGGAGATATCAGTAGGTAAGGGGCCAGTGGAGGGAATCCTAAGAATGGTTCCTAGGAGAGTAGGGTCAAGACTGATACGGGTCCCCTGAACAACTGTATCAATCTTCCCCGTGTCAACATACTCACCGCGAATGTGGTTGGCATAAAATAGTTTGACAAAAAAGGGATATGCACTAGGGGAGTCGACATGAGAGAAACGAAAAAGATCACTCAAATGGGTCAACGTGAGAATCTCTGAAAGTCTCTCAACAGTGAAGGCCTGAAACATAATGAATCGCTCATGAAGGAGCTTGATCCCTAGCATAGCATGGAATTTTGCGAGACAAGCATCTTCTCGATAAATGGGAACTAGAGGATCTGCAGGAGGAGGTATGTGAGGATTTTGGCATTGGGTAGAAGCGAGAATAGACTTGGGGTGGGTGTTAGCAGCCACCCAAGCAAACTCAGTCTCAGCGATAGGCTCATTTATGTGAACACCAATGGGTCTACGCGGATGCTTCAAGAGAGGCTCAACGATGGCTTCTTCTTCGGTGGAAGAAGAAGTGCAGTCGGAAGCAGAGGCAGAAGTAGCCGAAACTTTGGAGGGAGGTTCAGGATGCTTGGTGTGGGTTTTATATGGTTTCTTGGTTTTGGCAGTACTAGACTTAGGGTTCCTAGGTCTTCTAGAAACAACAGCCTTCCCTTTGGTCTTGGGAGCCATTGCACGAATCAAAAGAAATGAACGTAACACACGAACAAACGACAATGAAGAAATAATACTTAAACTACGAAGATTGATGAGGAAGGAGAGAACCGAACTCGCAATCGGATGATTGGGAAGAGATATCGGTAGCTGGAGCTTCGAATCGATGAAAACGGTTGGATTTCGAACGAAAAGACGAGGGAAGTCGAGTTGACTTAGAGAGAAATAACCGAACAAATCGACGCCCTCGAGATTATAAGAAGGGGTCAAGATGAATCTGGGCAGTTGGATCATCAGATCGATGGCTCAGATCGAGTTAACGAACCGTCACAGAAGTTGACAGTCGACTGATGAAATTTTTTTCTGTCGACTGGTTGAAAGGATAGAGATCAGCTTGGGTTGACAGACAGTCGCCTGTGTAATGCCCTACCAGCTACTGCACAAGTACTAGAGGGGGGGGGGGGTGAATAGTACTTTAAAATAATAAGGCGTATTATTCCAAATTAAATTGCACACAACTACCAAGTCAATTTGCGGAAGCTTAAATTGAATGACAACAATGAAATTAACAATGCTAACAAATGAAGTTAATGGGTTCGGATCCACCCAAGTCTCCCCGACTTGTTCCCGGTGATCCTACGTCCCAACCACCCGGATCCCTTCCGGATACTTGAGTTAGAAACCCTAACTCAAGATTTCCACTATGAATATCTTGTGAAAAACCTTCACAAGATCAAATCATACATGCAATGGCAAAGTGAATCCCACAACCCGGGATCACAAACTTCTCTCACAACCGAGAGAGCCAATAAGCAATATAAAAGAGTTTAATATGAAATAAATACTCTTACCACAAAATCCTATACCTTGAGTTTTTCTTACCCAAAAGGTGGAATGAAGGATTTGAGGAAGATGAAGTTACCAAACCCTAGCACCAAGGAAATGAGCAGCAATGGGTGCCTAGGGAAGATTTGGAAACTTGAATCAAGCAATAGCTTGAAGAGCTCACCAAGAACAAGCTTCTCTCTAGATCTAGAAATGAGAGAGAATGGGTTTCTTGTGAGGAAGAGAGCTTTAGATTTGAGGGAGAATAGCTATCTCTTTAGAACTCAATGAATCTCTTAATGACAGCTCTATTGAAGATAGAAATGACCTAGGTTCGTATTTATAGGGTCCCATAAAAACAAGTTAGGTCAATCTCCAACGGAAAGAAATCTGTGAGATCTAGTCGGTCAAAGAACACTCACTGACCGACTAGTTCATCAACTAGTCGGTCAGTCACAAAGCATGGACCGACTAAGAGCAGATCTGAGAAGAGATAGAATTTCAGACCTAGAAAACTAGTCGGTCCAAGAACACTGTCTGACCGACTAGTTTCACAACTAGTCGGTCATCCAATGAACGTAGACCGACTAAGAGGCAAAACAACATAGTCTGAAGGCAAGTTGACTTAGTCGGTCCAAGAACAAAAGTTGACCGACTAGATTGTCAACTAGTCGGTCATCAAACGTTCTTAGACCGACTAACGGTAAACAGTAGCTTAGGAGAATTTTAGAGTGAACAGTCAGTCTCAACTAGTCGGTCAAAGAAGCATCACTGACCGACTAGTTCACAAACTAGTCGGTCGGTGAGTCAACATAGACCGACTAACTGTAAACAGTAAAGAGCTAAGAATTAACTGACAGAAACTAGTCGGTCCAAGAACAGTGGCCGACCGACTAGATCACCATCTAGTCGGTCAGTACTTGTTCTTGTACCAACTAACATGCACAACAAAGTCCGAATCGAAGCGCGACGCTTCGAGGAAGTTAGAGTGAACTTGTGCAAGAATCCTAGAGCTACGAAATGAGCGTAATGAAGATAGAAACGTAAGATATACTCAAGGCTTAACATTCTATCAATCGAAACTAAAAGACTATAAATAAAACCTTAATAAACGGTCTTTGAGAGCTTCGATTGAATCTTCATTACTTCCAAAGCGTCGCAAGAGCTTCAACGAAGCTTTAGACATGAAAATGAGCTTTGGAAAGTGTTGAGATGTCGCTTTGAATGTTCACGTGAAATTGGCGACGATCTCCAATACTGCGCTCACAAATTGTTAGATCATGAATTATTTATGTTTGCTCATCATCCAAAACCAAATCCGGGGAGTCCAATATTCAACATTCTCCCCCTTTTTGGTGATGACAAACCAACATAAATAATAATCAAAGATAATAATTCAAATGTAAAATACTTACTCCCCCTGCATTGATGACACGTTAATTCCAAAATGAATATAAATGAATTGCATCAAGCAGACTAGTAAGATAAATAAAGTGAATTGATTTTTGAAATATCGGATTTTGAAAATCCTTATATGTATCTTAACTCCCCCTGAATCTAGCATATCAAACTAGATTCTTGGAAATTGAGTTAAATTTTCATTTGCGCTATTTATTATCATTATCTCTCCCCCTTTGGCATTATCCCAAAAATGGGGGGCATACAACGACAACAATTAGGAAATGTAAAATCCAACATCGGGAGTCGTAGACAAAGGCAATGGACCAACTTGACACCAAGGGAAAAATTGTGGAAATCAAAACAAGGTGTGCCAAATTTTCCATTATAAAAAAAATCAAAATCATCAAAAACACCAAATCATTATTCATTTCTTGAATAAAGAAACATACTCTTCAATATTCAATTTTCTTGGTTAATTTTGTGCACGGAGAACAATTCTAGAATATTACAGAATTTAAATCCATTTAACCAACTTTTTATGCGTCGATTCGATATCACATTTCAAATATATTCAACGAATATTAAAATTTGCACGATGAATAAAAGATAAAGTGAACGATGATGAACATATATATATATATAGACAACATGAGTACATCCAAAAAATATCACATCGAATATATGAGATACATCATATCAAGCGCTACATATCATCAAAAAGAAATACATCATCATCATCATAAAATCCAACACCGACAACCAGAAAGCACAAAAAAATACATCAAAGCATCTCTCAACCCCATCCTAACCCAAGACACTCTCACTAGAATATATCATCCAAAGCGTATATGGAGAGTCCTCGGAACAACGATCACGAGGAGGAGGCTGGATCTGCAGCGTCCGTGGGTCCAGTCGACGGAGTGGACTCAGGCTCTGCAGGGAGAAGAGGTGTCTCAACAGATGGAATCGACGGGGCAGGAGTCGAGATCTCAGCAACAGGCTCAACAGCAGCATGAGTCTCGACAGAAGCAGCAGCAGCAGATACATGAGCAGGCTCGGAAACTGGGTCAGCAGCAGGCTCAGAAGGCTGAAGAGCTGCAGCAGATGGCTCTGGAATACCGGAAGAGGTGGCAACTCCAGGAGCAGAAGTGGAAGTACCAGCAGCAGCAGTACCAGCAGAAGTGCCCTCGGGGGCACGAGTCGAAGCACGACAGAGCTCCTCAATGTCCTCCTCAGCCATCTCATCAAACTCCTCATCCTCAGACACGGAAGGAGGAAGCTCAACACCCATCCGACGAGCCATACGGCAGACTACCTCCTCGGTACGAGCCAAGCGGGACTCGTGACGACGAAGTATCCGTAGGACATCATCAAGGGTGGCAACGGGAGTAGAAGAGGCACTGGCAGAGGCAGGGACAGACACAGAAGGTGTCGTCCTCTGAACGTGACGAAGCGCCGCAAGAGATTTCTTGACGGCCGTCGCATTCAGGGGAGGACCAAGGGGACGCTCATCGTCACGAGGCAATGTGACACGAAAATGACGAAACACGAGGGTCAACATGCAAGGAAATGGGATATGAGCCGATTTATTGGACTTTCGAATACACTCGAAAGAGTCAATCTTATCGAGTATAATTCGAGCCCAATTAATCGAGCTCCCCATGAAGATCGCATAGATAAGCTTCAAAAATGGCTGGGATGGTCGGAAAGTGGCCGGAAGACGAAGGGTCTCGAGGGAGGTCGGGGTTTTGAGCGGAGAGAGAAGAGATTTCGATCGATTAGAATGAAAATCGATCGACTAAACTGAGTTTAAGTCGGTCGATTTCGCAAAAGACCAAACAGCCCCTGGCACAACTAGTCGGTCACAGTTCAAGCACTGACCGACTAGATCACGATCTAGTCGGTCGGTCAATGAGCTTGAACCGACTAGTTGCAAACAGTGGCTGAATCCAAGAATTACTGACAAGATTTAGTCGGTCTGCGTTCAAGTACTGACCGACTAGATCTCAATCTAGTCGGTCGGTCACTGAACATGAACCGACTAAAGAGTCAAAAACTTGAAAATCAAGTTCTCTCCATAATACGCTTGGACGATAAATCTCAAAACTCTCAATAAACATCGAAACTACCCCATTAATCATCGAAAAACAGAAATTTGACGATTACGCACAAATCGAACGAAAAATCAAGATATCACATAAAATTCCCGAAAAATCCAATAATTCTAGCATGAATGAGATATTGCCAAAAATAATAGCATGCAAAATTATTGAATGAAACATGAATCCTATATCTCGGATTCACCCATAATCCCCAATTCTCGACGCAACCGCACAAAGGAGTCCTCCTTTAGGGGTTTCGTGAAAATATCGGCGATTTGCTTTTGGGTTTCAACGTACACTAGAATGATGTCCTTTTTAGCAACATGATCATCTAAAAAGTGGTGTCGGACATCTATGTGTTTCGAACGGGAATGATGTACCGGGTTCTTGGAAAGACATATTGCACTTTGGTTGTCAACCATGATAGGGCAAGTATCACAATTTATACCAAAGTCTTTAAGTGTGTGTCTCATCCAAAGAACTTGAGCACACGCGGCACCGGCGGCAATATATTCCGCCTCGGTGGTTGAAAGTGATACGGAATTTTGCTTCTTGGAAAACCAAGAGACAAGAGAATTTCCTATAATGGCAAGTGCCACTAGTACTTTTCCTGTCGGATTTGCATCCCGCATAATCAGCGTCACTATATGAGACTAACTCATATGTGCTAGATCTCGGATAAAGTAATCCAAAATCTAATGTGTAACTTAGATAGCGAAAAATACGCTTTACCGCTACTAAGTGAGACTCCTTAGGTTGAGACTGATAACGAGCACATATACATACGGCAAACATAATATCGGGCCTACTTGCGGTAAGATAAAGCAAACTACCTATCATACCTCGATATAGACGAATGTCTACATCCTTACCGCCCGTATCCTTGTCAAGATGCGTAGTCGTGCTCATTGGAGTCTTTTTCCCGGAGGCATTCTCCATTCCAAATCGCTTTAGCAACTCCACCGTGTACTTCGTTTGGTGGATGAAGATTGCATCGTTCATTTGGCGAATTTGGAGACCTAAGAAATATTTGAGTTCGCCCATGTGGCTCATCTCAAATTGTTCCTTCATCACATTAGAAAACTCTTCGCAAAGAGCGAAGTTAGTAGCACCGAAAATGATATCATCAACATAAATTTGAACTAATAAAATATCATTATTCGCATGCTTAATAAAAAGTGTTGAATCGGCTTCGCCCATTTTAAAATTCAAATCCAAAAGAAAATTCTTTAGGCGATCATACCAAGCTCGAGGAGCTTGTCTCAAACCATAAAGAGCTTTCTTTAGTTTAAAAACGTGATTTGGAAATTTTTCATTTACGAAGCCCGGAGGTTGAGAAACGTAAACTTCCTCAACAACATCTCCGTTTAAAAATGCACTTTTAACATCCATTTGAAATAATTTAAAATTCTTATGGCATGCAAAAGACAAAAGTAATCTAATTGATTCTAATCTAGCTACCGGAGCGAAAGATTCTTCGAAATCGATACCTTCCTCTTAACGATAGCCTTGAGCTACTAACCGAGCTTTGTTCCGGACGACGACTTGGTTTTCGTCGGTTTTGTTCTTGAAGATCCACTTTGTCCCTATGACGGTGTGGTTCTTCGATGGCAATGGAACAAGCTCCCAAACTTCATTCCTCTCGAATTGAATGAGCTCCTCCTCCATGGCTAAGATCCAAGCGCTATCTTCGCATGCTTCATTAATATTCTTTGGCTCTATCGATGAGGCAAAGGCACAATTTGCGAAGCGGTGAACTTGGGATCTCGTCTTGACACTATCATAGATATTGCCAATGACTTGCTCATGGGGATGGTCACGAACCGAATGAAGCCGTTTGGGAATACCTTGATCACTTGGAACATTCTCAACAACTTCATTAGTTGGGTTAGTCTCAATAGAATCAATAGAATCATTAGACTTAGAATTTTCAAACGAATCACATAAAACATCCATAGAATCATTATCATTTGAAATTCTAGTTGGAACAAATCCTTCATTAAATGAGACATGAAGCGATTCCTCGATCGTTGAGGTTCGTTTGTTGAATATCCGGTAGGCTTTGCTACGCGTAGAATATCCAACAAAAATCCCCTCATCGGATCTCGGATCGAATTTGTCCAAACTACCATATGTGTTCTTGATAAAACATTTCGAACCAAAAACACGAAAATGTTTAACTTGAGGCAACCTACCAAACAACAATTCATAACAAGTTTGTTTAGTGCCGGGCCTCAAAAGTATTCTATTAAACACATAGCAAGCGGTGTGTACCGCTTCCGCCCAAAATTGATGGCCAAGTTGGCTATCATCAAGCATAGTGCGAGCACACTCCACTAGCGTCCTATTCTTTCTCTCAACTACACCATTTTGAGGAGGTGCACGAGGGAAAGAGAAGGTGTGAGTAATACCAACTTCATCACAAAATGTCTCAAAAGACTCATTCTCAAATTCACCTCCATGATCACTACGAATAGTGACAATGGTGGTTCCTAAGAGATTTTGTACTTTCTTAACAAAAATTGTGAAGTTTTCAAAAGCTTCATTTTTATTACACAATGAAAATACCCAAGTAAATCTTGAATAGTCATCTACGATGACAAGTCCGTACCTTGCATTTCCTAAGGAAGCTACTCTAGTTGGCCCAAATAAATCTAGATGTAATAGCTCTAGTGGCCGTTTAGTAGAGATGCTTTTCTTAGGTTTAAATGAAGATTTAGGAAGCTTGCCGCGTTGACAACAATCACAAAAACTTTTCTTTTCAAAAACAAGCTTCGGAAAACCTTTAATAGAATTCAATTTTGAAAGCTTATATAGTGTTCCAAAGTTCACATGTCCAAAGCGTCGATGCCATAAGTGTTGTTCACTTGTGTTGGCAACGAGACATTGTTCATATGACTTCGGAAGATCCAAAATATAGATGTCTTTACGACGAGTTCCGGAAAATAATAATTTTTCATTATCCTTTCTTAAAATGTGACACAATCCTTTCGCAAAGCTAACTTTGTAACCTTTGTCACAAAGTTGACTTATTGAAATAAGATTATGATTTAAACCACTAACAAGATAAACGTCACTAATTAATGGTTTAGAAGGGTTACCGACTTTACCAACACCTATGATGGTTCCACTCTCGTTGCCTCCAAATACGACGCGGTTTCCATTCGCAATGGGAACCACTCCGGAGAGCAAACGAGCGTCACCCGTCATGTGTTTGGAGCACCCGTTATCGAGTATCCAATTCCCTTTGGAGATAAATTTAAATTTGATGCTCCTTTTCTTTTTCTTTTCCTTGAGTACCTAAAGATAGACACTTTCATATCATGGTACCCAAGGTCATTGGGTCCAAGGGATTAGACCTTTGGAAGCCAAGTCCAAGTGGACTTAGACTTCCCCACATAATTCTTACTATGCACAACATCCGAAAAATAAGCATTCATGTACATTTGTTTTTCGTCCATGCTTGTGTCCTTTGGGCTCCAAATAGTGAAAATTTTGGGAGCCATCATCCTATTGGGTGCATGCATGCTACGTTGATTTCTACGTGATGCATGTTGTGGATAGGCATACGGGACATGATGGAATGGTGCACGAAAAGAATTATTCATATGATGAGGTGGGTGTACATATGCATGTGTGAAAACACGTGCGTGAGGGTGTCTCACTTGGTGTGCACGTGCACGGGAATGTGTTGCATAAAAATCATCATAAGTGTGAGACGGTGGAGTAGGACGTGTGTTCCTACGTGGCATGTTATTAGTGTACATGTAGGCATGCCCCTTCTTTGGAGGTCCACCCAAAGTGGGTTTCTTTCTGAAAGAGGGTGTGGACGAGGTGGAAGCACCATTGGTAGATGAACTACCAATAGAGTGTTTGCTCCCACACGTTGAGGCTTCGGAAGTTGGCCTAACAAAAGTAGTGACCGACTTGGATGAATTTCCCATCATATACCCCAAGCCAATGTGGTGTTTGGCCGGAAGTAAATCTTTTAGGATATTATCCAAATGGCCCTTACCCTTGTTGAATTTGTTGATTCGGCCCAATGTGTCCTCATATTTCTCTTTGAGAGAACGCAAAGAAGTATCCAAAGCGGATATTTGCGATGTGAGCACATAAACACGAGATTTAAGATTCTCGTTCTCAATACTCAAAGTCGAGTTTTGAGAAGTTAAATCCGCTATCTCATGTTCTTCCGCATCCTCAATGCTAACATGTTCAAGTTTAGATTTGAGATTCACAATCTCATTTCTTAACTCTTCAAAAACGGTGTCGTTGTTGGTGATGATATTCTTAGGCGATGTTTGAATGCTAGCTAGGTCATCTTTTACCTTAGTATATCTATTTACTAACTTAGTGTATTTTGACCAAAGTTGAGAGTTAGCATTTCTAAGATCATCCATCGTTACCTCATCGCTTTCGTCATTACTATCATCGGAAGAGGAGGATCCTTGATCGTTCTCCTCTCTTGCCATGAAGCACATATGTGCTTGCTCCACTTTCTCATCATCCGACTCTCCGCTTGAGGAATCCTCGGAGTCGGTGAATGTTGCTCCGACAAGTCCTTTCTTGTACCCCTTCTTGTATTTCTTGGACTTATCGAATTTTGGCGCCTTCCACTTCTCCTTTTGTTTGTTGAGAGGACACTCCGCTTTCATGTGTCCTGGCTTATTGCACTTGAAACACAAAGGAGAGGAAGAGGCGTTAGAAGAACCAAATTTACCTTTGGTCTTGAAGTTACCTTTCCGGAAGAAACGGTTGAACTTCTTGGCCATGAGTGCCATGGACTCCAAGTCCAACTCGTTTTCCGAGTCTTCATCATCGGAAGATGTGGATGAAGCCGCCTTGAATGCAATCGCCTTTTTCTTAGGCGCATCTAGGTTCAAATATGACTTCATCTTTTCTTGTAGCTTCACCTTGCTATCTTTGCGTACCTCGTATGACATCAAAGTACCCATTAGTTGAACTACGGTATATTTGTTCATGTCATTACCTTCCTCGATGGCGAAGGTACGTTTTTCCCAAGAAGAGGGAAGTCCTTCAATAAGCTTTAAGCACTTCTCCTTTTGAGTGTAGATCTTGCCGAGGGCCTCTAACTCGTTTATTATGTCAACGAAGCGAGCGTAATATTCTTTCATCTTCTCGCCCTGTTGCATGTGAAACATTTCGTAATATTTGGTTACGACAACGAGTTTAGAGTCTCTTACCCGACTCGTCCCTTCATGTAGTATGAGGAGAGAGTTCCAAATTTGATATGCACTCTTACATGTGCATATCTTATTGAAATCCTCGGGCTCCAATGCGCATTGCAAGGCGTTCATTGCCTTGGCATTGCTTACCTCCGCGGCGACCTCCGCGGTAGTCCATTTCTCAAAATCTTCTTCTTCGGGCTCGTTGTACTCCTTCATTGTAGTCCTCCATAAAGATGCACTTCGGAGGAAGGTTTCCATCCGACATTTCCAGTACCCGTAGTTGGTACCGTTGAAGAATGGAGGCCTTGTAGAGGAATGTCCTTCCATCACCGATGACGCTCCTTCACGGTTCCTGAAGGTGTCGTAGTTGGAAGGTGGAGGCACGGTCTTGTTGTCGTTGGCAGACATAGCTGAGTATCTGGCTTTGATACCAAATGTAATGCCCTACCAGCTACTGCACAAGTACTAGAGGGAGGGGGGGTGAATAGTCTTTAAAATAATAAGGCGTATTATTCCAAATTAAATTGCACACAACTACCAAGTCAATTTGCGGAAGCTTAAATTGAATGACAACAATGAAATTAACAATGCTAACAAATGAAGTTAATGGGTTCGGATCCACCCAAGTCTCCCCGACTTGTTCCCGGTGATCCTACGTCCCAACCACCCGGATCCCTTCCGGATACTTGAGTTAGAAACCCTAACTCAAGATTTCCACTATGAATATCTTGTGAAAAACCTTCACAAGATCAAATCATACATGCAATGGCAAAGTGAATCACACAACCCGGGATCACAAACTTCTCTCACAACCGAGAGAGCCAATAAGCAATATAAAAGAGTTTAATATGAAATAAATACTCTTACCACAAAATCCTATACCTTGAGTTTTTCTTACCCAAAAGGTGGAATGAAGGATTTGAGGAAGATGAAGTTACCAAACCCTAGCACCAAGGAAATGAGCAGCAATGGGTGCCTAGGGAAGATTTGGAAACTTGAATCAAGCAATAGCTTGAAGAGCTCACCAAGAACAAGCTTCTCTCTAGATCTAGAAATGAGAGAGAATGGGTTTCTTGTGAGGAAGAGAGCTTTAGATTTGAGGGAGAATAGCTATCTCTTTAGAACTCAATGAATCTCTTAATGACAGCTCTATTGAAGATAGAAATGACCTAGGTTCGTATTTATAGGGTCCCATAAAAACAAGTTAGGTCAATCTCCAACGGAAAGAAATCTGTGAGATCTAGTCGGTCAAAGAACACTCACTGACCGACTAGTTCATCAACTAGTCGGTCAGTCACAAAGCATGGACCGACTAAGAGCAGATCTGAGAAGAGATAGAATTTCAGACCTAGAAAACTAGTCGGTCCAAGAACACTGTCTGACCGACTAGTTTCACAACTAGTCGGTCATCCAATGAACGTAGACCGACTAAGAGGCAAAACAACATAGTCTGAAGGCAAGTTGACTTAGTCGGTCCAAGAACAAAAGTTGACCGACTAGATTGTCAACTAGTCGGTCATCAAACGTTCTTAGACCGACTAACGGTAAACAGTAGCTTAGGAGAATTTTAGAGTGAACAGTCAGTCTCAACTAGTCGGTCAAAGAAGCATCACTGACCGACTAGTTCACAAATTAGTCGGTCGGTGAGTCAACATAGACCGACTAACTGTAAACAGTAAAGAGCTAAGAATTAACTGACAGAAACTAGTCGGTCCAAGAACAGTGGCCGACCGACTAGATCACCATCTAGTCGGTCAGTACTTGTTCTTGTACCAACTAACATGCACAACAAAGTCCGAATCGAAGCGCGACGCTTCGAGGAAGTTAGAGTGAACTTGTGCAAGAATCCTAGAGCTACGAAATGAGCGTAATGAAGATAGAAACGTAAGATATACTCAAGGCTTAACATTCTATCAATCGAAACTAAAAGACTATAAATAAAACCTTAATAAACGGTCTTTGAGAGCTTCGATTGAATCTTCATTACTTCCAAAGCGTCGCAAGAGCTTCAACGAAGCTTTAGGCATGAAAATGAGCTTTGGAAAGTGTTGAGATGTCGCTTTGAATGTTCACGTGAAATTGGCGACGATCTCCAATACTGCGCTCACAAATTGTTAGATCATGAATTATTTATGTTTGCTCATCATCCAAAACCAAATCCGGGGAGTCCAATATTCAACAGCCTGTTGAGTATTTCACAGTTGACTATCGAAGAGACAGTCGACTGTAACTTACACAACAGTCGTCTGACAGAGAATCAAAAATATGTTGATAAAACAGAAACATCTCATGATTTGGACAGGCGCCTGATGACTAACTTACAGTCGCCTGTCGCAGAGACAGTCGATTACAAATACTTCATCAGTCGACTGTGCGAAAAATTTAGTCTGTAGTATGAAAAATTGAGTTAGGCAGGTGACTGTCGAAGGAATGACAGTCGTCTGTCTTGGTCCAAAAATGCACAGTGAGGTTTAAATCCAGAGGATTGAGACAACTCACCCTAGGACCTATACTCTAACACAACTCTAATCAAGAAATCAATATCAAAATATTATAGATTAACGTACAAATCACATAAATTAATCCAAACAATCGAAATCATCATAATCTCAAATACATCTCTTAAAACAAATATTTGAGAAACATATAGCTTATCAAAACAAGAGAAGTAAAATGATGATATGAGTTCAAGCATGATATAACATGAAAGTATAAACTCCTATAATTCAGATTCACCCATAATCCCTAATTCTCCACGGAACCTCACAAATGAGTCTTCTGTAAGAGGTTTAGTGAAGATGTCGGTGATTTGTTTTTAGGTTTCAATGTACTTTAAGATGATGTTCTTCTTAGCTACATGATCACTAATAAAGTGGTGTCTCACATCTATGTGTTTGATACGGGAGTGATGTACCGAATTCTTGGAAAGACGAATTGCACTTTGGTTATCAACCATGATAGGGCAAGTATCACAATTGACACCATAGTCTTTAAGTGTATGTCTCATCCAAAGAACTTATGCACATGCAAGACCCACGATGATATATTCCGCTTCAGTCGTGGACAATGATACCGAGTTCTGTTTCTTGAAAAACCATGAAACAAGAGAATTTCCTAGAAAATGGCAAGTGCCACTAGTACTCTTCCTATCGGATTTGCATCTGGCAAAGTCAGCATCACTATATGAGATTAACTCATATGTGCTAGACTTAGGGTAAAGTAACCCATAATCTAGTGAATGATTGAGGTAGCGAAAGATTCATTTAACTGCAATCAAGTGTGACTCTTTAGGTCTAGCTTGATATCTAGCACAAAGACAAATGGAGAACATAATATCGGGCCTACTAGCGGTTAAGTAAAGTAAGCTACCGATCATATCTCGATATAGACGAACATCTACGTCTTTTCCATTCTCATCCTTGTGTAGATGGGTTGTCGTACTCATGGGAGTCCTTTTACTAGAAGACGATTCCATTCCAAATCGCTTGATAAGTTTCCCGGTGTACTTTGTTTGATGTATGAAGTTCCATCCTTTATTTGCCGAATTTGTAGTACAAGGAAATAGTTGAGCTCACCCATATGGCTCATTTCGAATTCATCCTTCATAGACATAGAAAATTCTTGACAAAGATTAAAGTTAGTAGAACCAAATATTATATCGTTTACATAAACTTGAATTAGCAGGATGTCATTTTCATAATTTTTAATTAAAAGAGTTGAATCAACTTTATCCATTTTAAAACCTAAATCCAAAAGAAAGGTTTTGAGTCGATTATACCAAGCTCTAGGAGCTTGTCTCAACCCATATAATGCTTTCTTGAGTTTGAAAACATGGGTTGGAAATATATCATGAATGAAACCGGGTGGTTTAGAAAACTTAAACTTCTTCATTAACAATACCATTAAAAATGCACTTTTAACATACATTTGAAATAACTTAAAATTTTTATGGGATGCAAAATATAAAAGCAATCTAATAGCTTCTAATCTAGCTACGGGGGCAAAAGATTCTTCGAAATCAATACATCCTCTTGTCGATAGACTTGAGCTACTAACATTGCTTTATTCCATGTGATTACCTCGTTCTCATCGGTCTTGTTTTTAAAAATCCACTTGATCCTAATCACTTGGTGACCACTTGGAAGAGGAACGATCTCCCAAACTTCATTTCTCTCAAATTGCATGAGATCTTCTTCCATTGCAACTATCCAAGTGCTATCTTCATATGCTTCTTGGATGTTCTTTGCCTCAATTGTAGATACAAATGCACAGTGAGAGAATTCATTAATTCTAGACCTCGTTCGCACACCCACACCAATATCTCTAATAATTTGGTCATGTGGGTGATTACGAACGGTTGGATAAGCTTTGGAAATTCCTGCATCACTTGGAACATCTTCAACAATTTCATTAGTATTGTTAGTCTCAATAATAGAATCACTAATTTTAACATTACTAATGGAATCACATAAAACATCTACACTATCATCAACAACCGATGCACCTGTTATATGTTTGAAGCAACCACTATCGAGTATCCATACTTTCTTTTTAGAGCCGATACGATTTTTATTGCTCTCTTTCTTTTCTTGGGTACCTACATAATATGCTAGAAGCTCATGGTACCCAAGCTTTGTTAGGTCCAAGGGGATTAGCCCTTTGGAAGCCAAGTCCAAGTGGACTTTTGCTTCCCAATATAATTTCCACTATTTATTACATCATTAAAATAGGAGTCAACATAAGCATTCCTATCAATTATGCTAGTGTTCTTAGGACCCCAAATTGTGTATGTTTTGGGTGTCCTTTTCCTAGATGCATGCACATTCGATTGATTTCTATGTGGTGCATGCTTACTAGGAGCATGAGTTCTAGCATATGAATATGGAGATGGATAAGCATTGGACATATATGGGTTGTATGCAAACTTAGGAGCATGAGTTCTAGCATGCATGAGTTCTCGATTGTTTTCTCTTTGTTCTTTTTGTTCTCTTTTTGTATGGAGTCTTTGGTCGTGCCTTGCTGATTGTGACACCCTCGCATTCCACTTCCATCGCCATTACAACCTCCTTCGTAATCCATCTCCACCAATAAATTCGAAATCCAATCAACCTAGGAATCGATAGGTAGTGTGAAAATCGCCTCCCTGTGGATTCGACCTCGAACTCATCAGGAATATATTGCTCTGACACCCTTGCACTTAGGGGGTAAGGGTGTGCATTACCATTTTTGGGGGTGCATCCTTACAGAACAACAATTCACCGATACAAATTTTATTGTTGGGCAGACTTGACACACAACAAATATGATTCATGTGTCATTAACTTACTTCATAAATGATGCTCTAGCAGATAAACAAAGACAAATATTTAAGATGTTATTGTTGGGAAATAAAACAACCGGTGCAAACGGATGCCCTTGGGATCCACGTGGAAAATATCAACCCTAAAAGTTTATCAGAAATCTAGGGCTAGCAATGACCCCAATTCACCCAATAGAATCCCAATTTGACCTTGCAATAGAAAGTAGTAAACGAATCAAAGCAACAAAACGATCAATCGCAGACACAAGAGAATTTACCCTGGTTCTGTTGTAAACAACCTACATCCAGCATTCCGAGAAGATTCCACTATCAGAGAGATCCATCAAACTAGGGTTACAAATATTTCTTTCTTTCGCGTGAGTAATAACTTGTCAAACCGCATAAGCCCTCACTAATCCACTCAAGGAAGATGAAAACAATGGAGGAATGAAAAGGAAAAACATCACCTTTTCTCAAGAACTCCAAGACCTTAAATAATCTCCAAGGGGGTGGCTAGAGGCTCTCCCAAACTTTCATAATCCAATAGAGTCTTAACCTAGGCTAAAACAATAGTTAGGTCTAAATAGAATCCCCAAAAAACTGATAAAACAAGATCTGGCCGCTCCTTCTCTCGGCTGGGCCCGCATTGACTCAGCCCGAGTCGGTCGGCAGCCCGAGCTGCTCGACCTACCTGACATGCGTTGCTTCCGCCGCTGGGTGGAGTCGAGTCGACTCGGTCGAGTATCATAGCTACTCGGTCTGAGTTAGTATTCCCTTTAGAAACAACAAACTCTAGGACTTCTAAAACCACCAGAATTCCTCTGCAGCTCGACCAAGTAGCAAGCTACTCGACCGAGTAGCTCCCTACTCGACCGAGTCGGGGGGTCGCTCGAGTCGTGGGAAAAGCACCCCATAACTCTCTGTTTTCTGCTGCTTTTGCTCTGCACCTGCAGCTCGACCGAGTAGCAAGCTACTCGACCGAGCCACCTGGGAAACTTTCCACATGAGGCTTGAATCACAAAAAACAACACTCTACCTTGATTCAAGTCTCATCACCAATGACTCCTGCATCTCCACGCTGCACGACATGACCCTCTCTCTGATTATCACGATCGTCTCGGAACATGCGCCCTCCGGTGCCACCTAAGCCAACAAGGAAATCAGCTCCATACAAACCTGGAGCTTGACGACGGGAACTGGCTTAGTAAACATGTCTGAGGGGTTCAATTCAGTCGGGATCTTCTGAAGCTCTATTTCCTTCTTCTCCAAATCCAGAAAGGAATCATGCACCTCAATATGCTTTGTCCTCAAACTGTACACCTGGTGCTTTACCAGATTAATGGCACTCCTGCTGTCATAATGCACATGTGACGAACTTTGTGGCACCCCCAAATCTCTCAGCAGACTCCTTAAATACTTGGCCTCCTTCATAGCTTCCACCGTTGTAATCAACTCGATCTCTGTGGTCGATAGCACAACCACAAACTGTAAGACCGACCACCACGATAACGCGGCAGTGCCCAAACTGAACACATACCCCGTGGTAGATCGCTGCATGTCTCTATCACCTACATAATCGCTATCGTTGTATCCTGTTAGCACCTTTCTGTCTCCTCTCCCATAGAGGATCTCGACACTTGCAGTGCCATGCAGATATCTCAGAACCACTTAATGGCCTGCCAATGCTTCTTGCCAGGATTAGCCATATACCTGCTAACCACTCCAATGGCCTGTGCAATATCTGGACGTGTGCAAACCATCGCATACATCAAGCTTCCTACTGCACTTGCAAATGGCATCTGAGACATGTAAGTCTTCTCCTCATTGGTGCTTGGCGACTGATTTGTCGACAGCTAAAAATGAGCTCCCAAAGGTTTCGTCACGGGCTTCGCACTATCCATCCCAAACCGGGCTAGCACCTTCTAAATATACCCCTTCTGTGACAAACTAAGCTCATGCTTCTTTCGATCTCGGAAAATCTCCATACCGAGAATCTTATTTGCAGGCCCCAAGTCCTTCATGTCGAACTCTTGCCCAATCTTCTCCTTCAGCTTCTTAACCTCAGACATGCTATTAGAAGCAATTAGCATGTTGTCCACATATAACAACAAATAAACCTTCACGCCATTCTCAAGTGTGCAAACGTACACACATTGATCCTTGATGATCCTCTCGAAGCCTACTCCCATCATGAAGCTATCAAATCATTTGTACCACTGCCTGGGTGACTACTTCAACCCGTACAATGATTTCTTCAACCTGCACACCAAAGTCTGTTTTCCTTCAACTCTAACCCCCTCAAGCTGATGCATATAGATTTTCTCATCAAGGTCTCCATGCAGAAAGGCGGTCTTCACATCGAGTTGCTCCAACTCTATGCCCATGCTAGCAACTAGAGCCAACAACACACGAATCGATGTGCGTCGTACAACTGGTGAGAATATCTCGTTGTAGTCTTCTCCCTTCCGTTGTGCAAATCCATTGGCTACCAACCTAGCCTTATACCTGACATTGTTTCCATCTTGAGTTGAGCTTTCCTTGACCTTGTATATCCAATGATAACCATTGGCACACTTCTTGCTAGGTAACCACACCAAATCCCAAGTGTCGTTTCGGTGAAGAGACTCCATCTCTTCATCCATAGCTCCGTGCCACTGAGCTGCATCTCCTGAGACTATGGATCCACCATATGTCGCTGGCTCCTCGTGCTCTAGGTTGAGTGCATAATTCTCCATATCATCGAAAGAATAACCTGCATAATCCCATGATCCAAATCTGTCCGGTGCTTTCTTCACCCTCTTCGATCTCCGCGTTCCATCATCACCTGCACAGGTGTCAATGCGTACCTGAGATGTATCGGGTGTCTGCACATGGTCCTCAACATGGACCTCATCATCTTTCTCAACTGGAGCATTGACCATCAACTCTTTACCTGGTCGCTGAGTGGGCTGGACCGGAAGATTAACCCTCTCCGGTGAAATTTCCACTGCGGACGTGTCATCTTTTGAGTGAGAATGCTCCCCCTGAGTATTGCATCCTCATCAAGAGTGACATATCGGTTCACTATCTCTTTCTGACCCTCTGGATCCCATAAACGATATACCTTGACACCGTGGCTATATCCAAGAAAGATACACTTCTTTTCTCTTGGATGCAACTTGTCGATCCTCTCGTGCACGTATGCCGGGCAACCTATAATGCGCAAGTATGTGTAATCTCCAGCTTCACCACTCCACATCTCCTCAGGGATCTTGAAGCCAATCGCTACTGAAGGAACTCTGTTCATAATGTGCACAGAAGTCGAGAGTATCTCACCCCAGAATTCCTTCCCCAAACCGGCTGAATGCCTCAAACACCGCACTCTCTCCAACAATGTCTGATTTATCCGCTCCACCACATCATTTGACTGTGGATCACCAGGTGTGCTAAAGTGTCTGCGGATTGACACGCCCCGAACTTACACCTAAAATCCACCTAGCGGTGTCACAGTCGTTAGGCACAGTATGTTTCCTAGGTGTTGACTCTGGGCTCTATCCGCAAGCGGACGGTGTCAAATTATAGTATATAAGATTGTCGAATCCCACAGGGACAGTGAAAGTGTATTGGAGTCTCAGATTATCTTTAGATCTCAGAATGAGATAGCAGTCGGTTTAGGAAGGTTGGTTGTGATGGTATTGTTGGTTCGATATAAAGAAAAGCTACGGCCTTAGGGGTCACCGCTAAGACCTCGAAGGTTGATGTTAGAATGGAATTCTTACGTTGCATTGGATTTAGAGGATTGATCTCTCAGCTCATACCACTCTCGTGGGTTAAAGCTTCGAGGTATTTCGGTGGCTCTCATTAACGCAGTGGAGGTAGCCGTCAATGTAATGATATAGTTCGTCAGTGGATCCCCTCAAGGCACGAGCCTGGCTGGTCACGAGCCTTGGTTGAATCCACTAATTCCCTATTTAAATCCTAAAGATACTCCTTAAGCTCATCAATTCCATCGACCGTGGACATGACCCCAGTACGAGTTCTCCTAGGGATTTGGATGGATCGACCGAAATACTCCCCCTTTATTCCCAACACAACCTAGAAATCCAGATCTACATCTCTTTCCTAGAGTCTTAGGGCTAACCCATCAGCCCTAGGGAAGACTACCCACACATAGAAATTACGAAAAATAAAAATATAGTTTTTAACATAGAAAACTTCGTAGCAATTGAATCGAGCGAGAATTAAAGATCTTACGTACCGAATACGAGAAAGAACGATAGCCAATAAAGATCCAAATAACTTCCGCGGATTTCAAGATGCAAGAGATAATAAAAATATAATCTTTAGCCAAGAACGGCTCAATTCCAAAACCTAGATCTAGAATACAACAATTTTTAGATCTCACTCTTAAGCTTACTTTAAAACATAATTAATCCCACTTAACGTCAGTCAAATTCACTCTAATACATCGAAGTGGGGCCCTCACGAAAAAATCTCAAAATCTGAAGTTTGGGGGCCTACATGTCACAGACCGAGTCGGCTACTCGGTCGAGTAGACGCCTGCTCGGTCGAGCAAGAGCCTTAGCTGCCTTGGCTGGGCGAAGGGGTCTGGGCTACTCGGTCGAGTAACCCACGTACTCGGTCGAGCTGTCAGTAGATCGGAGCTCTCCTTCCAAAGTGTCGCTCTGCCTACTCTGCCTGAGTAGGCCTTGCTTGGTCGAGTCGTCTGCTGGCTCGGTCGAGTAGGTCCTACTCGGTTGAGCAGGATGTTGGTGGGATGGAGCTCGAAAATAGGAACGACTCGGGCCGAGTCGCCACTCTGCTCGGTCGAGTAGGATGCACATTCTCTTTTCTGCTGGGCTCGTGTATCAGCTCGACCGAGCAGCTTGTGCTGTCAAGCTGTTCGGTCGAGTCGCCTGGGAAAGATCCATATTGATTCCTTTCTCTTGCTAGCTTCTCCTCTTCTCCTCCCATATGCTTCCGAACCTCGGCGAACTCCTGTAGAGCCTCGCCAACGGACTCACGGACGTGCTGGTTGTGTCCATATCCCAAAATGGCTCTGAATCGCTCCAAAATCCTGGAAAATCCACAAAGCTCTGCGAAACTCGAATACGGCGTTAGAAGTGCAGTATCGTAAGAAAATGCGGGATTTGGATGCGGATGTGACATGAAATGCAATAAAATGATGCTATGAAAAGATAGACAATATGGACACATCAAAATCCCCCAAGCTTACCTCTTACTCGTCCTCGAGGAAGACGAATACTAGGCATGCCGGGAGATAATAATAAGAGAAAATAAAAGAGATAAGAGATGGGAGGGGGTGCTAAAATGTTCAATCAGATCTCAAGCCTCAGCAGTATATCACGATGCTTCGAATAATAAAACACATGCTAATAGTATCCTTAAATCTTACTAATCATATGGCTAGCATGCAATAAAGGCAAAAGTAGGGATCTTCTAAAATCATGCCATCAACTCATATCAATTTCATGCAATCTATAGAGTCTAATATAAAAAGAGTTAGCAATGCACTTTTCAATCAATAGATACAAGTGGAGCACAAAGAGATCACACCAACATGCAATAGAGAATGGAAAGATGTCATGCCATTCAAATATTCACTTCAAATCATGAAAAATCTCCAAAGCTAAAACATTTTGTAAAGTTCAAGCATTATCGAATCTCCCCGTTGTGCACCATCTCCACTCTAATGTTATACTCACTCATATAATCAATTGGTTCACCCCCCCAAGCTTAGCTCGAGGCATCACATCTAGGAATATGATGTGGAATTTTTTTGTTTTTTCCCAAGTATTTGCAGTAGCTTCTAATAAAGGGATAGGAAATAATTTTCTGTCCTTCTTTTCTTTTCTTTTTTTCTTTTCCTTTTTTTATTTTATTTGGAATCTATCTTTTTCTTTTGGGATTTTTGGGAAGTAGATGCGGTAGAAGTAGCTGTAGGGGGTGAAACCAAATGATATGTAGAGAATCATAAAGATATGTGGAGAAGGAAAATAATATATCACTCGGTTCACTCATCAGAGGTGAACAACGATTCAATGGAATAATACTCTAACTAAACTCATAGTTAGCATGGATATTTTCATTCATTTCAATGAATATTGATAGCATGCGGTATAAAGCACAATAATATCAGGCATGCAAGCAGAAGTGGATAAGATAACAAATGGGTGCTCCAAATGGTCTAATGATGCGTGAACCTAGGTGCATTACCCAACAAAGAACGTACTAGATACTATTTCATGCATTCAATTTCAATTCATATCAGGCATTAAATTAGAGAGATCAGTAAGAGAATATGCAAGCATATAAATAGTAAGACTGAGACTACTCTAAATAGCATGTCGACAGAAATAAACATCGTGAGTAGCTACTGAGGGCTATGCGAGATATCATCATGCAGAACAATTCTAGCTAAAAGGGAGAAAGGCGGATAAAGTAAGAAAATGAAAAGAGGCATGCAAGCATGCAAAAAGTAGAAAACGTGATGCTGAATGAGAAAAAGATGGAAAGGTGGAAAATGGGTGGAAAAGTAAAGTAAAAAGGTGAAAATGAAAGAAAATATAAAAGAATAAAAATAAAAATAAAAATAAAGTGATAGCACTCATCTCCCAAGCTAAACGCAGCAGTGTTCCCACTGCTGAGAACACACTGGCATGCGGGAAATGATGCTAAGGTGGGTGGGTGGATAAGGCGATAAAAAGTGAATGGAAAATAAAGCTGTACAAACGAAAGAAAAAAGGGAAATGATGCAATGATAAAGTGATGATGCAAATGCATAAAATGATGCATGATGGGTCCTCCCCCAAGCTGTGATAGACTAAGGCCCAGAAAAGACAGATGGGCAAAAAATAGGATGAGGGGAGAACAAAAAGTGGTGTAGGGACATCATCAAGCAGGGGCACCACCCTCTGGAGGTGGTGATGGGTCCCCCTGTTGTGGACCAGAAACTGTGGCAGCGGGCTGTGGCTTGACGAATAGGTCGGCCAGTGGGTAAGAAGCTCCAGATGACGATGGAGTGTCTGTGGGGTCGGATCGCCAGTGCCTAATCAGGTTGCGAAAACATGGGAGGTCCTGCTCAACGGACTGTTGAGTAGTGCCGCCTCCATGACTTATGAATAGGAGCATATCAACGAACTGGTCGCCCTGGTCAGTGTCTCGAAAGGTAACGTCATATGCTGCGTCGTTGAGATACAGACGCTCGGGAGGGGTTGGAGTGTTGGTTGTCAAGGGTGCAGGGGTGGATGATTCGCCAACAATATGGCCTTGTGTCGGTGAGCATGTATGCCGGGTGCATCGAGTTGGCCTAGGGTTGGGTGCATCGGTGTCGACGTTTATGGGTCTAGCTCGGCGTGGTGGCATCTTGCAAGGAGTCTAAAAACGTGGGTCGGTATGTAAATTATATAGTGGAAAGAGTGTACCGACACGAATGATGCGGAGAGTACAAAAATATCTTGTGGTAACCGGTAGTCAAACGAGTGTTATCCCCCATGTTGTCCCAATTTAAATCCCTCGCGGTAAACACAGTGCACACGATGGTCGCGATAAGAGTGATGTGATCGGGCACGTGACTGCTGCTGATCAGAGGTATCCCCCGAGCTGCTCCGGGACGTGTCCTCCTCTGTAGGCACAATGTACCTGAAATAGAAGGAGAAAATAATGTCAGGGGATGAAAAGAAAATTGTGTAGTGGAGATGTGTGTCGGAGCTCGACCGAGCATAATCGATGCTCGGTCGAGTAGGTAGGGGGCTGGGTTAGGATGGTGAGGGTTACTTGACCGAGCAGTAGTTGTGCTCGGTCAAGTAGGGCGGAATAGGAGGTAGGGTCGGTCGATGGCTCGGCCGAGCACTAATTGTGCTCGGTCGAGTGGGTTGGATGAGGAGAGGGGGGCTGATTGCTCGGCCGAGCAGTAATTGTGCTCGGTCGAGTGAAGAGTGTTGGCCTAGGGGGTGTGGGGGCTGGAGCGGCGGGGGGGAGTGGTGGAAGGGGGGAAAAGAATTGAGGATGGGAAGAGAGAAATTTAACGAAAGAGGGAGATAGGGGGAAGGAGGGGGAGAGATTGACCAGTAGGTGGAGAGGTCCGGGTGATGCTGGCAACGGCGGCAGTGGGAGGTGGGCGGAAGACATTCGGATCGAGTAGGAGCAGGTAGGAAGACTCGGGTGATAATTAGGGGATGATCGCTTAGGGCATGAGTTTTAGGATGGATTAGGGTATATAAATGACTTGAACCTGGCTTAGAATGGGTCCCATAATCAAGCAGCCAGCGACTCGGGCCGAGCAGTCTTATTGCTCGGTCAAGCCAGTTAAATAAATAAATCAAGATTTAAGTTTAATACTCCCTCAGCCGCTCGACCGAGAAAGGTCTACTCGGGCCTAGCAGGCATTGCCGTTGTTTCATATGATTCCCTTAGCTCGGTCGAGCAGGTGGGTGCTCGGTCGAGTAGGTGGGTACTTGGTCGAGTAAGCGACCACTCGACCAAGTAGGTGCTACTCGGGCCGAGCAGGCAGAGTGCCATTTTCATCAGTTATCTCTGTATCGAAGGGCGCTTGACCGAGTAAGCGACTACTCGACTGAGCATGCAGCTGCCTGACCGAGCAGCTCGTACTCGGGCCGTGTAGGCAGAACACTGAGCTCCTTGCTTTTACTATGCTATCTTCTACTCGACCGAGTAAGTGCCTGCTCCGTCGAGTCATCAGTAACTCTTTTTCTTTAAGCTTGTTCTCCTCCTGGCTCCCTTCCATTCAGTGCATCATTTTACGTGCTCTCCTCAATGTTCATCCTGTATGAAAGAAGAACTTGTCAGGTTCTTATAGTTTTACATTTTTATGGAATAGAAAGTGTTTTTTACTTGGTTTTCTGGGATAGATAGTACCAAAGAAAAATTGAAAAAGAAAAAGAATCTATGATATAGAAAGTCGGGTTGCCTCTCGATAAGCGCTCATTTTGAGTCACGAGCTCGATTCTCTCCATATTTTCAGCAAATAGTGGGGCATTCCTCAAGGAAGCATGTCTCCTCTTGCCCAATTGGCTCTCCTGCTCTGTACGGTTTTATCATCTGGACATTTACTTTGAATCTGTCATTCTTCCCTTCGAGTTGAACGGCCCCCCCCCCCGGAGGTAGACTCACTATCTTGTAGGGGCCGGACCACCTTGATTTTAATTTTCCAGGGAAGAGGCATAATCTTGAATTGTAGAGAAGTACCTGGTCACCAACATCATGGCGAACCACCGTGATGTTCTTGTTATGATAGGCTTTGGTCCTCTCCTTATATATCTTTGCATTCTTGTAGGCATGTCGCCGGATTTCGTCAAGCTCGTTACTGTGCAGGGCTCGTCTCGTGGCAGCACTCTTGTAGTCAAAGTTCATTTTCTTTGCTGCCCAATATGCTCTGTGTTCCAATTCTACCAGAAGGTGGCAAGCTTTTCCATATACTAGCCTGTAGGGGGTTGTTTCGATGGGAGTTTTGAATGCGGTGCAATATGCCCAAAGAGCGTCGCTCAACTTGTGGGACCAATCTTTCCTTGAGGCACTCACTGTCTTCTCTAGGATGCCATTGATTTCCATGTTGGACACTTCCACTTGGCCACTTGTTTGAGGGTGATACGCAAGAGCGACCTTGTGATGAACTCCATATTTCTTGAGCATCGTCTCGAACTTCTTCTCAATGAAATGGCTCCCTCCATCACTTATGATTGTCCTGGGGATTCCAAAACGGGGAAAAATTGTATTCTTGAAGAATTTGGCTACTACCCTTGTGTCGTTTGTCAGTGTGGCGATGGCCTCCACACACTTCGAGACATAATCAACGGCAACCAAGATGTACCTATTGCCGTTACTTGACGGAAAGGGTCCCATAAAGTCGACGTCCCAACAGTCGAATAGTTCTATCTCCACGATGTCCTGAAGGGATGTTTCATTCTTTTTCGTGATGTTTCCCGTCCTTTGGCACCTATCGCATTTTCTGAAGTATTCATTTGCAACTCTAAATATGGTGGGCCAATAGAAGGCACTTTGGAGGATTTTTGCTGTGGTTTTGGTGACTGCTGCGTGTCCCCCGCATGGTTTGTCGTGGCAATGTGATATGATGGAGGTTGCCCCTTCTTTTGGGATATATCGTCTGATGATCCTGTCAGTGCATGTTCTGAATAGGTATGGGTCATCCCAAAAGTAACTCTTGGCGTCATGTAAGAATTTCCTCCTCTAGGAGGTTGTCAACCCTTGCAGGATTATGCCGCTTACCAAGTAGTTCACTATATCTACGTACCAAGAGGATTCAGAGGAGTTTGTCGCAAATAACTGCTCGCCAGTGAAGGAATCATCCATTGACAAACTGTTGTCCACGTGCTTTTGGATTAACCGCGAAAGGTGGTCTACCACTATATTCTTCGCTCCTTTCTTGTCCTTGATCTCTGTATCAAATTCTTGGAGGAGGAGGATCCACCGTATCAAGCGCAGTTTTGAATCCTTCTTGCTCAATAGGTATTTCAGTACTGCGTGGTCTGTGTGGATAATTACCTTAGACCCCAAGAGATACGATCTGAACTTCTCGATAGAATATACCACGGCTAGCAGCTCCTTCTCCGTAGTGGTGTAGTTCTTTTGAGCATCATCCAGAGTCTTACTAGCGTAATATATCACATGAAGCTTTCCTTCTTTTCTTTGGCCAAGGACGACTCACACTGCTTGGTCATTAGCGTCGCACATCAGCTCAAATGGTAGATTCCAATCCGGCGGTTGTATGATTGGGGCTGAGATGAGAGCTTTTTTAACCTGTTAAAAGCTAGCAAGCAGGCATCAGTAAACAAAAAAGGAGCGCCCTAAGCAAGGAGCTCTGTTAGTGGGCGTGCAATGTTAGAGAAATCCTTTATGAAGCGATGGTAAAAACCCGCATGCCCTAGGAAATCACGGATACCCTTAAGGTTGGTGGGTGGCGGTAGACTCTTGATGACTTTATCAACCTTGATTCCCTTACAGATGATGACATGGCCAAGCACAACTCCTTCCGTCACCATGAAATGTCACTTTTTACAATTTAAGGTCAGGTTATTGTCATGGCACCGTTCTAAAACTTTGGTCAAATTTGCTAGACAATCATCGAACTCGGCGCCATAAAAAAAGAAATCGTCCATGAAGACTTCCATTATGTTTTCGATGAAATCCGAGAACATAGACGTCATGTACCTTTGAAATGTAGCAGGTGCATTACATAGCCCAAACGGCATTCTTCGGTAAGCGAATGTGCCATATGGACATGTGAACGTTGTCTTTTCTTTGTCCTCCAGATGCAATGGGATTTGGAAGAACCCGGAGTACCCATCAAGGTAACAAAAGTATTTGTGGTTGGCTAGACGCTCAAGCATTTGGTCAATAAACGGCAGAGGATAATGGTCCTTTCTGGTGGCTTTATTGAGTTTCCTATAGTCGATACACATACGCCAACCAGTGACAGTTCTAGTGGATATTAATTTATTCTTATCATTTCTAACAACGATCATGCCCCCTTTCTTGGGGACTACCTGCACAGGGCTAATCTATTTACTGTCAGAAATGGGATAGATAATGCCGGCATCTAGCAGCCTCTAAACCTCCTTCTTCACTACCTCCTTCATGTGGGACTTAATCGCCTTTGAGGCTCAATAGAGGTAGCTTCCTTATCCTCGAGGTGGATCCTATGGGTGTATATGGTTTCACTAATGCCTTTTAGGTCAGCAATGCTATACCCTATTACCTTTCTATGGGCCCTAATGATTTTTTGGAGGCTTTCTAGTTGTGGCTCGGTGAGGGCTGTATTGACGATGACGGGTATGTGGAATTCTCCCCCAAAAAAGCATATTTCAAATTAGCAGGAAGAGGTTTTAGTTCTACCTGAGGGGGCGCTGCACTCCCATCATCGCTTGCTTGCGAGAATAATGCATCCTCAATTGTCGATTCAGAAGCTGAAAACTTTTCGTTAGCAAAATTATAGGATGAGCAAGGAGAAGATGGTACGTCGTGGCAGACGTCTGCGGAATCCGTTTCCATTGCGATTTGTTTCGTAGCACACCTGTCGACCGAGCTAAAGTACACAAGTATGCATTCATTATCAAGTGTAGAGTTAGGAGAACTTCCCTGGTCAATATTGTCCTGGAATGGTTCGGGATCCGTGTATCCCTCGCAGACGTGTTCTTCACATGTCGCTGTAACGACTGGTTTTCATGTATGGATTATTATATATATTATATTATTTGTAGTTTTCCCTTCCTTGTGATTTCCTTTTTCCGTCTCCGTAGTTTTCTTTTCGCTCGTTTTGTTGTGATTCTTTAAACTCTTCTGTCGGTCTCCGTGTTTGAAGTAAGTCATTCGTGACGGACTTCATAACGTCGATATCTTAGAGTTAGAACGAGCCTAGGAGACTTAGGAAACCATCCCGGAGCTTCGCGCTCCATTTCGGAACTTTCAGTGCACATTAGCCGGTATGAGAAGGGGCACTGACCGACTAGATGACGATCCAGTCGGTCAGAAAACCTTCTTGAACCGACTAGTGGGCTTCGAAAATTATTCAGGAGTTACTGTTTATCGTTAGTCGGTCTAAGAACGTTGGTCGACCGACTAGGTTGCAAACTAGTCGGTCAGCAATGCTTCTTTAACCGACTAACTCATTAATTATTTTTGATACCAGTTACTGTTTACTCTTAGTCGGTCTAAGAACGTTCATCGACCGACTAGATGTCAAACTAGTCGGTCAGTAGTTGTTCTTTGACCGACTAACTCTTAGTTCAGATTTTCGTCAGGTGTTACTGTTTACACTTAGTCGGTCTGTGTTGATCAACCGACCGACTAGTTTTCAAACTAGTCGGTCAACATTCCTTCTTTGACCGACTAATCAGTACAGGAAACCCTAGTTTTGCCCTAACCGCCACAAAACACTATAAATACCCCTCCCAAACGTTTTCTTCTTCTTCTTCTTCAACTCTAAACCTAATTTCTCCCCCATTGAGCCCACATCTTCCTCAAACACTCAAAACTTCATTCCAAGCTCATCCTCCATCATCCAAACCCTCACTTAACACTTCCCACCTTCCATCTTCCTCAAACCTTCATCAAACCCCCAAAATCCATCCCTAAACCCATTTCTCCAAATTTTCCTCCATTTCTAGATCAAGCCAGATCGTTCTTCCGTTGCCGCGGTTGCTCGGTATCGTTCCTCCACTTCCTCACGGTAATACTCGATTCATTTAGTTTTAGCATAACCCATATTGACATTGTGAAACCCTAATAAAATGGATTATTAGACAATTAGGATTCTAATAAGAAATCAATTTAGAATCATTGTGCTAATAATTGTTTTGCCCTAACAGTGATCCATCCATAGTTATCTTGTGTGACGATCTTCATTGCTCGTCAATCCCGGTATCAGGCAAGTGAAACTTGCATCTCTTGATTTGGGCCATGTCTTAGGCCAGTACCTTGCTTTAGCGTAAAAGAGATTAGACGGTGAAAGGATAGCCGTCTGGACGCCATTGATCTAGCTTGACAACGAAGCTAGATCCGTCACCTTCATCATGCTTGCCAAGTCATGTTTAATTTCCATTAACGGTACGCAAATATCTGTTCATGTCATTGCATAGTGATTATTCATTGTGATTACATAGCACACGCTACAATATTATATTCCTGGCTCGTGTTCCAGAAGCGAGCCCTGTAGTTGGAAACCCCAACGCTCGGATACCGGCTAGGTGCACCCCTATGCCAAATACACTTCCTGGCTCGTGATCCAGAAGCGAGCGCAGTTAGTTGGAAACCCCAACGCTCGACACATATGGGTGGGGTAAGAGATATGCGGCCACCTGAGCCCCGAGTTGGCCTGATCCGCCACTCCGGCCAGCAGGCGAAATCTCTAGTGCACAAGTGATTAATAGTGATAAGTGAATCGTGATTAGTGCTTAGTGATTGCTACATCGTGAGTGCGTGACACACTCTTTTTTAAACTGCTGCATCAAACTAAACTGTCATGTCATTGCTTAATATTATAAGTGCTAGGTTGTTAGTTACTTTCAGTTTCCTTGCTCAAGTCTTTAGACTTGCTGACATGTGCCCCTTTTCTCTTTTGGATGACACATGTTAGACCCCGAGCCAGAGTTACTTGCTGAGGGGGAGGTGTTTGCAGACGCCGAGCTTGAGCCCGTGTTGGACGAGGACTTCGTGGACACGGGCGATCAGTCTTAGGAGCTGTCTGTGTGTTTGTTTAGCTGATGTAGTTGCCGGTGCGTAGCACCGTTGTTTTGTCTTATGTTGTGGTTGCGGGCCGGCTTGTGGCCTTAGACTCTTTCGTTATAGCCTGGTGGCTTTTCTGGTTGTTGAACTCTTTGTTTTAGTTGGACAAACTATCTGAGATATGAGATTTTATTTCTGTCTCCTTTTGTTATTATCTTTGTTCTGTTCATGGTTACATGGACCTGCTTATGATTCATTGACGCTTATCGGGCGTGCGGCTTCACCGCTCCATGCCCGTGCGGACCTTTTCACATCTCGCCTCCACTTTTGGGAAGCGGGGCGTGACAGGTTTTGTTGGTGGCCCATGCAGGTCACCCTCTGTAACTGTGAATGTCGAAATGACGATAATAATATTAGAATGTCCACTAAATGAAGTTCGACATCCGAGTCGTTAAGCTATGAGTCTAATTGTTTCGTTTTCTGTGTCACTAGATGGCAGGAAGGCGGAATACTCGTGCGGGTAATAGTAGTGGTGTGCTCCCTCATGTTGAGGAACCTGAGCGGGAGCCCACTAACGGAGAGATGATGCGGATGATGATGCAGATGATGCAAGTTCAGCAGGGTGTGCTTCTGCAGGTACAGAATGCTCCGGTGGCTCGAGCTGCTCGGGCGGTGGAAGCCCCTCGCCCTGAGCCTGGAGCGAAGCAGTTCAGAGAGCTGGGTCCTGCATATTTTGATGGAACCAAAGGTCCACTAGCTGCTGATGAGTGGATGAGGAATATCGAGGACAATCTGAAGATGTCCAAGGTCAACGAAGTTAGTTGGGTTGACTTGGCAAAGCGCCATCTGAGGGATAACGCCAGAAATTGGTGGGATGCTGAAGAGAAGATGTTAGAGGAGCCGATCGTCTGGGCTACCTTCAAGGCCAGATTTGATGGTGAGTTCTTCCCAAAAGCTGCCAGGGAAGAGATGCTGCAGTGTTTTATCGATCTGAAGCAAGGAAGCTCGTCGGTGGACCGGTATCACCAAGAGTTCATGAGGCTGAGTCGGTTTGCACCGAAGATGGTGCAGGACGCTGAGAAGAGAGCTCAGAGGTTCCTACAGGGACTTGCTTTGGAGCTCCAGAGTTTTGTGACCTCTTCTGACCGGGAATCTTATCAGAAGGTTCTAGTAGCAGCCAAGAGGCAGGAGCTGCTCGTGAACCAGAGGAGGGGGTCTATTATTGGTGCTGGGAAGAGGCCTGTGGAACAGGCGAGAGCTGTGGTTAGACCTGGATTCAGGCCGAACCAGCCTGTTCAGTTTAAGAGGCCAGGAGGGCCTGTTCAGAAGGTTTGCCATTTCTGTGGCAAGGAGGGCCATATCAAGGAATCGTGTAGGAGGTTCTTGGGGGCAATGTATGGCTTGTAGAGATCCTGTCCATGCTCTTAGGGAGTGCCCGAGGTTGAAGCAACCTTGGAGGACACATATTGCTGCCCCGCCGTTGCAGCAGAGAGCCCCGGTGCCCGCTGGTCGTGGGGTACCCCTTGTTCCACAAGGGCATGCCTTTCAGCAGGCTGTTCCGCCAAGGAGGCAGGCATTTCTGATGACCGAGGAGGAGATCTCGGCCATGGATGAGGTCATTGCAGGTAACTTCCAAACTAGTTGTTCCTTCCTTAGTTAGTTGATTGTTAAATTATGTTGGTTGCTTGTGTATGAATGTTGCTAGAGTAAGATTTGATTGATTAGACTGTTTGTTAGGTGTGGTTTTGGTTTGCACATTCCCTGCCCGAGTCCTCTTTGACTCAGGTGCGTCGATGTGCATTTTGGCCCAGAGCTTCGTGGAGAAGCATTCCATGTCGACGTCCCCTCTCCCCAAGAGTTGGAACATCGTTACAGGGAATGGTGTAGTCTCGGTGCATCGTGGGTGCAGCCCTTGCTCTGTGGTGGTTTGTGGACATGAGCTTTATGCTGATTTTATTATCCACAACATCACCAACTACGATGCGGTCCTTGGGATGGATTGGCTTGCGAGCTTCTATGCTACGATTGACTGTCGGAGGAAGAAGGTGGTGTTTGAGATTCCCGGACATCCGGTATTTGAGTTCAGTCGAGGTAGCAGTTCGATGGGTCCGGTCAGATTTCGAGCCAGACCGGTGGAAGATGTGGCTATGCAGTTGGAGTGTGAGAGGCCATCTGTGGTGCAAGATTTTGATGACGTCTTCCCTGAGGAGATGTCTGGACTGCCACCCGATCGAGCTTTAGAGTTTTCTATTGATTTGATTCCAGGTGCGCAGCCGATTTCAAAGGCACCATACCGTATGGCGCCTGCAAAATTGGAAGAGTTGCGGAAGCAGTTGGATGAGCTTATGCAGAAGGGTTACATTAATCCCAGCGTGTCTCCGTGGGGAGCACCGGTGTTGCTGGTAAGGAAGAAGGATGGTTCGCGTCGCATGTGCGTGGACTATCGGGTATTGAATGCGGTGACCATTAAGAATAGATATCCTTTGCCTCGTATTGATGACATTTTTGATCAGCTTGGAGGGTCGAGGGTGTTTTCTAAGTTGGATTTGAGGAGTGGTTATCATCAGTTGAAGGTGAAGAAGGAGGATGTTCCGAAGACAGCTTTCAGAACGAAGTATGGACACTATGAGTTCGTGGTTATGCCTTTCGGTGTAACTAATGCACCTGCAGTTTTCATGAATTTGATGAATCTGATTTTCTATGACTTTTTGAATAAGTTTGTCGTTATCTTTATTGACGACATTCTGATTTATTCGAGGTCGGAGGAGGAGCATGCCTCGCACTTGAGGGTCGTGTTGGAAATTTTGAGGAAGCATCGGTTGTATGCCAAGTTTTCGAAGTGCAAGTTCTGGTTGGACAGTGTTGCTTTTCTCGGGCATGTGGTGACTGGTGATGGTATTTCAGTGGATCCCGAGAAGATCAGGGCCATCAGAGAGTGGCCTGTTCCGTCGTCAGCCTCTGAGATTCGGAGTTTCCTTGGTTTGGCGGGATATTATCGACGTTTCATTAAGGACTTTTCTCGTATTGTCGAGCCAATGACCAGGTTGACGCGGAAGGATATACCTTATGTCTGGTCAGGTGACTGTGAGCATGCCTTTGGTGTTCTGAGAGAGCGTTTGATGTCTGCCCATGTCCTTGCTGTGCCTGACCGCAGTGGAGGATTCAAGATCTTTTGCGATGCTTCTGGCAAGGGTCTCGGTTGTGTTTTGCATCAGCATGGACATGTGGTGGCTTATGCGTCGCGTCAGCTCAAGGTTCATGAGAAGAATTACCCGACGCATGATTTGGAGTTGGCTACCGTTGTGTTTGCTCTTAAGATTTGGAGGCACTTCTTGCTGAGTGAGAAAGTGAAAATCTTCACCGATCACAAAAGCTTGAAGTATATTTTTACCCAGAAGGAGCTCAACATGCGACAGCGTCGATGGTTGGAGCTTATGGCAGATTACGAGATTGAATTGCAGTATCACCCTGGCAAGGTGAATGTGGTGCCTGATGCTTTGAGTAGGCTTCCCGCGGTGATGGTTTTGACTCCGCAGTGAAGATTACAGTAGGATTTTTGCGGGTCCGATGTAGAGATTGTTCTTCCTGGGGAGGCTTCTTCGTTGATGTACATGCAGGTGCAGTCAACGATCGTGGATCGGATTAAGGCGAGTCAGGCCGGAGATCCGAAATTGGTAAGGATTCGAGGGCAGGTTGAAGCCGGTCTGCGGACTGACTTTTTGGTTCATGATGATGACTCGTTGAGGTTCGGAGCCAGGCTGTGTGTGCCAGCTGGGGATATCAGAGAGGAGTTGTTGGTGGAGGCACACAGTTCGCCGTATTCCGTGCATCCTGGTGGGACCAAGAAGTACAAGGATCTTTGTCTGAACTTTTGGTGGCACAGCATGTAGAGGAGTGTGGCACGGAGTGTGGCCAAGTGTTTGGTTTGCCAGCAAGTGAAGGCGGAGCATCAGCGTACGACCGGGTTGCTACAACCGCTTCCGATTTCGGAGTGGAAGTGGCAGCACATCACTATGGACTTCGTGACTGGACTACCTCGGAGTCCGAAGCAGAACGACGCGATTTGGGTGATCGTAGACCGATTGACCAAGTCTGCACATTTTATTCCGTTCCGAGTAGGACAGTCCACTGAGGCACTAGCAAGGAGATACATGGAGGTAATTTCTTTACTCTCCGTTTCTATTTCCTTTTTCTAGTTTAGATAGTGATGTAACGTGAATCGTGCAGGAGATCGTGCGACTTCATGGAGTCCCCATGAGTATCGTGTCGGACAGAGACACGAGATTCACATCTCAGTTCTGGCAGAGTTTGCAGAAAAGTTTGGGTACGCGTCTGAGTTTCAGCACGGCGTACCATCCGCAGACGGATGGCCAGTCCGAGAGGACGATTCAGATTTTGGAAGACATGCTGAGAGCGTGCATGTTGGATTTCAAGGGTTCGTGGGAGGACCATCTACATTTGGTGGAGTTCTCTTACAACAATAGTTTCCAGGCGTCTATTGGCATGGCGCCTTTCGCCGCATTATATGGGAGGAAATGTCGATCGCCATTGAGTTGGGATGACGTTGGCGATCGGGAGCTGTTGGGGCCTGAGATGATTGTGGAGGCTGTGGAGGTCATCAGGAACATTCGGGAGAGGCTGAGGATTGCTCAGGACCGTTTTAAGCATTGGGCGGATGCGAAACGTCGTCCTTGGGAGTTTCAGCCGGGCGATCATGTGTTTCTGAGGATTTCCCCGAATCGTGGAGTGATTCGTTTTGGGAAGCGAGGGAAGTTGAGCCCGCGATACATTGGACCGTTCGATGTTTTGGAGAGGGTCGGTGAAGTAGCTTACCACTTAGCCTTGTCGCCATCTTTGGAAGGAGTCCATGATGTTTTCCAAGTGTCGCAGCTTCGTCGATACATCAGCGAACTGTCTCATGCCGTGGATTTCTCGGAGATTGCCGTTCGCTCAGATTTGATGTATGACCAGCATCCAGTGCAGATTCTGGATAGGCGTCAGAAGTCACTTCGGAACAAGGTCGTTGATCTTGTTCGGGTGATGTGGTGACACGGTACGCCGGGAGAGTCTACTTGGGAGAGAGAAGATGAGATGCGAGAGCGCTACCCACTTTTGTTCCCGGACACGTGAGTGTTGGGAATTCCGAGGACGGAATTTTTTTTAAGTTGGGGAGGATGTAACGACTGGTTTTCATGTATGGATTATTATATATATTATATTATTTGTAGTTTTCCCTTCCTTGTGATTTCCTTTTTCCGTCTCCGTAGTTTTCTTTTCGCTCGTTTCGTTGTGATTCTCTAGATTCTTCCGTCGGTCGCCATGTTTGAAGTAAGTCATTCGTGACGGACTTCATAACGTCGATATCTTAGAGTTAGAACGAGCCTAGGAGACTTAGGAAACCATCCCGGAGCTTCACGCTCCATTTCGGAACTTTCAGTGCACATTAGCCGGTATGAGAAGGGGCACTGACCGACTAGATGACGATCCAGTCGGTCAGAAAACCTTCTTGAACCGACTAGTGGGCTTCGGAAATTATTCAGGAGTTACAGTTTATCGTTAGTCGGTCTAAGAACGTTGGTCGACCGACTAGGTTGCAAACTAGTCGGTCAGCAATGCTTCTTTAACCGACTAACTCATTAATTATTTTTGATACCAGTTACTGTTTACTCTTAGTCGGTCTAAGAACGTTCATCGACCGACTAGATGTCAAAATAGTCGGTCAGTAGTTGTTCTTTGACCGACTAACTCTTAGTTCAGATTTTCGTCAGGTGTTACTGTTTACACTTAGTCGGTCTGCGTTAATCAACCGACCGACTAGTTTTCAAACTAGTCGGTCAACATTCCTTCTTTGACCGACTAATCAGTACAGGAAACCCTAGTTTTGCCCTAACCGCCACAAAACACTATAAATACCCCTCCCAAACGTTTTCTTCTTCTTCTTCTTCAACTCTAAACCTAATTTCTCCCCCATTGAGCCCACATCTTCCTCAAACACTCAAAACTTCATACCAAGCTCATCCTCCATCATCCAAACCCTCACTTAACACTTCCCACCTTCCATCTTCCTCAAACCTTCATCAAAACCCCAAAATCCACCCTTAAACCCATTTCTCCAGATTTTCCTCCGTTTCTAGATCAAGCCGGATCGTTCTTCCGTTGCCGCGGTTGCTCAACATCGTTCCTCCGCTTCTTCACGGTAATACTCGATTCATTTAGTTTTAGCATAACCCATATTGACATTGTGAAACCCTAATAAAATGGATTATTAGACAATTAGGATTCTAATAAGAAATCAACTTAGAATCATTGTGCTAATAATTGTTTTGCCCTAACAGTGATCCATCCATAGTTATCTTGTGTGACGATCTTCATTGCTCGTCAATCCCGGTATCAGGCAAGTGAAACTTGCATCTCTTGATTTGGGCCATGTCTTAGGCCATTACCTTGCTTTAGCGTAAAAGAGACTAGACGGTGAAAGGATAGCCGTCTGGACGCCATTGATCTAGCTTGACAACGAAGCTAGATCCGTCACCTTCATCATGCTTGCCAAGTCATGTTTAATTTCCATTAACGGTACGCAAATATCTGTTCATGTCATTGCATAGTGATTATTCATTGTGATTGCGTAGCACACGCTACAATATTATATTCCTGGCTCGTGTTCCAGAAGCGAGCCCTGTAGTTGGAAACCCCAACGCTCGGATACCGGCTAGGTGCACCCCTATGCCAAATACACTTCCTGGCTCGTGATCCAGAAGCGAGCGCATTTAGTTGGAAACCCCAACGCTCGACACATATGGGTGGGGTAAGAGATATGCGGCCACCTGAGCCCCGAGTTGGCCTGATCCGCCACTCCGGCCAGCAGGCGAAATCTCTAGTGCACAAGTGATTAATAGTGATAAGTGAATCGTGATTAGTGCTTAGTGATTGCTACATCGTGAGTGCGTGACACTCTCTTTTTTAAACTGCTGCATCAAACTAAACTGTCATGTCATTGCTTAATATTATAAGTGCTAGGTTGTTAGTTACTTTCAGTTTCCTTGCTTAAGTCTTTAGACTTGCTGACATGTGCCCCTTTTCTCTTTTGGGTGACACATGTTAGACCCCGAGCCAGAGTTACTTGCTGAGGGGGAGGTGTTTGCGGACGCCGAGCTTGAGCCCGTGTTGGACGAGGACTTCGTGGACACGGGCGATCAGTCTTAGGAGCTGTCTGTGTGTTTGTTTAGCTGCTGTAGTTGCCGGTGCGTAGCACCGTTGTTTTGTCTTATGCTGTGGTTACGGGCCGGCTTGTGGCCTTAGACTCTTTCGTTATAGCCCGGTGGCTTTTCTGGTTGTTGAACTCTTTGTTTTAGTTGGACAAACTATCTGAGATATGAGATTTTATTTCTGTCTCCTTTTGTTATTATCTTTGTTCTATTCATGGTTACAGGGACCTGCTTATGATTCATTGACGCTTATCGGGCATGCGGCTTCACCGCTCCATGCCCGTGCGGACCTTTTCACGTCTCGCCTCCACTTTTGGGAAGCGGGGCGTGACAGTCGCAGTCTGTGGGATGCTATCATTGTAGAAGCGTAGGGTGTCTCCCTCGTATCGCACATAGACTCCATCAGCGATGGGGACGCCATCCAAGGTATCTGCATTGTGGAAGGCGTTCGCGATAAAGACTGAGAGTTCTTGTATAACCAGGTCATCTGTAGGGAACTCCACTGGACCATGGGCCCATACATCAGTCACTACACTTTCCATTATACTCAATAGCTGGGAATCGTTCAATGGCTTAAATTGACGGGTCTCTCTCCAGCTTACGCCAATAGGTAGGGCTTCAATAGTCTGAAGGAACATCGCATCCCCTTCGAAGCTTATGTGAATGTCACCCTCAATGGTACCTGCATCAGAAACCTTGTTCGTTATATGATCCATGACCATTTGTTGATTTACATTACATGCCACATAGGTTCCTAATCCGATAAAGCGAACTGCATCAATCAATTCTCTAGCCGCACATTCGATCATGGCTTCATCCATGCGTGAGTCCTGGAGACCATGTAGATGATACGGAGAAAAGCTAATCTCATCTGAGTCACTGTCAGATTCACAGGTCTATTGTACTTGCATCACCATCTCCATCATGTTTGATTTCTTAAGTATGATTACTGACTGGAGAGAGATGTTAGTAGCGAGGTAGCAATAAAAGAGAATAAAGAGGGTGGAAAGATAAGAAATGATAAGATTCGCTAGCAGATTCTTTGAAACAAATATAAACTTAGATACACTATAACTGTCCCTGGCAATGGTGCCAAAAACTTGACGCGCCCCGAACTTACACCTAAAATCCACCTAGCGGTGTCACAGTCGCTATGCGCAGTATGTTTCCTAGGTGTTGACTCTGGGCTCTATCCGCAAGCGAACGATGTCAAATTATAGTATATAAGATTGTCGAATCCCACAGGGACAGTGACGGTGTATTGGAGTCTCAGATTATCTTTAGATCTCAGAATGAGATAGCAGTCGGTTTAGGAAGGTTGGTTGTGATGGTATTGTTGGTTCGATATAAAGAAAAGCTACGGCCTTAGTGATCACCGCTAAGACCGTCAGAGGTTGATGTTAGAATGGAATTCTTACGTTGCATTGGATTTAGGGGATTGATCTCTCAGCTCATACCACTCTCGTGGGTTAGAGCTTCGAGGTATTTCGGTGGCTCTCATTGACGCAATGGCGGTAGCCGTCAATGTAGTGATATAGTTCGTCGGTGGATCCCCTCAAGGCACGAGCCGGGCATGGTCATGAGCCTTGGTTGAATCCACTAATTCCCTATTTAAATCCTAAAGATACTCCTTAAGCTCATCAATTCCACCGACCGTGGGCATGATCTCAGTACGAGTTCTCCTAGGGATTTGGATGGATCGACCGAAATACTCCCCCTTTATTCCCAACACAACCTAGAAATCCAGATCTACATCTCTTTCCTAGAGTCTTAGGGCTAACCCATCAGCCCTAGGAAAGACTACTCACACATAGCAATTACGACAAATAAAAATATAGTTTTTACCATAGAAAACATCGTAGCAATTGAATCGAGCGAGAATTAAAGATCTTACGTACCGAAAACGAGAAAGAACGATAGTCAATAGAGATCCAAAGAACTTCCGCGGATTCCAAGATGCAAGAGATAATAAAAATATAATCTTTAGCCAAGAACGGCTCAATTCCAAAACCTAGATCTAGAATACAATAGTTTTTAGATCTCACTCTTAAGCTTAATTAAAAACATAATGAATCCCCCTAAAAACGTCAGTCAAATTCACTCTAATACATCAAAGTGGGGCCCTCACGAAAAAATCTCAAAATCTGAAGTTTGGGGGCCCACATGTTGCCGATTGAGTCGGCTACTCGGTCGAGTAGACACCTGCTCGGTCGAGCAGGTGCCTTAGCTGCTCTTAGCTAGGCGAAAGGGTCCGGGCTGCTCGGTCGAGTACCCCGCCTACTCGGTCGAGCTGTCAGTAATCGGAGCTCTCCTTCCAAAGTGTCGCTCTGCCTACTCGGCCCGAGTAGGCCTTGCTCGGTCGAGTTGTCGGCTGGCTCAATCGAGTAGGTCCTGCTCGGTCGAGCAGGATGTTGGTGGGATGGAGCTCGAAAATAGGAACGACTCGGGCCGAGTCGCCACTCTGCTCGGTCGAGTAGGATGTGCATTCTCTTTTCTGCTGGGCTCGTGTATCAGCTCGACCGAGCAGCTTGTGCTTCTCGGTCGAGTCGCCTGGGAAAGATCCATATTGATTCCTTTCTCTTGCTAGCTTCTCCTCTTCTCCTCCCATATGCTTCCGAACCTCGGCGAACTCCTGTAGAGCATCGCCAACAGACTCACGGATGTGCTGGATGTGTCCATATCCCAAAATGGCTCCGAATCGCTCCAAAATCCCTGAAAATCCACAAAGCTCCGCGAAACTCGAATACGGTGTTAGAAGTGCAGTATCGTAAGAAAATGCGGGATTTGGATGCGGATGTGACATGAAATGCAATGAAATGATGCTATGAAAAGATAGAAAATATGGACGAATCACGGATCCCATGGAGTTTGCAGAAATTTCTAAACTCCCTCGAGGTAAACTCACCTACATTGTCAGATCAAGAACCTTCACGTGCCTTTCGGTTTGCTTCTCCACCATGATCTTCCACTCTCGAAACATATCAAAAGTCTGGTCCTTTGACTTCATTAAGTACATCCAGACTTTGCGAGAGTAGTCATTAATAAACAAGACAAAATACTTAGCTCCCCCTCTTGACGGCTCTGGGCACGGTCCCCACACATCTGTGTACATAGTCAAGTGGTCCTTTACTAGTATGCTTCCCCGTGTTAAACTGCGGCTTTGTCTTCTTACCGTACACACAGGATTCGCAGAATTCTACACTCTCATTCGAGGCTTCAATTAGTTTCCTTCTTCGGAGTACATCAAGCATTTTGTCACATGGATGACTGACGTCCCCTAGATTTAGCAATAAATGCAATGGAATCAGGGATACCGGATTTAAATATTTATAACCGCAAGCGCACGGCGTTGTAGTGTGGCTTGGGGGTCGAACTCAGGGAGGCGTGTGTTGTGCTTGCTGTCAAGAAGGAAACGGTTCACCCAATGGGTGAGCTAGCCCGAACGATCGGTAGGTTGTCACAGAATGGAAATACGAAGGATGTAATATTTAAAAGGGAACCTAGGACTACGATTTCCACCCAATCGTGTGCTCTCTGAATTACGACCAACGGATAGGATTACGATTGGATTTTAGGGTTTAGTGGTGAGACGTTGCCTCTAAGAGTGATACCTAGTGTCCCATGGGACCGATATTCCGGTCGATGCCCAGGATGATACGCTAGGACTACCCGGGTTCGGACGATGGGCATTCCCATGTCCATTAACACCGACCGACTCTGGCAGCACTAAGCTCGCAACGATTACTTCCAACATCTCATCCTGCCGTTCCCCGCGCTAGGATTCAATGTCTACGCTAAGGGCGTGAGCTGAGGTTAGGGGATCAAACGCCAGTTTTATTTTCCCTTGGCCCGACGGTCAGAGGCGGTCTTTCTCCCGCCAATGACAATAAAACACCCCGCATAACCATCTAAATTCCTAAACCCTATCGAAATCCTAATCCTATGGTCGTTCTAGGGAGAACCCACGAAGGGGTTTCCACCAATGCCCTAGATTTGGGAACTACTCACAAATCATGGCGAAAATATTATCTAAATCAAATTCAACGGTTAAAATCATAATCAGGCAATAGAAAAGAGTTGGTAGCAATGGTATTAACACAATATCAAAGTTACAAGACAATCAGAAGACTTACAAGATAAAAGAAAATTCCAGTCGTCACAAATCCCAAAAAGACAGAAAAACAGTGGGGATCGCGTTTGGGGAAAAACCTAGATCTATATATAGAAAATGAGGTCCCCCGATCGGTTGAAGCATTAATCGATCGGGTGAGCTGCTAGTCGCTTTGGCCATCGGGCTTCAGAAGCTTCAACCAGACGCTGAGCTGAGCGGTTGACGTCATTGGGTCGTTAATTGGGAAAATGTGGCTTCAGATGAACCGATCGGGTGAGATGTCACTCGATCGTTTGGAATTCAGCTCAAAATAACAGAGAGCTCTGTCGATCTCACACGATCACTGAACCGATCGGGTGAGCTGCTCTTCGCTTCAGCTTCTGTCCGGGTCGGATACGTGTGCATCAACCGATCGGGTGGCTCTGTCCATCCGATTGGTTGAGGGATGAAACTTGGTATTCTTCGACGTTTGGCCCTCTAGATCGCGCGTGACTCCTCCCGTTGCTCTGGGGACTCATGATATCTTCTTTGTATGTCCCCAATGCTGGAAACTCCTGCATTTTCACAAAAACACGGAGAAAGTGAAAAGATACAAAAAACGCAAAAGAACGGGTACCGAGTGACTGAAAACAATGGAAAATCACAAAGAAGAAGTGCGTGAATATATAACATATAAACGCACATCAAAATCCCCCAAGCTGAACCCTTCCTCGTCCTCGAGGAAGACGAGTGAGAGTAGGAGCTCGGAGGAAAAAATAGGGAGAGAGAGAAACAGAAAGAGAAAACAAAATCCTGGATCGCCCGTCAAAGCCAACAAAATCAAACACACCACACCAAGCAAGCGTGCGATAAAACACATCACTAAACCAAGGAATATGAGTCCATACAAGTATCGTGGGCCCACGTGGTGAAGCGCGAGTGAGTGTGGTCGTGTGCTAGTAGACGGTGTCACTTTCTAGATTGTGAAATAATGCTCCATATACACATACACATGGAATGACCCAAATATCGATTCAATTCGAATATAGCGGCGAATAGTAGCTCAAGCATGCATGAGAACAGTATAAGAATAGAAGCTATCATGCGTCGGGGACTCGACCGCTAGGGACTAGAAAATCACCACACTATAGCCTAGATAATCGCTAGAAAGTTTCTATGCCAAGTGTGTTCGAAAACGAAGGAGGTTGAGAAGGTTTAGAGTAGAACACTCGGTGCAAATTCTCGCCTTCTCTTTATTCACGGTGGAGGAATAATATTCACACGAGAATTTTTTTTGGGTTTTGGGTATTTGTATTTTTTTGGATTTTTGGCTATACAACTTTTTTCTTTTCTCTTTTCTTTTCTTTTTGGATTTTTCTTTTCTCTTTTTTTCGGATTTTTGGTTTTTTGGGCTATATATTTGTTTACTCTCCCAAGTGGGAGAACGGTACACGACGAGTGGATTTGCACCAAGTAAAACAAAAAAGAATTCGAAATCTAAACACTTGGGCAAAAGAAATTTTTTCTTGCAAATCAGAGCATAAGCTAAATGGGTTATCCTAGTCCTATTGGTACAGTCCCAATACATGCGAATTGAAGCGTACTATATATATATATATATATATATATATATATATATATATATATATATATATATATATATATATATATATATATATATATATACCGCATTCCCATAAGCTGAAGATAGATCATTGTTGCGGGACACAAAAACATAATGCGACACTCTGATACCTCTCCAATCTGCTGAACACACGCTATGGTGCTGGAGGAATCTCATTAATGCCGCACTAAATCGATCTTATGAATCTTAAGTCTGAAGCTCTTTATGGCTGATCAAGAGGAGATCAAAATTGCAATGTTTCCTATGCTGTGTGCCACAGGATTGAGCGTAGCTTGCTGTAATTTCATCACCAAATTAATCTGCGGGCTCAAGATTGTTACTAAAAGGCCGTCTGCTGTGTATATCTACGGCCAGAGACGTATGGGCTCCAACTTTGACAGGTTCACTGGCCTTCAGGTAAATTGGGACAAAAGCTCTGTTCTATTTAGTAAGGGCACTAAACACAAGAGTTAACTTGGGACTCCCCCTGTCAATCTCAGGTCGGATTGAACTGGTGAAAACGGTAATTTATGGCATGGTCGCCTTTTGGATGCAAGCTTTCCATATCCCGCACTCTGTGCTTCGGACTATATCCTCCGCTTGTAGGCGCTTCATTTTGGGATCCTCTCGTGCTTGGGCTTGGAATGATATTTGCACACCTAAGGCTGAGGGAGGAGTGGGCATCAGATTATTGGAGGACCTAAATATTGCGGCTGGCATTAGACTAACTTGGAGATTCCTCACTTCTACTTCTCTTTGGGCGAATCTCATGAGAGGCAAGTATGCAATTGGAGGAGGGTTGTATGCGGCTAAGGGATCGGTCTTTCATTCTGGTACCTGGAAGCGGATTCTTGCTTGTAGAAGAGTGTCCCAAAAGCTAATCCAAAGAAAGGTTAGAGACGGGTGCTCTACTTTATTCTGGCACGACAATTGGCTGAGTTGCGGCCCCCTGGACACACTCTATACCGTTCCTCCTGGCTCCTCATTGAAGAGAGTTAGCGACTATTGGGTTGGGGGCGACTGGTCGGCTTGCCCGGAAATTGCGCAGGTATCGGCATTGCTCCATCAAGTCAAACTTCGGCCTGGTGCCGATTACTGGGCCTGGGCGCCTTCTATTACTGGCCGAGTAGGGGCGAATCCAAAGCAGGAGGAGGACGGATTCACTTTCTCTCAAGCCTGGGAGGGTGTTCGCAATAGAGGTACTCCTTTCGAATATTACAAACTTATCTGGTTTGGCAATCATATTCCTAAGATGTCGATCACTTTACTTCGGGCGTTTAAGGGAAAATTACTCACCAGAGATGTCATGAGCAAATGGGGCCTTAACACGCCAATGAACTGCGTTTTATGTGATGGCGGTACCACGGAGAATGTTGAACATCTATTCTTTAGCTGCGGCTATTCTAAATTTATTCTCCAGAGGACTCTTATGAAGCTGAATATTAAAGATCATATTGTCCCTACCCTAGCTGAGGTAGGGAAGTATTATCTTTCCAATTTCAGGAGTAAAAATGTGCTCAGCTTGTTGGCTAAAACATGCCTTTCTGCCATGGTATGGCATATTTGGCGAGAGCGGAATAATAGAATATTTGAGAACAAAAAGAAAGCTAATACTGTTCTCTTTGAGGAGATTGCGGCGGATATACGTGTGGCAATGAGAGACCAAGATCCGACTGATGCAGAGGGAGCTTGTGCTTTAGCAAATTGGGAATTCAGAGACATGGGCTGATTGTACTTTTGTTTCCCAAATATGTATTGTTGCAAGGTTTGTAGGATGAGGAATCAGTATTAGGAAGTGACGGCGCTTGTGCCCTCTCCTTCCTCTACTGAAACTTCAGCCTTTCAAACCCTTGTGGTGTACTTTGTGTGTACTTTGTGTACAGTTTCTAATAAAGCTAACTTTTCCTATATATATATATATATATATATATATATATATATATATATATATATATATATATATATATATATATATATATATATATATATATATATATATATATATATATATATATATATATATCATGCATATAGAAGCAGACGGTAGAGGCAAGTACCACATATTCGAAATTGAAGCATGATAGTCTAGGGGCCAACCAAGGACATGTATATAAATCAAAATCACAAAGTAGAAGCACACCACTAGCTAGTCACGACACCCGACTCACATAAAAGCAAAGTGAACCCACGAAGCATGAAATGCAATAGGACTCGGCTTCCTAGGGTTAGAGAAAGTGATAATCGTAGCCATGCTATGTTGTGTGTAGTTTTGAGGCAATTCATCATAAGGGGTCATTTCTAGGAGAGGGAGGATAAAAAGAAGAGAAGAAAAAAGAAAACCACAATGAAAAACGACTCAAAACGAAGAAAAAGACACAACTGACGCACAAAGTGCGTCTCCCCCAAGCTGAAACTTGCATTGCCGTCAATGAAATAGTAGTGAATACGGGAGGGCAAAGAAAATGGGGGGGGGGGAAGTACGCACCGACACAAAAATAAAGAAAAACAAGAAAAACAAACAAACGAAAATAAAAAGTAGGAAAAAGAAACACACAAAATAAAAGATAGAAAAGCACATCCGCACGACACATATAAACAGGCACACAACAACGAAATCACACGACAACACACATAAAAATCGATTTCCCCCAAGCTGGACATGACAATGCTAGCAATATGATATGATCATGGTGATGCAGAAATATGCTAGGGGGAAGATCGGAAAAGAAAAAGAAAGAAATCAAAATGCAGGAGAGGAACTGTCCTAGTCCTCCTCGGTAGAAGATGGAGGGGTGTGGGCGGGAGAGGTGATGGGTGTGCGGAGAAGTGGGGAGAGGGGTGGGGTAGGTGGATGGATGGGTGCGATGGTGGTGTGAACAATGGGTGGAGTGGTGGTGATGATGGTAAGTGGGAGAGATACGGTGGCCAATGAAGTAGGTGAGAGAAGTGATCTCGAGTGCACCGGCAATTTCTTGCGGCGAGTGTATGCGGTGATGGAAGTGGAGGGTGGTGGAGGTGGTGGGTCAGAAATAGTGTGTGGAGATGTAGTGGCGGGAATGGAAGCGGTGGTGGCGGGAGGAGAAGATCGTCGAGGAGGTGATGGAGGAGGTGAAGGGAAAGGAGAGGGTGGAGGCGGACCGTGGATGTGAGTAAGAATGCGAAGAATGGCGGCCACGTTTCGCTCTAGTGCGAGGAAACGTGGATGTGAAAAGATAGAAGAGGATGGGTCCGAGGAGGTAGAGGTGGATGTGCCAGCGCGCAGAGAAGCTAACTCAATCTCTGGAGCGAGACGAGCGGAGGTGGCTCGACGAAAAGCAGAAAAGGTGGCCAGACTGGCAGTGGAAGTGGTGCCGACGGAAGTGGTCGTGCCGGCACCGGAGGCTAGGCCTAAGAGGGCCGTAGTGAGTGCCTCAGAAGTGATAGGGACAGAAGCCGGGGTGGCGCCACTAGGGCCAGCCCCGGGGTCTCCTCTAGACGCAAGGATGTCCTGCCTTAGTGGGCGGCAGGGGACGGTGGTCGTGGTGCGTCAGGGATAGGGAACTGAAGATGTAGCCACCTAGAAACTCTAGGTCAGAAGGGAACGTCCAATCTGCCACAAGAAGGATAGACATACGACCGGGGTTGGGCAGAATGGTGTAAGGAGCATGGGGGTGGCCGTAGTAAAAGACAACCCGACCATCGTCATGAGGCTTGATCATATGGGTGTGCCGTAGGACATCAAGATCTAGATATGTAGATTCTGCGGCACGTGGCAAATCTCGGGGGATGACGATACTGAACGGGGGATGTGAAGCAATAATGGTAATGAGGCCCCCGCAACAATACTTGCCTTTGCCGGTGCGGCTAATATCAAGTAACTTTTGAATAAGCCAAGCTCCGCCATTAATAGGTATGCAAGGGGCCTCAAAAGCGATCCCGTCAGCACCGCGGATAAAGTTAAAAGTGATAGCCCACGGGATAAATAAGTCAGGGATGGTCACGATCCCGGACTCGTCCCTGGGAAAGAAAGTGCTAGATAAGATACGGTGGGCCAGATGAAATACGGGGTGGATGATCGAGGAGGCCTTGGCCTTGCCTCGAGGATATCGGTCGTGGAGGGTGAGGCGACCCCAAAAAATATCGACATCGAAGTCGCGATGATATTCATAGGGACGGACATCGTCGCCTAGGATGGGGAAACAGAAAATGTTATTGATTGTGTTCAAGTGGGTGCGGATGTTTCGGTTTCGGACGTGGAAATCTACAAGGGGCCCCGCCACAGTTTTGAGGGACGAAAGGAATTCGAGTGTGAGGGCGGGGTATGATTGGGCGTGGGAGTTTAAGAAAGATAACCATCCTAGGTTTGCGAATAGAGACTTGACCCCAGAGAAAACTCTGAGATCGATCAGGGTTTGGGCATGTGCAAAATTAATGGATAGGTGAGACCGTTCGTTGAGTCGATTATAAAAATCTTTATGTTCACGACTGAAGAAACGGTATCCCTGCGGTCCCATCAGTGAGTCCTCGGGAGGAATTATGGGTTGGGTTGGGGGTTGGGTTGGGGGAGGTGGAGGAGCACGTGCATGTGGAGAACGTGTATATTTATGTCTCTTGCGAGACGGCCCCTCTTCTCTCATGATTCCCTTACCCTTGTCTTTGTCCTTAGCCATAAGTGTGTGGGTGTGATGAAAATGCAAGATAGTATGAATGCACACAAACAATGGCAATAGAGTAAAATGATGATAATAGGGTAATATCAAAAGGTAAGCTTAGGAACGAGTTTACCCAATATCGAAATGATTCTTTGCTCGCAGAGGACCCCACGCCGTGCAATTGAGGGAGTTGTGAAGCCGCGGCACTTCAATCCAACAAAAGAAAAAAATTTCGAAGTGGGGGAATTAGGGCTAGGGTTAGGTCGAAAATCGAGGTGAATGAGGATGGGAGAGGGTGGATGATGAGAGAGAGATGGAGGAAGTGGGGGAGAGAGATTTGGGAGTTGTGGGAGTGAGAGAGATCGTGAGAGAGTGGGGGGAGACGAAACGACGAGGGGGCTGAGGGTTCCGGTGAGAGAAATGAAATCAGTTGAAGGGGGGTTATTTATAGGTTTTAGGCGAACCGATCGGGTGAAATCTCACCCGATCGGTTGGATAAGTTTTCGAAAAAAATTTGTTGGAAGGCAGCTACAGGCAAATCGATCGGGTGAGTTCTTACCCGATCGGTTGGCCGCTTCACAAATTCCCGAGAGCACTGTCGACTTCACCTGGTCATCCACCCGATCATAGCTTTAGCTCAACCGATCGGTTGATTTAATTCCAAAATTTCCCGAGAGCTCTGCTGTTTTCACACGATCTTCCACCCGGTCAGCCTCATATGCCACCCGATCGGTTGGCTGATATTCTGATACGGCCATCTTCAGACACAGCCCACCCGATCGGTTGAAGCATCAACCGATCGGTTGGGGGTAATTCCCTGCATAAACACAAAAATTCATCTAAGTTTCCCGACGATCAACCCCATAGCAGTATTTATTCACCAAAAATAAGAAAACTAATCCTAAAAATAACGACGAGGGTTTAGAACATGGGTTGCCTCCCATGAAGCGCTGTTGTTTAAAGTCGTTTGCTCGACTCCCGGTATATGATCTTCAGGGTGGTTGGTGCGGGTGATGCCCAATGATTGGCATCCCATCAGCTTTTGGAGCAGCGTCCCTTGTCGGTGGTAGAGGTGACAGGTAGATGCTCTCTACGATCCCCCCGCTGGTGGTGTCCGGGGGCTTCTCTCTCACATTGGCATCAACCGCCACTTTTCGTAGGATCCGGACCTCATCAGCAGTGAGCCCCGTGGGCTCTTTTCCTTTTCTTCTCGTCGGAGCAGCCTTCTTGAATCCAGGAGGGGTCGTCTCGGAGACACGCACTCCTCTAGCTATTTCTTCTTATTTCAACACGACCTGCTCCTCAAGGCTCCCCAAGCTATCGGGGAGTTCTTCGAGATTATCTCCCAAGCTCCAGCCTCTACGGCTCTTTCTTCTTCAGCTTCCAGCACATTGCAACTTTGGTCCTCCAGGGGGTGCTTCATAGACAGTCCCAAATCGAACTCGACTTTCTGTTCACCCACATTTAGGGACAGCTTCCCCTTCTTCAGTTCAATAAGCATGCCAGCTGTTGCCATGAATGGCCTCCCGAGGATTATCAGGGTGTGGTTGTCTTCCAGCATTCCATCACCACAAAATCTACAGGCACGTGTACGCCGCTGACGTTCACCGGTAAGTCGTCCACAACCCCCACCGGGTATTTCACAGACCTGTCTGTAAGTTGCAGCGGCATTCCAATGGGCTCAAGGTCACCCATTCTTATCCTCTTATATAATGACAACGACATAAGACTCACGCTCGCACCCAAATCGACGAGCGCCCGATTGATCTTCACTTCTCCTATCAAGCATGGGATAGAGAAGCTACCTGGATCCTTGAGTTTTGGCGGGTTTGCTCGTTGAATCAAAGCACTGCACTCCGTTGTCAGGACGACTTTTTCTTTCCTCATACCCTTCGTCACCAAATCCTTCAGAAATTTAGCATAAGAAGGGATTGTCTCTATGGCCTCTAAGAAGGGGATCTACAATCTCAAGTCTTTAACCATATCAAAGAACTTGCCATATTTCTCATCAATCTTCGTCTTGGCAAGTCGTTGTGGGAAAGGCACAATGGGCTTAAAGACTCTCAAGTTTCCCTCTTCGTTCTTCTTCTTTTCTTCCTCAGAGACTCCCTCCGGGGTCATGGTGTTTGATGAAGAAGCTCCATCGTCATTTGCTTTTTCATTTGGTCGCCCATCGACCAATGGAGCCTCGGGTTCTTTGGCGGGCACCCTAGTTGGAATCTGAGTGCCACTTCTCAATACTATCGCTGACACATTTGCATGGTCATGCGTCAACGCCAATGTTTGATTCGGCCCCCAAGGATTTACTTCCGGCTGACCCGGCAGTTGGATCTGTGCCCTCTGAAGATTTGTCACTTGTAACCCCAGCTGGGTTACTTGATCGGTCAGGGTCTTCTGTCCCATCTGCAGCTGCAGGTTAATCTTCTCCTGGTTCGTTATATATTAGGTCAAGAGACTCTCGACCGGAGAGATTACCCGTTGTTGACCATATGGTTGCTGTTGTGGCGGGGGCTGTTGATTCCTCGGGGGGTATTGCTGGTACATGTGCTCGGGCTGCTGTTGTTGCTGGTACAACTGCTGCTGCTGCCGAGGTGGCTGATATAATTGTTGCTGAGGTTGCTGGGGCTGCTGGTACGGTGCCCTATAGCTCAGATTTGGGTGGTTCCGGTTATTGAGAGAATAAGCCAGATTCGAGCTTTTCCTCGGTGGATATGGCGCATTACCCGTCGGGTTGTAGAAAAGAGCACTTGCTTGATCCTCCGGTGGTGAGATATCACCACCTTCAAAGTCTCCCAGGACTTCAGCTTCCACTGCTGCTACTTGCTGGGTATTGGCACTTCCAGCTCCCACCATAAATGCAGAGATCTGAGTAGATAGCAAATCAAATTTGCTAGATAATTTGTCGACCTCTTCGACTCTGTGCATCCCTCCAGACCTAGGCGTGGCGCGCTCATCGCACCACCTCTCATTGTTAGATAACATGTTCTCTAAAATGGTCCCGGCATCTTCCTCGTTTCTGGACATGAAGGACTCTCCAGCCGTGGCATCCATCGAAGATTTCAGATCATCCCTCAACCCATTGTAGAACAGATTACTGATCTGCCATTTGTGGAGCTCATGGTGAGGGCATCTCCGTTGCATCTCCTTATATCTCATCCAAGCCTCATGCAAGGATTCGTGACTGCCTTGGGAGAAGGAGATCTCGCTCCTCAGCTTCATCGTCTTCCCCGGGGGAAAGAACTTGTTCAGGAAGGCATTGGACAGCTTCTCCCAAGTTGTGACGGTATTGGAGTCCTTCCTCTTTAGCCATTGCTTGTCTTTTTCCCGCAGAGAGAATGTGAATAGTTTGAGCCAGATTGCTTCATTCGACACACTGTTGATTCGGAAGGTGTCACACTTCTCCAAAAAGGAGTCCAGATGCTCAATCGGGCTCTCCATTGGTGCCCCTGAAAATTGATCCTGTTGGATCCACGTCAGTAATGACGGCTTCAGCTCAAAACTTCCGGCCGTAATGGCCGGAGGTTGGATGCTCGACGTGGACCCGCTGGATCGCATCGAGTACTCCAGCAAGGACTTCTGGGGAGGAGTATTTTCTCCCATGGTTTTAGCTTCTTCCCTTATTCTCCTCTCTGCGTTCAGACGCCACACGGCGGCGTTAATTTCTGGGTCAAGAGGAATCAAGTCGTCGAGACTTCTTGTATTCATGCGCATGAAAAATCAAGAAACACCCGTGAAGAATAAAAATAAACAAAAAATCAAGAATAGAAAATAAAAATTAAAAATGTAGAATGCGAAAATTATCGCGAGGTGAGGATGTGAACTAGACTCTAGGGTTCACAGGGTCCTAAAATAAACAAGCACGTTGCCTCCCCGGCAACGGCGCCATAAAGCTTGACGTCCCCTAGATTTAGCAATATATGCAATGGAATCGGGGATATCAGATTTAAATATTTATAACCGCAAGCGCACGGTATTGTAGTGTGGCTTAGGAGTCGAACTGAGGGAGGCGCGTGTTGTGCTTGCTGTCAGGAATGAACCGGTTCACCCGATGGGGGAGCTAGCCCGAACGATCGGTAGGTTGTCACAGAATGGAAATACGAAGGATGTAATATATAAAAGGGAACCTAGGACTTCGATTTCCACCCAATCGTGTGCTCTCTCTATTACGACCGACGGATAGGATTACGATTGGATTTTAGGGTTTAGTGGTGAGACGTTGCCTCTAAGAGTGATACCTAGCGCCCCATGGGCCCGATATTCCGGTCGGTGCCCAGGATGATACGCTAGGACTACCCGGGTTCGGTCGATGGGCATTCCCATGCCCATTAACACCGACCGACTCCGGGAGTACTAAGCTCGCAACGATTACTCCCAACATCTCATCCTACCGTTCCCACGCGCAAGGATTCAATGTCTACGCTAAGGGCGTGAGCTGAGGTTAGGGGATCAAATGCCAGTTTTATTCCCCCTTGGCCCGACGGTCAGAGTCGGTCTTTCTCTCGCAAATGACAATAAAACACCACGCGTAACCATCTAAATTCCTAAACCCTATCGAAATGCTAATCCTATGGTCGTTCTAGGGAGAACCCACGAAGGGGTTTCCACCAATGCCCTAGATTTGGGAACTACTCACAAATCATGGAAAAAATATCATCTAAATCAAATTCAACGATTGAAATCATAATCAGGCAATAGAAAAGAGTTGCTAGCAATGGTATTAACACAATATCAAAGTTACAAGACAATCAGAAGACTTACAAGATAAAAGAAAATTCCAGCCGTCACAAATCCCAAAAAGACAGAAAAATAGTGGGGATCACGTTTGGGGAAAAACCTAGATCTATATATAGAAAACGAGGCCACCCGATCGGTCGAAGCATCAACCGATCGGGTGAGCTGCTAGTCGCTTTAGCCATCGGACTTCAAAAGCTTCAACCGGATGCTGAGCTGAGCGGTTGACGTCATCGGGTCGTTAATTGGGGAAATGCGGCTTCAGATGAACCGATCGGGTGAGATGTCACCCGATCGGTTGGAATTCAGCTCAAAATAACAGAGAGCTCTGTCGATCTCACCCGATCACTGAACCGATCGGGTGAGCTGCTCTTTACTTCAGCTACTGTCCGGGTCGGATACACGTGCATCAACCGATCGGGTGGCTCTGTCCACCCGATCGGTTGAGGGCTGAAACTTGGTATTCTTCGACATTTGGCCCTCTGGATCGTGCGTGACTCCTCCAGTTGCTCCGGGGACACATGATATCTTCTTTGTATGTCCCCAACGCTGGAAACTCCTGCATTTGCACAAAAACACGGAGAGAGTGAAAAGATACAAAAAAACGCAAAAGAACGGGTACGGAGTGACAGAAAACGAGGAAAAATCACAAAGAAGATGTGCGTGAATATATAAAATATAAACGCACGTCAATGACCCAAATGATAATGCCAAAAATTGGTTGAATCTCCAGAAACTGTGCTCGTAGTGCTTACGTCGGCTTCACCTTCAACTGTGGTACCTTGAAGGGCATATAAGTTTCCAACCTTCTTTTCCTTCATCAAAACCATGTCTCCATTCGAAATTCGAAGTTGGTCTTTTTCAAAGACCGACTTACATCTGACAATGTCCAACGCACCTATGGAAATTAGGCTATTCCGCAAATCTGGAACATGCCTCACATCGGCAAGTGTACGTATTATGCCGTCATACATCTTTATTCGAACGGTTCCAATACCCGCAGTTCTACACACTACATTGTTCCCCAGGAGGATTGAGCCTCCATCTTGCTTAGAACGGTATGTCGCGAACCAACTCCTATGAAGAGTCATATGATACGAGCATCCACTGTCCATGAGCCATGCCATGTTGGCATCACCTGTAATCCATGCAGCAAAAATCTCGGTATCTGTACCTTCATCATGGACCTGCTCACCATCAATCCCTAAAGATGCCGAACCGGAATCCTTCTTGGTTTCCTTTCCTTTCTTCCTATTCTTGATAGGACAATGGTTCGAATAATGACCCTTCTTGTGGCAATTGTAGCATGTGATGTTCGCAAACCTATCCTGCGAGTGTCTCGACTTGAAGCGGTCATTATTCTTCCTAAAGCTTCCAAACCTTTCCTGTCGACCTCTCACATGCAATGCCTCCTCGCGGTTACTCACATGATCTCTACCTTGAACCTTGCCACATAGTTGCTCCGTGTGAAGCGCTGCCTTCACCTCTTCCACGGTGAGAGTAGTCCGGTTGTAAATCATCAACCGAACAAACTGATTATACTCTTCAGGCAATGAACACAACAAGATAATCGCTTGCTGCTCATCTTCAATCTTCACATCCTTACCACGCAACTCTAGCACAATCCTGTTCAACTCATCCATGTGATCGTTCACCGCTGAACCAGACTTCATCTTGAGAGTATACAACTGCTGAAGCAAATATATGCGACTCATGATGGATTTCTTCATGTATAGTCCCTCAAGATTCTTCCACATATCAGATGTCGTCGCCTCATCCAGGACTTCCCTCAGAACATTATCTGATAACGACAACTGAATCACGATGTACGCCTTCCTCTCCATCTCCACCCTAGCGGATGCAGTCACCTCCTTATCAATATTCAAGACATCGAATACGATCTGGTAACACCCCGTCTGCATAAGAAAATTCTTCATCTTCGTCTGCCAAATCCGAAAATCATTACAACCGACGAACTTCTCAATGTTCAATGTTGCTAAATAAACCATCTTTCATTCGCCACTGACTTCCTTTGCAATAAAACCACAAGCTCTGATACCACTTGTTGGGATAAAATCCAAATCTCCTTGGGATCAATGTGGAAACCAACCCTAATAAACTGATCAGGAATATAGAGCTAGCAAAAATCTAATCCCAATAACCCAACAAAATTTCCAAATGACCTTACAATAGAAAGTAGCAAACGAATCACAGCAACAAATAAATCAATCGCAGACACAAGAGAATTTACACTGGTTCGGTTGTAAACAACCTACATCCAGCAATCCGATCCAAGACAATTCCACTAGTAGAGAGATCCAAACAATTAAGGTTACAAACTCGCTTCCTCACGCGTGAGTAATAACTTGTCAAACGGAACAAGCCCTCACGAATCTACTCAAGAGGAAGAAATCAATGGAAGAAGAAGAGAAGGAAAAACCAAAACTTTCTCTCAAGAACACAAACCCTAAAACTCTCTCCAATCTCCAATGGGGTAGCAAGAGGCGCTCCCAAAACTGTCTCAATCTAAAGGAGCTCATATAATCTAAAACAATAGTTAGGTTTAAGTAGAAGCCCAAAACAATAGGAGAAAACGCATCCTGGCCGCTCGTTTTCTCGCATGGGCCCGCGCTGACTCGTTCCGAGTCGGCTGTCAGCTCGGCCAGCTCGGTCGAGTAGCATAGCTACTCGGCCCGAGTGTCAGTATCTCTCTTCAAACGGCAAGCCCTAGGACTGCTCGGGCAAACATAGTCTTCCTGCTGCTCGACCGAGTAGCCTCCTACTCGACCGAGTAGGAGTCACCTGAGTCAAGGGGAAAACATCCCCAAACATTCTGTCTGCTCGGTATCTGTTGTGGTGCTGCTGCTCGGTCGAGTAGAGGGCTACTCTACTCGACCGAGTCACCTGAGAAACCTTCACCATGGGATTTGAATCACAAAAAACAACAGTTTTGCTGATTCTGCTTTGCACCTGCAGCTCGATCGAGTAGCAAGCTACTCGACTGAGTCACCTGGGAAACTGTCCACATGAGGCTTGAATCACAAAAAAACAACAGTTATAGAGAATCTTTGAGGGGAACAAACATTTTTAGTCAAAAATATCCAATTAATGAATGACTCTTGTCATATATCGTGTCATTATCTCATCTGGTTCAGGTGCGAGTTCTTGGCTTTGAGTCCATAAGCCCACATATATTTGGTGCACCACACCTGACACACAGTGGCAGCAGACAATCACATGGCCTTCCTCCTCTCTCATGACAGTACAGTTACAAAGTCTAATGCGCATATTCATACAATCAATTAGATCCCAGTGGACCCCCTCCCTCTTAAAAATCTGATCCCCACCTGTAAATTGTTATCCCAGTACTAAGTATATGATAAAGACAGGAGAGAGCAGGCAAGGGAGATAGATGTATGAGATAGTTTGATCCTTGAGTTTTGATGTTAAAGAGATATTTGTTTTTTTTTAAATTTTTTTCCCCACATGGATTGGTGTGGGAGAGTGCGGGACTGCTTGTAAGCTTAGCTTTTTTTGTTTCTTGATGCTTTGGATCCCTCCGAGGGGGGGAAATTTTTTTCTTTTGTGGTGCCTTTTTTGGTGAATTCTGCTCTTCATGCAGACATCACTGCTGATAAATTTTGTCATCTGAGAAGTAGACAGAATCAATTATAGCAGAATATTGCTTCTTTAGTTAAGCAGCAGGGGACCCCCCCAACTCTCCCTCCCATTTTAGTACTATAGTGTTCACATCCCACTATCATTGTTGTCACTGTTTCAATATAAATAGATAGTGTTGTTGTTTGTTTTTTTGCCCCTCTCTGAGTGTTTTGTTTCCAAGGCAACAAAATAACATTAGCTGCTGAATTATGCATGGCTTCTTTATATTAAGACTTAAAGAGAGTGTGGGAATGAATTAGATTAGTTTTAGTTTATAATAATACTATGAGTAATAGTAGTCGACAAGGAGGATAAAAATTAGGGAAGCACACAATTAAGTCTCGAAACTCACTCTGGCTTTCTCTATCTCTCTCTCTCTCTCTCTGAAAAAGAAGGAATTTATTTATACCTCCACATAAGAAATCAGAGGATCTGTCTCTAAACAAACCCT